>JAUIMM010000689.1:4235000-4835000 GCA_031769625.1 Taudactylus pleione | reverse complement strand
TGTATTCTGTTGCATTTCCATCTCTGGTGGGCGCATGCCCAGTAGGAAGGTTGCGATGGGATTTCTGGCGCATGCCCAGTGGGCCGACAGTCATACACAGTGCATCAGGTCCCTTCCCCCAAAGCAAGCCAAGAGCCTCACATTACCATAATAAAGGAAGCGTTGTTAATCCATTTACTGTAAGCAGTCAGCTCTGCCCTAGTGTCCTGAAAAATGCTATGAATTGTCACCATTGCCATGGACACCATCCCCCATCTGCTAGGACAACTAGTGCGCTGCTATGAATGTGCCTGTACTGTATATTCAAAACTGATGGTGCCGTACAATTTAGCACCACAGAATAGTGATTTCATAACTGCAGAAGCTGTTAGTGAATCTATTATCTAGAATGTGAGACAGGGCTCTGCATCACATACTGTGCACCCAAAAACCGCAAAACGCAAACATGCAACAACGCATATGCGGTCTCAGCCTTGTGCACTATGGCTACGTCCCGGACTGTGTCTGAGAGTGGTTTCCGTCCGTGAGAGCACTCTGTGTTCAAAGCTGACTGTGCGTTTGAAGCGCAAAATAGCATTGCATCGCAAACTTATGACATTGGTGATGCTTCTCCAAACTTGCACACTAAGTACGGTAGTAGTGGGATCTGTATGAGAGAATGCTCTCTGTATTACACGGTTGGCGCTATGGTCGCTGTCAGCCATCTGCGATGGATTACAAATGGAGGGGGGTACAATGGGATCTGTGGCGCCAAGCCATACGCCATGTAGCGCTATGCTATCACTGAGCATGTGCAGTTGGCTGTATTACTGCAGTTGGTACAGTATTGTATTCTGTTGCATTTCCATCTCTGGTGGGCGCATGCCCAGTAGGAGGGTTGCGATGGGATTTCTGGCGCATGCCCAGTGGGCCAACAGTCATACACAGTGCATCAGGTCCCTTCCCCCAAAGCAAGCCAAGAGCCTCACATTACCATAATAAAGGAAGCTTTGTTAATCCATTTACTGTAAGCAGACAGCTCTGCCCTAGAGTCCTGAAAAATGCTACGAATTGTCACCATTGCCAAGGACACCATCCCCCGTCTGCTAGGACAACTAGTGTGCCGCTATGAATGTACCTGTACTGAATATTCAAAACTGACGGTGCCGTACAATTTAGCACCACAGAATAGTGATTTCATAACTGCAGAAACTGTTAGTGAATCTACTGTCTAGAATGTGAGACAGGGCTCTGCATCACATACTGTGCACCCAAAAACCGCAAAATGCAAACATGCGACAATGCATATGTGGTCTCAGCCTTGTGCACTATGGCTACGTCCCTTGGACTGTGTCTGAGAGGGGTTTCCGTCTGTGAGACAGTGCTCTGTGTTGAAAGCTGACTGTGCGTTTGAAGCGCAAAATAGCGTTGCATCGCAAACTTATGACATTGGTGCTGCTGCTCCAACCTTGCACACTAAGTACGGTAGTAGTGGGATCTGTATGAGAGAGTGCTCTCTGTATTACATGGATGGCGCTATGGTCGCTGTCAGCCATTTGTGATGGATTACAAATGGAGGGGGATACAATGGGATCTGTGGCGCCAAGCCATACACCATGTAGCGCTATGCTATCACTGAGCATGCGCAGTGAGCTGTATTACTGCAGTCGGTACAGTATTGTATTCTGTTGCATTTCCATTTCTGGCGGGCGCATGCCCAGTAGGAGGGTTGCGATGGGATTTCTGGCGCATGCCCAGTGGGCCGACAGTCATACACAGTGCATCAGGTCCCTTCCCCCAAAGCAAGCCAAGAGCCTCACATTACCATAATAAAGGAAGCTTTGTTAATCCATTTACTGTAAGAAATCAGCTCTGCCCTATTGTCCTGAAAAATGCTACGAATTGTCACCATTGCCAACAACACCATCCCCCGTCTGCTAGGACAAATAGTGTGCTGCTATGAATGTGCCTGTACTGAATATTCAAAACTGACGGTGCCGTACAATTTAACACCACAGAATAGTGATTTCATAACTGCAGAAACTGTTAGTGAATCTACTGTCTAGAATGTGAGACAGGGCTCTGCATCACATACTGTGTGCCAAAAACCGCAAAACGCAAACATGCGACAACGCATATGCGGTCTCAGCCTTGTGCACTATGGCTACGTCCCTTGGACTGTGTCTGAGAGTGGTTTCCGTCTGTGAGATAGCGCTCTGTGTTCAAAGCTGACTGTGCGTTTGAAGCGCAAAATAGCATTGCATCGCAAACTTATGACATTGGTGATGCTGCTCCAACCCTGCACACTAAGTACGGTAGTAGTGAGATCTGTATGAGAGAGTGCTCACTGTATTACACGGATGGCGCTATGGTCGCTGTCCGCCATCTGCAATGGATTACAAATGGAGGGGGGTACAATGGGATCTGTGGTGCCAAGCCATACGCCATGTAGCGCTATGCTATCACTGAGCATGCGCAGTTGGCTGTATTACTGCAGTTGGTACTGTATTGTATTCTGTTGCATTTCCATCTCTGGTGGGCGCATGCCCAGTAGGAAGGTTGCGATGGGATTTCTGGCGCATGCCCAGTGGGCCGACAGTCATACACAGTGCATCAGGTCCCTTCCCCCAAAGCAAGCCAAGAGCCTCACATTACCATAATAAAGGAAGCTTTGTTAATCCATTTACTGTAAGAAATCAGCTCTGCCCTATTGTCCTGAAAAATGCTACGAATTGTCACCATTGCCAATGACACCATCCCCCGTCTGCTAGGACAAATAGTGTGCTGCTATGAATGTGCCTGTACTGAATATTCAAAACTGACGGTGCCGTACAATTTAACACCACAGAATAGTGATTTCATAACTGCAGAAACTGTTAGTGAATCTACTGTCTAGAATGTGAGACAGGGCTCTGCATCACATACTGTGTGCCAAAAACCGCAAAACGCAAACATGCGACAACGCATATGCGGTCTCAGCCTTGTGCACTATGGCTACGTCCCTTGGACTGTGTCTGAGAGTGGTTTCCGTCTGTGAGATAGCGCTCTGTGTTCAAAGCTGACTGTGCGTTTGAAGCGCAAAATAGCATTGCATCGCAAACTTATGACATTGGTGATGCTGCTCCAACCCTGCACACTAAGTACGGTAGTAGTGAGATCTGTATGAGAGAGTGCTCTCTGTATTACACGGATGGCGCTATGGTCGCTGTCAGCCATCTGCAATGGATTACAAATGGAGGGGGGTACAATGGGATCTGTGGTGCCAAGCCATACGCCATGTAGCGCTATGCTATCACTGAGCATGCGCAGTTGGCTGTATTACTGCAGTTGGTACAGTATTGTATTCTGTTGCATTTCCATCTCTGGTGGGCGCATGCCCAGTAGGAAGGTTGCGATGGGATTTCTGGCGCATGCCCAGTGGGCCGACAGTCATACACAGTGCATCAAGTCCCTTCCCCCAAAGCAAGCCAAGAGCCTCACATTACCATAATAAAGGAAGCGTTGTTAATCCATTTACTGTAAGCAGTCAGCTCTGCCCTAGTGTCCTGAAAAATGCTATGAATTGTCACCATTGCCATGGACACCATCCCCCATCTGCTAGGACAACTAGTGCGCTGCTATGAATGTGCCTGTACTGTATATTCAAAACTGATGGTGCCGTACAATTTAGCACCACAGAATAGTGATTTCATAACTGCAGAAGCTGTTAGTGAATCTATTATCTAGAATGTGAGACAGGGCTCTGCATCACATACTGTGCACCCAAAAACCGCAAAACGCAAACATGCAACAACGCATATGCGGTCTCAGCCTTGTGCACTATGGCTACGTCCCGGACTGTGTCTGAGAGTGGTTTCCGTCCGTGAGAGCACTCTGTGTTCAAAGCTGACTGTGCGTTTGAAGCGCAAAATAGCATTGCATCGCAAACTTATGACATTGGTGATGCTTCTCCAAACTTGCACACTAAGTACGGTAGTAGTGGGATCTGTATGAGAGAATGCTCTCTGTATTACACGGTTGGCGCTATGGTCGCTGTCAGCCATCTGCGATGGATTACAAATGGAGGGGGGTACAATGGGATCTGTGGCGCCAAGCCATACGCCATGTAGCGCTATGCTATCACTGAGCATGTGCAGTTGGCTGTATTACAGCAGTTGGTACAGTATTGTATTCTGTTGCATTTCCATCTCTGGTGGGCGCATGCCCAGTAGGAGGGTTGCGATGGGATTTCTGGCGCATGCCCAGTGGGCCAACAGTCATACACAGTGCATCAGGTCCCTTCCCCCAAAGCAAGCCAAGAGCCTCACATTACCATAATAAAGGAAGCTTTGTTAATCCATTTACTGTAAGCAGACAGCTCTGCCCTAGAGTCCTGAAAAATGCTACGAATTGTCACCATTGCCAAGGACACCATCCCCCGTCTGCTAGGACAACTAGTGTGCCGCTATGAATGTACCTGTACTGAATATTCAAAACTGACGGTGCCGTACAATTTAGCACCACAGAATAGTGATTTCATAACTGCAGAAACTGTTAGTGAATCTACTGTCTAGAATGTGAGACAGGGCTCTGCATCACATACTGTGCACCCAAAAACCGCAAAATGCAAACATGCGACAATGCATATGTGGTCTCAGCCTTGTGCACTATGGCTACGTCCCTTGGACTGTGTCTGAGAGGGGTTTCCGTCTGTGAGAGAGTGCTCTGTGTTGAAAGCTGACTGTGCGTTTGAAGCGCAAAATAGCGTTGCATCGCAAACTTATGACATTGGTGCTGCTGCTCCAACCTTGCACACTAAGTACGGTAGTAGTGGGATCTGTATGAGAGAGTGCTCTCTGTATTACATGGATGGCGCTATGGTCGCTGTCAGCCATCTGTGATGGATTACAAATGGAGGGGGATACAATGGGATCTGTGGCGCCAAGCCATACACCATGTAGCGCTATGCTATCACTGAGCATGCGCAGTGAGCTGTATTACTGCAGTCGGTACAGTATTGTATTCTGTTGCATTTCCATTTCTGGCGGGCGCATGCCCAGTAGGAGGGTTGCGATGGGATTTCTGGCGCATGCCCAGTGGGCCGACAGTCATACACAGTGCATCAGGTCCCTTCCCCCAAAGCAAGCCAAGAGCCTCACATTACCATAATAAAGGAAGCTTTGTTAATCCATTTACTGTAAGAAATCAGCTCTGCCCTATTGTCCTGAAAAATGCTACGAATTGTCAACATTGCCAACAACACCATCCCCCGTCTGCTAGGACAAATAGTGTGCTGCTATGAATGTGCCTGTACTGAATATTCAAAACTGACGGTGCCGTACAATTTAACACCACAGAATAGTGATTTCATAACTGCAGAAACTGTCAGTGAATCTACTGTCTAGAATGTGAGACAGGGCTCTGCATCACATACTGTGTGCCAAAAACCGCAAAACGCAAACATGCGACAACGCATATGCGGTCTCAGCCTTGTGCACTATGGCTACATCCCTTGGACTGTGTCTGAGAGTGGTTTCCGTCTGTGAGATAGCGCTCTGTGTTCAAAGCTGACTGTGCGTTTGAAGCGCAAAATAGCATTGCATCGCAAACTTATGACATTGGTGATGCTGCTCCAACTCTGCACACTAAGTACGGTAGTAGTGAGATCTGTATGAGAGAGTGCTCACTGTATTACACGGATGGCGCTATGGTCGCTGTCAGCCATCTGCAATGGATTACAAATGGAGGGGGGTACAATGGGATCTGTGGTGCCAAGCCATACGCCATGTAGCGCTATGCTATCACTGAGCATGCGCAGTTGGCTGTATTACTGCAGTTGGTACTGTATTGTATTCTGTTGCATTTCCATCTCTGGTGGGCGCATGCCCAGTAGGAAGGTTGCGATGGGATTTCTGGCGCATGCCCAGTGGGCCGACAGTCATACACAGTGCATCAGGTCCCTTCCCCCAAAGCAAGCCAAGAGCCTCACATTACCATAATAAAGGAAGCTTTGTTAATCCATTTACTGTAAGAAATCAGCTCTGCCCTATTGTCCTGAAAAATGCTACGAATTGTCACCATTGCCAATGACACCATCCCCCGTCTGCTAGGACAAATAGTGTGCTGCTATGAATGTGCCTGTACTGAATATTCAAAACTGACGGTGCCGTACAATTTAACACCACAGAATAGTGATTTCATAACTGCAGAAACTGTTAGTGAATCTACTGTCTAGAATGTGAGACAGGGCTCTGCATCACATACTGTGTGCCAAAAACCGCAAAACGCAAACATGCGACAACGCATATGCGGTCTCAGCCTTGTGCACTATGGCTACGTCCCTTGGACTGTGTCTGAGAGTGGTTTCCGTCTGTGAGATAGCGCTCTGTGTTCAAAGCTGACTGTGCGTTTGAAGTGCAAAATAGCATTGCATCGCAAACTTATGACATTGGTGATGCTGCTCCAACCCTGCACACTAAGTACGGTAGTAGTGAGATCTGTATGAGAGAGTGCTCTCTGTATTACACGGATGGTGCTATGGTCGCTGTCAGCCATCTGCAATGGATTACAAATGGAGGGGGGTACAATGGGATCTGTGGTGCCAAGCCATACGCCATGTAGCGCTATGCTATCACTGAGCATGCGCAGTTGGCTGTATTACTGCAGTTGGTACAGTATTGTATTCTGTTGCATTTCCATCTCTGGTGGGCGCATGCCCAGTAGGAAGGTTGCGATGGGATTTCTGGCGCATGCCCAGAGGGCCGACAGTCATACACAGTGCATCAGGTCCCTTCCCCCAAAGCAAGCCAAGAGCCTCACATTACCATAATAAAGGAAGCGTTGTTAATCCATTTACTGTAAGCAGTCAGCTCTGCCCTAGTGTCCTGAAAAATGCTATGAATTGTCACCATTGCCATGGACACCATCCCCCATCTGCTAGGACAACTAGTGTGCTGCTATGAATGTGCCGGTACTGTATATTCAAAACTGATGGTGCCGTACAATTTAGCACCACAGAATAGTGATTTCATAACTGCAGAAGCTGTTAGTGAATCTATTATCTAGAATGTGAGACAGGGCTCTGCATCACATACTGTGCACCCAAAAACCGCAAAACGCAAACATGCAACAACGCATATGCGGTCTCAGCCTTGTGCACTATGGCTACGTCCCGGACTGTGTCTGAGAGTGGTTTCCGTCCGTGAGAGCACTCTGTGTTCAAAGCTGACTGTGCGTTTGAAGCGCAAAATAGCATTGCATCGCAAACTTATGACATTGGTGATGCTGCTCCAACCTTGCACACTAAGTACGGTAGTAGTGGGATCTGTATGAGAGAATGCTCTCTGTATTACATGGTTGGCGCTATGGTCGCTGTCAGCCATCTGTGATGGATTACAAATGGAGGGGGGTACAATGGGATCTGTGGCGCCAAGCCATACGCCATGTAGCGCTATGCTATCACTGAGCATGTGCAGTTGGCTGTATTACTGCAGTTGGTACAGTATTGTATTCTGTTGCATTTCCATCTCTGGTGGGCGCATGCCCAGTAGGAGGGTTGCGATGGGATTTCTGGCGCATGCCCAGTGGGCCAACAGTCATACACAGTGCATCAGGTCCCTTCCCCCAAAGCAAGCCAAGAGCCTCACATTACCATAATAAAGGAAGCTTTGTTAATCCATTTACTGTAAGCAGACAGCTCTGCCCTAGAGTCCTGAAAAATGCTACGAATTGTCACCATTGCCAAGGACACCATCCCCCGTCTGCTAGGACAACTAGTGTGCCGCTATGAATGTACCTGTACTGAATATTCAAAACTGACGGTGCCGTACAATTTAGCACCACAGAATAGTGATTTCATAACTGCAGAAACTGTTAGTGAATCTACTGTCTAGAATGTGAGACAGGGCTCTGCATCACATACTGTGCACCCAAAAACCACAAAATGCAAACATGCGACAATGCATATGTGGTCTCAGCCTTGTGGACTATGGCTACGTCCCTTGGACTGTGTCTGAGAGGGGTTTCCGTCTGTGAGAGAGTGCTCTGTGTTGAAAGCTGACTGTGCGTTTGAAGCGCAAAATAGCGTTGCATCGCAAACTTATGACATTGGTGATGCTGCTCCAACCCTGCACACTAAGTACGGTAGTAGTGGGATCTGTATGAGAGAGTGCTCTCTGTATTACACGGATGGCGCTATGGTCGCTGTCAGCCATCTGCAATGGATTACAAATGGAGGGGGATACAATGGGATCTGTGGCACCAAGCCATACGCCATGTAGCGCTATGCTATCACTGAGCATGTGCAGTTGGCTGTATTACTGCAGTCGGTACAGTATTGTATTCTGTTGCATTTCCATTTCTGGCGGGCACATGCCCAGTAGGAGGGTTGCGATGGGATTTCTGGTGCATGCCCAGTAGGCCGACAATCATACACAGTGCATAAGGTCCCGTCCCCCAAAGCAAGCCAAGAGCATCACATTACCATAATAAAGGAAGCTTTGTTAATCCATTTACTGTAAGCAGTCAGCTCTGCCCTAGTGCCCTGAAAAATGCTACGAATTGTCACCATTGCCAAGGACACCATCCCCCGTCTGCTAGGACAACTAGTGTGCCGCTATGAATGTACCTGTACTGAATATTCAAAACTGACGGTGCCGTACAATTTAGCACCACAGAATAGTGATTTCATAACTGCAGAAACTGTTAGTGAATCTACTGTCTAGAATGTGAGACAGGGCTCTGCATCACATACTGTGTGCCAAAAAACGCAAAACGCAAACATGCGACAATGCATATGCGGTCTCAGCCTTGTGCACTATGGCTACGTCCCTTGGACTGTGTCTGAGAGTGGTTTCCGTCTGTGAGAGAGCGCTCTGTGTTCAAAGCTGACTGTGCATTTGAAGCGCAAAATAGCATTGCATCGCAAACTTATGACATTGGTGATGCTGCTCCAACCTTGCACACTAAGAATGCTAGTAGTGGGATCTGTATGAGAGAGTGCTCTCTGTATTACACGGTTGGCGCTATGGTCGCTGTCAGCCAAATGCAATGGATTACAAATGGAGGGGGGTACAATGGGATCTGTGGCGCCAAGCCATACGCCATGTAGCGCTATGCTATCACTGAGCATGCGCAGTTGGCTGTATTACTGCAGTCGGTACAGTATTGTATTCTGTTGCATTTCCATCTCTGGGGGGCGCATGCACAGTAGGATGGTTGCGATGGGAATTCTGTTGCATGCCCAGTGGGCTGACAGTCATGCACAGTGCTTCAGGTCCCTTCCCCCAAAGCAATCCAAGAGCCTCACATTACCATAATAAAGGAAGCTTTGTTAATCCAATTACTGTAAGCAATCAGCTCTGCCCTAGTGTCCAGAAAAATGCTACAAATTGTCACCATTGCCAAGGACACCATCCCCCGTCTGCTAGGACAACTAGTGTGCCTTTATGAATGTGCCTGTACTGAATATTCAAAACTGACGGTGCTGTACAATTTAGCACCACAGAATAGTGATATCATAACTGCACAAACTGTTAGTGAATCTACTGTATAGAATGTGAGACAGGGCTCTGCATCACATACTGTGTGCCCAAAAACCGCAAAACACAAACATGCGACAACGCATATGCGGTCTCAGCCTTGTGCACTATAGATACGTCCCTTGGACTGTGTCTGAGAGTGGTTTCCGTCTGTGAGAGAGCGCTCTGTGTTCAAAGCTGACTGTGCATTTGAAGCGCAAAATAGCGTTGCATCAAAAAACTTATGACATTGGTGATGCTGCTCCAACCTTGCACACTAAGTATGGTAGTAGTGGGATCTGTATGAGAGAGTGCTCTCTGTATTACATGGATGGCGCTATGGTCGCTGTCAGCCATCTGTGATGGATTACAAATGGAGGGGGATACAATGGGATCTGTGGCGCCAAGCCATACGCCATGTAGCGCTATGCTATCACTGAGCATGCGCAGTGAGCTGTATTACTGCAGTCGGTACAGTATTGTATTCTGTTGCATTTCCATTTCTGGCGGGCGCATGCCCAGTAGGAGGGTTGCGATGGGATTTCTGGCGCATGCCCAGTGGGCCGACAGTCATACACAGTGCATCAGGTCCCTTCCCCCAAAGCAAGCCAAGAGCCTCACATTACCATAATAAAGGAAGCTTTGTTAATCCATTTACTGTAAGAAATCAGCTCTGCCCTATTGTCCTGAAAAATGCTACGAATTGTCACCATTGCCAACGACACCATCCCCCGTCTGCTAGGACAAATAGTGTGCTGCTATGAATGTGCCTGTACTGAATATTCAAAACTGACGGTGCCGTACAATTTAGCACCACAGAATAGTGATTTCATAACTGCAGAAGCTGTTAGTGAATCTATTATCTAGAATGTGAGACAGAGCTCTGCATCACATACTGTGCACCCAAAAAATGCAAAACGCAAACATGCAACAACGCATATGCGGTCTCAGCCTTGTGCACTATGGCTACGTCCCGGACTGTGTCTGAGAGTGGTTTCCATCCGTGAGAGCACTCTGTGTTCAAAGCTGACTGTGCGTTTGAAGCGCAAAATAGCATAGCATCGCAAACTTAAGACATTGGTGATGCTTCTCCAACCTTGCACACTAAGTACGGTAGTAGTGGGATCTGTATGAGAGAATGCTCTCTGTATTACACGGTTGGCGCTATGGTCGCTGTCAGCCGTCTGCGATGGATTACAAATGGAGGGGGGTACAATGGGATCTGTGGCGCCAAGCCATACGCCATGTAGCGCTATGCTATCACTGAGCATGTGCAGTTGGCTGTATTACAGCAGTTGGTACAGTATTGTATTCTGTTGCATTTCCATCTCTGGCGGGCGCATGCCCAGTAGGAGGGTTGCGATGGGATTTCTGGCGCATGCCCAGTGGGCCAACAGTCATACACAGTGCATCAGGTCCCTTCCCCCAAAGCAAGCCAAGAGCCTCACATTACCATAATAAAGGAAGCTTTGTTAATCCATTTACTGTAAGCAGTCAGCTCTGCCCTAGTGCCCTGAAAAATGCTACGAATTGTCACCATTGCCAAGGACACCATCCCCCGTCTGCTAGGACAACTAGTGTGCCGCTATGAATGTACCTGTACTGAATATTCAAAACTGACGGTGCCGTACAATTTAGCACCACAGAATAGTGATTTCATAACTGCAGAAACTGTTAGTGAATCTACTGTCTAGAATGTGAGACAGGGCTCTGCATCACATACTGTGCACCCAAAAACCGCAAAATGCAAACATGTGACAATGCATATGTGGTCTCAGCCTTGTGCACTATGGCTACGTCCCTTGGACTGTGTCTGAGAGGGGTTTCCGTCTGTGAGAGAGTGCTCTGTGTTGAAAGCTGACTGTGCGTTTGAAGCGCAAAATAGCGTTGCATCGCAAACTTATGACATTGGTGATGCTGCTCCAACCCTGCACACTAAGTACGGTAGTAGTGGGATCTGTATGAGAGAGTGCTCTCTGTATTACACGGATGGCGCTATGGTCGCTGTCAGCCATCTGCAATGGATTACAAATGGAGGGGGATACAATGGGATCTGTGGCACCAAGCCATACGCCATGTAGCGCTATGCTATCACTGAGCATGCGCAGTTGGCTGTATTACTGCAGTCGGTACAGTATTGTATTCTGTTGCATTTCCATTTCTGGCGGGCACATGCCCAGTAGGAGGGTTGCGATGGGATTTCTGGTGCATGCCCAGTAGGCCGACAATCATACACAGTGCATAAGGTCCCGTCCCCCAAAGCAAGCCAAGAGCATCACATTACCATAATAAAGGAAGCTTTGTTAATCCATTTACTGTAAGCAGTCAGCTCTGCCCTAGTGCCCTGAAGAATGCTACGAATTGTCACCATTGCCAAGGACACCATCCCCCATCTGCTAGGACAACTAGTGTGCCGCTATGAATGTACCTGTACTGAATATTCAAAACTGACGGTGCCGTACAATTTAGCACCACAGAATAGTGATTTCATAACTGCAGAAACTGTTAGTGAATCTACTGTCTAGAATGTGAGACAGGGCTCTGCATCACATACTGTGTGCCAAAAACCGCAAAACGCAAACATGCGACAATGCATATGCGGTCTCAGCCTTGTGCACTATGGCTACGTCACTTGGACTGTGTCTGAGAGTGGTTTCCGTCTGTGAGAGAGCGCTCTGTGTTCAAAGCTGACTGTGCATTTGAAGCGCAAAATAGCGTTGCATCAAAAAACTTATGACATTGCTGATGCTGCTCCAACCTTGCACACTAAGTACGGTAGTAGTGGGATCTGTATGAGAGAGTGCTCTCTGTATTACATGGATGGCGCTATGGTCGCTGTCAGCCATCTGTGATGGATTACAAATGGAGGGGGATACAATGGGATCTGTGGCGCCAAGCCATACGCCATGTAGCGCTATGCTATCACTGAGCATGCGCAGTGAGATGTATTACTGCAGTCGGTACAGTATTGTATTCTGTTGCATTTCCATTTCTGGCGGGCGCATGCCCAGTAGGAGGGTTGCGATGGGATTTCTGGCGCATGCCCAGTGGGCCGACAGTCATACACAGTGCATCAGGTCCCTTCCCCCAAAGCAAGCCAAGAGCCTCACATTACCATAATAAAGGAAGCTTTGTTAATCCATTTACTGTAAGAAATCAGCTCTGCCCTATTGTCCTGAAAAATGCTACGAATTGTCACCATTGCCAACGACACCATCCCCCGTCTGCTAGGACAAATAGTGTGCTGCTATGAATGTGCCTGTACTGAATATTCAAAACTGACGGTGCCGGACAATTTAACACCAGAGAATAGTGATTTCATCACTGCAGAAACTGTTAGTGGATCTACTGTCTAGAATGTGAGACAGGGCTCTGCATCACATACTGTGTGCCAAAAACCGCAAAACGCAAACATGCGACAACGCATATGCGGTCTCAGCCTTGTGCACTATGGCTACGTCCCTTGGACTGTGTCTGAGAGTGGTTTCCATCTGTGAGAGAGTGCTCTGTGTTCAAAGCTGACTGTGCGTTTGAAGTGCAAAATAGCATTGCATCGCAAACTTATGACATTGGTGATGCTGCTCCAACCCTGCACACTAAGTACGGTAGTAGTGAGATCTGTATGAGAGAGTGCTCTCTGTATTACACGGATGGCGCTATGGTCGCTGTCAGCCATCTGCAATGGATTACAAATGGAGGGCTGTACAATGGGATCTGTGGTGCCAAGCCATACGCCATGTAGCGCTATGCTATCACTGAGCATGCGCAGTTGGCTGTATTACTGCAGTTGGTACAGTATTGTATTCTGTTGCATTTCCATCTCTGGTGGGCGCATGCCCAGTAGGACGGTTGCGATGGGATTTCTGGCGCATGCCCAGTGGGCCGACAGTCATACACAGTGCATCAGGTCCCTTCCCCCATAGCAAGCCAAGAGCCTCACATTACCATAATAAAGGAAGCGTTGTTAATCCATTTACTGTAAGCAGTCAGCTCTGCCCTAGTGTCCTGAAAAATGCTATGAATTGTCACCAATGCCATGGACACCATCCCCCATCTGCTAGGACAACTAGTGTGCTCCTATGAATGTGCCTGTACTGTATATTCAAAACTGATGGTGCCGTACAATTTAGCACCACAGAATAGTGATTTCATAACTGCAGAAGCTGTTAGTGAATCTATTATCTAGAATGTGAGACAGAGCTCTGCATCACATACTGTGCACCCAAAAACCGCAAAACGCAAACATGCAACAACGCATATGCGGTCTCAGCCTTGTGCACTATGGCTACGTCCCGGACTGTGTCTGAGAGTGGTTTCCGTCCGTGAGAGCACTCTGTGTTCAAAGCTGACTGTGCGTTTGAAGCGCAAAATAGCGTAGCATCGCAAACTTATGACATTGGTGATGCTTCTCCAACCTTGCACACTAAGTACGGTAGTAGTGGGATCTGTATGAGAGAATGCTCTCTCTATTACACGGTTGGCGCTATGGTCGCTGTCAGCCATCTGCGATGGATTACAAATGGAGGGGGGTACAATGGGATCTGTGGCGCCAAGTCATACGCCATGTAGCGCTATGCTAACACTGAGCATGTGCAGTTGGCTGTATTACAGCAGTTGGTACAGTATTGTATTCTGTTGCATTTCCATCTCTGGCGGGCGCATGCCCAGTAGGAGGGTTGCGATGGGATTTCTGGCGCATGCCCAGTGGGCCAACAGTCATACACAGTGCATCAGGTCCCTTCCCCCAAAGCAAGCCAAGAGCCTCACATTACCATAATAAAGGAAGCTTTGTTAATCCATTTACTGTAAGCAGACAGCTCTGCCCTAGAGTCCTGAAAAATGCTACGAATTGTCACCATTTCCAAGGACACCATCCCTCGTCTGCTAGGACAACTAGTGTGCCGCTATGAATGTACCTGTACTGAATATTCAAAACTGACGGTGCCGTACAATTTAGCACCACAGAATAGTGATTTCATAACTGCAGAAACTGTTAGTGAATCTACTGTCTAGAATGTGAGACAGGGCTCTGCATCACATACTGTGCACCCAAAAACCGCAAAATGCAAACATGCGACAATGCATATGTGGTCTCAGCCTTGTGCACTATGGCTACGTCCCTTGGACTGTGTCTGAGAGGGGTTTCCGTCTGTGAGAGAGCGCTCTGTGTTGAAAGCTGACTGTGCGTTTGAAGCGCAAAATAGCGTTGCATCGCAAACTTATGACATTGGTGATGCTGCTCCAACCCTGCACACTAAGTACGGTAGTAGTGGGATCTGTATGAGAGAGTGCTCTCTGTATTACACGGATGGCGCTATGGTCGCTGTCAGCCATCTGCAATGGATTACAAATGGAGGGGGATACAATGGGATCTGTGGCACCAAGCCATACGCCATGTAGCGCTATGCTATCACTGAGCATGCGCAGTTGGCTGTATTACTGCAGTCGGTACAGTATTGTATTCTGTTGCATTTCCATTTCTGGCGGGCACATGCCCAGTAGGAGGGTTGCGATGGGATTTCTGGTGCATGCCCAGTAGGCCGACAATCATACACAGTGCATAAGGTCCCTTCCCCCAAAGCAAGCCAAGAGCATCACATTACCATAATAAAGGAAGCTTTGTTAATCCATTTACTGTAAGCAGTCAGCTCTGCCCTAGTGCCCTGAAAAATGCTACGAATTGTCACCATTGCCAAGGACACCATCCCCCATCTGCAAGGACAACTAGTGTGCCGCTATGAATGTACCTGTACTGAATATTCAAAACTGACGGTGCCGTACAATTTAGCACCACAGAATAGTGATTTCATAACTGCAGAAACTGTTAGTGAATCTACTGTCTAGAATGTGAGACAGGGATCTGCATCACATACTGTGTGCCAAAAACCGCAAAACGCAAACATGCGACAATGCATATGCGGTCTCAGCCTTGTGCACTATGGCTACGTCCCTTGGACTGTGTCTGAGAGTGGTTTCCGTCTGTGAGAGAGCGCTCTGTGTTCAAAGCTGACTGTGCATTTGAAGCGCAAAATAGCGTTGCATCAAAAAACTTATGACATTGGTGATGCTGCTCCAAACTTGCACACTAAGTACGGTAGTAGTGGGATCTGTATGAGAGAGTGCTCTCTGTATTACACGGATGGCGCTATGGTCTCTGTCAGCCATCTGCAATGGATTACAAATGGAGGGGGGTACAATGGGATCTGTGGTGCCAAGCCATACGCCATGTAGCGCTATGCTATCACTGAGCATGCGCAGTTGGCTGTATTACTGCAGTTGGTACAGTATTGTATTCTGTTGCATTTCCATCTCTGGTGGGCGCATGCCCAGTTGGAAGGTTGCGATGGGATTTCTGGCGCATGCCCAGAGGGCCGACAGTCATACACAGTGCATCAGGTCCCTTCCCCCAAAGCAAGCCAAGAGCCTCACATTACCATAATAAAGGAAGCGTTGTTAATCCATTTACTGTAAGCAGTCAGCTCTGCCCTAGTGTCCTGAAAAATGCTATGAATTGTCACCATTGCCATGGACACCATCCCCCATCTGCTAGGACAACTAGTGTGCTGCTATGAATGTGCCTGTACTGTATATTCAAAACTGATGGTGCCGTACAATTTAGCACCACAGAATAGTGATTTCATAACTGCAGAAGCTGTTAGTGAATCTATTATCTAGAATGTGAGACAGGGCTCTGCATCACATACTGTGCACCCAAAAACCGCAAAACGCAAACATGCAACAACGCATATGCGGTCTCAGCCTTGTGCACTATGGCTACGTCCCGGACTGTGTCTGAGAGTGGTTTCCGTCCGTGAGAGCAATCTGTGTTCAAAGCTGACTGTGCGTTTGAAGCACAAAATAGCATTGCATCGCAAACTTATGACATTGGTGATGCTTCTCCAACCTTGCACACTAAGTATGGTAGTAGTGGGATCTGTATGAGAGAATGCTCTCTGTATTACACGGTTGGCGCTATGGTCGCTGTCAGCCATCTGCGATGGATTACAAATGGAGGGGGGTACAATGGGATCTGTGGCGCCAAGCCATACGCCATGTAGCGCTATGCTATCACTGAGCATGTGCAGTTGGCTGTATTACTGCAGTTGGTACAGTATTGTATTCTGTTGCATTTCCATCTCTGGTGGGCGCATGCCCAGTAGGAGGGTTGCGATGGGATTTCTGGCGCATGCCCAGTGGGCCAACAGTCATACACAGTGCATCAGGTCCCTTCCCCCAAAGCAAGCCAAGAGCCTCACATTACCATAATAAAAGAAGCTTTGTTAATCCATTTACTGTAAGCAGACAGCTCTGCCCTAGAGTCCTGAAAAATGCTACGAATTGTCACCATTGCCAAGGACACCATCCCCCGTCTGCTAGGACAACTAGTGTGCCGCTATGAATGTACCTGTACTGAATATTCAAAACTGACGGTGCCATACAATTTAGCACCACAGAATAGTGATTTCATAACTGCAGAAACTGTTAGTGAATCTACTGTCTAGAATGTGAGACAGGGCTCTGCATCACATACTGTGCACCCAAAAACCACAAAATGCAAACATGCGACAATGCATATGTGGTCTCAGCCTTGTGCACTATGGCTACGTCCCTTGGACTGTGTCTGAGAGGGGTTTCCGTCTGTGAGAGAGTGCTCTGTGTTGAAAGCTGACTGTGCGTTTGAAGCGCAAAATAGCGTTGCATCGCAAACTTATGACATTGGTGATGCTGCTCCAACCCTGCACACTAAGTACGGTAGTAGTGGGATCTGTATGAGAGAGTGCTCTCTGTATTACACGGATGGCGCTATGGTCGCTGTCAGCCATCTGCAATGGATTACAAATGGAGGGGGATACAATGGGATCTGTGGCACCAAGCCATACGCCATGTAGCGCTATGCTATCACTGAGCATGCGCAGTTGGCTGTATTACTGCAGTCGGTACAGTATTGTATTCTGTTGCATTTCCATTTCTGGCGGGCACATGCCCAGTAGGAGGGTTGCGATGGGATTTCTGGTGCATGCCCAGTAGGCCGACAATCATACACAGTGCATAAGGTCCCGTCCCCCAAAGCAAGCCAAGAGCATCACATTACCATAATAAAGGAAGCTTTGTTAATCCATTTACCGTAAGCAGTCAGCTCTGCCCTAGTTCCCTGAAAAATGCTACGAATTGTCACCATTGCCAAGGACACCATCCCCCGTCTGCTAGGACAACTAGTGTGCCGCTATGAATGTACCTGTACTGAATATTCAAAACTGACGGTGCCGTACAATTTAGCACCACAGAATAGTGATTTCATAACTGCAGAAACTGTTAGTGAATCTACTGTCTAGAATGTGAGACAGGGCTCTGCATCACATACTGTGTGCCAAAAACCGCAAAACGCAAACATGCGACAATGCATATGCGGTCTCAGCCTTGTGCACTATGGCTACGTCCCTTGGACTGTGTCTGAGAGTGGTTTCCATCTGTGAGAGAGCGCTCTGTGTTCAAAGCTGACTGTGCGTTTGAAGCGCAAAATAGCATTGCATCGCAAACTTATGACATTGGTGATGCTGCTCCAACCTTGCACACTAAGAATGCTAGTAGTGGGATCTGTATGAGAGAGTGCTCTCTGTATTACACGGTTGGCGCTATGGTCACTGTCAGCCATCTGCAATGGATTACAAATGGAGGGGGGTACAATGGGATCTGTGGCACCAAGCCATACGCCATGTAGCGCTATGCTATCACTGAGCATGCGCAGTTGGCTGTATTACTGCAGTCGGTACAGTATTGTATTCTGTTGCATTTCCATCTCTGGGGGGCGCATGCACAGTAGGATGGTTGCGATGGGAATTCTGTTGCATGCCCAGTGGGCTGACAGTCATGCACAGTGCTTCAGGTCCCTTCCCCCAAAGCAATCCAAGAGCCTCACATTACCATAATAAAGGAAGCTTTGTTAATCCAATTACTGTAAGCAATCAGCTCTGCCCTAGTGTCCAGAAAAATGCTACAAATTGTCACCATTGCCAACGACACCATCCCCCGTCTGCTAGGACAACTAGTGTGCCTCTATGAATGTGCCTGTACTGAATATTCAAAACTGACGGTGCTGTACAATTTAGCACCACAGAATAGTGATTTCATAACTGCAGAAACTGTTAGTGAATCTACTGTATAGAATGTGAGACAGGGCTCTGCATCACATACTGTGTGCCCAAAAACGGCAAAACGCAAACATGCGACAACGCATATGCGGTCTCAGCCTTGTGCACTATAGATACGTCCCTTGGACTGTGTCTGAGAGTGGTTTCCGTCTGTGAGAGAGCGCTCTGTGTTCAAAGCTGACTGTGCATTTGAAGCGCAAAATAGCATTGCATCAAAAAACTTATGACATTGGTGATGCTGCTCCAACCTTGCACACTAAGTACGGTAGTAGTGGGATCTGTATGAGAGAGTGCTCTCTGTATTACATGGATGGCGCTATGGTCGCTGTCAGCCATCTGTGATGGATTACAAATGGAGGGGGATACAATGGGATCTGTGGCGCCAAGCCATACGCCATGTAGCGCTATGCTATCACTGAGCATGCACAGTGAGCTGTATTACTGCAGTCGGTACAGTATTGTATTCTGTTGCATTTCCATTTCTGGCGGGCGCATGCCCAGTAGGAGGGTTGCGATGGGATTTCTGGCGCATGCCCAGTGGGCCGACAGTCATACACAGTGCATCAGGTCCCTTCCCCCAAAGCAAGCCAAGAGCCTCACATTACCATAATAAAGGAAGCTTTGTTAATCCATTTACTGTAAGAAATCAGCTCTGCCCTATTGTCCTGAAAAATGCTACGAATTGTCACCATTGCCAACGACACCATCCCCCGTCTGCTAGGACAAATAGTGTGCTGCTATGAATGTGCCTGTACTGAATATTCAAAACTGACAGTGCCGTACAATTTAACACCACAGAATAGTGATTTCATCACTGCAGAAACTGTTAGTGGATCTACTGTCTAGAATGTGAGACAGGGCTCTGCATCACATACTGTGTGCCAAAAACCGCAAAACGCAAACATGCGACAACGCATATGCGGTCTCAGCCTTGTGCACTATGGCTACGTCCCTTGGACTGTGTCTGAGAGTGGTTTCCATCTGTGAGAAAGTGCTCTGTGTTCAAAGCTGACTGTGCGTTTGAAGTGCAAAATAGCATTGCATCGCAAACTTATGACATTGGTGATGCTGCTCCAACCCTGCACACTAAGTACGGTAGTAGTGAGATCTGTATGAGAGAGTGCTCTCTGTATTACACGGATGGCGCTATGGTCGCTGTCAGCCATCTGCAATGGATTACAAATGGAGGGGGGTACAATGGGATCTGTGGTGCCAAGCCATACGCCATGTAGCGCTATGCTATCACTGAGCATGCGCAGTTGGCTGTATTACTGCAGTTGGTACAGTATTGTATTCTGTTGCATTTCCATCTCTGGTGGGCGCATGCCCAGTAGGACGGTTGCGATGGGATTTCTGGCGCATGCCCAGTGGGCCGACAGTCATACACAGTGCATCAGGTCCCTTCCCCCAAAGCAAGCCAAGAGCCTCACATTACCATAATAAAGGAAGCATTGTTAATCCATTTACTGTAAGCAGTCAGCTCTGCCCTAGTGTCCTGAAAAATGCTATGAATTGTCACCATTGCCATGGACACCATCCCCCATCTGCTAGGACAACTAGTGTGCTGCTATGAATGTGCCCGTACTGTATATTCAAAACTGATGGTGCCGTACAATTTAGCACCACAGAATAGTGATTTCATAACTGCAGAAGCTGTTAGTGAATCTATTATCTAGAATGTGAGACAGAGCTCTGCATCACATACTGTGCACCCAAAAACCGCAAAACGCAAACATGCAACAACGCATATGCGGTCTCAGCCTTGTGCACTATGGCTACGTCCCGGACTGTGTCTGAGAGTGGTTTCCGTCCGTGAGAGCACTCTGTGTTCAAAGCTGACTGTGCGTTTGAAGCGCAAAATAGCGTAGCATCGCAAACTTAAGACATTGGTGATGCTTCTCCAACCTTGCACACTAAGTACGGTAGTAGTGGGATCTGTATGAGAGAATGCTCTCTGTATTACACGGTTGGCGCTATGGTCGCTGTCAGCCATCTGCGATGGATTACAAATGGAGGGGGGTACAATGGGATCTGTGGCGCCAAGTCATACGCCATGTAGCGCTATGCTATCACTGAGCATGTGCAGTTGGCTGTATTACAGCAGTTGGTACAGTATTGTATTCTGTTGCATTTCCATCTCTGGCGGGCGCATGCCCAGTTGGAAGGTTGCGATGGGATTTCTGGCGCATGCCCAGAGGGCCGACAGTCATACACAGTGCATCAGGTCCCTTCCCCCAAAGCAAGCCAAGAGCCTCACATTACCATAATAAAGGAAGCGTTGTTAATCCATTTACTGTAAGCAGTCAGCTCTGCCCTAGTGTCCTGAAAAATGCTATGAATTGTCACCATTGCCATGGACACCATCCCCCATCTGCTAGGACAACTAGTGTGCTGCTATGAATGTGCCTGTACTGTATATTCAAAACTGATGGTGCCGTACAATTTAGCACCACAGAATAGTGATTTCATAACTGCAGAAGCTGTTAGTGAATCTATTATCTAGAATGTGAGACAGGGCTCTGCATCACATACTGTGCACCCAAAAACCGCAAAACGCAAACATGCAACAACGCATATGCGGTCTCAGCCTTGTGCACTATGGCTACGTCCCGGACTGTGTCTGAGAGTGGTTTCCGTCCGTGAGAGCAATCTGTGTTCAAAGCTGACTGTGCGTTTGAAGCACAAAATAGCGTTGCATCGCAAACTTATGACATTGGTGATGCTTCTCCAACCTTGCACACTAAGTATGGTAGTAGTGGGATCTGTATGAGAGAATGCTCTCTGTATTACACGGTTGGCGCTATGGTCGCTGTCAGCCATCTGCGATGGATTACAAATGGAGGGGGGTACAATGGGATCTGTGGCGCCAAGCCATACGCCATGTAGCGCTATGCTATCACTGAGCATGTGCAGTTGGCTGTATTACTGCAGTTGGTACAGTATTGTATTCTGTTGCATTTCCATCTCTGGTGGGCGCATGCCCAGTAGGAGGGTTGCGATGGGATTTCTGGCGCATGCCCAGTGGGCCAACAGTCATACACAGTGCATCAGGTCCCTTCCCCCAAAGCAAGCCAAGAGCCTCACATTACCATAATAAAAGAAGCTTTGTTAATCCATTTACTGTAAGCAGACAGCTCTGCCCTAGAGTCCTGAAAAATGCTACGAATTGTCACCATTGCCAAGGACACCATCCCCCGTCTGCTAGGACAACTAGTGTGCCGCTATGAATGTACCTGTACTGAATATTCAAAACTGACGGTGCCATACAATTTAGCACCACAGAATAGTGATTTCATAACTGCAGAAACTGTTAGTGAATCTACTGTCTAGAATGTGAGACAGGGCTCTGCATCACATACTGTGCACCCAAAAACCACAAAATGCAAACATGCGACAATGCATATGTGGTCTCAGCCTTGTGCACTATGGCTACGTCCCTTGGACTGTGTCTGAGAGGGGTTTCCGTCTGTGAGAGAGTGCTCTGTGTTGAAAGCTGACTGTGCGTTTGAAGCGCAAAATAGCGTTGCATCGCAAACTTATGACATTGGTGATGCTGCTCCAACCCTGCACACTAAGTACGGTAGTAGTGGGATCTGTATGAGAGAGTGCTCTCTGTATTACACGGATGGCGCTATGGTCGCTATCAGCCATCTGCAATGGATTACAAATGGAGGGGGATACAATGGGATCTGTGGCACCAAGCCATACGCCATGTAGCGCTATGCTATCACTGAGCATGCGCAGTTGGCTGTATTACTGCAGTCGGTACAGTATTGTATTCTGTTGCATTTCCATTTCTGGCGGGCACATGCCCAGTAGGAGGGTTGCGATGGGATTTCTGGTGCATGCCCAGTAGGCCGACAATCATACACAGTGCATAAGGTCCCGTCCCCCAAAGCAAGCCAAGAGCATCACATTACCATAATAAAGGAAGCTTTGTTAATCCATTTACTGTAAGCAGTCAGCTCTGCCCTAGTTCCCTGAAAAATGCTACGAATTGTCACCATTGCCAAGGACACCATCCCCCGTCTGCTAGGACAACTAGTGTGCCGCTATGAATGTACCTGTACTGAATATTCAAAACTGACGGTGCCGTACAATTTAGCACCACAGAATAGTGATTTCATAACTGCAGAAACTGTTAGTGAATCTACTGTCTAGAATGTGAGACAGGGCTCTGCATCACATACTGTGTGCCAAAAACCGCAAAACGCAAACATGCGACAATGCATATGCGGTCTCAGCCTTGTGCACTATGGCTACGTCCCTTGGACTGTGTCTGAGAGTGGTTTCCATCTGTGAGAGAGCGCTCTGTGTTCAAAGCTGACTGTGCGTTTGAAGCGCAAAATAGCATTGCATCGCAAACTTATGACATTGGTGATGCTGCTCCAACCTTGCACACTAAGAATGCTAGTAGTGGGATCTGTATGAGAGAGTGCTCTCTGTATTACACGGTTGGCGCTATGGTCGCTGTCAGCCATCTGCAATGGATTACAAATGGAGGGGGGTACAATGGGATCTGTGGCGCCAAGCCATACGCCATGTAGCGCTATGCTATCACTGAGCATGCGCAGTTGGCTGTATTACTGCAGTCGGTACAGTATTGTATTCTGTTGCATTTCCATCTCTGGGGGGCGCATGCACAGTAGGATGGTTGCGATGGGAATTCTGTTGCATGCCCAGTGGGCTGACAGTCATGCACAGTGCTTCAGGTCCCTTCCCCCAAAGCAATCCAAGAGCCTCACATTACCATAATAAAGGAAGCTTTGTTAATCCAATTACTGTAAGCAATCAGCTCTGCCCTAGTGTCCAGAAAAATGCTACAAATTGTCACCATTGCCAAGGACACCATCCCCCGTCTGCTAGGACAACTAGTGTGCCTCTATGAATGTGCCTGTACTGAATATTCAAAACTGACGGTGCTGTACAATTTAGCACCACAGAATAGTGATTTCATAACTGCAGAAACTGTTAGTGAATCTACTGTATAGAATGTGAGACAGGGCTCTGCATCACATACTGTGTGCCCAAAAACGGCAAAACGCAAACATGCGACAACGCATATGCGGTCTCAGCCTTGTGCACTATAGATACGTCCCTTGGACTGTGTCTGAGAGTGGTTTCCGTCTGTGAGAGAGCGCTCTGTGTTCAAAGCTGACTGTGCATTTGAAGCGCAAAATAGCGTTGCATCAAAAAACTTATGACATTGGTGATGCTGCTCCAACCTTGCACACTAAGTACGGTAGTAGTGGGATCTGTATGAGAGAGTGCTCTCTGTATTACATGGATGGCGCTATGGTCGCTGTCAGCCATCTGTGATGGATTACAAATGGAGGGGGATACAATGGGATCTGTGGCGCCAAGCCATACGCCATGTAGCGCTATGCTATCACTGAGCATGCGCAGTGAGCTGTATTACTGCAGTCGGTACAGTATTGTATTCTGTTGCATTTCCATTTCTGGCGGGCGCATGCCCAGTAGGAGGGTTGCGATGGGATTTCTGGCGCATGCCCAGTGGGCCGACAGTCATACACAGTGCATCAGGTCCCTTCCCCCAAAGCAAGCCAAGAGCCTCACATTACCATAATAAAGGAAGCTTTGTTAATCCATTTACTGTAAGAAATCAGCTCTGCCCTATTGTCCTGAAAAATGCTACGAATTGTCACCATTGCCAACGACACCATCCCCCGTCTGCTAGGACAAATAGTGTGCTGCTATGAATGTGCCTGTACTGAATATTCAAAACTGACGGTGCCGTACAATTTAACACCACAGAATAGTGATTTCATCACTGCAGAAACTGTTAGTGGATCTACTGTCTAGAATGTGAGACAGGGCTCTGCATCACATACTGTGTGCCAAAAACCGCAAAACGCAAACATGCGACAACGCATATGCGGTCTCAGCCTTGTGCACTATGGCTACGTCCCTTGGACTGTGTCTGAGAGTGGTTTCCATCTGTGAGAAAGTGCTCTGTGTTCAAAGCTGACTGTGCGTTTGAAGTGCAAAATAGCATTGCATCGCAAACTTATGACATTGGTGATGCTGCTCCAACCCTGCACACTAAGTACGGTAGTAGTGAGATCTGTATGAGAGAGTGCTCTCTGTATTACACGGATGGCGCTATGGTCGCTGTCAGCCATCTGCAATGGATTACAAATGGAGGGGGGTACAATGGGATCTGTGGTGCCAAGCCATACGCCATGTAGCGCTATGCTATCACTGAGCATGCGCAGTTGGCTGTATTACTGCAGTTGGTACAGTATTGTATTCTGTTGCATTTCCATCTCTGGTGGGCGCATGCCCAGTAGGACGGTTGCGATGGGATTTCTGGCGCATGCCCAGTGGGCCGACAGTCATACACAGTGCATCAGGTCCCTTCCCCCAAAGCAAGCCAAGAGCCTCACATTACCATAATAAAGGAAGCATTGTTAATCCATTTACTGTAAGCAGTCAGCTCTGCCCTAGTGTCCTGAAAAATGCTATGAATTGTCACCATTGCCATGGACACCATCCCCCATCTGCTAGGACAACTAGTGTGCTGCTATGAATGTGCCTGTACTGTATATTCAAAACTGATGGTGCCGTACAATTTAGCACCACAGAATAGTGATTTCATAACTGCAGAAGCTGTTAGTGAATCTATTATCTAGAATGTGAGACAGAGCTCTGCATCACATACTGTGCACCCAAAAACCGCAAAACGCAAACATGCAACAACGCATATGCGGTCTCAGCCTTGTGCACTATGGCTACGTCCCGGACTGTGTCTGAGAGTGGTTTCCGTCCGTGAGAGCACTCTGTGTTCAAAGCTGACTGTGCAATTGAAGCGCAAAATAGCGTAGCATCGCAAACTTAAGACATTGGTGATGCTTCTCCAACCTTGCACACTAAGTACGGTAGTAGTGGGATCTGTATGAGAGAATGCTCTCTGTATTACACGGTTGGCGCTATGGTCGCTGTCAGCCATCTGCGATGGATTACAAATGGAGGGGGGTACAATGGGATCTGTGGCGCCAAGTCATACGCCATGTAGCGCTATGCTATCACTGAGCATGTGCAGTTGGCTGTATTACAGCAGTTGGTACAGTATTGTATTCTGTTGCATTTCCATCTCTGGCGGGCGCATGCCCAGTAGGAGGGTTGCGATGGGATTTCTGGCGCATGCCCAGTGGGCCAACAGTCATACACAGTGCATCAGGTCCCTTCCCCCAAAGCAAGCCAAGAGCCTCACATTACCATAATAAAGGAAGCTTTGTTAATCCATTTACTGTAAGCAGACAGCTCTGCCCTAGAGTCCTGAAAAATGCTACGAATTGTCACCATTTCCAAGGACACCATCCCTCGTCTGCTAGGACAACTAGTGTGCCGCTATGAATGTACCTGTACTGAATATTCAAAACTGACGGTGCCGTACAATTTAGCACCACAGAATAGTGATTTCATAACTGCAGAAACTGTTAGTGAATCTACTGTCTAGAATGTGAGACAGGGCTCTGCATCACATACTGTGCACCCAAAAACCGCAAAATGCAAACATGCGACAATGCATATGTGGTCTCAGCCTTGTGCACTATGGCTACGTCCCTTGGACTGTGTCTGAGAGGGGTTTCCGTCTGTGAGAGAGCGCTCTGTGTTGAAAGCTGACTGTGCGTTTGAAGCGCAAAATAGCGTTGCATCGCAAACTTATGACATTGGTGATGCTGCTCCAACCCTGCACACTAAGTACGGTAGTAGTGGGATCTGTATGAGAGAGTGCTCTCTGTATTACACGGATGGCGCTATGGTCGCTGTCAGCCATCTGCAATGGATTACAAATGGAGGGGGATACAATGGGATCTGTGGCACCAAGCCATACGCCATGTAGCGCTATGCTATCACTGAGCATGCGCAGTTGGCTGTATTACTGCAGTCGGTACAGTATTGTATTCTGTTGCATTTCCATTTCTGGCGGGCACATGCCCAGTAGGAGGGTTGCGATGGGATTTCTGGTGCATGCCCAGTAGGCCGACAATCATACACAGTGCATAAGGTCCCTTCCCCCAAAGCAAGCCAAGAGCATCACATTACCATAATAAAGGAAGCTTTGTTAATCCATTTACTGTAAGCAGTCAGCTCTGCCTTAGTGCCCTGAAAAATGCTACGAATTGTCACCATTGCCAAGGACACCATCCCCCGTCTGCTAGGACAACTAGTGTGCCGCTATGAATGTACCTGTACTGAATATTCAAAACTGACGGTGCCATACAATTTAGCACCACAGAATAGTGATTTCATAACTGCAGAAACTGTTAGTGAATCTACTGTCTAGAATGTGAGACAGGGCTCTGCATCACATACTGTGCACCCAAAAACCGCAAAATGCAAACATGTGACAATGCATATGTGGTCTCAGCCTTGTGCACTATGGCTACGTCCCTTGGACTGTGTCTGAGAGGGGTTTCCGTCTGTGAGAGAGTGCTCTGTGTTGAAAGCTGACTGTGCGTTTGAAGCGCAAAATAGCGTTGCATCGCAAACTTATGACATTGGTGATGCTGCTCCAACCCTGCACACTAAGTACGGTAGTAGTGGGATCTGTATGAGAGAGTGCTCTCTGTATTACACGGATGGCGCTATGGTCGCTGTCAGCCATCTGCAATGGATTACAAATGGAGGGGGATACAATGGGATCTGTGGCACCAAGCCATACGCCATGTAGCGCTATGCTATCACTGAGCATGCGCAGTTGGCTGTATTACTGCAGTCGGTACAGTATTGTATTCTGTTGCATTTCCATTTCTGGTGGGCACATGCCCAGTAGGAGGGTTGCGATGGGATTTCTGGTGCATGCCCAGTAGGCCGACAATCATACACAGTGCATAAGGTCCCGTCCCCCAAAGCAAGCCAAGAGCATCACATTACCATAATAAAGGAAGCTTTGTTAATCCATTTACTGTAAGCAGTCAGCTCTGCCCTAGTGCCCTGAAAAATGCTACGAATTGTCACCATTGCCAAGGACACCATCCCCCATCTGCTAGGACAACTAGTGTGCTGCTATGAATGTGCCTGTACTGAATATTCAAAACTGACGGTGCCGTACAATTTAACACCACAGAATAGTGATTTCATCACTGCAGAAACTGTTAGTGGATCTACTGTCTAGAATGTGAGACAGGGCTCTGCATCACATACTGTGTGCCAAAAACCGCAAAACGCAAACATGCGACAACGCATATGCGGTCTCAGCCTTGTGCACTATGGCTACGTCCCTTGGACTGTGTCTGAGAGTGGTTTCCATCTGTGAGAGAGTGCTCTGTGTTCAAAGCTGACTGTGCGTTTGAAGCTCAAAATAGCGTTGCATCGCAAACTTATGACATTGGTGATGCTGCTCCAACCCTGCACACTAAGTACGGTAGTAGTGAGATCTGTATGAGAGAGTGCTCTCTGTATTACACGGATGGCGCTATGGTCGCTGTCAGCCATCTGCAATGGATTACAAATGGAGGGGGGTACAATGGGATCTGTGGTGCCAAGCCATACGCCATGTAGCGCTATGCTATCACTGAGCATGCGCAGTTGGCTGTATTACTGCAGTTGGTACAGTATTGTATTCTGTTGCATTTCCATCTCTGGTGGGCGCATGCCCAGTAGGACGGTTGCGATGGGATTTCTGGCGCATGCCCAGTGGGCCGACAGTCATACACAGTGCATCAGGTCCCTTCCCCCAAAGCAAGCCAAGAGCCTCACATTACCATAATAAAGGAAGCGTTGTTAATCCATTTACTGTAAGCAGTCAGCTCTGCCCTAGTGTCCTGAAAAATGCTATGAATTGTCACCATTGCCATGGACACCATCCCCCATCTGCTAGGACAACTAGTGTGCCGCTATGAATGTACCTGTACTGAATATTCAAAACTGACGGTGCCGTACAATTTAGCACCACAGAATAGTGATTTCATAACTGCAGAAACTGTTAGTGAATCTACTGTCTAGAATGTGAGACAGGGCTCTGCATCACATACTGTGCACCCAAAAACCGCAAAATGCAAACATGCGACAATGCATATGTGGTCTCAGCCTTGTGCACTATGGCTACGTCCCTTGGACTGTGTCTGAGAGGGGTTTCCGTCTGTGAGAGAGCGCTCTGTGTTGAAAGCTGACTGTGCGTTTGAAGCGCAAAATAGCGTTGCATCGCAAACTTATGACATTGGTGATGCTGCTCCAACCCTGCACACTAAGTACGGTAGTAGTGGGATCTGTATGAGAGAGTGCTCTCTGTATTACATGGATGGCGCTATGGTCGCTGTCAGCCATCTGCAATGGATTACAAATGGAGGGGGATACAATGGGATCTGTGGCACCAAGCCATACGCCATGTAGCGCTATGCTATCACTGAGCATGCGCAGTTGGCTGTATTACTGCAGTCGGTACAGTATTGTATTCTGTTGCATTTCCATTTCTGGCGGGCACATGCCCAGTAGGAGGGTTGCGATGGGATTTCTGGTGCATGCCCAGTAGGCCGACAATCATACACAGTGCATAAGGTCCCGTCCCCCAAAGCAAGCCAAGAGCATCACATTACCATAATAAAGGAAGCTTTGTTAATCCATTTACTGTAAGCAGTCAGCTCTGCCCTAGTGCCCTGAAAAATGCTACGAATTGTCACCATTGCCAAGGACACCATCCCCCATCTGCTAGGACAACTAGTGTGCCGCTATGAATGTACCTGTACTGAATATTCAAAACTGACGGTGCCGTACAATTTAGCACCACAGAATAGTGATTTCATAACTGCAGAAACTGTTAGTGAATCTACTGTCTAGAATGTGAGACAGGGCTCTGCATCACATACTGTGTGCCAAAAACCGCAAAACGCAAACATGCGACAATGCATATGCGGTCTCAGCCTTGTGCACTATGGCTACGTCACTTGGACTGTGTCTGAGAGTGGTTTCCGTCTGTGAGAGAGCGCTCTGTGTTCAAAGCTGACTGTGCATTTGAAGCGCAAAATAGCGTTGCATCAAAAAACTTATGACATTGCTGATGCTGCTCCAACCTTGCACACTAAGTACGGTAGTAGTGGGATCTGTATGAGAGAGTGCTCTCTGTATTACATGGATGGCGCTATGGTCGCTGTCAGCCATCTGTGATGGATTACAAATGGAGGGGGATACAATGGGATCTGTGGCGCCAAGCCATACGCCATGTAGCGCTATGCTATCACTGAGCATGCGCAGTGAGATGTATTACTGCAGTCGGTACAGTATTGTATTCTGTTGCATTTCCATTTCTGGCGGGCGCATGCCCAGTAGGAGGGTTGTGATGGGATTTCTGGCGCATGCCCAGTGGGCCGACAGTCATACACAGTGCATCAGGTCCCTTCCCCCAAAGCAAGCCAAGAGCCTCACATTACCATAATAAAGGAAGCTTTGTTAATCCATTTACTGTAAGAAATCAGCTCTGCCCTATTGTCCTGAAAAATGCTACGAATTGTCACCATTGCCAACGACACCATCCCCCGTCTGCTAGGACAAATAGTGTGCTGCTATGAATGTGCCTGTACTGAATATTCAAAACTGACGGTGCCGTACAATTTAACACCACAGAATAGTGATTTCATCACTGCAGAAACTGTTAGTGGATCTACTGTCTAGAATGTGAGACAGGGCTCTGCATCACATACTGTGTGCCAAAAACCGCAAAACGCAAACATGCGACAACGCATATGCGGTCTCAGCCTTGTGCACTATGGCTACGTCCCTTGGACTGTGTCTGAGAGTGGTTTCCATCTGTGAGAGAGTGCTCTGTGTTCAAAGCTGACTGTGCGTTTGAAGTGCAAAATAGCATTGCATCGCAAACTTATGACATTGGTGATGCTGCTCCAACCCTGCACACTAAGTACGGTAGTAGTGAGATCTGTATGAGAGAGTGCTCTCTGTATTACACGGATGGCGCTATGGTCGCTGTCAGCCATCTGCAATGGATTACAAATGGAGGGGGGTACAATGGGATCTGTGGTGCCAAGCCATACGCCATGTAGCGCTATGCTATCACTGAGCATGCGCAGTTGGCTGTATTACTGCAGTTGGTACAGTATTGTATTCTGTTGCATTTCCATCTCTGGTGGGCGCATGCCCAGTAGGACGGTTGCGATGGGATTTCTGGCGCATGCCCAGTGGGCCGACAGTCATACACAGTGCATCAGGTCCCTTCCCCCAAAGCAAGCCAAGAGCCTCACATTACCATAATAAAGGAAGCGTTGTTAATCCATTTACTGTAAGCAGTCAGCTCTGCCCTAGTGTCCTGAAAAATGCTATGAATTGTCACCATTGCCATGGACACCATCCCCCATCTGCTAGGACAACTAGTGTGCTGCTATGAATGTGCCTGTACTGTATATTCAAAACTGATGGTGCCGTACAATTTAGCACCACAGAATAGTGATTTCATAACTGCAGAAGATGTTAGTGAATCTATTATCTAGAATGTGAGACAGAGCTCTGCATCACATACTGTGCACCCAAAAACCGCAAAACGCAAACATGCAACAACGCATATGCGGTCTCAGCCTTGTGCACTATGGCTACGTCCCGGACTGTGTCTGAGAGTGGTTTCCGTCCGTGAGAGCACTCTGTGTTCAAAGCTGACTGTGCGTTTGAAGCGCAAAATAGCGTTGCATCGCAAACTTATGACATTGGTGATGCTTCTCCAACCTTGCACACTAAGTACGGTAGTAGTGGGATCTGTATGAGAGAGTGCTCTCTGTATTACACGGATGGCGCTATGGTCGCTGTCAGCCATCTGCAATGGATTACAAATGGAGGGGGATACAATGGGATCTGTGGCACCAAGCCATACGCCATGTAGCGCTATGCTATCACTGAGCATGCGCAGTTGGCTGTATTACTGCAGTCGGTACAGTATTGTATTCTGTTGCATTTCCATTTCTGGCGGGCACATGCCCAGTAGGAGGGTTGCGATGGGATTTCTGGTGCATGCCCAGTAGGCCGACAATCATACACAGTGCATAAGGTCCCTTCCCCCAAAGCAAGCCAAGAGCATCACATTACCATAATAAAGGAAGCTTTGTTAATCCATTTACTGTAAGCAGTCAGCTCTGCCCTAGTGCCCTTAAAAATGCTACGAATTGTCACCATTGCCAAGGACACCATCCCCCGTCTGCTAGGACAACTAGTGTGCCGCTATGAATGTACCTGTACTGAATATTCAAAACTGACGGTGCCGTACAATTTAGCACCACAGAATAGTGATTTCATAACTGCAGAAACTGTTAGTGAATCTACTGTCTAGAATGTGAGACAGGGCTCTGCATCACATACTGTGCACCCAAAAACCGCAAAATGCAAACATGTGACAATGCATATGTGGTCTCAGCCTTGTGCACTATGGCTACATCCCTTGGACTGTGTCTGAGAGGGGTTTCCGTCTGTGAGAGAGTGCTCTGTGTTGAAAGCTGACTGTGCGTTTGAAGCGCAAAATAGCGTTGCATCGCAAACTTATGACATTGGTGATGCTGCTCCAACCCTGCACACTAAGTACGGTAGTAGTGGGATCTGTATGAGAGAGTGCTCTCTGTATTACACGGATGGCGCTATGGTCGCTGTCAGCGATCTGCAATGGATTACAAATGGAGGGGGTACAATGGGATCTGTGGCGCCAAGCCATACACCATGTAGCGCTATGCTATCACTGAGCATGCGCAGTTGCCTGTATTACTGCAGTCGGTACAGTATTGTATTCTGTTGCATTTCCATCTCTGGGGGGCGCATGCACAGTAGGATGGTTGCGATGGGAATTCTGTTGCATGCCCAGTGGGCTGACAGTCATGCACAGTGCTTCAGGTCCCTTCCCCCAAAGCAATCCAAGAGCCTCACATTATCATAATAAAGGAAGCTTTGTTAATCCAATTACTGTAAGCAATTAGCTCTGCCCTAGTGTCCAGAAAAATGCTACACATTGTCACCATTGCCAAGGACACCATCCCCCGTCTGCTAGGACAACTAGTGTGCCTCTATGAATGTGCCTGTACTGAATATTCAAAACTGACGGTGCTGTACAATTTAGCACCACAGAATAGTGATTTCATAACTGCAGAAACTTAGTGAATCTACTGTATAGAATGTGAGACAGGGCTCTGCATCACATACTGTGTGCCCAAAAACCGCAAAACGCAAACATGCGACAACGCATATGCGGTCTCAGCCTTGTGCACTATAGATACGTCCCTTGGACTGTGTCTGAGAGTGGTTTCCGTCTGTGAGAGAGCGCTCTGTGTTCAAAGCTGACTGTGCATTTGAAGCGCAAAATAGCATTGCATCAAAAAACTTATGACATTGGTGATGCTGCTCCAACCTTGCACACTAAGTACGGTAGTAGTGGGATCTGTATGAGAGAGTGCTCTCTGTATTACATGGATGGCGCTATGGTCGCTGTCAGCCATCTGTGATGGATTACAAATGGAGGGGGATACAATGGGATCTGTGGCGCCAAGCCATACACCATGTAGCGCTATGCTATCACTGAGCATGCGCAGTGAGCTGTATTACTGCAGTCGGTACAGTATTGTATTCTGTTGCATTTCCATTTCTGGCGGGCGCATGCCCAGTAGGAGGGTTGCGATGGGATTTCTGGCGCATGCCCAGTGGGCCGACAGTCATACACAGTGCATCAGGTCCCTTTCCCCAAAGCAAGCCAAGAGCCTCACATTACCATAATAAAGGAAGCTTTGTTAATCCATTTACTGTAAGAAATCAGCTCTGCCCTATTGTCCTGAAAAATGCTACGAATTGTCACCATTGCCAACGACACCATCCCCCGTCTGCTAGGACAAATAGTGTGCTGCTATGAATGTGCCTGTACTGAATATTCAAAACTGACGGTGCCGTACAATTTAACACCACAGAATAGTGATTTCATCACTGCAGAAACTGTTAGTGGATCTACTGTCTAGAATGTGAGACAGGGATCTGCATCACATACTGTGTGCCAAAAACCGCAAAACGCAAACATGCGACAACGCATATGCGGTCTCAGCCTTGTGCACTATGGCTACGTCCCTTGGACTGTGTCTGAGAGTGGTTTCCATCTGTGAGAGAGTGCTCTGTGTTCAAAGCTGACTGTGCGTTTGAAGTGCAAAATAGCATTGCATCGCAAACTTATGACATTGGTGATGCTGCTCCAACCCTGCACACTAAGTACGGTAGTAGTGAGATCTGTATGAGAGAGTGCTCTCTGTATTACACGGATGGCGCTATGGTCGCTGTCAGCCATCTGCAATGGATTACAAATGGAGGGGGGTACAATGGGATCTGTGGTGCCAAGCCATACGCCATGTAGCGCTATGCTATCACTGAGCATGCGCAGTTGGCTGTATTACTGCAGTTGGTACAGTATTGTATTCTGTTGCATTTCCATCTCTGGAGGGCGCATGCCCAGTAGGACGGTTGCGATGGGATTTCTGGCGCATGCCCAGTGGGCCGACAGTCATACACAGTGCATCAGGTCCCTTCCCCCAAAGCAAGCCAAGAGCCTCACATTACCATAATAAAGGAAGCGTTGTTAATCCATTTACTGTAAGCAGTCAGCTCTGCCCTAGTGTCCTGAAAAATGCTATGAATTGTCACCATTGCCATGGACACCATCCCCCATCTGCTAGGACAACTAGTGTGCTGCTATGAATGTGCCTGTACTGTATATTCAAAACTGATGGTGCCGTACAATTTAGCACCACAGAATAGTGATTTCATAACTGCAGAAGCTGTTAGTGAATCTATTATCTAGAATGTGAGACAGAGCTCTGCATCACATACTGTGCACCCAAAAACCGCAAAACGCAAACATGCAACAACGCATATGCGGTCTCAGCCTTGTGCACTATGGCTACGTCCCGGACTGTGTCTGAGAGTGGTTTCCGTCCGTGAGAGCACTCTGTGTTCAAAGCTGACTGTGCGTTTGAAGCGCAAAATAGCGTTGCATCGCAAACTTATGACATTGGTGATGCTTCTCCAACCTTGCACACTAAGTACGGTAGTAGTGGGATCTGTATGAGAGAATGCTCTCTGTATTACACGGTTGGCGCTATGGTCGCTGTCAGCCATCTGCGATGGATTACAAATGGAGGGGGGTACAATGGGATCTGTGGCGCCAAGCCATACGCCATGTAGCGCTATGCTATCACTGAGCATGTGCAGTTGGCTGTATTACAGCAGTTGGTACAGTATTGTATTCTGTTGCATTTCCATCTCTGGCGGGCGCATGCCCAGTAGGAGGGTTGCGATGGGATTTCTGGCGCATGCCCAGTGGGCCAACAGTCATACACAGTGCATCAGGTCCCTTCCCCCAAAGCAAGCCAAGAGCCTCACATTACCATAATAAAGGAAGCTTTGTTAATCCATTTACTGTAAGCAGACAGCTCTGCCCTAGGGTCCTGAAAAATGCTACGAATTGTCACCATTGCCAAGGACACCATCCCTCGTCTGCTAGGACAACTAGTGTGCCGCTATGAATGTACCTGTACTGAATATTCAAAACTGACGGTGCCGTACAATTTAGCACCACAGAATAGTGATTTCATAACTGCAGAAACTGTTAGTGAATCTACTGTCTAGAATGTGAGACAGGGCTCTGCATCACATACTGTGCACCCAAAAACTGCAAAATGCAAACATGCGACAATGCATATGTGGTCTCAGCCTTGTGCACTATGGCTACATCCCTTGGACTGTGTCTGAGAGGGGTTTCCGTCTGTGAGAGAGCGCTCTGTGTTGAAATCTGACTGTGCGTTTGAAGCGCAAAATAGCGTTGCATCGCAAACTTATGACATTGGTGATGCTGCTCCAACCCTGCACACTAAGTACGGTAGTAGTGGGATCTGTATGAGAGAGTGCTCTCTGTATTACACGGATGGCGCTATGGTCGCTGTCAGCCATCTGCAATGGATTACAAATGGAGGGGGATACAATGGGATCTGTGGCACCAAGCCATACACCATGTAGCGCTATGCTATCACTGAGCATGCGCAGTTGGCTGTATTACTGCAGTCGGTACAGTATTGTATTCTGTTGCATTTCCATTTCTGGCGGGCACATGCCCAGTAGGAGGGTTGCGATGGGATTTCTGGTGCATGCCCAGTAGGCCGACAATCATACACAGTGCATAAGGTCCCTTCCCCCAAAGCAAGCCAAGAGCATCACATTACCATAATAAAGGAAGCTTTGTTAATCCATTTACTGTAAGCAGTCAGCTCTGCCCTAGTGCCCTGAAAAATGCTACGAATTGTCACCATTGCCAAGGTCACCATCCCCCGTCTGCTAGGACAACTAGTGTGCCGCTATGAATGTGCCTGTACTGAATATTCAAAACTGACGGTGCTGTACAATTTAGCACCACAGAATAGTGATTTCATAACTGCAGAAACTGTTAGTGAATCTACTGTATAGAATGTGAGACAGGGCTCTGCATCACATACTGTGTGCCCAAAAACCGCAAAATGCAAACATGCGACAACGCATATGCGGTCTCAGCCTTGTGCACTATAGATACGTCCCTTGGACTGTGTCTGAGAGTGGTTTCCGTCTGTGAGAGAGCGCTCTGTCTTCAAAGCTGACTGTGCATTTGAAGCGCAAAATAGCGTTGTATCAAAAAACTTATGACATTGGTGATGCTGCTCCAACCTTGCACACTAAGTACGGTAGTAGTGGGATCTGTATGAGAGAGTGCTCTCTGTATTACACGGTTGGCGCTATGGTCGCTGTCAGCCATCTGCAATGGATTACAAATGGAGGGGGGTACAATGGGATCTGTGGCTCCAAGCCATACGCCATGTAGCGCTATGCTATCACTGAGCATGCGCAGTTGGCTGTATTACTGCAGTTGGTACAGTATTGTATTCTGTTGCATTTCCATTTCTGGCGGGCGCATGCCCAGTTGGAGGGTTGCGATGGGATTTCTGGCGCATGCCCAGTGGGCCGACAGTCATACAAAGTGCATCAGGTCCCTTCCCCCAAAGCAAGCCAAGAGCCTCACATTACCATAATAAAGGAAGCGTTGTTTATCCATTTACTGTAAGCAGCCAGCTCTGCCCTAGTGTCCTGAAAAATGCTATGAATTTTCACCATTGCCAAGGACACCATCCCCGTCTGCTAGGACAACTAGTGTGCCTCCATGAATGTGCCTGTACTGAATATTCAAAACTGATGGTACCATACAATTTAGCACCACAGAATAGTGATTTCATAACTGCAGAAACTGTTAGTGAATCTACTGTCTAGAATGTGAGACAGGGCTCTGCATCACATACTGTGCGCCAAAAACCGCAAAACGCCAACATGTGACAACGCATATGCGGTCTCAGCCTTGTGCACTATGGCTACGTCCCTTGGACTGTGTCTGAGAGTGGTTTCCATCTGTGAGAGAGCGCTCTGTGTTGAAAGCTGACTGTGCGTTTGAAGCGCAAAATTGCGTTGCATCGCAAACTTATGACATTGGTGATGCTGCTCCAACCTTGCACACTAAGTACGGTAGTAGTGGGATCTGTATGAGAGAGTGCTCTCTGTATTACACGGTTGGCGCTATGGTCACTGTCAGCCATCTGCAATGGATTACAAATGGAGGGGGATACAATGGGATCTGTGGCGCCAAGCCATACGCCATGTAGCGCTATGCTATCACTGAGCATGCGCAGTTAGCTGTATTACTGCAGTAGGTACAGTATTGTATTCTGTTGCATTTCCATTTCTGGCGGTCGCATGCCCAGTAGGAGGGTTGCGATGGGATTTCTGGTGCATGCCCAGTGGGCCGACAGTCATACACAGTGCATCAGGTCCCTTCCACCAAAGCAAGCCAAGAGCCTCTCATTACCATAATAAAGGAAGCTTTGTTAATCCATTTACTGTAAGCAATCAGCTCTGCCCTAGTGTCCTGAAAAATGCTACAAATTGTCACCATTGCCAAGGACACCATCCCCCGTCTGCTAGGACAAATAGTGTGCCGCTATGAATGTACCTGTACTGAATATTCAAAACTGACGGTGCCGTACAATTTAACACCACAGAATAGTGATTTCAAAACTGCAGAAACTGTTAGTGAATCTACTGTCTAGAAAGTGAGACAGGACTCTGCATCACATACTGTGTGCTAAAAACTGCAAAACGTAAACATGCGACAACGCATATGCGGTCTCAGCCTTGTGCACTATGGCTACGTCCCTTGGACTGTGTCTGAGAGTGGTTTCCGTCTGTGAGAGAGCGCTCTGTGTTCAAAGCTGACTGTGCATTTGAAGCGAAAAATAGCGTTGCATCGCAAACTTATGACATTGGTGATGCTGCTCCAACCCTGCACACTAAGCACGGTAGTAGTGGGATCTGTATGAGAGAGTGCTCTCTGTATTACACGGATGGCGCTATGGTCGCTGTCAGCCATCTGCAATGGATTACAAATGGAGGGGGATACAATGGGATCTGTGGCACCAAGCCATACGCAATGTAGCGCTATGCTATCACTGAGCATGCGCAGTTGGCTGTATTACTGCAGTTGGTACAGTATTGTATTCTGTTGCATTTCCATATCTGGCGGGCGCATGCCCAGTAGGAGGGTTGCGATGGGATTTCTGGCGCATGCCCAGTGGGCCGACAGTCATACACAGTGTATCAGGTCCCTTCCCCCAAAGCAAGCCAAGAGCATCACATTACCATAATAAAGGAAGCTTTGTTAATCCATTTACTGTAAGCAGTCAGCTCTGCCCTAGTGTCCTGAAAAATGCTACGAATTGTCACCATTGCCAAGGACACCATCCCCCGTCTGCTAGGACAACTAGTGTGCCGCTATGAATGTACCTGTACTGAATATTCAAAACTGATGGTGCCGTACAATTTAGCACCACAGAATAGTGATTTCATAACTGCAGAAACTGTTAGTGAATCTACTGTCTAGAATGTGAGACAGGGCTCTGCATCACATACTGTGTGCCCAAAAACAGCAAAACGCAAACATGCGACAACGCATATGCGGTCTCAGCCTTGTGCACTATAGATACGTCCCTTGGACTGTGTCTGAGAGTGGTTTCCGTCTGTGAGAGAGCGCTCTGTGTTCAAAGCTGACTGTGCATTTGAAGTGCAAAATAGCGTTGCATCAAAAAACTTATGACATTGGTGATGCTGCTCCAACCTTGCACACTAAGTACGGTAGTAGTGGGATCTGTATGAGAGAGTGCTCTCTGTATTACACGGTTGGCGCTATGGTCGCTGTCAGCCATCTGTGATGGATTACAAATGGAGGGGGATACAATGGGATCTGTGGCGCCAAGCCATACGCTATGTAGCGCTATGCTATCACTGAGCGTGCGCAGTTGGCTGTATTACTGCAGTCGGTACAGTATTGTATTCTGTTGCATTTCCATCTCTGGCGGGCGCATGCCCAGTAGGAGGGTTGCGATGGGATTTTTGGCATATGCCCAGTGGCCCGACAGTCATACACAGTGCATCAGGTCCCTTCCCCCAAAGCAAGCCAAGAGCCTCACATTACCATAATAAAGGAAGCGTTGTTAATCCATTTACTGTACGCAGTCAGCTCTGCCCTAGTGTCCTGAAAAATGCTATGAATTGTCACCATTGCCAAGGACACCATCCCCCGTCTGCTAGGACAACTAGTGTGCCGCCATGAATGTGCCTTTACTGAATATTCAAAACGGACGGTGCCGTACAATTTACCAGCACAGAATAGTGATTTCATAACTGCTGAAACTGTTAGTGAATCTACTGTCTAGAAGGTGAGACAGGGCTCTGCATCACATACTGTGCACCAAAAACCGCAAAATGCAAACATGCGACAACGCATATGCGGTCTCAGCCTTGTGCACTATAGATACGTCCCTTGGACTGTGTCTGAGAGGGGTTTCCGTCTGAGAGAGAGCGCTCTGTGTTGAAAGCTGACTGTGCGTTTGAAGTGCAAAATAGCATTGCAACGCAAACTTATGACATTGGTGATGCTGCTCCAACCCTACACACTAAGTACGGTAGTAGTGGGATCTGTATGAGAGAGTGCTCTCTGTATTACACGGATGGCGCTATGGTCGCTGTCAGCCATCTGCAATGGATTACAAATGGAGGGGGATACAATGGGATCTGTGGCACCAAGCCATACGCCATGTAGCGATATGCTATCACTGAGCATGCGCAGTTGGCTGTATTACTGCAGTCGGTACAGTATTGTATTCTGTTGCATTTCCATTTCTGGCGGGCACATGCCCAGTAGGAGGGTTGCGATGGGATTTCTGGTGCATGCCCAGTAGGCCGACAATCATACACAGTGCATAAGGTCCCTTCCCCCAAAGCAAGCCAAGAGCATCACATTACCATAATAAAGGAAGCTTTGTTAATCCATTTACTGTAAGCAGTCAGCTCTGCCCTAGTGCCCTGAAAAATGCTACGAATTGTCACCATTGCCAAGGACACCATCCCCCGTCTGCTAGGACAACTAGTGTGCCGCTATGAATGTACCTGTACTGAATATTCAAAACTGACGGTGCCGTACAATTTAGCACCACAGAATAGTGATTTCATAACTGCAGAAACTGTTAGTGAATCTACTGTCTAGAATGTGAGACAGGGCTCTGCATCACATACTGTGTGCCAAAAACCGCAAAACGCAAACATGCGACAACGCATATGCGGTCTCAGCCTTGTGCACTATGACTACGTCCATTGGACTGTGTCTGAGAGTGGTTTCCGTCTGTGAGAGAGCGCTCTGTGTTCAAAGCTGACTGTGCGTTTGAAGCGCAAAATAGCATTGCATCGCAAACTTATGACATTGGTGATGCTGCTCCAACCTTGCACACTAAGAATGCTAGTAGTGGGATCTGTATGAGAGAGTGCTCTCTGTATTACACGGTTGGCGCTATGGTCGCTGTCAGCCATCTGCAATGGATTACAAATGGAGGGGGGTACAATGGGATCTGTGGCGCCAAGCCATACGCCATGTAGCGCTATGCTATCACTGAGCATGCGCAGTTGGCTGTATTACTGCAGTCGGTACAGTATTGTATTCTGTTGCATTTCCATCTTTGGGGGGCGCATGCACAGTAGGATGGTTGCGATGGGAATTCTGTTGCATGCCCAGTGGGCTGACAGTCATGCACAGTGCTTCAGGTCCCTTCCCCCAAAGCAATCCAAGAGCCTCACATTACTATAATAAAGGAAGCTTTGTTAATCCAATTACTGTAAGCAATCATCTCTGCCCTAGTGTCCAGAAAAATGCTACAAATTGTCACCATTGCCAAGGACACCATCCCCCGTCTGCTAGGACAACTAGTGTGCCTCTATGAATGTGCCTGTACTGAATATTCAAAACTGACGGTGCTGTACAATTTAGCACCACAGAATAGTGATTTCATAACTGTAGAAACTGTTAGTGAATCTACTGTATAGAATGTGAGACAGGGCTCTGCATCACATACTGTGTGCCCAAAAACCGCAAAACGCAAACATGCGACAACGCATATGCGGTCTCAGCCTTGTGCACTATAGATACGTCCCTTGGACTGTGTCTGAGAGTGGTTTCCGTCTGTGAGAGAGCGCTCTGTGTTCAAAGCTGACTGTGCATTTGAAGCGCAAAATAGCGTTGCATCAAAAAACTTATGACATTGGTGATGCTGCTCCAACCTTGCACACTAAGTACGGTAGTAGTGGGATCTGTATGAGAGAGTGCTCTCTGTATTACATGGATGGCGCTATGGTCGCTGTCAGCCATCTGTGATGGATTACAAATGGAGGGGGATACAATGGGATCTGTGGCGCCAAGCCATACGCCATGTAGCGCTATGCTATCACTGAGCATGCGCAGTGAGCTGTATTACTGCAGTCGGTACAGTATTGAATTCTTTTGCATTTCCATTTCTGGCGGGCGCATGCCCAGTAGGAGGGTTGCGATGGGATTTCTGGTGCATGCCCAGTGGGCCGACAGTCATGCACAGTGCATCAGGTCCCTTCCCCCAAAGCAAGCCAAGAGCCTCACATTACCATAATAAAGGAAGCTTTGTTAATCCATTTACTGTAAGAAATCAGCTCTGCCCTATTGTCCTGAAAAATGCTACGAATTGTCACCATTGCCAACGACACCATCCCCCGTCTGCTAGGACAAGTAGTGTGCTGCTATGAATGTGCCTGTACTGAATATTCAAAACTGACGGTGCCGTACAATTTAACACCACAGAATAGTGATTTCATAACTGCAGAAACTGTTAGTGGATCTACTGTCTAGAATGTGAGACAGGGCTCTGCATCACATACTGTGTGCCAAAAACCGCAAAACGCAAACATGCGACAACGCATATGCGGTCTCAGCCTTGTGCACTATGGCTACGTCCCTTGGACTGTGTCTGAGAGTGGTTTCCGTCTGTGAGAGAGTGCTCTGTGTTCAAAGCTGACTGTGCGTTTGAAGCGAAAAATAGCGTTGCATCGCAAACTTATGACATTGGTGATGCTGCTCCAACCCTGCACACTAAGCACGGTAGTAGTGGGATCTGTATGAGAGAGTGTTCTCTGTATTACACGGATGGCGCTATGGTCGCTGTCAGCCATCTGCAATGGATTACAAATGGAGGGGGATACAATGGGATCTGTGGCACCAAGCCATACGCCATGTAGCGCTATGCTATCACTGAGCATGCGCAGTTGGCTGTATTACTGCAGTCGGTACAGTATTGTATTCTGTTGCATTTCCATCTCTGGGGGGCGCATGCCCAGTAGGAGGGTTGCGATGGGAATTCTGTTGCATGCCCAGTGGGCTGACAGTCATGCACAGTGCATCAGGTCCCTTCCCCCAAAGCAATCCAAGAGCCTCACATTACCATTATAAAGGAAGCTTTGTTAATCCAATTACTGTAAGCAATCAGCTCTGCCCTAGTGTCCAGAAAAATGCTACAAATTGTCACCATTGCCAAGGACACCATCCCCCGTCTGCTAGGACAACTAGTGTGCCGCTATGAATGTGCCTGTACTGAATATTCAAAACTGACGGTGCCATACAATTTAGCACCACAGAATAGTGATTTCATAACTGCAGAAACTGTTAGTGAATCTACTGTCTAGAATGTGAGACAGGGCTCTGCATCACATACTGTGTGCCCAAAAACCACAAAACGCAAACATGCGACAACGCATATGCGGTCTCAGCCTTGTGCACTATAGATACGTCCCTTGGACTGTGTCTGAGAGTGGTTTCCGTCTGTGAGAGAGCGCTCTGTGTTCAAAGCTGACTGTGCATTTGAAGCGCAAAATAGCGTTGCATCAAAAAACTTATGACATTGGTGATGCTGCTCCAACCTTGCACACTAAGTACGGTAGTAGTGGGATCTGTATGAAAGAGTGCTCTCTGTATTACACGGTTGGCGCTATGGTCGCTGTCAGCCATCTGTGATGGATTACAAATGGAGGGGGATACAATGGGATCTGTGGCGCCAAGCCATACGCTATGTAGCGCTATGCTATCACTGAGCGTGTGCAGTTGGCTGTATTACTGCAGTCGGTACAGTATTGTATTCTGTTGCATTTCCATCTCTGGCGGGCGCATGCCCAGTAGGAGGGTTGCGATGGGATTTTTGGCGTATGCCCAGTGGCCCGACAGTCATACACAGTGCATCAGGTCCCTTCCCCCAAAGCAAGCCAAGAGCCTCACATTACCATAATAAAGGAAGCGTTGTTAATCCATTTACTGTAAGCAGTCAGCTCTGCCCTAGTGTCCTGAAAAATGCTATGAATTGTCACCATTGCCAAGGACACCATCCCCCGTCTGCTAGGACAACTAGTGTGCCGCCATGAATGTGCCTGTACTGAATATTCAAAACGGACGGTGCCGTACAATTTACCAGCACAGAATAGTGATTTCATAACTGCTGAAACTGTTAGTGAATCTACTGTCTAGAAGGTGAGACAGGGCTCTGCATCACATACTGTGCACCAAAAACCGCAAAACGCAAACATGCGACAACGCATATGCGGTCTCAGCCTTGTGCACTATAGATACGTCCCTTGGACTGTGTCTGAGAGGGGTTTCCGTCTGAGAGAGAGTGCTCTGTGTTGAAAGCTGACTGTGCGTTTGAAGTGCAAAATAGCGTTGCAACGCAAACTTATGACATTGGTGATGCTGCTCCAACCCTGCACACTAAGTACGGTAGTAGTGGGATCTGTATGAGAGAGTGCTCTCTGTATTACACGGATGGCGCTATGGTCGCTGTCAGCCATCTGCAATGGATTACAAATGGAGGGGGATACAATGGGATCTGTGGCACCAAGCCATACGCCATGTAGCGATATGCTATCACTGAGCATGCGCAGTTGGCTGTATTACTGCAGTCGGTACAGTATTGTATTCTGTTGCATTTCCATCTCTGGCGGGCGCATGCCCAGTAGGAGGGTTGCGATGGGATTTTTGGCGTATGCCCAGTGGCCCGACAGTCATACACAGTGCATCAGGTCCCTTCCCCCAAAGCAAGCCAAGAGCCTCACATTACCATAATAAAGGAAGCGTTGTTAATCCATTTACTGTAAGCAGTCAGCTCTGCCCTAGTGTCCTGAAAAATGCTATGAATTGTCACCATTGCCAAGGACACCATCCCCCGTCTGCTAGGACAACTAGTGTGCCGCCATGAATGTGCCTGTACTGAATATTCAAAACGGACGGTGCCGTACAATTTACCAGCACAGAATAGTGATTTCATAACTGCTGAAACTGTTAGTGAATCTACTGTCTAGAAGGTGAGACAGGGCTCTGCATCACATACTGTGCACCAAAAACCGCAAAACGCAAACATGCGACAACGCATATGCGGTCTCAGCCTTGTGCACTATAGATACGTCCCTTGGACTGTGTCTGAGAGGGGTTTCCGTCTGAGAGAGAGCGCTCTGTGTTGAGAGCTGACTGTGCGTTTGAAGTGCAAAATAGCGTTGCAACGCAAACTTATGACATTGGTGATGCTGCTCCAACCCTGCACACTAAGTACGGTAGTAGTGGGATCTGTATGAGAGAGTGCTCTCTGTATTACACGGATGGCGCTATGGTCACTGTCAGCCATCTGCAATGGATTACAAATGGAGGGGGATACAATGGGATCTGTGGCACCAAGCCATACGCCATGTAGCGCTATGCTATCACTGAGCATGCGCAGTTGGCTGTATTACTGCAGTCGGTACAGTATTGTATTCTCTTGCATTTCCATTTCTGGCGGGCACATGCCCAGTAGTAGGGTTGCGATGGGATTTCTGGTGCATGCCCAGTAGGCCGACAATCATACACAGTGCATAAGGTCCCTTCCCCCAAAGCAAGCCAAGAGCATCACATTACCATAATAAAGGAAGCTTTGTTAATCCATTTACTGTACGCAGTCAGCTCTGCCCTAGTGTCCTGAAAAATGCTATGAATTGTCACCATTGCCAAGGACACCATCCCCCGTCTGCTAGGACAACTAGTGTGCCGCCATGAATGTGCCTGTACTGAATATTCAAAACGGACGGTGCCGTACAATTTACCAGCACAGAATAGTGATTTCATAACTGCAGAAACTGTTAGTGAATCTACTGTCTAGAATGTGAGACAGGGCTCTGCATCACATACTGTGTGCCAAAAACCGCAAAACGCAAACATGCGACAACGCATATGCGGTCTCAGCCTTGTGCACTATGGCTACGTCCATTGGACTGTGTCTGAGAGTGGTTTCCGTCTGTGAGAGAGCGCTCTGTGTTCAAAGCTGACTGTGCGTTTGAAGCGCAAAATAGCATTGCATCGCAAACTTATGACATTGGTGATGCTGCTCCAACCTTGCACACTAAGAATGCTAGTAGTGGGATCTGTATGAGAGAGTGCTCTCTGTATTACACGGTTGGCGCTATGGTCGCTGTCAGCCATCTGCAATGGATTACAAATGGAGGGGGGTACAATGGGATCTGTGGCGCCAAGCCATACGCCATGTAGCGCTATGCTATCACTGAGCATGCGCAGTTGGCTGTATTACTGCAGTCGGTACAGTATTGTATTCTGTTGCATTTCCATCTCTGGGGGGCGCATGCACAGTAGGATGGTTGCGATGGGAATTCTGTTGCATGCCCAGTGGGCTGACAGTCATGCACAGTGCTTCAGGTCCCTTCCCCCAAAGCAATCCAAGAGCCTCACATTACTATAATAAAGGAAGCTTTGTTAATCCAATTACTGTAAGCAATCAGCTCTGCCCTAGTGTCCAGAAAAATGCTACAAATTGTCACCATTGCCAAGGACACCATCCCCCGTCTGCTAGGACAACTAGTGTGCCTCTATGAATGTGCCTGTACTGAATATTCAAAACTGACGGTGCTGTACAATTTAGCACCACAGAATAGTGATTTCATAACTGCAGAAACTGTTAGTGAATCTACTGTATAGAATGTGAGACAGGGCTCTGCATCACATACTGTGTGCCCAAAAACCGCAAAACGCAAACATGCGACAACGCATATGCGGTCTCAGCCTTGTGCACTATAGATACGTCCCTTGGACTGTGTCTGAGAGTGGTTTCCGTCTGTGAGAGAGCGCTCTGTGTTCAAAGCTGACTGTGCATTTGAAGCGCAAAATAGCGTTGCATCAAAAAACATATGACATTGGTGATGCTGCTCCAACCTTGCACACTAAGTACGGTAGTAGTGGGATCTGTTTGAGAGAGTGCTCTCTGTATTACATGGATGGCGCTATGGTCGCTGTCAGCCATCTGTGATGGATTACAAATGGAGGGGGATACAATGGGATCTGTGGCGCCAAGCCATACGCCATGTAGCGCTATGCTATCACTGAGCATGCGCAGTGAGCTGTATTACTGCAGTCGGTACAGTATTGTATTCTTTTGCATTTCCATTTCTGGCGGGCGCATGCCCAGTAGGAGGGTTGCGATGGGATTTCTGGTGCATGCCCAGTGGGCCGACAGTCATACACAGTGCATCAGGTCCCTTCCCCCAAAGCAAGCCAAGAGCCTCACATTACCATAATAAAGGAAGCTTTGTTAATCCATTTACTGTAAGAAATCAGCTCTGCCCTATTGTCCTGAAAAATGCTACGAATTGTCACCATTGCCAACGACACCATCCCCCGTCTGCTAGGACAAGTAGTGTGCTGCTATGAATGTGCCTGTACTGAATATTCAAAACTGATGGTGCCGTACAATTTAACACCACAGAATAGTGATTTCATAACTGCAGAAACTGTTAGTGGATCTACTGTCTAGAATGTGAGACAGGGCTCTGCATCACATACTGTGTGCCAAAAACCGCAAAACGCAAACATGCGACAACGCATATGCGGTCTCAGCCTTGTGCACTATGGCTACGTCCCTTGGACTGTGTCTGAGAGTGGTTTCCGTCTGTGAGAGAGTGCTCTGTGTTCAAAGCTGACTGTGCATTTGAAGCGCAAAATAGCGTTGCATCGCAAACTTATGACATTGGTGATGCTGCTCCAACCCTGCACACTAAGTACGGTAGTAGTGAGATCTGTATGAGAGAGTGCTCTCTGTATTACACGGATGGTGCTATGGTAGCTGTCAGCCATCTGCAATGGATTACAAATGGAGGGGGGTACAATGGGATCTGTGGCGCCAAGCCATACGCCATGTAGCGCTATGCTATCACTGAGCATGCGCAGTTGGCTGTATTACTGCAGTTGGTACAGTATTGTATTCTGTTGCATTTCCATCTCTGGCGGGCGCATGCCCAGTAGGAAGGTTGCGATGGGATTTCTGGCGCATGCCCAGTGGGCCGACAGTCATACACAGTGCATCAGGTCCCTTCCCCCAAAGCAAGCCAAGAGCCTCACATTACCATAATAAAGGAAGCGTTGTTAATCCATTTACTGTAAGCAGTCAGCTCTACCCTAGTGTCCTGAAAAATGCTATGAATTGTCACCATTGCCATGGACACCATCCCCCATCTGCTAGGACAACTAGTGTGCTGCTATGAATGTGCCTGTACTGTATATTCAAAACTGATGGTGCCGTACAATTTAGCACCACAGAATAGTGATTTCATAACTGCAGAAGCTGTTAGTGAATCTATTATCTAGAATGTGAGACAGGACTCTGCATCAAATACTGTGCACCCAAAAACCGCAAAACGCAAACATGCAACAACGCATATGCGGTCTCAGCCTTGTGCACTATAGCTACTTCCCGGACTGTGTCTGAGAGTGGTTTCCGTCCGTGAGAGCACTCTGTGTTCAAAGCTGACTGTGCGTTTGAAGCGCAAAATAGCGTTGCATCGCAAACTTATGACATTGGTGATGCTTCTCCAACCTTGCACACTAAGTACGGTAGTAGTGGGATCTGTATGAGAGAATGCTCTCTGTATTACACGGTTGGCGCTATGGTCGCTGTCAGCCATCTGTGATGGATTACAAATGGAGGGGGGTACAATGGGATCTGTGGCGCCAAGCCATACGCCATGTAGCGCTATGCTATCACTGAGCATGTGCAGTTGGCTGTATTACTGCAGTTGGTACAGTATTGTATTCTGTTGCATTTCCATCTCTGGCGGGCGCATGCCCAGTAGGTGGGTTGCGATGGGATTTCTGGCGCATGCCCAGTGGGCCAACAGTCATACACAGTGCATCAGGTCCCTTCCCCCAAAGCAAGCCAAGAGCCTCACATTACCATAATAAAGGAAACTTTGTTAATCCATTTACTGTAAGCAGACAGCTCTGCCCTAGAGTCCTGAAAAATGCTACGAATTGTCACCATTGCCAAGGACACCATCCCCCGTCTGCTAGGACTAGTGTGCCGCTATGAATGTACCTGTACTGAATATTCAAAACTGACGGTGCCGTACAATTTAGCACCACAGAATAGTGATTTCATAATTGCAGAAACTGTTAGTGAATCTACTGTCTAGAAGGTGAGACAGGGCTCTGCATCACATACTGTGCACCCAAAAACCGCAAAATGCAAACATGCGACAATGCATATGTGGTCTCAGCCTTGTGCACTATGGCTACGTCCCTTGGACTGTGTCTGAGAGGGGTTTCCGTCTGAGAGAGAGCGCTCTGTGTTGAAAGCTGACTGTGCGTTTGAAGTGCAAAATAGCGTTGCATCGCAAACTTATGACATTGGTGATGCTGCTCCAACCTTGCACACTAAGTACGGTAGTAGTGGGATCTGTATGAGAGAGTGCTCTCTGTATTACACGGATGGCGCTATGGTCGCTGTCAGCCATCTGCAATGGATTACAAATGGAGGGGGATACAATGGGATCTGTGGCACCAAGCCATACGCCATGTAGCGCTATGCTATCACTGAGCATGCGCAGTTGGCTGTATTACTGCAGTCGGTACAGTATTGTATTCTGTTGCATTTCCATTTCTGGCGGGCGCATGCCCAGTAGGAGGGTTGCGATGGGATTTCTGGTGCATGCCCAGTAGGCCGACAATCATACACAGTGCATAAGGTCCCTTCCCCCAAAGCAAGCCAAGAGCATCACATTACCATAATAAAGGAAGCTTTGTTAATCCATTTTCTGTAAGCAGTCAGCTCTGCCCTAGTGCCCTGAAAAATGCTACGAATTGTCACCATTGCCAAGGACACCATCCCCCGTCTGCTAGGACAACTAGTGTGCCGCTATGAATGTACCTGTACTGAATATTCAAAACTGACGGTGCCGTACAATTTAGCACCACAGAATAGTGATTTCATAACTGCAGAAACTGTTAGTGAAGCTACTGTCTAGAATGTGAGACAGGGCTCTGCATCACATACTGTGCACCCAAAAACCGTAAAACGCAAACATGCGACAACGCATATGCGGTCTTGCCTTGTGCACTATGGCTACGTCCCTTTGACTGTGTCTGAGAGTGGTTTCCGTCTGTGAGAGAGCGCTCTGTGTTCAAAGCTGACTGTGCCTTTGAAGCGCAAAATAGCGTTGCATCAAAAAACATATGACATTGGTGATGCTGCTCCAAGCTTGCACACTAAGTACGGTAGTAGTGGGATCTGTATGAGAGAGTCCTCTCTGTATTACACGGTTGGTGATATGGTCGCTGTCAGCCATCTGCAATGGATTACAAATGGAGAGGGGTACAATGGGATCTGTGGCGACAAGCCATAAGCCATGTAGCGCTATGCTATCACTGAGCATGCGCAGTTGGCTGTATTACTGCAGTCGGTACAGTATTGTATTCTGTTGCATTTCCATCTCTGGTGGGCGCATGCCCAGCAGGAGGGTTGCGATGGGATTTCTGGCGCATGCCCAGTGGGCCGACAGTCATACACAGTGCATCAGGTCCCTTCCCCCAAAGCAAGCCAAGAGCATCACATTACCATAATAAAGGAAGCTTTGTTAATCCATTTACTGTAAGCAGTCAGCTCTGCCCTAGTGTCAAGAAAAATGCTACGAATTGTCACCATTGCCAAGGACACCATCCCCCATCTGCTAGGACCACTAGTGTGCTGCTATGAATGTGCCTGTACTGAATATTCAAAACTGATGGTGCCGTACAATTTAGCACCACAGAATAGTGATTTCATAACTGCAGAAGCTGTTAGTGAATCTATTATCTAGAATGTGAGACAGGGATCTGCATCACATACTGTGCACCCAAAAACCGCAAAACGCAAACATGTGACAACGCATATGCGGTCTCAGCCTTGTGCACTATGGCTATGTCCCGGACTGTGTCTGAGAGTGGTTTCCGTCTGTGAGAGAGCGCTCTGTGTTCAAAGCTGACTGTGCGTTTGAAGTGCAAAATAGCGTTGCATCGCAAACTTATGACATTGGTGATGCTGCTCCAACCTTGCACACAAAGTACGGTAGTAGTGGGATCTGTATGAGAGAGTGCTCTCTGTATTACACGGTCGGCACTATGGTCGCTGTCAGCCATCTGCGATGGATTACAAATGGAGGGGGGTACAATGGGATTTGTGGCACCAAGCCATACGCCAAGTAGCGTTATGCTATCACTGAGCATGCGCAGTTGGCTGTATTACTGCAGTTGGTACAGTATTGTATTCTGTTGCATTTCCATATCTGGCGGGCGCATGCCCAGTAGGAGGGTTGCGATGGGATTTCTGGCGCATGCCCAGTGGGCCGACAGTCATACACAGTGTATCAGGTCCCTTCCCCCAAAGCAAGCCAAGAGCATCACATTACCATAATAAAGGAAGCTTTGTTAATCCATTTACTGTAAGCAGTCAGCTCTGCCCTAGTGTCCTGAAAAATGCTACGAATTGTCACCATTGCCAAGGACACCATCCCCCGTCTGCTAGGACAACTAGTGTGCCGCTATGAATGTTCCTGTACTGAATATTCAAAACTGATGGTGCCGTACAATTTAGCACCACAGAATAGTGATTTCATAACTGCAGAAACTGTTAGTGAATCTACTGTCTAGAATGTGAGACAGGGCTCAGCATCACATACTGTGCGCCAAAAACTGCAAAACGCAAACATGCGACAACGCATATGCGGTCTCAGCCTTGTGCACTATGGCTACGTCCCTTGGACTGTGTCTGAGAGTGGTTTCCGTCTGTGAGGGAGCGCTCTGTGTTCAAAGCTGACTTTGCGTTTGAAGCGCAAAATAGCGTTGCATCGCAAACTTATGACATTGGTGATGCTGCTCCAACCTTGCACACTAAGTACGGTAGTAGTGGGATCTGTATGAGAGAGTGCTCTCTGTATTACACGGTTGGCGCTATGGTCGCTGTCAGCCATCTGCAATGGATTACAAATGGAGGGGGGTACAATGGGATCTGTGGCGCCAAGCCATACGCCATGTAGCGCTATGCTATCACTGAGCATGCGCAGTTGGCTGTATTACTGCAGTCGGTACAGTATTGTATTCTGTTGCATTTCCATCTCTGGGGGGCACATGCCCAGTAGGAGGGTTGCGATGGGAATTCTGTTGCATGCCCAGTGGGCTGACAGTCATGCACAGTGCATCAGGTCCCTTCCCCCAAAGCAATCCAAGAGCCTCACATTACCATAATAAAGGAAGCTTTGTTAATCCAATTACTGTAAGCAATCAGCTCTGCCCTAGTGTCCAGAAAAATGCTACAAATTGTCACCATTGCCAAGGACACCATCCCCCGTCTGCTAGGACAACTAGTGTGCCACTATGAATGTGCCTGTACTGAATATTCAAAACTGACGGTGCCATACAATTTAGCACCACAGAATAGTGATTTCATAACTGCAGAAACTGTTAGTGAATCTACTGTCTAGAATGTGAGACAGGGCTCTGCATCACATACTGTGTGCCCAAAAACCGCAAAACGCAAACATGCGACAACGCATATGCGGTCTCAGCCTTGTGCACTATAGATACGTCCCTTGGACTGTGTCTGAGAGTGGTTTCCGTCTGTGAGAGAGCGCTCTGTGTTCAAAGCTGACTGTGCATTTGAAGCGCAAAATAGCGTTGCATCAAAAAACTTATGACATTGGTGATGCTGCTCCAACCTTGCACACTAAGTACGGTAGTAGTGGGATCTGTATGAGAGAGTGCTCTCTGTATTACACGGTTGGCGCTATGGTCGCTGTCAGCCATCTGTGATGGATTACAAATGGAGGGGGTACAATGGGATCTGTGGCGCCAAGCCATACGCTATGTAGCGCTATGCTATCACTGAGCGTGCGCAGTTGGCTGTATTACTGCAGTCGGTACAGTATTGTATTCTGTTGCATTTCCATCTCTGGCGGGCGCATGCCCAGTAGGAGGGTTGCGATGGGATTTTTGGCGTATGCCCAGTGGCCCGACAGTCATACACAGTGCATCAGGTCCCTTCCCCCAAAGCAAGCCAAGAGCCTCACATTACCATAATAAAGGAAGCGTTGTTAATCCATTTACTGTAAGCAGTCAGCTCTGCCCTAGTGTCCTGAAAAATGCTATGAATTGTCACCATTGCCAAGGACACCATCCCCCGTCTGCTAGGACAACTAGTGTGCCGCCATGAATGTGCCTGTACTGAATATTCAAAACGGACGGTGCCGTACAATTTACCAGCACAGAATAGTGATTTCATAACTGCTGAAACTGTTAGTGAATCTACTGTCTAGAAGGTGAGACAGGGCTCTGCATCACATACTGTGCACCAAAAACCGCAAAACGCAAACATGCGACAACGCATATGCGGTCTCAGCCTTGTGCACTATAGATACGTCCCTTGGACTGTGTCTGAGAGGGGTTTCCGTCTGAGAGAGAGCGCTCTGTGTTGAAAGCTGACTGTGCGTTTGAAGTGCAAAATAGCGTTGCAACGCAAACTTATGACATTGGTGATGCTGCTCCAACCCTGCACACTAAGTACGGTAGTAGTGGGATCTGTATGAGAGAGTGCTCTCTGTATTACACGGATGGCGCTATGGTCGCTGTCAGCCATCTGCAATGGATTACAAATGGAGGGGGATACAATGGGATCTGTGGCACCAAGCCATACGCCATGTAGCGCTATGCTATCACTGAGCATGCGCAGTTGGCTGTATTACTGCAGTCGGTACAGTATTGTATTCTGTTGCATTTCCATTTCTGGCGGGCACATGCCCAGTAGGAGGGTTGCGATGGGATTTCTGGTGCATGCCCAGTAGGCTGACAATCATACACAGTGCATAAGGTCCCTTCCCCCAAAGCAAGCCAAGAGCATCACATTACCATAATAAAGGAAGCTTTGTTAATCCATTTACTGTAAGCAGTCAGCTCTGCCCTAGTGCCCTGAAAAATGCTACGAATTGTCACCATTGCCAAGGACACCATCCCCCGTCTGCTAGGACAGCTAGTGTGCCGCTATGAATGTACCTGTACTGAATATTCAAAACTGACGGTGCCGTACAATTTAGCACCACAGAATAGTGATTTCATAACTGCAGAAACTGTTAGTGAATCTACTGTCTAGAATGTGAGACAGGGCTCTGCATCACATACTGTGTGCCAAAAACCGCAAAACGCAAACATGCGACAACGCATATGCGGTCTCAGCCTTGTGCACTATGGCTACGTCCCTTGGACTGTGTCTGAGAGTGGTTTCCGTCTGTGAGAGAGCGCTCTGTGTTCAAAGCTGACTGTGCGTTTGAAGCGCAAAATAGCATTGCATCGCAAACTTATGACATTGGTGATGCTGCTCCAACCTTGCACATTAAGAATGCTAGTAGTGGGATCTGTATGAGAGAGTGCTCTCTGTATTACACGGTTGGCGCTATGGTCTCTGTCAGCCATCTGCAATGGATTACAAATGGAGGGGGGTACAATGGGATCTGTGGCGCCAAGCCATACGCCATGTAGCGCTATGCTATCACTGAGCATGCGCAGTTGGCTGTATTACTGCAGTCGGTACAGTATTGTATTCTGTTGCATTTCCATCTCTGGGGGGCGCATGCACAGTAGGAGGGTTGCGATGGGAATTCTGTTGCATGCCCAGTGGGCTGACAGTCATGCACAGTGCTTCAGGTCCCTTCCCCCAAAGCAATCCAAGAGCCTCACATTACTATAATAAAGGAAGCTTTGTTAATCCAATTACTGTAAGCAATCAGCTCTGCCCTAGTGTCCAGAAAAATGCTACAAATTGTCACCATTGCCAAGGACACCATCCCCCGTCTGCTAGGACAACTAGTGTGCCGCTATGAATGTACCTGTACTGAATATTCAAAACTGACGGTGCCGTACAATTTAGCACCACAGAATAGTGATTTCATAACTGCAGAAACTGTTAGTGAATCTACTGTCTAGAATGTGAGACAGGGCTCTGCATCACATACTGTGTGCCAAAAACCGCAAAACGCAAACATGCGACAACGCATATGCGGTCTCAGCCTTGTGCACTATGGCTACGTCCCTTGGACTGTGTCTGAGAGTGGTTTCCGTCTGTGAGAGAGCGCTCTGTGTTCAAAGCTGACTGTGCGTTTGAAGCGCAAAATAGCATTGCATCGCAAACTTATGACATTGGTGATGCTGCTCCAACCTTGCACACTAAGAATGCTAGTAGTGGGATCTGTATGAGAGAGTGCTCTCTGTATTACACGGTTGGCGCTATGGTTGCTGTCAGCCATCTGTGATGGATTACAAATGGAGGGGGATACAATGGGATCTGTGGCGCCAAGCCATACGCCATGTAGCGCTATGCTATCACTGAGCATGCGCAGTGAGCTGTATTACTGCAGTCGGTACAGTATTGTATTCTGTTGCATTTCCATTTCTGGCGGGCGCATGCCCAGTAGGAGGGTTGCGATGGGATTTCTGGCGCATGCCCAGTGGGCCGACAGTCATACACAGTGCATCAGGTCCCTTCCCCCAAAGCAAGCCAAGAGCCTCACATTACCATAATAAAGGAAGCTTTGTTAATCCATTTACTGTAAGAAATCAGCTCTGCCCTATTGTCCTGAAAAATGCTACGAATTGTCACCATTGCCAACGACACCATCCCCCGTCTGCTAGGACAAATAGTGTGCTGCTATGAATGTGCCTGTACTGAATATTCAAAACTGACGGTGCCGTACAATTTAACACCACAGAATAGTGATTTCATAACTGCAGAAACTGTTAGTGGATCTACTGTCTAGAATGTGAGACAGGGCTCTGCATCACATACTGTGCACCCAAAAACTGCAAAACGCAAACATGCAACAACGCATATGCGGTCTCAGCCTTGTGCACTATAGCTACTTCCCGGACTGTGTCTGAGAGTGGTTTCCGTCCGTGAGAGCACTCTGTGTTCAAAGCTGACTGTGCGTTTGAAGCGCAAAATAGCGTTGCATCGCAAACTTATGACATTGGTGATGCTTCTCCAACCTTGCACACTAAGTACGGTAGTAGTGGGATCTGTATGAGAGAATGCTCTCTGTATTACACGGTTGGCGCTATGGTCGCTGTCAGCCATCTGCGATGGATTACAAATGGAGGGGGGTACAATGGGATCTGTGGCGCCAAGCCATACGCCATGTAGCGCTATGCTATCACTGAGCATGTGCAGTTGGCTGTATTACTGCAGTTGGTACAGTATTGTATTCTGTTGCATTTCCATCTCTGGCGGGCGCATGCCCAGTAGGAGGGTTGCGATGGGATTTCTGGCGCATGCCCAGTGGGCCAACAGTCATACACAGTGCATCAGGTCCCTTCCCCCAAAGCAAGCCAAGAGCCTCACATTACCATAATAAAGGAAGCTTTGTTAATCCATTTACTGTAAGCAGACAGCTCTGCCCTAGAGTCCTGAAAAATGCTACGAATTGTCACCATTGCCAAGGACACCATCCCCCGTCTGCTAGGACAACTAGTGTGCCGCTATGAATGTACCTGTACTGAATATTCAACACTGACGGTGCCGTACAATTTAGCACCACAGAATAGTGATTTCATAATTGCAGAAACTGTTAGTGAATCTACTGTCTAGAATGTGAGACAGGGCTCTGCATCACATACTGTGCACCCAAAAACCGCAAAATGCAAACATGCGACAATGCATATGTGGTCTCAGCCTTGTGCACTATGGCTACGTCCCTTGGACTGTGTCTGAGAGTGGTTTCCGTCTGTGAGAGAGCGCTCTGTGTTCAAAGCTGACTGTGCATTTGAAGCGCAAAATAGCATTGCATCAAAAAACTTATGACATTGGTGATGCTGCTCCAACCTTGCACACTAAGTACGGTAGTAGTGGGATCTGTATGAGAGAGTGCTCTCTGTATTACATGGATGGCGCTATGGTCGCTGTCAGCCATCTGTGATTGATTACAAATGGAGGGGGATACAATGGGATCTGTGGCGCCAAGCCATACGCCATGTAGCGCTATGCTATCACTGAGCATGCGCAGTGAGCTGTATTACTGCAGTCGGTACAGTATTGTATTCTGTTGCATTTCCATTTCTGGCGGGCGCATGCCCAGTAGGAGGGTTGCGATGGGATTTCTGGCGCATGCCCAGTGGGCCGACAGTCATACACAGTGCATCAGGTCCCTTCCCCCAAAGCAAGCCAAGAGCCTCACATTACCATAATAAAGGAAGCTTTGTTAATCCATTTACTGTAAGAAATCAGCTCTGCCCTATTGTCCTGAAAAATGCTACGAATTGTCACCATTGCCAATGACACCATCCCCCGTCTGCTAGGACAAATAGTGTGCTGCTATGAATGTGCCTGTACTGAATATTCAAAACTGACGGTGCCGTACAATTTAACACCACAGAATAGTGATTTCATAACTGCAGAAACTGTTAGTGGATCTACTGTCTAGAATGTGAGACAGGGCTCTGCATCACATACTGTGTGCCAAAAACTGCAAAACGCAAACATGCGACAACGCATATGCGGTCTCAGCCTTGTGCACTATGGCTACGTCCCTTGGACTGTGTCTGAGAGTGGTTTCCGTCTGTGAGAGAGTGCTCTGTGTTCAAAGCTGACTGTGCGTTTGAAGTGCAAAATAGCATTGCATCGCAAACTTATGACATTGGTGATGCTGCTCCAACCCTGCACACTAAGTACGGTAGTAGTGAGATCTGTATGAGAGAGTGCTCTCTGTATTACACGGATGGCGCTATGGTAGCTGTCAGCCATCTGCAATGGATTACAAATGGAGGGGGGTACAATGGGATCTGTGGCGCCAAGCCATACACCATGTAGCGCTATGCTATCACTGAGCATGCGCAGTTGGCTGTATTACTGCAGTTGGTACAGTATTGTATTCTGTTGCATTTCCATCTATAGCGGGCGCATGCCCAGTAGGAAGGTTGCGATGGGATTTCTGGCGCATGCCCAGTGGGCCGACAGTCATACACAGTGCATCAGGTCCCTTCCCCCAAAGCAAGCCAAGAGCCTCACATTACCATAATAAAGGAAGCGTTGTTAATCCATTTACTGTAAGCAGTCAGCTCTACACTAGTGTCCTGAAAAATGCTATGAATTGTCACCATTGCCATGGACACCATCCCCCATCTGCTAGGACAACTAGTGTGCTGCTATGAATGTGCCTGTACTGTATATTCAAAACTGATGGTGCCGTACAATTTAGCACCACAGAATAGTGATTTCATAACTGCAGAAGCTGTTAGTGAATCTATTATCTAGAATGTGAGACAGGACTCTGCATCAAATACTGTGCACCAAAAACCGCAAAACGCAAACATGCAACAACGCATATGCGGTCTCAGCCTTGTGCACTATAGCTACTTCCCGGACTGTGTCTGAGAGTGGTTTCCGTCCGTGAGAGCACTCTGTGTTCAAAGCTGACTGTGCGTTTGAAGCGCAAAATAGCGTTGCATCGCAAACTTATGACATTGGTGATGCTGCTCCAAGCTTGCACACTAAGTACGGTAGTAGTGGGATCTGTATGAGAGAGTCCTCTCTGTATTACACGGTTGGTGATATGGTCGCTGTCAGCCATCTGCAATGGATTACAAATGGAGAGGGGTACAATGGGATCTGTGGCGACAAGCCATAAGCCATGTAGCGCTATGCTATCACTGAGCATGCGCAGTTGGCTGTATTACTGCAGTCGGTACAGTATTGTATTCTGTTGCATTTCCATCTCTGGTGGGCGCATGCCCAGCAGGAGGGTTGCGATGGGATTTCTGGCGCATGCCCAGTGGGCCGACAGTCATACACAGTGCATCAGGTCCCTTCCCCCAAAGCAAGCCAAGAGCATCACATTACCATAATAAAGGAAGCTTTGTTAATCCATTTACTGTAAGCAGTCAGCTCTGCCCTAGTGTCAAGAAAAATGCTACGAATTGTCACCATTGCCAAGGACACCATCCCCCATCTGCTAGGACCACTAGTGTGCTGCTATGAATGTGCCTGTACTGAATATTCAAAACTGATGGTGCCGTACAATTTAGCACCACAGAATAGTGATTTCATAACTGCAGAAGCTGTTAGTGAATCTATTATCTAGAATGTGAGACAGGGATCTGCATCACATACTGTGCACCCAAAAACCGCAAAACGCAAACATGTGACAACGCATATGCGGTCTCAGCCTTGTGCACTATGGCTATGTCCCGGACTGTGTCTGAGAGTGGTTTCCGTCTGTGAGAGAGCGCTCTGTGTTCAAAGCTGACTGTGCGTTTGAAGTGCAAAATAGCGTTGCATCGCAAACTTATGACATTGGTGATGCTGCTCCAACCTTGCACACAAAGTACGGTAGTAGTGGGATCTGTATGAGAGAGTGCTCTCTGTATTACACGGTCGGCACTATGGTCGCTGTCAGCCATCTGCGATGGATTACAAATGGAGGGGGGTACAATGGGATTTGTGGCACCAAGCCATACGCCAAGTAGCGTTATGCTATCACTGAGCATGCGCAGTTGGCTGTATTACTGCAGTTGGTACAGTATTGTATTCTGTTGCATTTCCATATCTGGCGGGCGCATGCCCAGTAGGAGGGTTGCGATGGGATTTCTGGCGCATGCCCAGTGGGCCGACAGTCATACACAGTGTATCAGGTCCCTTCCCCCAAAGCAAGCCAAGAGCATCACATTACCATAATAAAGGAAGCTTTGTTAATCCATTTACTGTAAGCAGTCAGCTCTGCCCTAGTGTCCTGAAAAATGCTACGAATTGTCACCATTGCCAAGGACACCATCCCCCGTCTGCTAGGACAACTAGTGTGCCGCTATGAATGTTCCTGTACTGAATATTCAAAACTGATGGTGCCGTACAATTTAGCACCACAGAATAGTGATTTCATAACTGCAGAAACTGTTAGTGAATCTACTGTCTAGAATGTGAGACAGGGCTCAGCATCACATACTGTGCGCCAAAAACTGCAAAACGCAAACATGCGACAACGCATATGCGGTCTCAGCCTTGTGCACTATGGCTACGTCCCTTGGACTGTGTCTGAGAGTGGTTTCCGTCTGTGAGGGAGCGCTCTGTGTTCAAAGCTGACTTTGCGTTTGAAGCGCAAAATAGCGTTGCATCGCAAACTTATGACATTGGTGATGCTGCTCCAACCTTGCACACTAAGTACGGTAGTAGTGGGATCTGTATGAGAGAGTGCTCTCTGTATTACACGGTTGGCGCTATGGTCGCTGTCAGCCATCTGCAATGGATTACAAATGGAGGGGGGTACAATGGGATCTGTGGCGCCAAGCCATACGCCATGTAGCGCTATGCTATCACTGAGCATGCGCAGTTGGCTGTATTACTGCAGTCGGTACAGTATTGTATTCTGTTGCATTTCCATCTCTGGGGGGCACATGCCCAGTAGGAGGGTTGCGATGGGAATTCTGTTGCATGCCCAGTGGGCTGACAGTCATGCACAGTGCATCAGGTCCCTTCCCCCAAAGCAATCCAAGAGCCTCACATTACCATAATAAAGGAAGCTTTGTTAATCCAATTACTGTAAGCAATCAGCTCTGCCCTAGTGTCCAGAAAAATGCTACAAATTGTCACCATTGCCAAGGACACCATCCCCCGTCTGCTAGGACAACTAGTGTGCCACTATGAATGTGCCTGTACTGAATATTCAAAACTGACGGTGCCATACAATTTAGCACCACAGAATAGTGATTTCATAACTGCAGAAACTGTTAGTGAATCTACTGTCTAGAATGTGAGACAGGGCTCTGCATCACATACTGTGTGCCCAAAAACCGCAAAACGCAAACATGCGACAACGCATATGCGGTCTCAGCCTTGTGCACTATAGATACGTCCCTTGGACTGTGTCTGAGAGTGGTTTCCGTCTGTGAGAGAGCGCTCTGTGTTCAAAGCTGACTGTGCATTTGAAGCGCAAAATAGCGTTGCATCAAAAAACTTATGACATTGGTGATGCTGCTCCAACCTTGCACACTAAGTACGGTAGTAGTGGGATCTGTATGAGAGAGTGCTCTCTGTATTACACGGTTGGCGCTATGGTCGCTGTCAGCCATCTGTGATGGATTACAAATGGAGGGGGTACAATGGGATCTGTGGCGCCAAGCCATACGCTATGTAGCGCTATGCTATCACTGAGCGTGCGCAGTTGGCTGTATTACTGCAGTCGGTACAGTATTGTATTCTGTTGCATTTCCATCTCTGGCGGGCGCATGCCCAGTAGGAGGGTTGCGATGGGATTTTTGGCGTATGCCCAGTGGCCCGACAGTCATACACAGTGCATCAGGTCCCTTCCCCCAAAGCAAGCCAAGAGCCTCACATTACCATAATAAAGGAAGCGTTGTTAATCCATTTACTGTAAGCAGTCAGCTCTGCCCTAGTGTCCTGAAAAATGCTATGAATTGTCACCATTGCCAAGGACACCATCCCCCGTCTGCTAGGACAACTAGTGTGCCGCCATGAATGTGCCTGTACTGAATATTCAAAACGGACGGTGCCGTACAATTTACCAGCACAGAATAGTGATTTCATAACTGCTGAAACTGTTAGTGAATCTACTGTCTAGAAGGTGAGACAGGGCTCTGCATCACATACTGTGCACCAAAAACCGCAAAACGCAAACATGCGACAACGCATATGCGGTCTCAGCCTTGTGCACTATAGATACGTCCCTTGGACTGTGTCTGAGAGGGGTTTCCGTCTGAGAGAGAGCGCTCTGTGTTGAAAGCTGACTGTGCGTTTGAAGTGCAAAATAGCGTTGCAACGCAAACTTATGACATTGGTGATGCTGCTCCAACCCTGCACACTAAGTACGGTAGTAGTGGGATCTGTATGAGAGAGTGCTCTCTGTATTACACGGATGGCGCTATGGTCGCTGTCAGCCATCTGCAATGGATTACAAATGGAGGGGGATACAATGGGATCTGTGGCACCAAGCCATACGCCATGTAGCGCTATGCTATCACTGAGCATGCGCAGTTGGCTGTATTACTGCAGTCGGTACAGTATTGTATTCTGTTGCATTTCCATTTCTGGCGGGCACATGCCCAGTAGGAGGGTTGCGATGGGATTTCTGGTGCATGCCCAGTAGGCTGACAATCATACACAGTGCATAAGGTCCCTTCCCCCAAAGCAAGCCAAGAGCATCACATTACCATAATAAAGGAAGCTTTGTTAATCCATTTACTGTAAGCAGTCAGCTCTGCCCTAGTGCCCTGAAAAATGCTACGAATTGTCACCATTGCCAAGGACACCATCCCCCGTCTGCTAGGACAGCTAGTGTGCCGCTATGAATGTACCTGTACTGAATATTCAAAACTGACGGTGCCGTACAATTTAGCACCACAGAATAGTGATTTCATAACTGCAGAAACTGTTAGTGAATCTACTGTCTAGAATGTGAGACAGGGCTCTGCATCACATACTGTGTGCCAAAAACCGCAAAACGCAAACATGCGACAACGCATATGCGGTCTCAGCCTTGTGCACTATGGCTACGTCCCTTGGACTGTGTCTGAGAGTGGTTTCCGTCTGTGAGAGAGCGCTCTGTGTTCAAAGCTGACTGTGCGTTTGAAGCGCAAAATAGCATTGCATCGCAAACTTATGACATTGGTGATGCTGCTCCAACCTTGCACATTAAGAATGCTAGTAGTGGGATCTGTATGAGAGAGTGCTCTCTGTATTACACGGTTGGCGCTATGGTCTCTGTCAGCCATCTGCAATGGATTACAAATGGAGGGGGGTACAATGGGATCTGTGGCGCCAAGCCATACGCCATGTAGCGCTATGCTATCACTGAGCATGCGCAGTTGGCTGTATTACTGCAGTCGGTACAGTATTGTATTCTGTTGCATTTCCATCTCTGGGGGGCGCATGCACAGTAGGAGGGTTGCGATGGGAATTCTGTTGCATGCCCAGTGGGCTGACAGTCATGCACAGTGCTTCAGGTCCCTTCCCCCAAAGCAATCCAAGAGCCTCACATTACTATAATAAAGGAAGCTTTGTTAATCCAATTACTGTAAGCAATCAGCTCTGCCCTAGTGTCCAGAAAAATGCTACAAATTGTCACCATTGCCAAGGACACCATCCCCCGTCTGCTAGGACAACTAGTGTGCCGCTATGAATGTACCTGTACTGAATATTCAAAACTGACGGTGCCGTACAATTTAGCACCACAGAATAGTGATTTCATAACTGCAGAAACTGTTAGTGAATCTACTGTCTAGAATGTGAGACAGGGCTCTGCATCACATACTGTGTGCCAAAAACCGCAAAACGCAAACATGCGACAACGCATATGCGGTCTCAGCCTTGTGCACTATGGCTACGTCCCTTGGACTGTGTCTGAGAGTGGTTTCCGTCTGTGAGAGAGCGCTCTGTGTTCAAAGCTGACTGTGCGTTTGAAGCGCAAAATAGCATTGCATCGCAAACTTATGACATTGGTGATGCTGCTCCAACCTTGCACACTAAGAATGCTAGTAGTGGGATCTGTATGAGAGAGTGCTCTCTGTATTACACGGTTGGCGCTATGGTTGCTGTCAGCCATCTGTGATGGATTACAAATGGAGGGGGATACAATGGGATCTGTGGCGCCAAGCCATACGCCATGTAGCGCTATGCTATCACTGAGCATGCGCAGTGAGCTGTATTACTGCAGTCGGTACAGTATTGTATTCTGTTGCATTTCCATTTCTGGTGGGCGCATGCCCAGTAGGAGGGTTGCGATGGGATTTCTGGCGCATGCCCAGTGGGCCGACAGTCATACACAGTGCATCAGGTCCCTTCCCCCAAAGCAAGCCAAGAGCCTCACATTACCATAATAAAGGAAGCTTTGTTAATCCATTTACTGTAAGAAATCAGCTCTGCCCTATTGTCCTGAAAAATGCTACGAATTGTCACCATTGCCAACGACACCATCCCCCGTCTGCTAGGACAAATAGTGTGCTGCTATGAATGTGCCTGTACTGAATATTCAAAACTGACGGTGCCGTACAATTTAACACCACAGAATAGTGATTTCATAACTGCAGAAACTGTTAGTGGATCTACTGTCTAGAATGTGAGACAGGGCTCTGCATCACATACTGTGCACCCAAAAACTGCAAAACGCAAACATGCAACAACGCATATGCGGTCTCAGCCTTGTGCACTATAGCTACTTCCCGGACTGTGTCTGAGAGTGGTTTCCGTCCGTGAGAGCACTCTGTGTTCAAAGCTGACTGTGCGTTTGAAGCGCAAAATAGCGTTGCATCGCAAACTTATGACATTGGTGATGCTTCTCCAACCTTGCACACTAAGTACGGTAGTAGTGGGATCTGTATGAGAGAATGCTCTCTGTATTACACGGTTGGCGCTATGGTCGCTGTCAGCCATCTGCGATGGATTACAAATGGAGGGGGGTACAATGGGATCTGTGGCGCCAAGCCATACGCCATGTAGCGCTATGCTATCACTGAGCATGTGCAGTTGGCTGTATTACTGCAGTTGGTACAGTATTGTATTCTGTTGCATTTCCATCTCTGGCGGGCGCATGCCCAGTAGGAGGGTTGCGATGGGATTTCTGGCGCATGCCCAGTGGGCCAACAGTCATACACAGTGCATCAGGTCCCTTCCCCCAAAGCAAGCCAAGAGCCTCACATTACCATAATAAAGGAAGCTTTGTTAATCCATTTACTGTAAGCAGACAGCTCTGCCCTAGAGTCCTGAAAAATGCTACGAATTGTCACCATTGCCAAGGACACCATCCCCCGTCTGCTAAGACAACTAGTGTGCCGCTATGAATGTACCTGTACTGAATATTCAACACTGACGGTGCCGTACAATTTAGCACCACAGAATAGTGATTTCATAATTGCAGAAACTGTTAGTGAATCTACTGTCTAGAATGTGAGACAGGGCTCTGCATCACATACTGTGCACCCAAAAACCGCAAAATGCAAACATGCGACAATGCATATGTGGTCTCAGCCTTGTGCACTATGGCTACGTCCCTTGGACTGTGTCTGAGAGTGGTTTCCGTCTGTGAGAGAGCGCTCTGTGTTCAAAGCTGACTGTGCATTTGAAGCGCAAAATAGCATTGCATCAAAAAACTTATGACATTGGTGATGCTGCTCCAACCTTGCACACTAAGTACGGTAGTAGTGGGATCTGTATGAGAGAGTGCTCTCTGTATTACATGGATGGCGCTATGGTCGCTGTCAGCCATCTGTGATTGATTACAAATGGAGGGGGATACAATGGGATCTGTGGCGCCAAGCCATACGCCATGTAGCGCTATGCTATCACTGAGCATGCGCAGTGAGCTGTATTACTGCAGTCGGTACAGTATTGTATTCTGTTGCATTTCCATTTCTGGCGGGCGCATGCCCAGTAGGAGGGTTGCGATGGGATTTCTGGCGCATGCCCAGTGGGCCGACAGTCATACACAGTGCATCAGGTCCCTTCCCCCAAAGCAAGCCAAGAGCCTCACATTACCATAATAAAGGAAGCTTTGTTAATCCATTTACTGTAAGAAATCAGCTCTGCCCTATTGTCCTGAAAAATGCTACGAATTGTCACCATTGCCAATGACACCATCCCCCGTCTGCTAGGACAAATAGTGTGCTGCTATGAATGTGCCTGTACTGAATATTCAAAACTGACGGTGCCGTACAATTTAACACCACAGAATAGTGATTTCATAACTGCAGAAACTGTTAGTGGATCTACTGTCTAGAATGTGAGACAGGGCTCTGCATCACATACTGTGTGCCAAAAACTGCAAAACGCAAACATGCGACAACGCATATGCGGTCTCAGCCTTGTGCACTATGGCTACGTCCCTTGGACTGTGTCTGAGAGTGGTTTCCGTCTGTGAGAGAGTGCTCTGTGTTCAAAGCTGACTGTGCGTTTGAAGTGCAAAATAGCATTGCATCGCAAACTTATGACATTGGTGATGCTGCTCCAACCCTGCACACTAAGTACGGTAGTAGTGAGATCTGTATGAGAGAGTGCTCTCTGTATTACACGGATGGCGCTATGGTAGCTGTCAGCCATCTGCAATGGATTACAAATGGAGGGGGGTACAATGGGATCTGTGGCGCCAAGCCATACACCATGTAGCGCTATGCTATCACTGAGCATGCGCAGTTGGCTGTATTACTGCAGTTGGTACAGTATTGTATTCTGTTGCATTTCCATCTATAGCGGGCGCATGCCCAGTAGGAAGGTTGCGATGGGATTTCTGGCGCATGCCCAGTGGGCCGACAGTCATACACAGTGCATCAGGTCCCTTCCCCCAAAGCAAGCCAAGAGCCTCACATTACCATAATAAAGGAAGCGTTGTTAATCCATTTACTGTAAGCAGTCAGCTCTACACTAGTGTCCTGAAAAATGCTATGAATTGTCACCATTGCCATGGACACCATCCCCCATCTGCTAGGACAACTAGTGTGCTGCTATGAATGTGCCTGTACTGTATATTCAAAACTGATGGTGCCGTACAATTTAGCACCACAGAATAGTGATTTCATAACTGCAGAAGCTGTTAGTGAATCTATTATCTAGAATGTGAGACAGGACTCTGCATCAAATACTGTGCACCAAAAACCGCAAAACGCAAACATGCAACAACGCATATGCGGTCTCAGCCTTGTGCACTATAGCTACTTCCCGGACTGTGTCTGAGAGTGGTTTCCGTCCGTGAGAGCACTCTGTGTTCAAAGCTGACTGTGCGTTTGAAGCGCAAAATAGCGTTGCATCGCAAACTTATGACATTGGTGATGCTTCTCCAACCTTGCACACTAAGTACGGTAGTAGTGGGATCTGTATGAGAGAATGCTCTCTGTATTACACGGTTGGCGCTATGGTCGCTGTCAGCCATCTGCGATGGATTACAAATGGAGGGGGGTACAATGGGATCTGTGGCGCCAAGCCATACGCCATGTAGCGCTATGCTATCACTGAGCATGTGCAGTTGGCTGTATTACTGCAGTTGGTACAGTATTGTATTCTGTTGCATTTCCATCTCTGGCGGGCGCATGCCCAGTAGGAGGGTTGCGATGGGATTTCTGGCGCATGCCCAGTGGGCCAACAGTCATACACAGTGCATCAGGTCCCTTCCCCCAAAGCAAGCCAAGAGCCTCACATTACCATAATAAAGGAAGCTTTGTTAATCCATTTACTGTAAGCAGACAGCTCTGCCCTAGAGTCCTGAAAAATGCTACGAATTGTCACCATTGCCAAGGACACCATCCCCCGTCTGCTAGGACAACTAGTGTGCCGCTATGAATGTACCTGTACTGAATATTCAACACTGACGGTGCCGTACAATTTAGCACCACAGAATAGTGATTTCATAATTGCAGAAACTGTTAGTGAATCTACTGTCTAGAATGTGAGACAGGGCTCTGCATCACATACTGTGCACCCAAAAACCGCAAAATGCAAACATGCGACAATGCATATGTGGTCTCAGCCTTGCGCACTATGGCTACGTCCCTTGGACTGTGTCTGAGAGGGGTTTCCGTCTGAGAGAGAGCGCTCTGTGTTGAAAGCTGACTGTGCGTTTGAAGTGCAAAATAGCGTTGCATCGCAAACTTATGACATTGGTGATGCTGCTCCAACCCTGCACACTAAGTACGGTAGTAGTGGGATCTGTATGAGAGAGTGCTCTCTGTATTACACGGATGGCGCTATGGTCACTGTCAGCCATCTGCAATGGATTACAAATGGAGGGGGATACAATGGGATCTGTGGCACCAAGCCATACGCCATGTAGCGCTATGCTATCACTGAGCATGCGCAGTTGGCTGTATTACTGCAGTCGGTACAGTATTGTATTCTGTTGCATTTCCATTTCTGGCGGGCACATGCCCAGTAGGAGGGTTGCGATGGGATTTCTGGTGCATGCCCAGTAGGCCGACAATCATACACAGTGCATAAGGTCCCTTCCCCCAAAGCAAGCCAAGAGCATCACATTACCATAATAAAGGAAGCTTTGTTAATCCATTTTCTGTAAGCAGTCAGCTCTGCCCTAGTGCCCTGAAAAATGCTACGAATTGTCACCATTGCCAAGGACACCATCCCCCGTCTGCTAGGACAACTAGTGTGCCGCTATGAATGTACCTGTACTGAATATTCAAAACTGACGGTGCCGTACAATTTAGCACCACAGAATAGTGATTTCATAACTGCTGAAACTGTTAGTGAATCTACTGTCTAGAATGTGAGACAGGGCTCTGCATCACATACTGTGTGCCAAAAACCGCAAAACGCAAACATGCGACAATGCATATGCGGTCTCAGCCTTGTGCACTATGGCTACGTCCCTTGGACTGTGTCTGAGAGTGGTTTCCGTCTGTGAGAGAGCGCTCTGTGTTCAAAGCTGACTGTGCGTTTGAAGCGCAAAATAGCATTGCATCGCAAACTTATGACATTGGTGATGCTGCTCCAACCTTGCACAATAAGTATGCTAGTAGTGGGATCTGTATGAGAGAGTGCTCTCTGTATTACACGGTTGGCGCTATGGTCGCTGTCAGCCATCTGCAATGGATTACAAATGGAGGGGGGTACAATGGGATCTGTGGCGCCAAGCCATATGCCATGTAGCGCTATGCTATCACTGAGCATGCGCAGTTGGCTGTATTACTGCAGTCGGTACAGTATTGTATTCTGTTGCATTTCCATCTCTGGGCGGCGCATGCACAGTAGGAGGGTTGCGATGGGAATTCTGTTGCATGCCCAGTGGGCTGACAGTCATGCATAGTGCTTCAGGTCCCTTCCCCCAAAGCAATCCAAGAGCCTCACATTACCATAATAAAGGAAGCTTTGTTAATCCAATTACTGTAAGCAATCAGCTCTGCCCTATTGTCCAGAAATATGCTACAAATTGTCACCATTGCCAAGGACACCATCCCCCGTCTGCTAGGACAACTAGTGTGCCTCTATGAATGTGCCTGTACTGAATATTCAAAACTGACGGTGCTGTACAATTTAGCACCACAGAATAGTGATTTCATAACTGCAGAAACTGTTAGTGAATCTACTGTATAGAATGTGAGACAGGGCTCTGCATCACATACTGTGTGCCCAAAAACCGCAAAACGCAAACATGCGACAACGCATATGCGGTCTCAGCCTTGTGCACTATAGATACGTCCCTTGGACTGTGTCTGAGAGTGGTTTCCGTCTGTGAGAGAGCGCTCTGTGTTCAAAGCTGACTGTGCATTTGAAGCGCAAAATAGCGTTGCATCAAAAAACTTATGACATTGGTGATGCTGCTCCAACCTTGCACACTAAGTACGGTAGTAGTGGGATCTGTATGAGAGAGTGCTCTCTGTATTACACGGTTGGCGCTATGGTCGCTGTCAGCCATCTGCAATGGATTACAAATGGAGGGGGGTACAATGGGATCTGTGGCTCCAAGCCATACTCCATGTAGCGCTATGCTATCACTGAGCATGCGCAGTTGGCTGTATTACTGCAGTTATAACAGTATTGTATTCTGTTGCATTTCCATTTCTGGCGGGCGCATGCCCAGTAGGAGGGTTGCGATGGGATTTCTGGCGCATGCCCAGTGGGCCGACAGTCATACACAGTGCATCAGGTCCCTTCCCCCAAAGCAAGCCAAGAGCCTCACATTACCATAATAAAGGAAGCTTTGTTAATCCATTTACTGTAAGCAGTCAGCTCTGCCCTAGTGCCCTGAAAAATGCTACGAATTGTCACCATTGCCAAGGACACCATCCCCCGTCTGCTAGGACAACTAGTGTGCCGCTATGAATGTACCTGTACTGAATATTCAAAACTGACGGTGCCGTACAATTTAGCACCACAGAATAGTGATTTCATAACTGCAGAAACTGTTAGTGAATCTACTGTCTAGAATGTGAGACAGGGCTCTGCATCACATACTGTGCACCCAAAAACCGCAAAACGCAAACATGCGACAACGCATATGCGGTCTCAGCCTTGTGCACTATGGCTATGTCCCTTGGACTGTGTCTGAGAGTGGTTTCCGTCTGTGAGAGAGCGCTCTGTGTTCAAAGCTGACTGTGCATTTGAAGCGCAAAATAGCGTTGCATCGCAAACTTATGACATTGGTGATGCTGCTCCAACCTTGCACACTAAGTACGGTAGTAGTGGGATCTGTATGAGAGAGTGCTCTCTGTATTACACGGTTGGCGCTATGGTCGCTGTCAGCCATCTGTGATGGATTACAAATGGAGGGGGGTACAATGGGATCTGTGGCGCCAAGCCATACGCTATGTAGCGCTATGCTATCACTGAGCATGCGCAGTTGGCTGTATTACTGCAGTCGGTACAGTATTGTATTCTGTTGCATTTCCATCTCTGGTGGGCGCATGCCCAGTAGGAGGGTTGCGATGGGATTTCTGGCGCATGCCCAGTAGGCCGACAGTCATACAAAGTGCATCAGGTCCCTTCCCCCAAAGCAAGCCAAGAGCCTCACATTACCATAATAAAGGAAGCGTTGTTAATCCATTAACTGTAAGCAGCCAGCTCTGCCCTAGTGTCCTGAAAAATGCTATGAATTTTCACCATTGCCAAGGACACCATCCCCGTCTGCTAGGACAACTAGTGTGCCTCCATGAATGTGCCTGTACTGAATATTCAAAACTGATGGTACCATACAATTTAGCACCACAGAATAGTGATTTCATAACTGCAGAAACTGTTAGTGAATCTACTGTCTAGAATGTGAGACAGGGCACTGCATCACATACTGTGCGCCAAAAACCGCAAAACGCAAACATGTGACAACGCATATGCAGTCTCAGCCTTGTGCACTATGGCTACGTCCCTTGGACTGTGTCTGAGAGTGGTTTCCATCTGTGAGAGAGCGCTCTGTGTTCAAAGCTGACTGTGCGTTTGAAGCGCAAAATTGCGTTGCATCGCAAACTTATGACATTGGTGATGCTGCTCCAACCTTGCACACTAAGTACGGTAGTAGTGGGTTCTGTATGAGAGAGTGCTCTCTGTATTACACGGTTGGCGCTATGGTCGCTGTCAGCCATCTGCAATGGATTACAAATGGAGGGGGATACAATGGGATCTGTGGCGCCAAGCCATATGCCATGTAGCGCTATGCTATCACTGAGCATGCGCAGTTAGCTGTATTACTGCAGTCGGTACAGTATTGTATTCTGTTGCATTTCCATTTCTGGCGGTCGCATGCCCAGTAGGAGGGTTGCGATGGGATTTCTGGTGCATGCCCAGTGGGCCGACAGTCATACACAGTGCATCAGGTCCCTTCCCCCAAAGCAAGCCAAGAGCCTCACATTACCATAATAAAGGAAGCTTTGTTAATCCATTTACTGTAAGCAATCAGCTCTGCCCTAGTGTCCTGAAAAATGCTACAAATTGTCACCATTGCCAAGGACACCATCCCCCGTCTGCTAGGACAAATAGTGTGCCGCTATGAATGTACCTGTACTGAATATTCAAAACTGACGGTGCCATACAATTTAGCACCACAGAATAGTGATTTCATAACTGCAGAAACTGTTAGTGAATCTACTGTCTAGAATGTGAGACAGGGCTCTGCATCACATACTGTGTGCCCAAAAACCGCAAAACGCAAACATGCGACAACGCATATGCGGTCTCAGCCTTGTGCACTATAGATACGTCCCTTGGACTGTGTCTGAGAGTGGTTTCCGTCTGTGAGAGAGCGCTCTGCGTTCAAAGCTGACTGTGCATTTGAAGCGCAAAATAGCGTTGCATCAAAAAACTTATGACATTGGTGATGCTGCTCCAACCTTGCACACTAAGTACGGTAGTAGTGGGATCTGTATGAGAGAGTGCTCTCTGTATTACACGGTTGGCGCTATGGTCGCTGTCAGCCATCTGTGATGGATTACAAATGGAGGGGGTACAATGGGATCTGTGGCGCCAAGCCATACGCTATGTAGCGCTATGCTATCACTGAGCGCGCGCAGTTGGCTGTATTACTGCAGTCGGTACAGTATTGTATTCTGTTGCATTTCCATCTCTGGCGGGCGCATGCCCAGTAGGAGGGTTGCGATGGGATTTTTGGCGTATGCCCAGTGGCCCGACAGTCATACACAGTGCATCAGGTCCCTTCCCCCAAAGCAAGCCAAGAGCCTCACATTACCATAATAAAGGAAGTGTTGTTAATCCATTTACTGTAAGCAGTCAGCTCTGCCCTAGTGTCCTGAAAAATGCTATGAATTGTCACCATTGCCAAGGACACCATCCCCCGTCTGCTAGGACAACTAGTGTGCCGCCATGAATGTGCCTGTACTGAATATTCAAAACGGACGGTGCCGTACAATTTACCAGCACAGAATAGTGATTTCATAACTGCAGAAACTGTTAGTGAATCTACTGTCTAGAAGGTGAGACAGGGCTCTGCATCACATACTGTGCACCAAAAACCGCAAAACGCAAACATGCGACAACGCATATGCGGTCTCAGCCTCGAGCACTATAGATACGTCCCTTGGACTGTGTCTGAGAGTGGTTTCCGTCTGTGAGAGAGCGCTCTGTGTTCAAAGCTGACTGTGCGTTTGAAGCGCAAAATAGCGTTGCATCGCAAACTTATGACATTGGTGATGCTGCTCCAACCTTGCACACTAAGTACGGTAGTAGTGGGATCTGTATGAGAGAGTGCTCTCTGTATTACATGGATGGCGCTATGGTCGCTGTCAGCCATCTGTGATGGATTACAAATGGAGGGGGATACAATGGGATCTGTGGCGCCAAGCCATACGCCATGTAGCGCTATGCTATCACTGAGCATGCGCAGTGAGCTGTATTACTGCAGTCGGTACAGTATTGTATTCTGTTGCATTTCCATTTCTGGCGGGCGCATGCCCAGTAGGAGGGTTGCGATGGGATTTCTGGCGCATGCCCAGTGGGCCAATAGTCATAAACAGTGCATCAGGTCCCTTCCCCCAAAGCAAGCCAAGAGCCTCACATTACCATAATAAAGGAAGCTTTGTTAATCCATTTACTGTAAGCTATCAGCTCTGCCCTAGTGTCCTGAAAAATGCTATGAATTGTCACCATTGCCAAGGACACCATCCCCCGTCTGCTAGGACAAATAGTGTGCCGCTATGAATGTACCTGTACTGAATATTCAAAACTGACGGTGCCGTACAATTTAACACCACAGAATAGTGATTTCATAACTGCAGAAACTGTTAGTGAATCTACTGTCTAGAATGTGAGACAGGGCTCTGCATCACATACTGTGCACCCAAAAACCGCAAAACGCAAACATGCGACAACGCATATGCGGTCTCAGCCTTGTGCACTATGGCTATGTCCCAGACTGTGTCTGAGAGTGGTTTCCGTCTGTGAGAGAGCACTCTGTGTTCAAAGCTGACTGTGCGTTTGAAGCGCAAAATAGCGTTGCATCGCAAACTTATGACATTGGTGATGCTGCTCCAACCTTGCACACTAAGTACGGAGGTAGAGGGATCTGTATGAGAGAGTGCTCTCTGTATTACATGGTTGGTGCTATGGTCGTTGTCAGCCATCTGTGATGGATTACAAATGGAGGGGGATACAATGGGATCTGTGGCGCCAAGCCATACACCATGTAGCGCTATGCTATCACTGAGCATGCGCAGTTAGCTGTATTACTGCAGTCGGTACAGTATTGTATTCTGTTGCATTTCCATTTCTGGCGGGCGCATGCCCAGTAGGAGGGTTGCGATGGGATTTCTGGCGCATGCCCAGTGGGCCGACAATCATACACAGTGCATCAGATCCCTTCCCCCAAAGCAAGCCAAGAGCCCCACATTACCATAATAAAGGAAGCTTTGTTAATCCATTTACTGGAAGAAATCAGCTCTGCCCTATTGTCCTGAAAAATGCTACGAATTGTCACCATTGCCAACGACACCATCCCCCATCTGCTAGGACAACTAGTGTGCTGCTATGAATGTGCCTGTACTGAATATTCAAAACTGACGGTGCCGTACAATTTAGCACCACAGAATAGTGATTTCATAACTACAGAAACTGTTAGTGAATCTACTGTCTAGAATGTGAGACAGGGCTCTGCATCACATACTGTGTGCCAAAAACCGCAAAACGCAAACATGCGACAACGCATATGCGGTCTCAGCCTTGTGCACTATGGCTAGGTCCCTTGGACTGTTTCTGAGAGTGGTTTCCGTCTGTGAGAGAGCGCTCTGTGTTCAAAGCTGACTGTGCGTTTGAAGCACAAAATAGCGTTGCATCGCAAACTTATGACATTGGTGATGCTGCTCCAACCCAGCACACTAAGTACGGTAGTAGTGGGATCTGTATGAGAGAGTGCTCTCTGTATTACACGGATGGCGCTATGGTCGCTGTCAGCCATCTGCAATGGATTACAAATGGAGGGGGGTACAATGGGATCTGTGGCGCCAAGCCATACGCCATGTAGCGCTATGCTATCACTGAGCATGCGCAGTTAGCTGTATTACTGCAGTCGGTACAGTATTGTATTGTGTTGCATTTCCTTCTCTGGGGGGCGCATGCCCAGTAGGAGGGTTGCGATGGGAATTCTGTTGCATGCCCAGTGGGCTGACAGTCATGCACAGTGCTTCAGGTCCCTTCCCCCAAAATAATCCAAGAGCCTCACATTACCATAATAATGGAAGCTTTGTTAATCAAATTACTGTAAGCAATCAGCTCTGCCCTAGTGTCCAGAAAAATGCTACGAATTGTCACCATTGCCAAGGACACCATCCCCCATCTGCTAGGACAACTAGTGTGCTGCTATGAATGTGCCTGTACTGAATATTCAAAACTGACGGTGCCGTACAATTTAGCACCACAGAATAGTGATTTCATAACTACAGAAACTGTTAGTGAATCTACTGTCTAGAATGTGAGACAGGGCTCTGCATCACATACTGTGCACCCAAAACCGCAAAACGCAAACATGCGACAACGCATATGCGGTCTCAGCCTTGTGCACTATGGCTACGTCCCTTGGACTGTGTCTGAGAGTGGTTTCCGTCTGTGAGAGAGCGCTCTGTGTTCAAAGCTGACTGTGCGTTTGAAGCGCAAAATAGCGTTGCATCGCAAACTTATGACATTGGTGATGCTGCTCCAACCTTGCACACTAAGTACGGTAGTAGTGGGATCTGTATGAGAGAATGCTCTCTGTATTACACGGTTGGCGCTATGGTCGCTGTCAGCCATCTGCGATGGATTACAAATGGAGGGGGGTACAATGGGATCTGTGGCGCCAAGCCATACGCCATGTAGCGCTATGCTATCACTGAGCATGCGCAGTTGGCTGTATTACTGCAGTTGGTACAGTATTGTATTCTCTTGCATTTCCATCTCTGGCGGGCGCATGCCCAGTAGGAGGGTTGCGATGGGATTTCTGGCGCATGCCCAGTGGGCCAACAGTCATACACAGTGCATCAGGTCCCTTCCCCCAAAGCAAGCCAAGAGCCTCACATTACCATAATAAAGGAAGCTTTGTTAATCCATTTACAGTAAGCAGACAGCTCTGCCCTAGAGTCCTGAAAAATGCTACGAATTGTCACCATTGCCAAGGACACCATCCCCCGTCTGCTAGGACAACTAGTGTGCCGCTATGAAAGTACCTGTACTGAATATTCAAAACTGACGGTGCCGTACAATTTAGCACCACAGAATAGTGATTTCATAACTGCAGAAACTGTTAGTGAAGCTACTGTCTAGAATGTGAGACAGGGCTCTGCATCACATGCTGTGCACCCAAAAACCGTAAAACGCAAACATGAGACAACGAATATGCGGTCTCAGCCTTGTGCACTATGGCTACGTCCCTTTGACTGTGTCTGAGAGTGGTTTCCGTCTGTGGGAGAGCGCTCTGTGTTCAAAGCTGACTGTGCCTTTGAAGCACAAAATAGCATTGCATCAAAAAACATATGACATTGGTGATGCTGCTCCAACCTTGCACACTAAGTACGGTAGTAGTGGGATCTGTATGAGAGAGTGCTCTCTGTATTACACGGTTGGCGCTATGGTCGCTGTCAGCCATCTGCAATGGATTATAAATGGAGAGGGGTACAATGGGATCTGTGGCGACATGCCATAAGCCATGTAGCGCTATGCTATCACTGAGCATGCGCAGTTGGCTGTATTACTGCAGTCGGTACAGTATTGTATTCTGTTGCATTTCCATCTCTGGTGGGCGCATGCCCAGCAGGAGGGTTGCGATGGGATTTATGGCGCATGCCCTGTGGGCCGACAGTCATACACAGTGCATCAGGTCCCTTCCCCCAAAGCAAGCCAAGAGCCTCACATTACCATAATAAAGGAAGCGTTGTTAATCCATTTACTGTAAGCAGTCAGCTCTGCCCTAGTGTCCTGAAAAATGCTACGAATTGTCACCATTGCCAAGGACACCATCCCCCATCTGCTAGGACAACTAGTGTGCTGCTATGAATGTGCCTGTACTGAATATTCAAAACTGATGGTGCCGTACAATTTAGCAAAACAGAATAGTGATTTCATAACTGCAGAAGCTGTTAGTGAATCTATTATCTAGAATGTGAGACAGGGATCTGCATCACATACTGTGCACCCAAAAACCGCAAAACGCAAACATGTGACAACGCATATGCGGTCTCAGCCTTGTGCACTATGGCTATGTCCCGGAATGTGTCTGAGAGTGGTTTCCGTCTGTGAGAGAGCGCTCTGTGTTCAAAGCTGACTGTGCGTTTGAAGCGCAAAATAGCGTTGCATCGCAAACTTATGACATTGGTGATGCTGCTCCAACCTTGCACACTAAGTACGGTAGTAGTGGGATCTGTATGAGAGAGTGCTCTCTGTATTACACGGTTGGCGTTATGGTCGCTGTCAGCCATCTGCAATGGATTACAAATGGAGGGGGGTACAATGGGATCTGTGGCGCCAAGCCATACGCCATGTAGCGCTATGCTATCACTGAGCATGCGCAGTTGGCTGTATTACTGCAGTCGGTACAGTATTGTATTCTGTTGCATTTCCATCTCTGGGGGGCGCATGCCCAGTAGGAGGGTTGCAATGGGAATTCTGGCGCATGCCCAGTGGGCTGACAGTCATGCACAGTGCATCAGGTCCCTTCCCCCAAAGCAATCCAAGAGCCTCACATTACCTTAATATAGGAAGCTTTGTTAATCCAATTACTGTAAGCAATCAGCTCTGCCCTAGTGTCCTGAAAAATGCTACAAATTGTCACCATTGCCAAGGACACCATCCCCCGTCTGCTAGGACAACTAGTGTGCCGCTATGAATGTGCCTGTACTGAATATTCAAAACTGACGGTGCCGTACAATTTAGCACCACAGAATAGTGATTTAATAACTGCAGAAACTGTTAGTGAATCTACTGTCTAGAATGTGAGACAGGGCTCTGCATCACATACTGTGTGCCCAAAAACCGCAAAACGCAAACATGCGACAACGCATATACGGTCTCAGCCTTGTGCACTATAGATACGTCCCTTGGACTGTGTCTGAGAGTGGTTTCCGTCTGTGAAGGAGCGCTCTGTGTTCAAAGCTGACTGTGCGTTTGAAGCGCAAAATAGCGTTGCATCAAAAAACTTATGACATTGGTGATGCTGCTCCAACCTTGCACACTAAGTACGGTAGTAGTGGGATCTGTATGAGAGAATGCACTCTGTGTTACACGGTTGGCTCTATGGTCACTGTCAGCCATCTGCGATGGATTACAAATGGAGGGGGGTACAATGGGATCTGTGGCGCCAACCTGTAAGCCATGTAGCGCTATGCTATCACTGAGCATGCGCAGTTGGCTGTATTACTGCAGTCGGTACAGTATTGTATTCTGTTGCATTTCCATCTCTGGCGGGCTCATGCCCAGTAGGAGGGTTGCGATGGGATTTTTGGCGTATGCCCAGTGGCCCGACAGTCATACACAGTGCATCAGGTCCCTTCCCCCAAAGCAAGCCAAGAGCCTCACATTACCATAATAAAGGAAGCGTTGTTAATCCATTTACTGTAAGCAGTCAGCTCTGCCCTAGTGTCCTGAAAAATGCTATGAATTGTCACCATTGCCAAGGACACCATCCCCCGTCTGCTAGGACAACTAGTGTGCCGCCATGAATGTGCCTGTACTGAATATTCAAAACGGACGGTGCCGTACAATTTACCAGCACAGAATAGTGATTTCATAACTGCAGAAACTGTTAGTGAATCTACTGTCTAGAAGGTGAGACAGGGCTCTGCATCACATACTGTGCACCAAAAACCGCAAAACGCAAACATGCGACAACGCATATGCGGTCTCAGCCTCGTGCACTATAGATACGTCCCTTGGACTGTGTCTGAGAGTGGTTTCCGTCTGTGAGAGAGCGCTCTGTGTTCAAAGCTGACTGTGCGTTTGAAGCGCAAAATAGCGTTGCATCGCAAACTTATGACATTGGTGATGCTGCTCCAACCTTGCACACTAAGTACGGTAGTAGTGGGATCTGTATGAGAGAGTGCTCTCTGTATTACACGGATGGCGCTATGGTCGCTGTCAGCCATCTGCGATGGATTACAAATGGAGGGGGATACAATGGGATCTGTGGCGCCAAGCCATACGCCATGTAGCGCTATGCTATCACTGAGCATGCGCAGTTAGCTGTATTACTGCAGTCGGTACAGTATTGTATTCTGTTGCATTTCCATTTCTGGCGGGCGCATGCCCAGTAGGAGGGTTGCGATGGGATTTCTGGCGCATGCCCAGTGGGCCAATAGTCATAAACAGTGCATCAGGTCCCTTCCCCCAAAGCAAGCCAAGAGCCTCACATTACCATAATAAAGGAAGCTTTGTTAATCCATTTACTGTAAGCAATCAGCTCTGCCCTAGTGTCCTGAAAAATGCTACGAATTGTCACCATTGCCAAGGACACCATCCCCCGTCTGCTAGGACAAATAGTGTGCCGCTATGAATGTACCTGTACTGAATATTCAAAACTGACGGTGCCGTACAATTTAACACCACAGAATAGTGATTTCATAACTGCAGAAACTGTTAGTGAATCTACTGTCTAGAATGTGAGACAGGGCTCTGCATCACATACTGTGCACCCAAAAACCGCAAAACGCAAACATGCGACAACGCATATGCGGTCTCAGCCTTGTGCACTATGGCTATGTCCCAGACTGTGTCTGAGAGTGGTTTCCGTCTGTGAGAGAGCACTCTGTGTTCAAAGCTGACTGTGCGTTTGAAGCGCAAAATAGCGTTGCATCGCAAACTTATGACATTGGTGATGCTGCTCCAACCTTGCACACTAAGTACGGAGGTAGAGGGATCTGTATGAGAGAGTGCTCTCTGTATTACACGGTTGGTGCTATGGTCGTTGTCAGCCATCTGTGATGGATTACAAATGGAGGGGGATACAATGGGATCTGTGGCGCCAAGCCATACACCATGTAGCGCTATGCTATCACTGAGCATGCGCAGTTAGCTGTATTACTGCAGTCGGTACAGTATTGTATTCTGTTGCATTTCCATTTCTGGCGGGCGCATGCCCAGTAGGAGGGTTGCGATGGGATTTCTGGCGCATGCCCAGTGGGCCGACAGTCATACACAGTGCATCAGGTCCCTTCCCCCAAAGCAAGCCAAGAGCCCCACATTACCATAATAAAGGAAGCTTTGTTAATCCATTTACTGGAAGAAATCAGCTCTGCCCTATTGTCCTGAAAAATGCTACGAATTGTCACCATTGCCAACGACACCATCCCCCGTCTGCTAGGACAAATAGTGTGCTGCTATGAATGTGCTGTACTGAATATTCAAAACTGATGGTGCCGTACAATTTAACACCACAGAATAGTGATTTCATAACTGCAGAAACTGTTAGTGAATCTACTGTCTAGAATGTGAGACAGGGCTCTGCATCACATACTGTGTGCCAAAAACCGCAAAACGCAAACATGCGACAACGCATATGCGGTCTCAGCCTTGTGCACTATGGCTAGGTCCCTTGGACTGTTTCTGAGAGTGGTTTCCATCTGTGAGAGAGCGCTCTGTGTTCAAAGCTGACTGTGCGTTTGAAGCGCAAAATAGCGTTGCATCGCAAACTTATGACATTGGTGATGCTGCTCCAACCCAGCACACTAAGTACGGTAGTAGTGGGATCTGTATGAGAGAGTGCTCTCTGTATTACACGGATGGCGCTATGGTCGCTGTCAGCCATCTGCAATGGATTACAAATGGAGGGGGGTACAATGGGATCTGTGGCGCCAAGCCATACGCCATGTAGCGCTATGCTATCACTGAGCATGCGCAGTTGGCTGTATTACTGCAGTCGGTACAGTATTGTATTCTGTTGCATTTCCTTCTCTGGGGGGCGCATGCCCAGTAGGAGGGTTGCGATGGGAATTCTGTTGCATGCCCAGTGGGCTGACAGTCATGCACAGTGCTTCAGGTCCCTTCCCCCAAAATAATCCAAGAGCCTCACATTACCATAATAATGGAAGCTTTGTTAATCAAATTACTGTAAGCAATCAGCTCTGCCCTAGTGTCCAGAAAAATGCTACGAATTGTCACCATTGCCAAGGACACCATCCCCCATCTGCTAGGACAACTAGTGTGCTGCTATGAATGTGCCTGTACTGAATATTCAAAACTGACGGTGCCGTACAATTTAGCACCACAGAATAGTGATTTCATAACTACAGAAACTGTTAGTGAATCTACTGTCTAGAATGTGAGACAGGGCTCTGCATCACATACTGTGCACCCAAAACCGCAAAACGCAAACATGCGACAACGCATATGCGGTCTCAGCCTTGTGCACTATGGCTACGTCCCTTGGACTGTGTCTGAGAGTGGTTTCCGTCTGTGAGAGAGCGCTCTGTGTTCAAAGCTGACTGTGCGTTTGAAGCGCAAAATAGCGTTGCATCGCAAACTTATGACATTGGTGATGCTGCTCCAACCTTGCACACTAAGTACGGTAGTAGTGGGATCTGTATGAGAGAATGCTCTCTGTATTACACGGTTGGCGCTATGGTCGCTGTCAGCCATCTGCGATGGATTACAAATGGAGGGGGGTACAATGGGATCTGTGGCGCCAAGCCATACGCCATGTAGCGCTATGCTATCACTGAGCATGCGCAGTTGGCTGTATTACTGCAGTTGGTACAGTATTGTATTCTCTTGCATTTCCATCTCTGGCGGGCGCATGCCCAGTAGGAGGGTTGCGATGGGATTTCTGGCGCATGCCCAGTGGGCCAACAGTCATACACAGTGCATCAGGTCCCTTCCCCCAAAGCAAGCCAAGAGCCTCACATTACCATAATAAAGGAAGCTTTGTTAATCCATTTACAGTAAGCAGACAGCTCTGCCCTAGAGTCCTGAAAAATGCTACGAATTGTCACCATTGCCAAGGACACCATCCCCCGTCTGCTAGGACAACTAGTGTGCCGCTATGAAAGTACCTGTACTGAATATTCAAAACTGACGGTGCCGTACAATTTAGCACCACAGAATAGTGATTTCATAACTGCAGAAACTGTTAGTGAAGCTACTGTCTAGAATGTGAGACAGGGCTCTGCATCACATGCTGTGCACCCAAAAACCGTAAAACGCAAACATGAGACAACGAATATGCGGTCTCAGCCTTGTGCACTATGGCTACGTCCCTTTGACTGTGTCTGAGAGTGGTTTCCGTCTGTGGGAGAGCGCTCTGTGTTCAAAGCTGACTGTGCCTTTGAAGCACAAAATAGCATTGCATCAAAAAACATATGACATTGGTGATGCTGCTCCAACCTTGCACACTAAGTACGGTAGTAGTGGGATCTGTATGAGAGAGTGCTCTCTGTATTACACGGTTGGCGCTATGGTCGCTGTCAGCCATCTGCAATGGATTATAAATGGAGAGGGGTACAATGGGATCTGTGGCGACATGCCATAAGCCATGTAGCGCTATGCTATCACTGAGCATGCGCAGTTGGCTGTATTACTGCAGTCGGTACAGTATTGTATTCTGTTGCATTTCCATCTCTGGTGGGCGCATGCCCAGCAGGAGGGTTGCGATGGGATTTCTGGCGCATGCCCTGTGGGCCGACAGTCATACACAGTGCATCAGGTCCCTTCCCCCAAAGCAAGCCAAGAGCCTCACATTACCATAATAAAGGAAGCGTTGTTAATCCATTTACTGTAAGCAGTCAGCTCTGCCCTAGTGTCCTGAAAAATGCTACGAATTGTCACCATTGCCAAGGACACCATCCCCCATCTGCTAGGACAACTAGTGTGCTGCTATGAATGTGCCTGTACTGAATATTCAAAACTGATGGTGCCGTACAATTTAGCAAAACAGAATAGTTATTTCATAACTGCAGAAGCTGTTAGTGAATCTATTATCTAGAATGTGAGACAGGGATCTGCATCACATACTGTGCACCCAAAAACCGCAAAACGCAAACATGTGACAACGCATATGCGGTCTCAGCCTTGTGCACTATGGCTATGTCCCGGAATGTGTCTGAGAGTGGTTTCCGTCTGTGAGAGAGCACTCTGTGTTCAAAACTGACTGTGCGTTTGAAGCGCAAAATAGCGTTGCATCGCAAACTTATGACATTGGTGATGCTGCTCCAACCTTGCACACAAAGTACGGTAGTAGTGGGATCTGTATGAGAGAGTGCTCTCTGTATTACATGGTCGGCGCTATGGTCGCTGTCAGCCATCTGCGATGGATTACAAATGGAGGGGGGTACAATGGGATTTGTGGCGCCAAGCCATACGCCAAGTAGTGCTATGCTATCACTGAGCATGCGCAGTTGGCTGTATTACTGCAGTTGGTACAGTATTGTATTCTGTTGCATTTCCATCTCTGGGGGGCGCATGCCCAGTAGGAGGGTTGCAATGGGAATTCTGGCGCATGCCCAGTGGGCTGACAGTCATGCACAGTGCATCAGGTCCCTTCCCCCAAAGCAATCCAAGAGCCTCACATTACCTTAATATAGGAAGCTTTGTTAATCCAATTACTGTAAGCAATCAGCTCTGCCCTAGTGTCCTGAAAAATGCTACAAATTGTCACCATTGCCAAGGACACCATCCCCCGTCTGCTAGGACAACTAGTGTGCCGCTATGAATGTACCTGTACTGAATATTCAAAACTGACGGTGCCGTACAATTTAGCACCACAGAATAGTGATTTCATAACTGCAGAAACTGTTAGTGAATCTACTGTCTAGAATGTGAGACAGGGCTCTGCATCACATACTATGTGCCCAAAAACCGCAAAATGCAAACATGCGACAATGCATATGCGGTCTCAGCCTTGTGCACTATGGCTACGCCCCTTGGACTGTGTCTGAGAGTGGTTTCCGTCTGTGAGAGAGCGCTCTGTGTTCAAAGCTGACTGTGCGTTTGAAGCGCAAAATAGCGTTGCATCGCAAACTTATGACATTGGTGATGCTGCTCCAACCTTGCACACTAAGTACGGTAGTAGTGGGATCTGTATGAGAGAGTGCTCTCTGTATTACACGGTTGGCGTTATGGTCGCTGTCAGCCATCTGCAATGGATTACAAATGGAGGGGGGTACAATGGGATCTGTGGCGCCAAGCCATACGCCATGTAGCGCTATGCTATCACTGAGCATGCGCAGTTGGCTGTATTACTGCAGTCGGTACAGTATTGTATTCTGTTGCATTTCCATCTCTGGGGGGCGCATGCCCAGTAGGAGGGTTGCAATGGGAATTCTGGCGCATGCCCAGTGGGCTGACAGTCATGCACAGTGCATCAGGTCCCTTCCCCCAAAGCAATCCAAGAGCCTCACATTACCTTAATATAGGAAGCTTTGTTAATCCAATTACTGTAAGCAATCAGCTCTGCCCTAGTGTCCTGAAAAATGCTACAAATTGTCACCATTGCCAAGGACACCATCCCCCGTCTGCTAGGACAACTAGTGTGCCGCTATGAATGTGCCTGTACTGAATATTCAAAACTGACGGTGCCGTACAATTTAGCACCACAGAATAGTGATTTAATAACTGCAGAAACTGTTAGTGAATCTACTGTCTAGAATGTGAGACAGGGCTCTGCATCACATACTGTGTGCCCAAAAACCGCAAAACGCAAACATGCGACAATGCATATGCGGTCTCAGCCTTGTGCACTATAGATACGTCCCTTGGACTGTGTCTGAGAGTGGTTTCCGTCTGTGAAGGAGCGCTCTGTGTTCAAAGCTGACTGTGCGTTTGAAGCGCAAAATAGCGTTGCATCAAAAAACTTATGACATTGGTGATGCTGCTCCAACCTTGCACACTAAGTACAGTAGTAGTGGGATCTGTATGAGAGAGTGCTCTCTGTATTACACGGTTGGTGCTATGGTCGCTGTTAGCCATCTGCGATGAATTACAAATGGAGGGGGGTACAATGGGATCTGTGGCGCCAACCTGTATGCCATGTAGCGCTATGCTATCACTGAGCATGCGCAGTTGGCTGTATTACTGCAGTCGGTACAGTATTGTATTCTGTTGCATTTCCATCTCTGGCGGGCGCATGCCCAGTATGAGGGTTGCAATGGGATTTCTGGCGCATGCCCAGTGGGCCGACAGTCATACACAGTACATCAGGTCCCTTCCCCCAAAGCAAGCCAAGAGCCTCACATTACCATAATAAAGGAAGCGTTGTTAATCCATTTACTGTAAGCAGTCAGCTCTGCCCTTGTGTCCTGAAAAATGCTACGAATTGTCACCATTGCCAAGGACACCATCCCCCGTCTGCTAGGACAACTAGTGTGCCGCTATGAATGTGCCTGTACTGAATATTCAAAACTGACGGTGCCGTACGATTTAGCACCACAGAATAGTGATTTCATAACTGCAGAAACTGTTAGTGAATCTACTGTCTAGAATGTGAGACAGGGCTCTGCATCACATACTGTGCGCCAAAAACCGCAAAACGCAAACATGCGACAACACATATGCGGTCTCAGCTTTGTGCACTATGGCTACGTCCCTTGGACTGTGTCTGAGAGTGGTTTCCATCTGTGAGAGAGCGCTCTGTGTTCAAAGCTGACTGTGCATTTGAAGCGCAAAATAGCGTTGCATCGCAAACTTATGACATTGGTGATGCTGCTCCAACCTTGCACACTAAGTACGGTAGTAGTGGGATCTGTATGAAAGAGTGCTCTCTGTATTACACGGATGGCGCTATGGTCGCTGTCAGCCATCTGCGATGGATTACAAATGGAGGGGGATACATCGGGATCTGTGGCGCCAAGCGATACGCCATGTAGCGCTAAGCTATCACTGAGCATGCGCAGTTGGCTGTATTACTGCAGTCGGTACAGTATTGTATTCTGTTGCATTTCCATTTCTGGCGGACGCATGCCCAGTAGGAGGGTTGCGATGGTATTTCTGGTGCATGCCCAGTGGGCCCACAGTCATACACAGTGCATCAGGTCCCTTCCCCCAAAGCAAGCCAAGAGCATCACATTACCATAATAAAGGAAGTGCTGTTAATCCATTTACTGTAAGCAGTCAGCTCTGCCCTAGTGTCCTGAAAAATGCTACGAATTGTCACCATTGCCAAGGACACCATCCCCCGTCTGCTAGGACAACTAGTGTGCCGCTATGAATGTACCTGTACTGAATATTCAAAACTGACGGTGCCGTACAATTTAGCACCACAGAATAGTGATTTCATAACTGCAGAAACTGTTAGTGAATCTACTATCTAGAATATGAGACAGGGCTCTGCATCACATACTGTGCACCCAAAAACCGCAAAACGCAAACATGCGACAACGCATCTGTGGTCTCAGCCTTGTACACTATGGCTATGTCCCTTGGACTGTGTCTGAGAGTGGTTTCCGTCTGTGAGAGAGCACTCTGTGTTCAAAGCTGACTGTGCATTTGAAGTGCAAAATAGCGTTGCATCGCAAACTTATGACATTGGTGATGCTGCTCCAACCTTGCACACTAAGTACGGTAGTAGTGGGATCTGTATGAGAGAGTGCTCTCTGTATTACACGGTTGGCGCTATGGTAGCTGTCAGCCATCTGCGATGAATTACAAATGGAGGGGGGTACAATGGGGTCTGTGGCGCCAAGCCGTACGCCATGTAGCGCTATGCTATCACTGAGCATGCGCAGTTGGCTGTATTACTGCAGTCGGTACAGTATTGTATTCTGTTGCATTTCCATCTCTGGTGGGCGCATGCCCAGTAGGAGGGTTGCGATGGGATTTCTGGCGCATGCCCAGTGGGCCGACAGTCATACACAGTGCATCAGGTCCCTTCCCCCAAAGCAAGCCAAGAGCCTCACATTACCATAATAAAGGAAGCTTTGTTAATCCATTTACTGTAAGCAATCAGCTCTGCCCTAGTGTCCTGAAAAATGCTACGAATTGTCACCATTGCCAAGGACACCATCCCCCGTCTGCTAGGACAACTAGTGTGCCGCTATGAATGTACCTGTACTGAATATTCAAAACTGATGGTGCCGTACAATTTAGCAACACAGAATAGTGATTTCATAACTGCAGAAACTGTTAGTGAATCTACAGTCTAGAATGTGAGACAGGGCTCTGCATCACATACTGTGCGCCCAAAAACCGCAAAACGCAAACATGCGACAACGCATATGCGGTCTCAGCCTTGTGCACTATGGCTACGTCCCTTGGACTGTGTCTGAGAGTGGTTTCCGTCTGTGAGAGAGCGCTCTGTGTTCAAAGCTGACTGTGCGTTTGAAGCGCAAAATAGCGTTGCATCGCAAACTTATGACATTGGTGATGCTGCTCCAACCTTGCACACTAAGTATGGTAGTAGTGGGATCTGTATGAGAGAATGCTCTCTGTGTTACACGGTTGGCTCTATGGTCGCTGTCAGCCATCTGCGATGGATTACAAATGGAGGGGGGTACAATGGGATCTGTGGCGCCAACCTGTATGCCATGTAGCGCTATGCTATTACTGAGCATGCGCAGTTGGCTGTATTACTGCAGTCGGTACAGTATTGTATTCTGTTGCATCTCCATCTCTGGCGGGCTCATGCCCAGTAGGAGGGTTGCGATAGGATTTCTGGCGCATGCCCAGTGGGCCGACAGTCATACACAGTGCATCAGGTCCCTTCCCCCAAAGCAAGCCAAGAGCCTCACATTACCAAAATAAAGGAAGTATTGTTAATCCATTTACTGTAAGCAGTCAGCTCTGCCCTATTGTCCTGAAAAATGCTACGAATTGTCACCATTGCCAACGACACCATCCCCCGTCTGCTAGGACAAATAGTGTGCTGCTATGAATGTGCTGTACTGAATATTCAAAACTGATGATGCCGTACAATTTAGCACCACAGAATAGTGATTTCATAACTGCAGAAACTGCTAGTGAATCTACTGTCTAGAATGTGAGACAGGGCTCTGCATCACATACTGTGCACCCAAAAACCGCAAAACGCAAACATGCGACAACGCATATGCGGTCTCAGCCTTGGCGGTGCTGCTCCAACCTTGCACACTAAGTATGGTAGTAGTGGGATCTGTATGAGAGAGAGCTCTCTGTATCACATGGTTGGCGCTATAGCCCTCATTCAGAGCCGTACGGTCTGAGCAGAGCGCACGCTCTGAATGATGGCCGTCCTCCATAATTATGGAGCGTCCTCCTGGACGCTCGTATAGCTGTGGGTCACCACCCACAGCCTATACGAGCGTGCAGGTTGATGGCCGCGTTGGTCTTGACCATCGCGACCATCGCCACTGCGAGCCGGAGCCTGCGGTTGAGTTTCTCAACCGCAAGGCCCGGAGTGATTTTGGCTCTATCAGAGCCAAAATCACTCCCACTGACATCACTAGTGATGTCAGTGGGCCAGCTTCTGACGGTAGGCGTTCCCTTGGGAATGCCCCCATCTGGGAGGTACGCCCCCGGCACGCCCACCAAAGGGGGCATGCTGTCAATCAACATCGACAGCACGCCCCTTTTGATCAGACACAACGAGCGAAGGAAAGTCCTTCGCTCGTCGCGTCTGGCGCATGGCGCACGACGGAGCTCCCTCCGTCGTGCGCATGCTCAGTGCACACCATTGACCCACTTGCGAGTGGACAGCCGCTCGCGAGTGGGTCAGAATCACACCCTGTGGTCGCTGTCAGCCATCTGCGATGGATTACAAATGGAGGGGGGTACAATGGGATCTGTGGCGCCAAGCCATACGCCATGTAGCGCTATGCTATCACTGAGCATGCGCATTTGGCTGTATTACTGCAGTCGTTACAGTATTTGTACTCTATGCTGTTGCATTTCCATCTCTGGCGGGCGCATGCCCAGTAGGAGGACGCCGTGCGTTGTGCGTCGTGCGAAGTACGATGTGCGTCACTGGCTAGTCAAAATGGCTTCTATGAGGGCAAGATGCTACTCATCCGGCGAGCTCTTTGTGTTGGTTAAGTGGCGGGACCAAGCGTTCGCCACTAACCAAGACAAAGAGCTCGCCTACAGAAGTGCAAGCCGTGAAATACACAGGCTATACGGCCTGCGCCGCAACGTTCGCTCACTGCAGCGCAGGTGGTCGGACCTGCTGAGGAGGGATAGGCCTCGCCTACAGCGCATCCGGAGGCGTATAAGGCGAAGTAAGTACAGTATTGCTGTATAATCACATGAATTACAGTATACTGTACAATAACGAATACAGTACAATGCATGACTCTGACATACGCTACATTACTGTACACTGCACTGTAGGGTGTTGGATAGTACAATATCTGACGATGACTGACAGTTGTTAACACATACTGACATGACAGGCAGACATTTGATTGACAGGCTGATTAAATCTACAGTACTGTACATGGACTAAAGGGTTACACACTATTGGTCGACATGGCTTGTTTGATTAATAAACCTACAGTAACAAAAGGCAAGTTGATTGATCCACCATTCTAATCTCTGTCGACCAAATCTATGTTAACCTACAGTACTGTACACACTATTTTTCTGTGCTGGCCCTGCCCCCTTTAAGTCTGACATTATTACTGTACATCATGGACAGATTCAGGGGTCTCCAATCAGCTCCCAACTGTCATCTCACAGGCTGTGTTTGAAAAATGACAGTTGGGAGCTGATTGACTGGTATCTTTTCACTTCTCACTCTGTGCCCCATTTACAAACGAACGGAAATACTAGGGGGAAATTTCGTTTGGTATCACTGTGATACAAACGAAAATTCCACTGGTACTGTATTTATTCATACCGTACGTACCCCTCCGGCGAGGTCTCGCAAAGTCCTCAGCGGGGTCCTCCGCTGGGTTCGGGCTCCAGTGTCATGCGCATGTGCCATCTTGTACAGCTCGTGGGGAGGCGACAGTGCCACCCACATAGCCTACAGTATATGTGATGTTGCACCACTTGGTCATACAGTACTTTACTGGACTGTATATTTTTTTATATACAGGACAGTACAGTACCATACTGTTTTATGTTGGGCCCAATGCCAGCTTCACAGACTACAGTAGTTTTTGTACTACAGTATCCTGTATTGGTTTGTATTTTAATCCATAGCTAATTTCCTAAGGCCATCTACAGTACTGTACCGTAATCCCTCTCCAAATTGGAATAGAGGTCTGAACTCTTGTTTTCAAATTCTCCTTAATGACGACATGTATTTTTCCCCACAGGGCGAGAAGCCCCCCCTGCCCCGGCAGCGCCACCACCGCCGACACTACCACCACCACCGGCAGCAGCCGGGCCCAGTGGGGTGAATTTTCGGAGTAAGTACAGTACACACTACTCTACACTGTTCTCTCTCTCTCTCATTTGTGTGCTTGTTTTTGGTGTTATGGAGACTCTGGACAAAATTTGTACAGTTTATTTGTTTAAAAATGGATTTGAGGGAAACTGACAGTACAGTGTTCTTTTTCCACAGTCCTACTTCCATGACCACCAGCACCACCACCTTCTGCAGCCTCCTCATATGACAGTGGTAATGATTACAACAGTTACAGTATGGACACAATAGTGTCATGCTACTGCCTTTTTGATTTTTTGTATAATATTTTTTTTCTTATACTGTACACACAGACAGACTCGTCATTGATGAGGAGGCTGCAGGAAGCCCCCTGCCCTGTAAGTACAGTACACCACATTGTTTTCTACAGCACTGTAGATCTCTCCTTTTCTTCCCTTGTCAGTCTCTCTCTCTACCTACGGTATCTCTTTCTCTCTCTCTCTTTATCCCTCTCTCTTTCTCAGTGTCTCTCTTTTCTGTACTAGTGTAATAGTAACATTATTTTTTTTCAACAGTATCACCAACGGAAGCCTAAATCCCTGGCTCCAGTGGCCTCATCTGGCCGCGTAAGTACACTACACCACATTTTTTTCTACAGTAGTGTATCTCTCTCTCTCTCTCTTTATCTCTCTTTCTCTCACTCTGTTTTTCTCTCTTTCTTTTTCTCTCTCTCTCTCTCTCTGTTTCTCTCTCTCCCTCTTTCTTTCTCTTTATCTTTCTCTCTCTTTTTCGCTCTCTTTCCCTGTTTTTCTCTTTCTTTTTCTCTCTCTCTCTTTCTCTCCCTGTCTCCCTCCATTTCTCTCTTTCTCTATCCCTCTCTCCCCCTCTATCTTTCTCTCTCTCTCTCTCTTTTTTTTCTCTCTCTTTCTCTCTCTCTTTCTTTCTCTCCCTCCCTCTCTTTCTTTCTCTCCCTCCCTCTCTCTCTCTCTCTGTCTCTCCCTCTCTCTCTCCCTCTCTTTCTATCTCTCTTTCTCTCTCCCTCTGTCTTTCTCTCTCTCCTTCTCCCCCTATCTCTCTCTCTTTCTCTCTCTCCCTGTCTCCCTCTGTTTCTCTCTCTCTCTCTTTAAACATCTCCAACGTCTTCTCTCTTTACTGTAACATACTGTAATTTTTTTCAACAGCATCACCAACCAGTGGCCTCACAATGCCATGTAAGTACAGTACTGTATCTCTCTGCTTTATTTCCCTAGTCTCTCTCTCTTTCTCTCGCTAGTCTCTCTCTCTTTCTCTCACCCTCTCTCTCTCTCTTTCTCTCTCCCCCTCTATCTCTCTCTCCCTCTTTCTCTCTCTCTTTTTTTCTCTCTCTCTTTCTCTCTTTACATGTTTTTTTTCCCACAGTGCCAGAGACGGTACCCCCAGTGGCCCCCAGCGAGAGTCTGCGTAAGTACAGTACTGAACACTACAGTACATTGTTCTCTCTCTCTCTTTTTTTCTCTCTCTCTCTCTTTTTCTCTCTCTTTCTCTGTCTCTTTCTCTCTTTTTTTTCTCTCTGTCGTGTGTTTTCATTAATTTTTTGACTTGTCAACATTTGTTTTTCTTTGACACACAGATGACTGCTTTATCGTGGAGGCAGGCAGCAGCCCTGCCCCGATCTGTAAGTATAGTAGTGTACTGTACATTACATTGTTCTACCACTGTATACTTACTGTCTCTCTCTCTCTCTACATGCATCTCCAACCTCTTCTCAATACACGCTAATTCTTTCTCTCCTTGTGTTTTTCTTATTTTCCAGTACTGTACAGTATGTTTTGGTGACCTGTCTTTAGGTGCATACATGCTAGATGATTTGGATGAACGCTAACAATATTGTTCATTATACAGTGTTGTTCATTTACCGTATACAGTATGTACTTTAAAGGTCTCAAACCAGCGGGACAAGAAAATGGTAGATGCAGTAGGGCTAGGCATTAGCCCCCTAGACTACTGCATCTACTGTACTGTAGTTCCTAGAGTCAGGGAATCACTACAATGTCTACCGTATTGTACTTACAACTATAGTTATAAGTACCGTATAATACAGACAACTGGGCATGCGCAGTGCTATGAGACTCAATACGCCACAGTGTAGCGCGCAACTAGCAATGCAGTATACTGTATGGCATACCGTATGGAGCAACAAACTACAGTACTGTAGCTGGGCACATCTACAACAAGACTGAACTACAGTACTATAGTGAACATTAAAAAAATAAATTAAATTATAAAGGTCTCGAACATAAGGAGAGAAGTGTAAGCAAGACGGATCACCTAAGCCCTTGCTCACAAGTCTCTCATAGTCTTCTACAGTACTTTATGTGACATCTACAGTACCATACGATGAAGTACAGTACTCAGGCGTCTGTAGCGTAGAGGTAAGAAATCGAACTTCTACATTGCAGACGTCTGTACAACCCGGGTTCAAAACCAGGAAGCTTAATAATGAAGCTTTTCATTATTATTAGACAGTCAAGGTTACACTTTTTATTTTTAATATTATTATTACACAGTCAGTGTAATAATAACACACTTTCACTGTGTGTGAATCATGACCCGGTACTGTACAGTATGATATTCCATACTGTACGCCATGGCGTACAGTACATAGCCATAGCGCTACAAGGGTATGGCTATGGCACAGCACCACTGGCAATGCATTGCAACCCCGCCACTGGGCACAAGCCAGAGATCCTATTTGTACCGTAACCCATCAGAACTGGCTATAAGTTACCACAACGCAAACTGTGCTGACATTGACGCAATTTTGCGGTTTAAACGCCAAGTCAGTTTGTACTATAGAGACCCCTCTCTTATACACAGTCAACTGTCAGTTACTAAACATATTAAATTACTAATGTTACCAAGTCTAGGACAGCATTTTCATTGACGCAAGTTTGCGCTCTGCATCTGCCCTACAAACTGCTGTTAGTCCACTACTGTAGCACCTTATGTAGTAATGAATTTACTATTGTGTATACTGTGCGGTACTGTAAGTCTCGGACAGTGCAGAATGGCACTAGTGTGAAAATTCAACAGTACTGTTAGCAATACAGACAACTGGACATGCGCCATAAAATAGTGCTACTTAATGTATGGCTTGGCTCCACTGGACATGGGGCACACATTCCATTGTGATTAAAATCCGACCACTGGGCACGCGCAGACATTGACGCAATTTTGCGGTTTAAATGCGCAGTCAGTTTGATATACAGAAACCAGTCTCTTTAACAGGGCCCATTGCCACTTGATGGTCATAATAAATCACTATAATGTCCGCGTTCATGTCAGCGCCGGCATTGACGCAAGTTTGCGTTCTAAGGTACAGTACTGTATGTACAATAATAAAAATCCTAGTTTCGCTGTTTGACTCCTGAAGCACTGGGCAGACATGCGCTCCACATGTACTGTATTGAATACTGAATATTTTAAGTGAAGATTTTAAAAATAAATTAAAAAACATACTGTATTTTCAAGGTCTCGAACCCACGGAACAAGAAGAGAGGAGAAGCAGTGAGACTTGGCATTAGACCGCTAGGCCACACGCTTCACCCATTTCTAGAGTTCTGTAGTTTGTAAAGTCTAATGTCTAAGCTTCTGTCAAACAATCATCGGCCGGTGATACAGAACATACCGTACGGTACATTGGAAAGTGACACCTGGTGGGCAAAATGTTGTATTACACGTAATGAAATCACACGCATGCGCTATGTAGTTTAGGAAAAGTGACATCTGGTGGGCAAAATGATGTATTACACGTAATGACTTTTTTCACTAATAAACTTTCTTTGTGGCGCGACTCATGGCGTGGTGTGTGGCGCGCCATGCGTGGCGTGAGAGATATCGCTGTGATGCCACGTTATAGCTGGGCACATCAGTATATTGCATATTGGTCCATCCAGATTGCAGCGGTTCTTGGTGGGCTGTATGATTTTGTCACACAGGAATGTTGCCCAGAGTTCAGGAGAATGTGAAAGAAATGTGTGAGGTAAGGGGGAGAGGCCGACCCGCCTGTGTCCCGCTACCCAGCTGTCCCACCCATAAATCAAACTCAGAGACAGGAAATTTGGGATACCAAACTGGCCACAGCTTTATTTTCAACCTTATTAGCATACGCTGCAGGGCACCAAAATGAGCAGTGGGCAAGGCTATCTTCACTTCACTAGATTATTTTCCGGGGCGAGCCCCACCTACCCAGTAGGCACCCAGGCTATGCCTGTTTTGGGAGCCGCCCCTGTGGCGCATATCACGCTCACCTGGCACACAGCCCCAGCGGCCCAACCATCCAAAGCTGGAACCGAGCTTGCGGCCATTCGCCGAGGGTGAATCTGCAAACCTCGGCTGGCTCCCCCCTTACCTCTGCCTTGCGCACTGCTTCATTCCACCACCCGAGGTTCTGTGGGCCAGCCTCAGAACTGAAGCCCCCACCCTGCCACTACAGGTGTATGACGGCCTCGAGCGCTTCCTGGAATGCATTGTTAAACAGGTCAATGCCGACATCCGACAAATGCACCCCATCCCTCCTGTACATGCCCTCCCTATTGTTCACTATGTCCCCATGTTGTATGACCTCACCCCCCGCCGCGGTGACCAGTTATTTGACTGCTGCGTTCACCTTTTTCCTGGCTCTCTCCACCCCCGCCCCGCACCATGCTCCATACCACGTCAGCCTAGGTATGATACTAGACCAGATAATGTGCACCGCACTCCAGCGGTCTTTAATCCATGCCAACTCTTCCTGCATGGCTGCCAGCAGGTCAAGGGACCTCACCTTGGCCAGGTCATTGCCCCCCAGGTGCAGAACTATCGCGTCTGGCCATCCCGCCCCATCCTCCGTGAGCAATAGGGCCCTTCTTAGCTCGTACCATCTCATTCCCCTCTTCCCAAACCAGAATACCTTCCCGACCTCGGGCAGCAGCCCCAATTGCCTCCCGTAGGGCCTGGTGGCGGCCCTGGCTACTGCCCAATAAATAAAGGAGTGCCTGACAATCCATATCCGCCTCCCTCCATTGCACCCTGCGAGGAGATAAAAAAAATGTGGGGGGGCTTGGTTAACGGGGTTATCCGATTAATCATTTTGCTGCCGCGCTGTCTCCTACAGGTCTGATATACGCCTTGTAGCTGTTGGACCTCCACCTGCCCAATGCCTTGATATCATCCACTGGACGCCCCTCGCTGGCCGCTGAGGTAGCTGCCCCTATCCTAAAAGAGTGGGTACCAAATTTGCGCATATCCCAACCCAATTTTCCTACGCATTTCTTAAATACCGCTGAGAACTGAAACCTAGTTAGCGGGGATGCATCCGTATGGATGAGAAAATTGTCACCCTCCCTGGGTCTACTAACCAGAAATTCCCTGACCGCCTTCACCGGACATACCCTTGCATCCGGCTGTGCTCTTAACTGGACCCATCTGCCCCTGCCGGTTTGGTCAGTCTTTGACCTCTGTATCTTGCACAGTACTGTGTCGTCAGCTAGCGTCACGTCCGTGCTCTGCAGACCTGAGTCACGAGAACTTTTGGACTCTGCCACCAGTTCGCTCACCATAAACGCTCCCCTGAATGCCATGATGAAAGCTGTCCTAAATAATGTGGCCTCGCCCGCGTCTCTGCATACCCCTGGCACCATGCTCACTAGCTTTGTCAGCCTCTCACTCATCACTGGTTCCCTACTGTCCAGCCTCTGCCCCTCTGCTCTGGCCCACCCTTTCATTATTGTGCGGACCACAAAATCTTTGGTCCCGTCCCTTTCCCCTGTCAACTTTGCACAAAATGATATGCTGGCCAACGTCGTATTTGCCCTTGCCCTGGAAAACTTCTCCCTTCTCAGCCTGCCTAGGAAACCCAACATTTTCTGGTGAGGGTCCTTACCCTCTAGTCCTTCTGCACTCGCAAACTGCTGCCACTTCTCCCAGGCGGCTCTGTATGCTGTCCATGTCCGAGGTGCCAGGGACTGCACCATGAGGGCACTCAGACCGTGATCGGCTCGACTATCTGCCAAAGATTGGGGGGGCATGTTAAACCTGTCAACTGTGCCTGCGGCGCCGCTGCCCTAAACGTCTTCCACTTCTGTCTAGACAACGCGTCTGCTATGACGTTCTGCTCCCCCGGCACATGCTTGGCTCTGAATGTGATGTTGTGCCGTAGGCAGGCCGCCACTAATCTCCTCACTAACCTGATAACCGGTGGAGATGATGCCCGCTGGTTGTTTACAATCTGCACCACCCCCATATTGTCACACCAAAATTATATACGTCTGTTGGCCAGCCTGTGGCCCCAGATAACCACTGCTACCACTATCGGGAACAATTCTAATGCTGCCAGGTTTTTGGTCAACCCAGTGGCCACCCACCTGGCCGGCCACTGCTGGGCACACCATTCCCCCTGCAGGTAGGCCCCAAAGCCTATTGCACCCGCCGCATCTGTGAATAATTGCAACGCATGGTTGCCTGCTGCTGGCGCTTGCCAGATACAAACGAAATGCTGGATGAATTCCTCCCACATTGTCAGGTCATCTCATAGGTCTTTGGAGATGCGAATAAAATGGTGCTTCTTCTTAATACTTGCCGTGGCCTGCTCCAGCCGCCTTTTAAAAATCCTGCCCATGGGTATTACCCGGCATGCAAAGTTGAGCCTCCCTAACAAGGACTGCATCTGCGCTAGAGTGACCTTTTTTGCCCTTGCGCAAAAACCGATCTCGCGACCTAGTTTTACCACCTTCTCCGCTGGGAGCCTGCACTCTAGCTTCTCTGAATCGATCTCTGTGCCCAAATATGCCATTATGGTCTTCGGCCCCTCTTTTCTCGTGCAATAGGGACGCCAAATTCCCCTAGCATTCTCTGGAGCTCCTGCAGGAGTTGGCCGCTAACTTATGACCTCGGGGGGCCTGCTAGCATGAAGTCGTCTAAGTAATGTGCTATGGCCCTGGAACCTATGCGCTCCTGAAAACACCACTGCAAGAAAGAGCTGAAGACCTCAAAGAAAGCGCATGAAATAGCGCAACCCATGGGCAAGCACTTGTCTATGAAAAAATATCCGTCGTAACGGAAACCCATGAGTCTAAAGCTCTCGGGATGCAGTGGCAGCAATCTAAAAGTGGATTCAATATCCAGCTTTGCCATGAGTGCTCCCCTGCCCTGGCTTTTCACAATCTGCACCGCTCTGTCAAATGACTGGTACTGCACTGAACACTGGTCCGTGTCTAGGGCATCGTTCACTGATGCCCCATCTGGATACGATAGGTGCTGAATGAGCATAAATTTTCCCAACACCTTCTTTGGGACCAGCCCGAGAGGTGAAATCACTAACTCTGGCACCGGTTGGGCACTGAATGGACCCGCCATCCTGCCTAGTGCCAGTTCCTTTACAATCTTGCCCTGCACCACCAGCGGCTGCTCCGCGATGGATTTCAAATTCCTGCTGCTAACTGAGGAAGGAACCGCTCTCGCCACCGGAATCCTGAAACCATCCCTAAACCCCGCCCTTAACAGCTCAGCTTCATCTGGCTTTGGGTACCTGGACAGCCACTCCAGGATCCTACCTAATTTTACTGAACTAATTGTCTTTGCTAAGCCCTGCCGCTGCGGGTAGCTTCTGTGCGTGACAAGCCCTTTTTTTTCTGCAGTCCCTGGCGGAGTGGTTCACACTGCAGAATGTGCAGGCGTGCTTAAACTTGCACTGTGCCCATGCGCACTGTGACTCACTGAAAGCCCAGCATTTGAGATCCTGCTTCTGTGTGCCAGGCCTCCCGGCCCAGGACTTTTGCCCTGGTGGGCCCTTTTCCACCAACCCGCTAGATTGCGCCCTGAGTCACTCGTCCACATCTCTGACTCTGAAGTCGATGGGCGTTCCCCCCTGTACTTTCTGCCTGAACGCCTCATCATACCTGCGCCATATTGATCCTCTATATTCCTTGTACACAGAATAAATGAAATCTGTATACTTTAGCAAGCCCACTCCTACCTCTGGGTAGGCCTCTGTATAACAGCCTGTGTAGGCAAACATGCCGCTGAGCCAGTGCTCAATGGTCTTGTATGCCTCAGACTGCCCTCCCCTAACCGCAGCTCTTTCCTTGTCCTTCAAGCCCACCTCCGTCAATGAACAAATGTACACAAATGCGCCTTTCACAATCTCTTTCCTAGTTTGCTTTGGCAAGTGCCTCGCCACTGACCCCAGGATGCAGCCTACTGACACCCCTTCTTGTAGGAACCCTCCTAACTTCTTTTGCTGCACCTGCCCCATCTGGTCTCTAACTGCGTCCGCACCTGGGATGGCCGCCTTCTCTTTTTTCTTGTTTGCCCTTGCTAGCGTCAGCTGCTCCTTCAACACCCTATACGCATCGTCCTCGTCTGACTCTGACGAACTACCCTCCGGTGTGTTGCCTTGTACTGCTGCCTTAGCACTAGTCACTCCCGTAAATGTTACAATGGCAGTGCTAACATCCCGCGTAACCCCCGCCTTAGCATTTTCCATATGAGCATCGCACACCTTATTGCTCTCACTAACCTCCTGCGCAATCCCTGGATAAACATTTACATTATGAGAATTGCCAGTATTATTGCCTTCGCTAACACCCTGCACAATCCCTGCATTAACATTTAAATTATGAGCATTGCAAGTACTATTGATGTTCTCACCCTTCCTGTGCGGAGCAGGATCGTCGGCCCCGCTGGCAATGGCGGTGGCTGGATTCGTCGCGGCCTGTTCGGCCTGCAGTGCTGGTACTGGAGTCCCGCTGAATGAGGCGTGGACCATGTCGATGTCTCCTTGTGCTGTCCTGCTGGGCACGGCGAAGGTTGCGGTGCCATGAAAAACCGCCTGGGTGGGATCATGGCTGCACGCCTGTCCTGATGCTGTAGGAGCCCCGTCGCGTGTGCCGTGGGCCGTGTTGCAAATACGCTCCGCTGCTAGTGCTCCCTGGTGCTTCTCCCTTTTGTGCTGCCATGCCGCTGTGGACTGCTGCAGTGGTTGTCTCTGCTACTTTGTAAAAACAGCTGAACGTCCTTCTGCATCCCTTGTGTTAAACGCTTGTCTGAATGCCTGCAGCAGCATTGGCAGCCTTGGTCCTGCGCACTGCTCCCTTGTGGTGATGCGCACTGCTGGCGGGCTGACCTTGCGGGCGATAATTGACTCCTTAGGCTCCCATGGGGGGATGGAAATGGTGCCTGCTCCTGGGGGGGAGAGGTATTGTGGGGAGGCATGATATTGATATTGGGTACTGCTCAACTGGCCCTCCCGCTGGCTGTGGTGGGTCACACTCTGCTGCCCCCTGCTTCTCGGGGTGAAACAAGGTGGCTGCGCTGCCCTTTGAAATAACTGTGTATTGGCGAGGTACACCCATGTCCCCTGTGAGCCTGCTGTGGCATCCTGCTCACCATCTGCATCTTCAAACCTTTGCGCTTGCCCCTCTGACCCTCTTGGTGAATTGTCTCTGTGTTCTGGATATAATGTGGAAATTAGCCTCGCCGGCACTATGGGAGAGCTGGGGATGATCCAAGGTTGTGGGCGCCGGTAACAGTCCTGCTCTTCCCCTCCCATCTCAGGGCCATCTGACTTTGTAGCCACCGGAACATCATCTGACATTGCCGGCCATCCACTCACCCCTTGCGAAAGCTCCTGGCTGGAAAGTACTCCCCCTCGCCCTTTGGTTTTAGAAGCCCCATCTGGCTGCTTGATGCTTGTCCTTTTATTTTTGTGCAGCCGCTTTGCACCTCTCCGGCCACCAGAGGGAGCTCCGACCATGTGCTTCCTAGAAGAGCTCTGCTGCTGCCTGCTTCTTCCTCTCGGCACTGCTCTGGGCTGCAAGTCTCGCTGCTCGGATGCCTCCCGAAAATGCTGGGGCAAGGCCCTCTTCCTCGCCGCACGTGCCTGCTGTACTTCCATGCCACTGAAGGTAAGGGGAAATGCTCTGTGCGCTGCTACCCACGAATGCCTTGGTCCCCCACCCTCCTCCCGATTTAAACCCTGCCCACCCTCCCATTTTCCCGCCGCTGGCCCGTGGGGTGCCCCTCCTCCCTTAAATCGCTCCAGCGCCATCTTCGCGGCACCTCGGCTCCCATTATGTGTGGACTGTAAAAGAGGATGTAATTCGATATGGAAGCTATGTAGTTCATGAAGGCGGTTCTGGAATCTGAAAAGCTTGTCTGAAGAGGTGAGTTTTCAGGGTGAAGGTTTGCAGACTTGAGGAAAGTCTTATTGTGTTTGGGAGGGCATTCCACATAGAATGGGAACAAGTAATCTATGTGGATGAGAGACACAGAACTTGTGCTTAGCAGAGAGGTTGGGTTGAGAGATACTTTGAGATAAGTGAAGAGATGTATGTCGATGTGGTTTGGTTAATAGCCTTACAGTATGTGTAAGTAAAAGTATTTTGTATTGAAAATAATATAAAATAATATAAAAAATATATAAAACCAGTAACCAATGGAGGACTAACAGAGCAGAGCAGCAGAAAATGAATGTCTGGTGAGGAAGATCTGCCTTGCTGCTGCATTCACAATGGATTGCAATATTCTATGCGGGAAATTAAACATTTTTGCAGTGTCTTGTGTAAGATATGGTCGAATTTTGTATATGTTTTTTAGATGTATGTAACATAATTTTGTGACAGACTGAATGTGGGGAACAAAGGACAGTTCAGAGTCAAGGCACCTAGGCAGTGAACTTGTAGGGTAGGGTGGATTGTAAAGTTATCAACTGTGATAGAGAGATCAGGTTGGTAACTACTATTGGTGGGATGGAAATATTATTAATTCTGTTTTGGAAATATTAAGTTTAAGGTGGTGAGATGACATCCAAGGTGAAATGGCAGAATGATATTCAGTGACATGGACCAATACAGATGATGACAAATCTGGGGAGGATAGGTAAATTTGAGTATCAGTCACATACAGATGATACTTAAATCATACCTGAATACAAATAAGGTGTCAGTATATAAAAAACATAGGCTGTGAAAATTAGAAATATATTATTTTATTGAACATATGAAAAAATTAATTGCGGTTCAACTCTAAAAACATATAAACATTGCACATTGAATGAAGAGATTAAATGTTACATTAATGATCTAAACACATACTGTTTCCAATATATCATGAGAAAAAATATGGATGTTTAAAACTCTATGTAGAGTCTTGATGGTAATCAGCATATGTATCTATTAGCAACCAGAATGATATCAATCTGTATAGTAGGTATAGTCACTCTGTTAGAACCTGATATAGGGTATAGTGACTCCCTAAATTGTGGAGCCGTGGAGCTAATAAAAATCTTGGTATGGTGAATATAATAGCGGGGGGTCTCCAGACCAAACCCGCAGTCCAGTATCTCACCTGTTATGGTGGACTCAAAGCTCCAAAGACTCCCTAGGAACCAACTGCTCCTGCGACTCCCAGACAAAATGAGACAAGTAGATGTGATGTTGGTCCCTGTGACCAGCACCGCTTCGGCGTCTAACTGTGGGACTATGCGTGGCTCCAATAACTCACAAGCAGGGAAGTCGTGCAGGATGGTGAGCCGTTCACGCCTCAGCAACTCCCAATCAGGAGGCAAGGGGTGAAGGCTGGACAGTCTGCCTCTGTGTGGAATCCCCCCATCCAGCGGAGGCAACAGATAGCAGGAATGATGGTCCGCACAAACAGGCTCAGCAATGTCAGTCAGTGTGTCTCAGCAACACTGGTGGGTATTAATATGCAGGTATGGCAAATCATCAAGCAATGTTTCCACAGATGGAGTACAGCAGTGTAGTATGGTCAAGAGTTGGAAAAGCAGTCCAGAGAACACCTGAATGTGTTTAGATTATTAATGTAAAATTTAATCTCTTTCTTCATTCAATGTGCAATGTTTATATATGTTTTTAGAGTTGAACTGCAGTTCATTATTTCATGTTCAATAAAATAATATATTTATAATTTTCACAGCCTATGTTTTTTATATAGTGATTAGAGCAGACACCTTATTTGTATTCTTATTCCTTTTTGAGGGTGATTTGCAGGTATCCCTCTGGTGTCAGCAGCAAGTCTCTATATTAGACAACACCTGAGTGATTAGCGCACCAGTTTATTTTCTTTTCTTAAATCATACATCCCAACATTTGTACCTCTCAATGAGGGACAGGTCGCATGCCAAAAATGGGGTGTGGCTTACAAAAAAGGGGGTGGATTCTATGAAAATGGGGCTGAGCCTCACGGCTTTCTCCATTATTGTCATTTTGGGGGTGTGCCCAGCACTCTCTGAGATGCTGGGCAGCCCCCAGGCAGTCTGCGCACATCAGAACAGATGACATGCGAATGCGCACGGCATCTGTTCTCCTCCTGCACACCTGCATAGCAGAGCAGCAGTTTGAACTCTCCCCAACTTCCCCCCCACCACGGGACACTGCGGCCCGTGGGTGGCACAGCGGGATAGTCGATAAAAATTGGACTGTCCCGCTGGATGCGGGACAGTTGGGAGGTATGCTTAAATCCAAAAGAGCTGATTAGTTCACCAAGAGAGGTGGTATACAGATAAGTTCTCTTGCATATTTGCTATGTATGTGGCAAATCGTACCATGCATGGCGCTAAGCGTGCACCATTGAGCGGATACGCGCACAGAGTTTGCACCCGTGACCCCATTAGATTGCATTATGCAATAGCAGTGTGCTCTATGAAAAAAAAAAAAACACCTACCTAGCGGGGGTCTCCGCGGCTCCCAGTGGCTTCCCCTCTCTCTTCTTACTGGAGTCCTGGGGGCTGCTGGGAGTCCTGGGGGCTGATGGAAGGAGCAAGTGCTGCTGGGAGATGTAGTTCTCCCAATGCCCATTCCGGGGGCCACACACACCGCACCGGGTGTACCATAGTGCACGCAGCTGTGGAAAACCACATTTGTAATGTGATCGGTAAGGATGTAAGAGGACACATCTGCAGGTTGAGAAAAGCAGAGGACCTAAGACTTAGCCTTGTGGTACTCCAACTGATAGAGGTAATGAAGAGGAGGCAGAATCAGAAAAAAGAACAGTGAAAGAGCGATTAGATAGGTAGGATAGGAACCAAGAAAGGGCTTTGGGGTCAATTCAGACCCAGACGCTAAGCTGTGCTCTCTTGCTGCCTAAAGGGGCTGGGTATGCAAATTCTACGATCGCTCTGTCTGGTGTAAGGACGCTCTCTATGTGTTAGAGAGCAACAGCAGAGTAAGTGCACGCTGGTTTAAAGATGCCCAATTTTCTTTCTTAGCACACATCATCTCCAGGAAGTGTATGATTAATCAGAACCATTGAGAGCCATCGGAGCTGCATGCAGCACTTGAGGTAAACCCTACTCAACCACAAAGGCTGAAATACAACCAAGTGACATGTACAATGATGCTTCCATGCTAATTATGCACACCCATAAAACTCAGTTTTGACACCCAGACATGCCTGCATTCGCAGCACCACTCCCCCGTTCACAAGCACCTTCTGCTGTTGCCACCCACAAATGGCACGATCTGTCACTCAAAGTAGTGCTCAGTCTGTGAACAATGAGTGCACAATTTCCGATCGCAGTGACTGGTTTGCGCATGTGCACTGCGATGCATAGACATGCGCAGACACGTGACAATCACCCATAGCATGCATCTGCGGCTTACCGTCTGGGTCTGAATCGGGTCCTGTGTTCTTAAGACTTAGGGATTGTAGTGTTTGTATGAAAAGAGAGTGTCAAAAGCAGAAGAGAGATCTAAAAGAATAAAGCTGCATACACACGTAAAGATTTTCTGTCCAACCATCCAACTAGTTGATTGGTTGGAATTAAAATCTGGGAACGTATGGGAGGAAATGATGATCAGCAATTTGCTCCTAAATGCCAGAAAACCGATGAAAATGGTCGTTAGACAAGTTTGTTAAATGTTTGATCTAAACAATTTGTTCAAACAACAGTTTTTGTCCATTTTCTGGTGTTTGGGAGCACATTGCTGATTGTCATTTGCTTTCATACCTTACCAGATTTTCATTCCAACCAATCAACTAGTTGGATGGTTGGACAGAAAATCTTTACGTGTATATGCAGCTTAAGAAGTGAATAATGGCCTTTAGCCTTGGCACCCATATTTTGCGGCCCACTTTACTTATACTAGTGAAAGTGCAATGAGTTCCGGCTGCTGTACCAGCTGCCGCTGGACTGGAGGAAATGTCATACAGCGATATATGAGGGGGAATAACAAAGCTTTTTTTTTTTCTTGCGGCACGCACAGTCTTAGACATATAGGGGCATATTCAATTGTGTGCGAGAATAATAAAAAACCCGCACCTGCTAGGTTTTTCCTGCAGGTGCGGGTTTTTTGCTATTCTATTAGGTGCATGTTTTTTTTAAAAACACGCACCAGGAGGTTTTTTTCCACGCACCTCCTGAGCAAGAGTGATTTTTCCTAAAATCGATGAATTTAGGAAAAATCTTCGGGACTTGGTCTGACACCCCCACCTGAGGATTAATTTAGCAATTGGAAGTAACCAATTAGCTTAATTAGTCCTTAATTACTCACCTTTCGAAGTGCTGTCTTCTTCATCTTCTGCATCCAGCGTCAGGAGCCAGCTCTTCTGCAGCAGGGTGAGTATGTCAGTGTGTGTGCTGTATGTAAGTGTGTATGAGTGAGTGTGTGTGTGTGACCCCCGGAGCGGTGTGTGTGACCCCTGGAATGGGCGCTGGAAGAACTACATCTCCCAGTAGCCCTTGGTCCTCTCATCAGCCCCCGGGACTCCCAGCAGCCCCCGGGACTCCAGTAAGAAGAGAGAGGGGAAGCCACTGGGAGCCGCAGAGATCCCCGCTAGGTAGGTGTGTTTTTTTTTCATTTTATGTGGCGCAGGGATTTCAGAGCTGAAAACCCCGCCACCACAATTTTTTTAATTAAATATCGCGGGTAGCGAGAGCGCGCATACCTGCAACATTCCAGAATTGGGCACGAGGTGTGTGAGGTTTTTAACTCGCTAAACCTCATGCCCAATTGTATATGACCCTTATATCTGTATGTTTGGTGGGGTGCCGGCATCGGCAAGTGCGTACACATTTGCCGATTTTGGCAGGGACAGACTGAAGGTGGGCACCATGCTGCATTCGGCAGCATAGCCCTTGATAATTATCCCGCCCATCGGGCCTGCAAGTAGGTCCTATGGGCGATGTCGCGCGGAAGTGCGCATCATCAGCAGCATAGCAGGTGCACACTAGATGATGTGCCCAATATGTCATGCGATCTGGCCGGATTGGATGTCATATTGTCTAGTAGGTACCTGGCATAAGATTGGTGGTAAAATTTTCTGCTAGGGGGCACCAGCCAAAATTTTGCCTAGGGCACCAAATTGGCTAGGGCTGGCTCTGCCCACATGGAAATAGATGCACACAAATTTCTACCAACAGGATAAAAATACACATTGGCAACCCATATTGTCATATTTTTATGACTGAATTAGGTTAAGAAATGTATTTAAAACATGTACAACAGGATATTATAAAAATAAATAAGTAAAATTATACTGTACCCCTTTGTATGCAGACCCTTAGGGGTATAGTTACTAAAGTGAGAGTTTTTAGAAGTGGAGATGTTGCCCATAGCAACCAATCAGATTCTAGCTATTATCTTCTAGAAGGTGCTAGATAACTGTTAAGATGAATCTGATTGGTTGCTATGGGCAACTTCTCCATTTCTGAAACCTCTCACTTTAGTAAATATACCCCAAAGTCTCTTTAGCCTCCTCTCCTCCCTTCTAACCAGGTCACTCTACCATCTCTGTAGTGACCTACTGGGATTTGCATCCACCACTGAATCAGGCCATTTGTGACAACCATGCTTATATACATGTAAAAAGTGGACTACAACAAAAGTGTGTGTTGCAGGCTTATCTCAGCAATTTATTTAGCTTTCACCAACATAGAGGAGATCATTCTGAGTCAAAAGCTGCTGTGACCCCGTTAGCGTCTTTTGCCATAGTAGCTTCTGTGACTTTAAGCCTTGTCTAAATCCATGCCATTGAATGCATAAGGGCTATTCTGATGGGATTTGGGTCCACCTCTGAATCAGACCATTTATGACAACCATGCATAAAAAAATAAGAGTTATGGTAGATTTATCTTTGTTAACTCTTTTTCTTTGAGTTCCATAGAATCCACAGGGATAACATGGGGTAATGTGGTTGGGGAGATCCAGGTACAAAACATTAAAGCTTTGTTCCCACAATGCCTCGGGTTCTACTCCATATATACCAACCCCAGCCACAGGCCTTCAGTTTTGTAAACAAGCCCCAAAGCAGGAGAAGGAATGAGCAAAAGGAAGAACAATCATACACCAGAAACACTCACACAAGATGAGAGAATCCATGACCAAAAGAAAAGAACATTTACCCAATGCAGCCAGGTACTTCAGGGTGGGTGCCCTGTGGACCTTATGTACCTTGAAGAAAAAGAGTTATTAAAGGTAAGTCTACCATTACTCTCCACAGGGATACCATAAGGATGTCCACCCCTAAGGGTGGGGGATGCTCCTGAGCAAAAAGGAGAATTTGTCATAAAAAGGAAGCATCTTGAGAGGCAAAATTAGCAAAGGCGTAAAACCTAAGAAAAGTGTCGACAGAAGACCACATGGCTGCCTTGCACAATTTATCAGCAGAGGCACCACGACTAAATGCCCAAGATGGCCCTACAGACCAAGTAGAATGTGATTTCACCATGTTTCGGACAGGGAGATCAGCCTGTGTGTACACCTGAGAGATAGTCATATGTAACCATCGACCGATATGAGGTTCTGTGCTCAAGCAACTTGTGTATTGTGTTAGTATTGGTCTAGTATGTGTATCGACCAGTAAACTGTACTCTAAATCTTCTAAACTCCTATATCTTATCAGTTAACTGCTAAGGCTCAAAAAGGGAGAGGTGAAAGTATATTATTATTGGAGTCACTATGCTCCTTCTTAGAAAAAAATGCAAATATGACTAATCTGCAGTGGTGTAACTAAGGGGGGTCGAGCAAGGCACGTGCCCTGGGCACCAACAGAGGGGGGCACTGTCAGCCAATGCAGATGTACAGGTGGTTATTAATGTGCAGCTCTCTCCTAGCCTACCACATCAGAGGCAAATGATCACCAATCATCTCCTTTGCTCTTGCCTATCTTCACCATTATTTTGCTAGCATGTGTCAGGCTTCTTATATGTCCCTTTATAACATAAACATTTACAATTAGAGAGAATAAATATTTCTCCTTTTTTTTTCTAATATATCTCTTCCCCCATAATACCCACCAGATACCGATCACCATCTACTGATTCCCATTTATTAACCATGCAGGGAAAAAGTGCAAACACCACATCAGTCACAATGCACTATTCACAAGGAAATTAGCATATAAGCAAATCATAGCCAGCATGTCACAGCCCAACAGCTGTTTCGGTGCTTCCTCACACCTTCATCATGGGGCACGGAATGACAACACTGCAGCAAACCTGACAATAAATGTGTACAACAATTGCTATACCTGTATTGAGAGTACACATGATTACTCACCTTAACGTGTGTATACCCCCAGCATATTGAATGGTGACCCCGCATCTGTCTAATCGGCAAACCAGTGTGCCAGAAATGACGTCTGCAGTTCATTCACAAAACCCGGAACTCACCTTTGCATTCCACTATGGGTCGAATCGGCGTGAAAAACTTACTCAATACCAGCGCTGTAAGTCTAGTTGCCATAGTAACCAGGACGCTCATCTAGCGTCTAGGCGGGGAACTAGTCAAGTGTAGAGCAATCAATATGTGGACTCACTCACAGGTGTAAATACATACATAAAACCCTAAATACCTAACACAAAAAAAACAATCTATTTGCAATGTATCATAAATGAAGCAAAACAGGAAATTAATTAGAGATAGATAAATGTTAATCTAAAGAAAACAGGACAGATTAAATTCCTCATTCAAACCATTTGGTGACATGGACTTAAGCTCATATATCCATCTAGTTTCCCATTGTAGGAGTCATTTCTCCCTATTTCCCCCTCTTTTTAAAGGAGGAACATGATCAATGGGCATGACGCGAAAGTCCATGATATTATGTTTCATTCAGACAAAGTGTCTTGCCACTGGAGGAGTATTTGTATCTAAACACTCAAAAGCCTTTTTGATTGATGATCTGTGAAGTGCTATATGTTCCTTGAGCATTCTTATAGTTTTTCCAATGTATAGACGTTTACAAGGGCACACAATGATATAAATAACATTTCTGCTTTTGCAGTTCAATCGATGTTGGATTTTGACAACTCTACCGGAGTTGTTGTCCTTAAATTCCATGCCCGTAAGCATGAAGCGACAATTTATACATCCAGAACATCGGAATGCCCCTTGCTTTAGGGATACCTAACCAGCTTGTTTCCTCTGTCCAATGTCTGAAGCAGTTATTGCATCTTTAATATTATTACTGCGTCTATAACAAAACATTGGTGGCTCTTGTGACACTTTGCCCAGTATAGGATCCGACTGAATGATATGCCAATGCTTCATGACCGCTCTTTTAACAATGTGAAATCCAATGGAAAATGTAGTTGAAAAGATCATATGCTCCGATTGTTCTATGCTTTTGGTTTTAGTAAGCAATTCCCTTTTGTCCAGTTTCAGACATTTTTCAGTGGCGTCTTTGATCTCTCTATCATCATAGCCACGTTGTAAAAATGTATCACACATATGTTTCAAGGCTGAGGGTAACTTATCTCTGTCCAAAGTGATTCTTACTGTTCCAACCACTTGAGAGAAAGGCAATCCCCTTTTGAGTGGCATTGGTAGAAAGCTATCTGCAGCTAACAGTGTATTCCTGTCAGTCATTTTTGTAAATACAGTGGTCTTGTACTGTCCAGTGGATATATCAATGTTGACATCCAAATAACTTATAACCTTGTCACTAAAGTTTAAGGTGAATTTGATGTCATCACTGATAGTATTGAGACCTTCAAGGAATGTGAACAATTCCATCTGACTACCTGTCCAAACTATAAAGATGTCATCAATAAACCAAACATAAAACTGAATATAATTGGCCAGATGGTGTTTCAAATTGATTATTTCTCAAATTCATGCATGAAAAGTTTAGAATACGATGGGGCCATAATAGACCCCATCGCAGTCCCTTGTACTTGCAAATAAAAGGCATTATCAAACATTAAATAATTCTTATGTAATATAATATTAATAAGCAAAAGCAAATAATCAACTGGCAGCTCAGAATAATAAGGATTAACAGTAGTGATGTTTCTAATAGCCTCCATCCATAAATTATGGGGAATATTGGTGTACAAATTAACTATATCTAGTGTAACTAGAATAGTACCATCACCAGGTGTCGGCAAGTTTGTCAGTTTATTAAAAAAATGGGTAGTGTTTCTCAGATAAAATTCAGTATTTTGGACTAACGGCTGTAGAATAAAGTCAATATAATGAGATAGTGTCTGACATAAAGACCCATGTGAGGAGATAATAGGTCTCCCTGGTGGGTCATGTAAGGTTTTGTGGACTTTTGGCAAAATGTACAAAAGAGGTACAAGAGGATACTCTTGTGTCAAAAAGGCTGCTGTTTGTTCATTTAACCATGAGTTAATTAGACCCATATTAATCACATTAGCTATCTCTTTTTTGTAATTGGTAGTGGGATCACTCAATAATTTTTTATAACAACCAACATCCACTAGTTGTCTATAAACCTCATACAGTATATATATTTCTCTCTATCAAGGATCACAATACCCCTGCCTTTGTCGGCAGGGTGAATAATGATGTCGTTATTATCTTTTAAACTTTTAATAACATCAATTTGTATTTTTGACAAATTTGAAAATGAGGTCTTTTGTTGCTTGGTAATGGGTATGGTGTCCCTTTTAACTAGATTGATGAAAGTATTAACTAGATTGATGAAAGTATCTATATAAGGGTTGTTAACTATAGGGTCAAATGTACTCTTAGGTTTAAAATCATGTTTCATTTTCTGGTTACTTTAGAGTCAAAAAAAGTCTCAATCTCAACTGTCTCTGAAATTTATATATATCTATCTCTAAGTCAAAAGGTTTTTGCTTAAAGGTTTTGACAAAAGTTAAGCCTTTAGATAGCACTGATATTTCAGCATCTATTTGAATATATTTAGAGAGGTTAAAGATAACTACTTCTTGTTTCGATTTTTGTTCCTGTTTAGCCCTTCTTTGAGACGTGGATTGTGTTGCTCCCCTTCTGCACCTACTTTTTTTGTAGTTTGCTCCGAGTTCCTACAACCTCCCTTAAAAAAGATTTTTTTGAATGTGAATTATCAGAGTCACTCTGAGATGTTTGAGTCTAGATCCATAAAGGATCTATAACTGCAATTTTTCTTAAACCCTGCAGTCATCCTCCAAGGACGTCTGACTTCATTATCGGTTAACCATTGAAAAATCTTGTGATCTTTACAGTCCTCACGGACACGTTTGTATTTATTCTTTTTGAACACTAGTAAGTCAGATTTAAAATTGTTCACAGCTGTTTCCAGTTTTTTCAACCACTCTGTTTCTGTATCTAAAGATAACACATTCAAACCTGTATCTTCACATAAATTAATATCTCTCTCCAAATACACAATTTCTGTATTAACTTGTTGGATCACCAGAATCATCAAATCAAAAGAACATTGATTTAAAATCAAGCACCACTCGCGACACATATCTTTGTTATTCCTTCTTAATGTTGGTTGATTTTTAATTCTAAAGCCTTATGGGATAAAGTTCTCCTTGTGATATTGTGATAATGTTAAACCATGTAGTGTTAACTCAACATGCCTTTTCTTTAATTTCAGTAAATCATTATATATCTCACTCGGGCTATCCACATCAAATTCAAGGGATTCTGTATTAGCAAAAAGAAACTGAGTAATGTCTTTCTCACAAAATATATATATATATATATATATATATATATATATATATACAGATATAGATATATATATAAGCAGCAACACATCAGCGGCACTCCGGAGACTTGAATAATGGTGAAAAAAGGTGTCTTTTATTTTATTTTTCACCATTATTCAAGTCTCCGGAGTGCTGCTGATGTGTTGCTGCTTATATTAGGGGAGTGTTCTCCATTTCTGAGGGCACCCAGAGCAAAGTAAAGACCCTCATTGTGGTCTGCAGAGTGCCGGGCTTTCAGTGCAATATATATATACAGATGTGTCCACATACACCTTTCTGAAAATTGTGCCATGGCTCTCAATTTGGCATGACATCAATTCTCAGATGTTGTTGTGCTGTGCTGTCTGCGGTGCAGCAAAGGTACAATTCATACTTTACAAATGTTGGATACCAGCGCTATATAGCGTTGTTTTGTACAATTAAAACATGGATGTGTGTTCAATTAATATCACATTTATTTCATCACAATTAAAATTGATAAATTGTTATATACTTAATATTACCAATAGATATAACATATATAATCCATGAACAATAGGAGCATGTAAATGTATATCCAATGAAATCGCTACTGGGGGAATTGTAGATCCAAATAGTATGACACTGGTTGTAGGACAATTGTTATTCCATGTATAGGGTTCAGCAAATATTTACCCAGTGGATTGTCCTGAATTCTCAGTTCAGATGAGAATATGCTTCTGAAGAAGCTGGATATATACTTGCCAGCAAAACACGTTAAGCTTTTCTCCAACCGCTACCTTCTTTGGGGATCATGCTACCTATTCATCTGAGACATCCTGACACACAGTTTGATATTGGGACATTGGCTACAACACCAAAGGATAACAGCTACAAGTGGGTCCTATCCAGTCTACACTCTGTGAATACACCAACAGGATTTGGACACATGACACATCATCTGGACTGAGAATTCAGGACAATCCACTTGGTAAATATTTGCTGAACCCTATACATGGAATAACAATTGTCCTACAACCAGTGTCATACTATTTGGATCTTCAATTCCCCCAGTAGCAATTTCATTGGATATACATTTACATGCTCCTATTGTTCATGGATTATATATGTTATATCTATTGGTAATATTAAGTATATAACCATTTATCAATTTTAATTGTGATGAAATAAATGTGATATTAATTGAACACACATCCATGTTTTAGTTGTACACAACAACTCTATATAGCGCTAGTATCCAACATTTGTATTTTATATATTTTTAGGGGCTGACAACCCCCTCCGGCTGATTCAAATAACAGCGCATTGGATAATCTTTTTGCAATTCATACTTTCACCACTGGATGGCCAGTGCAACATGTAATGTAGCACTTAATAGTGTTCCACCTTTGTAGCAAAGATACAGTAGTGGTCTCCTTTGGATTTTAATAGAGGGCAAACGAGGAGTGTTGAGGAGTGTGTATGTTAAGGTGCAATATGCATTTGTGGCTAAATCACTGTACTAGCCACTGAAACACTGTACTAGCACCAAAAAACCTATTACTAGGAAACTGTCATCAGTTCCTGAAAAGACAGATTCTGTACTTCCCATCCACCGGTATTGTGGCATAGTGGTAAAGTCACTGCACATCACACTTGGCAGTTAGGGTTTGAATTCCAGTGTAAACATTTTTTTTTTGCTCCAAAAATAAATTTATATAATTCAATAATATAATATCAATAATATTATTGTAATAACAATAAAACTTTTTAGAATAATATCATATTTCATTTAGAGGGTGTGAACACGGCATGTTTGTGTAGTGATTTTTTAGTGTAGAAATTTCCCCTTGAAAATATGGCTCCATATTTCATATACTGAGCCATAAAATAACATTTTAGATAAACATAGAAAATAATGCTTGCAAATATGGCTCCATATTTCATATACAGTAGTGATTCTAGATATACATTATAATTCAAAAACTGTCCATCAACAATTTACGGTTTGTTCATGTCCTTTTTCAGAATAACCCTGCCCATTGTTTGCCTCAACACAGAGGGGGAGGAAGGAGGAATTCATTTGTAAAGGCTGCACATTTCACATAGATAACAAATCAATTTTTAGTTAGCCCACCTCCTGTGTTTTGTTACTACTCATTAATGTTGCCCTTTGTGTCTAGAGACACTTTTGTACTTTTGGTTCCTCCCTTCCTCCCAAAACTGTACTCATTTTGCATGTTTATATTGTACATTCATTGACCAGTAATGTAGCTGGAACCACAATGTTTTGTTTTCCACTTTGTTATTACAGTAAAGTATACACAGTATGTCAGTTGCTATATATATATATATATATATATATATATATATATATATGTAGAGAGAGAGAGAGATGTGCACCCACCCTCATGTTTTGGTTTTGGATCTGGATCTCTCCTGGTTTTGGATCTGAATCTGGTTTTGGATTTTTTTCCTTGGTGTTTTGTGGTGTTTTGTGTTTTGGTTTTGGATCTGGATATTTTCTTAAAATATCATAAAACCAGTTAAAATCACAAAATGGGCTTGTTTTTGTTCCTACAGTATTATTAACCACAATAACACTTATTTACAGTAATTTCCAATACATTTGACCACCTTACATTATTATTTTTTTCATCTAGTTATGGCCAAAAGGTTGCATCCAGCTAGCTGGCTGACTAAGCTAAGTGACACAGTGGGCGACACTAACATGTGGCAGTTCATCTTCCAATTTCCAACATGGATACAGTGTGTTATACAGTGTGGGTTGGATAAACCAATAGTGCACTTACTGTGACAGCGGTGTTGGCATACCAGTACATGGAATGGCAGTGCATTGGTGCTGGCAGTGTCCTCAGTGAAGGGTACTGGTGATGTCAGCAGTGCCAGTGGTGTCTTTAGTGCAGGTTTGCTGGCTGAATCAGCATTACAGGGGTTGCTGACGGTGTCCTCAGTATGTGGATTGGCCATGCTGAGGTGCTGGCAGTGTCCTCATTGAAGAGTACTGGCGATGTCGGCAGCGCAGGGGTGCCAGCATTGTCTATAGTGCAGGTTTGCTGGCTGTGTCGGCAGTGCAGGGGTTGCTGACAGTATCCTTATTACATGGAATGGCAGTGTTGCGGTGTTGGCAGTGTCCTCAGTGAAGGGTACCGGCGATGTTGGCAGTGCGGGGGTGCCAGCAATGTCCTCAGTGCAGGTTTGCTAACTGTGTTGGCAGTGCAGGGATGTTCTCAATGCAGGGTGCCGACGATGTCGGCAGAGCGGGGGTGCCAGTAGTGTCCTCAGTGTAGATTTGCTGGCTGTGCCGGCAGTGTGGGGGTTGCTGGTGGTGTGCTCAGTACATGGAATGGCAGTGATGTAGTGCTAGCAGTGTCCTCAGTGAAGGGTACCAGCGATGTTGGCAGTGCTTGGGTGCCAGCAGTGTCCTCAGTGCAGGTTTACTGACTGTGGGCCTGATTCAGACCCGCTCGCCAGCGCTCGCAAGCGGGTCAATGTTGCCCAAGTCCGCATGCACACGACGGAGGCGGCTCCATCATGCGCATGCGCGAGACCCGAATAATGATGGCCAAGCCGTTGTTATGGGTCTCGCACCAAAGGGGGTGTGCTGTCGATGGTGATTTACAGCACGCCCCCTTTGGTGGGCATGCCGGGGGCATGGCTGTTCCCATGGGAACGCCTACCATCTGGGGCCGGCCTCACTGACATCACTGTTGATGTCAGTGGGAGTGCTTTTGGCTCTGATAGAGCCAAAAGCACTCCAGGGCTTGCGGCAGCGAGACCCTACCGCAAGGGTCTCGTTGCAAGCCCGATGGTCGCTTGCAAGCCCGATGGTCTTGACCATCACGACCATCATTTTGGCTGCTTGCTATAGCTGTGGGTGGTCACCCACAGCTATGCGAGCGGCCAGGAGGCCGCTCCAAAAACTAGGAGGGATGGCCCTGATTCAGAGTGAGCGCCCTGTCAGAGCGTCCGGCTCTGTGTTGGCAGTGTAGGGGTGTTCTCAATGCAGAGTGCCGGCAATGTCGGCAGAGCGGGGGTGCCAGCGGTGTCCTCAGTACAGGTTTGCTGACTGTGTCGGTAGTGCAGGGGTGTTCTCAATGCAGGGTTCCGGCGGTGTCGGCAGAGTGGGGGAGCCATCAGTGTCCTCAGTGCATGTGTGCTGAAGGTGTCGGCAGTGAGGGGTGCTTGTGGTGTCCTCAGTGTGGGAGTGCTGGCAGTGTTGGCAGTGTGGGGGTCACTGACAGTGTCCTCAGTATGTGGGGCAGCAGTGCAGGAGTGTCGACAGTGGTGGTGTCAGCAGTGGGGGATGCTGCCAGTGGGGTGCAGGCGGTGTAGGGCAGCGGGAGATGGTGGGTGCCATCTTCTTTTGCTTCCTGTGTGCATGTTAAATGGGCTTAATGCTGATTGGCTGAGAGCTGTGACAGATGGCTCTCTCAGCTAATCAGCGTTAAGCCCGCTCAATACACAACCTCATGACCCCACAACCTCGCGACCCGAGAGTGGGATTGCAGGGTTTTGCCTCGGGTTAGGGATTCAGGGCAGGCAGGGAGATCCAAGCTTGGCTCGGATCACCCCAGATCCCCGAAATTCGGGTGGGTCGGTTCTCCCTCCCACTCATCCCTAATATATGTACAGTAGGTGTATATATGAGAATATTAATTATAGGTGTTTTTTATAAATAATTATATATAATTGTAAGGAAGGGGTCATTAGGATAGGAAGTAGGTGTTGTCTGCATATGCTTATATTTTGATTTTTGTTTATGAGTATTATGTTTGTATATGTATTTTTGGGATTTGTGACATTGTTGATTTGATTAGCATTGTGGGGTCATTAGTGTTAGTAATATGGTGCAATTAATGTATTTAGGTTGTTACTTGCCTCCAGTGACAGTATATATGTGCGATTAGGCTATGGAGAATGCAATGTAATAAGGATGAATATTGATAATATGGGATTATTGTAATATGAGTATTGCATTGCAGTCACTTTCCTCCCACTGTTTGGACTTTGGTGGTAGATTGTGTCCTAGTTTAGGCACACATGTTGATGGTTTATTAGCATGTGCAGTCTGCAGGAACATCGGGCTCTGGGAGATGTTATTCTATGATATGCGTTACCTAGTTGGAATGGATGAGTGGAATGCTAAATTGGAGGACAGAAGGTCGTCATGTCCGCATGTCCGGCAGACATGTGGGTGGAAGTGATTCACCACAGCTGCAGGATAGCAGCGTGTAGCCGGGACCGCATAAATGGAGAAGTCACTGGGGGTGAGTAATGAGGCGCTTTCTCCATAGCATGAAGTTGTGATGTGCTGCTGCTGGTCTTTTAAAGGTCCGGAGATTAGAGGACCGAGGTCGACAGACATTCTGAGTATCAACGTGCGGTAGTGATATGCACTGAATATGGATTAGCCTGATGGCTGCTACATTCTGATTATGCCGGGAGGTTTAAGCTGATTATAATGCATTGGGTGGTGATGAAGAGTTGCCTGACAACATTGAATCATTGATTGTGAATAAATATGGTCTATATTCATACAGTTTAATATTTTTTTTTCCATTTTTGTAAGAGAGTGCCCTCTGGACTTTGGATCTATTATTGAGTGAGCTTAGTATTATGCTGGCCATTTTAGAGTGCGCACCTCATCATTTGTGATTTGTTAAGGGAGTGCAAACTTGTATTGGATATATATATATATATACATTTTATTGTTAGGGGCCCCCGCATGTTTGTTGCCCAGGGGCCCCCACAGACTTTCATTTTGCCCTGGGTGAGGGGGGCACACAGAGCCACCACTGCTGTGTTCTTAGAGGGGAAAGGAGGAGGAGGAGGTGGTGAGCTGCTGCTGTTACACTGCTGTGGGTGGGGGAGGGTGACACACAGAGCCAGTGATGCTGTTATCAGGGATGGGGGGAGGGGGAGAACTGCTTGTAGTGTGTGCACTAAGGATAGGACATAAAAAGACAACATTGAAAGTACTGTACCAATGTTTTTAACATTACTTACAAAACATTGTTTAGACCTAAACGTTGGTTCAGAAACATCGATGTTAACTGATTTTAACCAATGTTTCTATTTTCTAAAGTAAACTACTGTACCTGTAGGTACTTAAACATATAATACACTAATAAACTTCTCAAATCATACTTATTTTATGTTATCTTACAGTATCTATAGTCCCACATTTATCACTCCCTTGGAATGGCACTCTTTGGGCCTGATTCAGAGATCTACACTAACCCGATGGTTAGTGCACATCTCCGATGGTGGGAGGACTGCACATGCGCAGTAGGTGTACAAGGCATGTGCAGCCCTCTGACTGCGAGTCCGCTTGCAGTGTCTCCCGGCCGCAGCCTGATTGACAGGTTGTGGTGTTTTGGAGGTGAAGCAGGGATGTTCCCTGGCAGCGTTCCTGGAAACAGGGGCATGTTGCCCCCATTTTCCAGGAGGGATGAGGCCAGAGTCTGTATGGGTGCACGCAGACTTTCTGGCCTCGCAAGCTGCCAGGACTCGGCCAGGCTGTGAGAAGCTTTAGCTCCCATAGCCTGGCCTAAGGAACATCGGCAACCATCAGTCACAACTGTTCTGATGGTGACACCAGGCTGCGGCCTCGGTCGCAGAGCTGAGATCACGCAAATGCAGCAAGGAGGTGTGCGACACCTCCTTCTGCATTTGCATTTTAAATGGATAGAATTGCACAGTCGCTTGTGTGTGCTTATGTGCTGTTCTGCAATTCCATCCAGGCCCTTTGTGTCCTTTATTTACCTCAAAATGATGAGAACAAAAAGAAACATTCAAATGCTCCAATTTATGAACAATTTTTAGCACCAAAACGAGTGATAAATTTCACTGTGTATGAAAAATGTTGCTCAAGCCAATCAGCTCCCAACTGTCACTTTTCTAACAGTTGACAGTTGGGAGCTGATTGGCTGGATCACATTTATCATACACAGTGAAATGTATCACTCATTTTGGTGTTAAAACTCATTAGTAAATGAGGCCCATAGTGTAGTATTTTAAAATTACTGGAACACCGATGATGGTGATAAAATGATAAGGACACCGTTAGCAACCCTCGCACTTCCGACACAGCCAGCAAACCTGCACTAAAGACATCACTGGCACCCGTGCACTGCCGACACTGCTGGTATCCTTCACTGAGGACACCGCCAGCACCGCAGAACTGCCATTCCATGTACTGAGGACACCATCAGCAACCCCCGCACTACCGACACAGCCAGCAAACCTGCACTGAAGACACCACTGGTGCTGCCGACATTGCCGGCATTCCTTCACTGAGATCACTGCCAGCACCACAGCACTGCCATTCCATGTACTGAGGACACCATCACCAACTCCCGCAATACCAACACAGCCAGCAAACCTGCACTAAAGACACCGCTGGCACCCCTGCCCTGCTGACACCACCTGTACCCTGCACTGAGGACACTGCCAGCACCACAGCACTGCCATTCCATGTACTGAGGACACTGTCAGCAACCCTGCTCTGCCGACACTGCTGTCACAGTAAGTGCACTATTGGTGTATCCAACCCACACTGTATAACACACTTTATCCATGTTGGAAACTGGAAGCTGAAATACCACATGTTAGTGCCGCCCACTGTGTCACTTAGCTTAGTCAGCCAGCTAGCTGGATGCAACCATTTGGCCTTAACTAGATAAAAAAATCATATTCTGAGGTGGTCAAAATTGATTGGAAATGACTGTAAATAAATGTTATTGAGGTTAATAATACTGTAGGAACAAAAACAGGCCAATTTTTTGTGATTTTAGCTGTTTTTATGATATTTTAAGAAAATATCCAGATCCAAAACTGAAAAACAAAACACCAAGGAAAAAATTCTAAAACCAGATTCAGATCCAATATACTGGAGCCAAAAAAATCACATTTTAGATAAATGACATAGAAAATAATGCTTGGAAATATGGCTCTATATTTCATATGCTGAAAAAACTGTTGCTATATTTCTAGCTGGAACTAGTTGTTCAGCAAGCAGGAAAATTATATACTTGTGTGCAAGGTAAGACCAAGGGTTGGTGGCGGGGTTCGGGGAAGTGGAGTGTAGAAAGGCTGTTGCTGTTTTCTTGGGTAGGGGAGGAGACACACAGAGCCACTGCAGCTATGATCAGAGAGGGGGAGGGAGGAGGAGAGCTGCTGCTATCACATTGCTGTGGGTGGGAAAGGGGAACACACAGAGCCAATTATGGGGATTGAGGAAGGATAGCTGCTTGGAGCGTTTGCACAAGACATAGGATATCACAAGAAAACATTGGAACTGAAGTACCAATGTTTTTAACATTGACTACAAAGACTGTTTATACCTAAACATTGGTTCGGGAACATCAATGTTAACTGATGTTTCTATTTTTTAAAGTAAACTACTGTACCTGTAGGTTCTTAAACATATAATACACTAATAGACTTCTGAAATCATACTTATTTAATGTTTATTTTATAGAGGCTTGCAGTAGATACAGTCCAGCAGTTCAAAAAAACAGCAGCACTCAGAGGACTTAAATATTGCAAAACTCCTTTATTAGATCTGTAAAGACCTGGTACTTCTTAGGCAGCATGCTACAAGCAGCCCTCCTGACACATTCAGAACCAGAAGTCAGAACCAGTGTACTTGTGTGAGTGCATGTATGTTTAATAAAATGTTACTGTCTACAGTGTGTGTGTTCTGTGGTTTTTTAATATTGCATTTGCTGTGGAACTACGGGTACCAGCAAGCCTGTAATGTACCAGCATGCGGGGGATGCTTGCTGGGACCTGCAGTTTCATAGCAAAATAAATATATGTAACTATTTGAAATGCACTACACTATCAACCTACCCATGGATAGGGAGACCCCTTTATTGGGACAGGGTCGGCTCCAGGGGTAGCCGCGCCCTGTGCTGGATAGGTCAAATGCACCCTTGTAATGTCAGGCTGGGGCTGAGCCCAGTACTTCATCACTAGCTAGGCTTCCCCCAGCCCTCTCCTGGCACTGAATGGATGCTGCCTGCATACGCGCAGCATCCATTTAGCTACTCTGGGATCTGGCACCGCCACACAGCTGCAGCGGTGGCAGTGCCCAATCTCCCAACCAGAACACCCACGGGACACTTTGACCCATGGGTGGAACAGCAGGAAAGTGCTGCCCTGCTGAAAATGGGATATTAGTAGGGGTGCACCCTCTATGGGTCAGCGCCCCGTTCGACCGCACTGAGAGTTGGCCCTGATTAGTGGGTCCTTAGCTCCCCAGAGATCCCCGGCCTGGGCAGATTAGCGGTCATGGTTAATGCTTTAACTGGGAGGCCCAGCGAAAGGGTTTCCCTGGCTGTGGCATTAGCCCCCTCACTAGAAAAAGTCTGGTGCTGGTTCTGAATAATACAGGGGAACCCTACTCATTTTTCCCCCTGTATTTCCATAACCAGATCAGTGCCCAGTGCTAGAGGCACACTGCCCCTATGTCATTTGTCCCCCGTAGTTTTGCAAACAGGGCTGGTTCTGACTAGCCCAGTACTTGTTGTGCTTAAGTACACGGGACGCCTATGTCATCTGTCCCATGTATTTAATCAAAACCAGCACTGGGTCACTAAAAGCCCAGTCACTAAAATGCTATTTTTTATTTATTTGTTTTCACAGGTTTTTTTTTTTTACCACAGCAACACAGACGGGTCTCTCTGATCCCATCTATGCTCTGTGTCAATGACCCAGAAGCATGTAGCATGGATCTACTGGTCCATGCGTGCATCTGTGTCATTGAAATGCATAGCAGCACAGAGGGGTCTCACTGAACCCATCCGTGCTTCTGTGTCAACGTACAGAAGTGTCTCAATACACAAAGGGCAACATTAATGAGCAGTAACAAAAGACAGGGGGAGGGCTAATGAAAATGTGATTTATTGTCTGTGGAAAATGTGCAGCCTTTACAAAATGAATTCCTCTCCCTCCCCTCTGTGTTGAGAAAAGCAAAGGGTTTACCTGGAGAAGGACATAAACATATAGTAAATTACTGATGGTCAGTTTTTGAATTATACTGTATATATATTGAATCATAAAAATGTATTTTTGGAGAAAAAAATAGGTTTACACTGAGATTCAAACCCTAATTTCCTGGTGTGATATGCAGTCACCTTACCACTACGTATAACACCTACAGGGAAATACTGAAGTCTTTTACCTCTTACATAGTAAAAATGAACTGAAACTGACAGCTTCTGTTCTAGATCCAGCTAGAAATATAGCAATAGTTTTTTTTCAGCATATGAAATATGGTGCTATATTTCCAAGTGCTATTTTCTATCCTGTAGGACCTTTTACTGTATATGAAGCCAAAGTATGCAGGGAATTTTGTAAGCCTGTCTGTCACTGCAATGGGAGGCAGCTTACTATATAGAATCTTCCTCTCCAGCTTTCTACATGAGTTGGTAGTTTTAAATGAATAAATCAATCTGAGTATATTTGGAACACATAGATATCATTCTATGAATAGTTAGTTTAGCAGTAATGTACTTTGAATCAATCTGGAAACATTAACTATTGAATAAGTAGTAGATGAGTGAATAGGTCGATGTTAAGTTTGGTACACATGTAAAGATTTTCTGTCCAACCATCCAACTAGTTGATTAGTTGGAATGAAAATCTGGTAACGTATGGGAGTAACTGATGATCAGCAATTTGGTCCTAAATGCCAGAAAACAGATGAAAATGGTCATTTAGACAAGTTTGTTAAATGTTTGATCTATACAATTTGTTCAAACAACAGTTTTTGCCCATTTTCCAGTGTTTGGGAGCAAATTGCTGATTGTCATTTGCTTTCATACCTTACCAGATTTTCATTCCAACCAATCAACTAGTTGGATGGTTGGACAGAAAATCTTTACGTGTGTACCCAGCCTTAGCATATACGGATGTCTTCCTATGTCCCATGTCCCCCTGGTGCACTAACTTACCCTCCATGTCCTCTCTGCACACCTCCTGGTATGCTCTGTGTTTCTTCTTACTTACCTTGTATATGCTAACATCAACCTATTCACTCATCTACTACTTATTCAATAGTTAATGTTTCCAGATTGATTCAAAGTACATTAACTGCTAAACAAACTATTCATAGAAGGATATCTATGTGTTCCAAATATGCTCAGATTGATTTATTCATTTTAAACTACCAACTCATGTATTACTGATTCATGCATGATATACCCGACTAGTCATATTTGCATATTTTCTAAGAAGGAGCATTGTGACTCCGATGATAATAAATACACTTTTACCTCTCCCTTTTTGAGCCTCAGCAGTTAATTGATAAGATATAGGAGTTTACAAGATTTAGAGTACCGGTTACTGGTCGGTACTCATACTAGACCAATACTAACACAATACACAAGATACTTGACCGCAGAACCTGATATCGGTCAATTAATATCTCTTATAAGGTTGGGTTACCTATAAGGTACTGCAGCTTAGTGACTATACCCCCAGACGTGGTAAGAGTGCAGGTACACCACAACTCTAATAAAATGTAACCATCGAGCCAGGGTCTGCTTGTTAGCTGGCCATCCTCGTTTGTGAAAACCATATAATACAAAAAGAGCATCTGATTTTCTAACCGAGTTTGTATGCTCCACATAGATATGGAGAGCATGAACTACATCCAGAGAGGTTTCACCTACAGAGAGGTCTAGAGCCTGAAAAGCTGGAACTGCAATTTCTTCATTTATGTGAAAACAGGACACTTCCTAAGGAAGGTAACCCTCCTTTGTACGAAAAACAGCTCTATCCTGGTGAAAAATCGAAAATGGGGAGTGAGAAGAGAGCACTGCCAAATCAGAGACTCTGCGTGCAGAAGAGATAGCGAGGAGAAAAAGTGTCTTTGCTGTCAACCATTTCAAGTCTGCAGAGTCCAGAGTTTCAAGTGGAGGGGCTTGTAGCCCCTTAAGAACCAAAAACAGATCCCACCTCACGGTGCTACCAGTGGGATAAAAGGAGGCTGAACTCGCAGAACTCCCTGAAAAAAAATTCTAGCATCTGGAAATGAAGCAATCTTTTACTGGAGCCAGACTGACAATGCAGAAACCTGCACTCTCAAAGTGGTCAGGTGGAGACCAAGATCTAAACCAGCCTGGAGAAAAGCCAGTACCCAGGAAACCCTAAACACCTTAAAGTCATACTTCCTGTGGTAACATCATTAACCAAAATAATGCTTTGCCCTGTAATAGATGTGGGCAGAGGCAGGCTTTTGTGCCCTAAGCATCGTTTGAATCACAGAAATTGAGAAACCTTTGGCTCTTAAGATGGAAGACTCAAGAGCCAAGCCATCAAAGCCAGACAAGGTAAGTCCAGACGCTGACAGGGACCCTGCATTAACATATATACTGCCATAGAGGAAGAGGATACGGAAAGTCTATAGATAAGATTCTGTATGTCGTGAACCAATGACGTCTGGGCCAAGCTAGAGCCACTAGTATTACTGTTCTGTCTTCCTGCTTGAATTTCCTGATGACTCTTGGGAGGAGGGAATTTGGTGGAAAGAGATACACCAGCTTTAAGTCCCATCTTACTGCCAGTGCATCCACAAGTGCTGATGATGGGTCTCTGTACCTGAACTCATACCTGGGGACCTTGTGGTTATGACCTGATGCCATAAGGTCTATGTCTGGTAGACCCCATTTGTTCACCAAAAGCTGAAACACTCCTGGGTGGAGTGACCATTCTCCACATGTATGTTCTAACAATGTAGGAAGTCTGCTTCTGAATTGAGGACTCTCAGTATGAATATTGCTGAGATGGCCGGAAGATGATGTTCTGCCCAAATCAGAATATTTGTCACTTATTCATGGCTGCTTGACTTCGCTTCCCTCCCTGATGATTTTGGTAGGCCACTGTGGTTACATTGTTGGACTGGATCTGGACCGGCCTGCCATGGAGCAGGTCCTGTGCTATGATGATCCAGCCATGCTTTTGTAGGCAGGCTATAGTCAGTTGAAGATAGTGTTGTAAAATAACTGGAGTTTGTACCAATATCAGAAGGTGTTCCAGATATGGTAGTACAGTATTCAGACTCCCTGATTCCTGAGATAGGCAGTCATGACTGCTTTTATCTTGGTAAATACCCAGGGGCGATTGATAGGCCAAAGGGCAATTCCTGAAATTGGTAATGTTGTTGTAGGACAGCAAACCGTAGAAATTGTTGGTGGGATGGCATAACAGGAACAAGCAGATATGCATCCTGAATGTAACCATAAAATCCCCAGTATCCATTGCCAAAATAATTGACCAGAGAGTTTCCATATAGAACTTGGGTACATGGATAAACCTGTTGAGGGTTTTTAGATTTAGAATAGGTTGATGAGACCTATTCAGTTTCTGAACCAAAAATAGATTGGATTAACAACCTCTTCCTTGTTGCAGCACAGGAACCAGGATTACTGCCCCAGCCTGCAGCAGGGAATTAATGGTCTCCTGAAGGGCCACTTTGACTGCACCTGATGAAGGATTTGTGCAAAAAAACTTCTGGGGAGGATGCCTCTGAAAAGTGAGGGCATACCCCCAAAGACCACTTCTCAGACCCAGGCATCTGTTATTGTTTGATGCCAGTAATCTGCAAACTGAATAAGTCAGCCTCCCACCCTGGGATATCCCTGGGGGAGGTCCGCCCCATCAGGCCGAGGGTTTGTCATCCAGCTTAGAAGCTGGACATCTAGCTGGCCCTGACCTTTTAATTTGTCGCCTGGATGTCCTGTGAAAACTAGACAGCTTGGAGGAAGACTGTTCCTTTGCTCATCCCTGAGGACAAAAAGACCGAAAAGAAAACTGCCTACATGTTATTGTAACTGTAGATGGCAGACGTGCAAACTTTGAAGCCACAAAAGTAGCTATTATCTTATCTAACTCTGTTACAAAAAGTATATTTCCATAGAAAGGTAATACTTCCAGAGCCTTCTTTGATCTGGTATCAGCTTTCCAGGATCTTAATCAAAGGACCCTGTATGCCACTACTGAAGCTGCTGATGCTTTAGAAGCTAAAATTCAAGTATCTACTGCAGCTCCTCCTAAATAGGAGGCTGCTTCCCCTATGTGGGATATATACATCATCTGTTCTCTGGTAGCATCTGGTATAGAGTCTTCCAATGCCACTGTCCAGTCTTCAACAGCTTTGGCTACCCAGGCTCCAGCCATAACAGGATGAGTAACAGCTCCCGATTATAAAAATATTGCCTTAAGACATGTTTAAATTTTCCTATCTGCAGAATCATTAAGAGAAGCTGCTGATATAAGGGGCAACCTGGCATTTCTGACTAAGTGTGTAACGTGAGCATCCACAGTAGGAGATATCTCCCACATTCAGGAGATGGGAAAGGATACAATGAGGTTAATCTTTTATTCACATAAAACTGTTTATCTGGGTTACCCCATGCCTCTTCCATAAGCTCAATGAGTTGGTCGGAATTAGGAAACTCAGTTTTGGCCAACTTCCATATAAACAATGGAGCCTACTTACTTGGGGCTGGTTCATCAGCCTGAATATCTAGGTTTGATTCAACTGCTCTCACCAAAGAAGGAACATCCACTGTGGATGGATGGTCCTCCACTCCCGAGCTAGACCCCGGAGAAGAACTCTGTGCATCATCTGATTCCTCTGATGATGCTTCTGAATCCATATGCTGAGCAGACTGATAAAAAGATCATTTGTGTTTAGGCACCTTAGTAACTACTGGTCTGCTTGCAACAGCTTACTGAGCCATACTCTGGCTTGAGTGGGCATAAGCATCTATCCAGGAAGGATGTATAGGAGGTGCAAATATAGCATGCTGTAGGTTTCCCATACAAGGAGGCAGTATGGGAGTAGCCATATGACCAACAAACTGCTTTATAATCTGAGACAAGGAGGACACCCAAGATGGCTCTTGTACAGGGACTGGTTTACTGGACTGGTGAGGTGGATCTTTTTAACAGACAGCACACAAACCATCCATAATAAAGTCCTAAGAGGACAAGACTGCCAAACAGGCTTTACATGAAACCAGCACAGGGGCCTCCCCCTCCTGATTCCCTTTACTTTTTGACATATCAATTATAAAGGTAACAAGGCAATGTAATGTGACAACCTTAACAAATATCAAATAAATGTGAAGTACAGTATAAAGAAACCCCCCCACCCACCTGCAACAGAGGGATGAAGAGAAAAACAGTGATAGTTATAACTGACAGTCAGAAATAAAAGGCAGTATCAACACAGCAGTTAGCAAACAGTCACATACAATGCATATGCAATTGAGTGGGCAATGAATCAACTAATCAAAACACAATGCTTGGTAGGGTATAGAGCACTATATACCTGGCCCATGGGAGAGGTATACAGGGAGACTGACCCAAAACCTCCTGAAACCAACAGCTACATCAGCTCACCAATAGTGGACTGTAAGCATCTCATATACATGAGGCAGGTAGGAGGAGCGACCCAGACGCGCAAAAACCTTTGAAGGGACAGCGTCTGGGTTGGGGGAGGAGCTTCCCAGGGGAGCGCCTACCTCCCCAAAGCTGCATCAACCGGCCAGGTACTGTACACTGGCCTCGTTGCAGCAGAAGCATCTGCTGCCGATCCCCAGCATCAGATGATAAGGCCCCGGTGGTCTAGTGAGGATGCATATGCTCCAGGCCCTGACTGCAGTGGCTTCCGATGCATCTCTGGCACCGGAAGCAAGGACCGCTGTGTGCAATTCCCTGTAAGCAAGGAATCATCTTACCTGACATCTTTGTGCATCCGGTTGCAGTCCCGGTCCCAGTATCATTGCTAGCAAGCTCAGCCAAGACCCGCCGAAATCACTCACCCTGTTACTGGTGTTGCGGCCCGGCGGAGGTAGACGGAGTCGCAGTACATGCGTCTTAATTCAGATGATCAGTACTGCCAACCGAAAAACATAGAAAATAAGATAAAACATAAAATAAAAGCTTAGGACTGCCTGTGCAGTCCCCTGTTACAAAGGTGCATCTGAATCCTGCCACACCAAACAAACAACTGTGGCTGTGGTATATATATATGGAGATGGACCTGAGGCATCCTGGTGGCTGAAAGCTTTAACTGTTTGGTGTTTAACTGTTTGATCTCTCCAACCACATTACCCCATAGTATCCCTGTGGATCCCTATGGACCCTGAAGAAGAAAATTGTGTGTTGCAGGCTTATGTCAGCAATTTATTTTATTTCTTTCAAAATAGAGAGGTCATTCTGATTCGGACGCTGCTGTGACACCGTCAGCGTCTTTTGCCATAGTCACATCTGTGCCTTTGAATGTGCAAGGGCCACTCTGGGTGGCTGCAGTCTCATCTGAAGCACCATCATGACTTCCACATGCCCCATGCTAGGTGCAGAATGAAAATGGCCTCCAAAGCATGCCAATAAGCGATTGACGGCCTGCTTCAATACGGATCACACTATTGCGTATGCACGCAGTTCAACTGCAATAGCAAGCCAAACCACTGCGATCACAATGCAAACTCAGCACTACAAAAGGATGACCACTTTACCATAGGGACATCCATAATACTTAGCAGAATAACAAAACCATCGGTACAATTGAGTACCATCGTACAGTAGCACAAGCTCTGACCTCACTCAGAAATTGCTAATATCCACACAATGCTATGAGACCTCACACTGCGTAGGATATCACAGTGTATAATTCATGCATGCCCTTACAACAGAGTGCGAATGCACTGGTGCAAATGCACTGGTGCACCTGCGTTTCCCTGACCACCCCTCCATCACCACCCACAAACAACACTTCCTGTCAATCACTCTGTGATGGATCTGCATAGCCTCTGTGATTGCAGTCCCAATCGCAGTGGCTAGTTTGAGCATGTGCAGATTGCAACAATTGTCCATTTGCATGCATAATTGCATTTGTGATTGGTAATGAATCAGGCCGAGTCCATAATTAAACCTGTAACACAGCCAAGACACAACCATAACATTCAGATGAGATGCAAGGTCTTTGTGTGTCTGAATAACCACCTATAATCTCTGCCAGGAATGCCCCATTCATTAGAGAGTCCATGCAGCTTACTCGGTCCTGCAACTTTGTGTGCACACACTGTTGGATGCATACAGAGAGAGAGAGAGAGAATAAATATAACAATATAGCTAACAGCATATAGGGCTCTATTTACTACAATCCGCAATTGTAATGCAGATTGTAGTGTGATATATAGGCAATATCACAGGAATTTACTATAAATCCCTTGTAAGGACAGAGCTTGCGAGAAAGCTCTGTCCCTGCGAATCCCCTCCGAGGCCTTATCACGGTATTTTTGTAAAAAAATACCATGACAAGAGCCCCACGCATGCGCCGACCGGCTGCCGCTGCTCTTACCCCCCCTCAGCACTGAGCCCCACCCCCCCGCATTCGTGTACCCCTCCACAACCCCACCTCCCCCACCACGACCCCCCCTCTCCCTTAATTACGCTTACCTGCATGATCCGGGCTCCGGTGATGTCCTATGGTCAGCTGACATCCCATACTGCACTGGGATCCTGTCAGGTGACGACCGGGTCGCAGTGCAGCATGGGAGACCAGCTGACCAGAGGGAGGACATCACTGGAGCCCCAACCACCGGTCCCTGGAGTCAGGTAAGTTTTTTTTTTTTTACTTTTTGTATTTACTTTTTTTTGCAGTGCATTAGTGTGTGGTCTGTTTCCCCGTCAGAGCGAAGCAAGAGTCCAGTAACCAGGGGAGACCCTGGATATCACAGGGCTTTCCCCAGTATTTTTTCTCAATTTATTTTTAGTAACTTTGGTCAGATCACATTTCCCATTACAAATATGGGAAATGCGATCTGATTACTAAAAATAAGTGATACTTAGGGGTTGGAGTAGAATTTTACAAATTCTAGCCAAATTGCCCTTTAGTAACTGTAGGTGATACTAAAATAATGTGAAAAGGGTGTGAAAACACCCTTTTTCACTTTATTTTAGTAAAAATAATGTTAATAAATAGAGCCCATAATGAGTGCAGTACTCTCCTTTGGTGCTACACTATACAGTACATAAACATAGTTAAATGCAGGCACCATGCTATCTGTTTGCTTTACTTAACTTTACCTTAAGCTTTTTACAGACAGCATTTTTTAGTCCTTATGCAAGTCACAAGAGCTGTTCTATGTCTTATCTTTCTTGCCAGCAGATGGCAACAATCCTTATGTGAGATTTAGAAGACAGGGAAAAAATGAATAAGGATGTCTTGTATGTGATGATGTCATAGGCAGCAGATTGTGTATACTTCCTGTATCAGCAGTCTGGGGACAGACAGAGGCAGTAGTGTTACAATCTTGAAACTGAATACCATTTCTTGATTAGATTTTTGCATGTGAGCAACCTGTTCCATAATGGCTGTCATGAAACTTATTGACCAGGTAGGATTCTTATTAAATAATTTTTGGGGTTTGTGAGTGTACAGTTATATAGGTTCTGTTTGTGTAAAACTGTGGCTCTGCTGCAGCAGTCTGTAATAGAGAAACAAATGTTGAACTTTTGTATAAGTGTACAAAAATGACTCGATTATAAGATGTCTATAAGGTTTTAAAAACTGTAGTGAGCAAGTAGTGAAAATCAGTTGAAAATAAAGCATACTTGCCTACTTTTTTTTTCCTCCCTGGAAGAAGCCTGGGGAAGAGAAGCAGGTGATGGAAAGACAGGCTGCGGTTTTTGTGTTATTAAACCCCGCTCCTCATGGTAAATTGCAGCATATGGCATATATTTAAATAGATTCGGGACAAAATGTAGCAATTCTTTTAGAATTTCTTCATTGGGCCCAGCCCCCTACTTGCAGACTGCCGATCCCTCGAAAAATTCTCCCCATTCTGCTCACTTCACTAGGAACTGAGCAGGATGCAGGAGAAGTGCCTACTCTTCCCGGTGTGCAGGGGGTTACCTGGAAAATTGGGAGCTTCCCGCAGGTCCCGTGAGAGAAGGCAAGTATGAAATATAGTAGCATAAAATACCATATTGTGTCATTTATGAGTCAGTGATATAGAATAAAGTTAATTTTCCACTTTAAGCAGGAGATTTATCAAATTATGATGAGAGATTAAATGGAGAAGTTGTCCATACCAACCTCAACTTCTAACTGTCATTGAGCAGGCTGTGCTAGCAAAATTAGAGAAGCTGATTGGTTGATATGAGCAACTTCTCCATTTTATCTCTGATAAAGTATATTTGTGGCATAATAAATATATGTTGGATGAAATCATTATCAGTTTAGAAGTATATAAGGGATTAAAAAAAAGACCATGTATTAGTTAAAACTACATGTTACTTATAGTAACAGTGTGTGTGTTTAAAATAGAAGAAACTTGCAGTTCAATTTTAGGCTGTGTAAGAGCAGTCTTAGAAGATGCTAGAAGCTCCGTTTTTGTAAAGTAACTGTGTTATTTATATTCCAGTATGAAGACGTGTCTTATAGGGCGTATTTTTTAAGACGTATTGTACTGTCATGACATGTTTAAGCAATGTATATATACTGTAATAAACTGAACTGTGAACAGTCTTGTAAGCTCTTTACAAGGCTCACTTGCACGTGCAATAAAGACCACTTGCTTTTCACACTTGCTGTTTGTAAGAGTGCTATCACAATCTCTCACCACGATTTGATATATCTCCCCCTACATTTTTTCATATACATACCATACCAATCACAGGAGCAAGATATATTGGTATATTTTTGCTGCCACTAACCATGACTATCTATGGCATTTATCAGTCACATGAAGGGGTGGTGGTAACATCAGCACCACCAATCATGTTAGAAAGTTGGAGTCTATGATGATTTATGTTAAACTTTTTAGCACAGTAGTGTTTTCCTTATTGTGTCTCTGAATAATCCGTTAGTGTCCTAGAAGTGAGACAGAGTATTCAGTTATTAATGGTAGCAGCTGTGATAGCACTAATACGGTGATACAGCATTACTGATCTGAGCAGCATTGGATAATCTGTGATCCCATCACCCGGCTGAGTGACCATGGGGCTGACGGAGATCCTGACCTCTCCACCCTCCCCCAACAGCAGCGACATGCCTCTGTTTTGGAAAATGGAGGCCGTCACTACTCTTTCCCTGCCCAGAAATGGCAGCAGACTGTCAATAACTGACGGGTCTGGCGCATGTGCAGATTCCCGGGAATCTGAGATCAGCAGTGCACTGAATCATACTCATATACCATTTAAATAATACAGTTTATTTTATTTGATCACCAGTCAGTCTCCTTCTCGTATATTAATAATTATTTGTAATTGAGTAAACAATAGATATATTCCATTATAGAATCTTAGGGGTAAATTAACTAATGTGAGAGTTTTTAGAAGTGGAGATGTTGCCCATAGCAACTGCAATTAGAGTCTAGCTATTATCTTGAAGAAGGCGCTAGTTAAATGTGAAGTAGAATCTGATTGGTTGTTATGGGAGACATCTCCACTTCTAAAAACTCTCACTTTAGTCAATATACCCTTAGTGTTTTTCACCCCTGATAGAATGTTGGTAGGTTATGCTAATATTTAATATATGCTAAAAAAAATGTACATATTTTATTATTGTAATCAACCAATGCAAGTTATATTTGTCAGACTGGTTTATACAATTATTTATTGGTCATTCAAAAGTGTTTATAGCAATAATCTACATTCCTATCAATAAGAGTTCAGTAAAATATAATGTTTTTTAGTGGTAGGCTGATATGTCTACAATTTGTAAGAAACAACCATATTCTTGTGAGAGATGTGCGGGCTCAGTTGTCAGAAAACAGCCCACCTGAACTTCATGGATCTGAGTGAATCCGCGAGGCAGCTTGGGTTTCCCACTTTGCTAGGATTCCAAATCGAGACAAAAAAAATCTTCATCCTGGCATCGGTTTCTCACGAGTTTTGGATTCTATATAAGTCTCTCCCATGGTGATTTAGGCGCCATTTCACACTGACTCCAGTCTGTGCTGTGCTGTGTGCTAATGTGTCTAGTGGCTGCTGTGCTGTGTCTATCATCTCCACCTCCAGTGGCTGTTGCTGTGCTGTGTCCATCCACTCCTTGAGTCCAGAGGCTGATGTGCTGTGTCAATCCTCTTCACCTCCAGTAACTGCTGCTGTGATGTACCCATCTACTCCCTGTGACCAGTGCCTACTACTGTGCTATGTCCATCCTTCCACCTCTAGTGGCTACTGCTGTGTTGTGTCCATCCACTTCCTATGTCCACTGACTTCTGTGTCCATCCACTCCTTTACAAGTCTAAGGGGTCTATTTACTAAGCAGTGTTAGGAGACAGAGTGAAAAGTGATATGGTGCCAGCCAATCAGATCCCAACTGTCATTTTTCAAACACAGCCTGTGAGATGGCAGTTAGGAGCTGATTGGCTGGCACCTTATCACTTTTAACTGTGGCTTCTAGCACTGCTTAGTAAATAGACCCCTAACTGTCACACAGTGGTGCTGCACTGGGACTCCGCAGGCCATACCCCACTGCAGTTGTCATTTGTGAAAAAAGTCATTAAAAAAATGAAAAGTTAATTATTTTTTTAACACAACCTGTGTGTGCTGTCCTCCAGTTAATTTGTTCATGTACATACAAGTGACGGCATGCAGTCTGAGCTGAGCTGTGAAAAGTAGAATACAAATATTTTTTTCTATTGTTTGTACCTATGTCTAAGCGCTGTCCCCCAGTGCATTTGTTCATGTACATTTAAAAGCGCTGTGTCTCCACGCAGTGTGAGCTGAGCTGCGAATTAAGAAAAAGTCAAAAACATATATTTTCTATTGTTTGTACTAAGCCTGTGCACTGTTCCCCATTGCCTTTGTTCACATGTAAAAATAAAAGTGCTGTGTCTCCACGCAGTGTGAGCTACTGTAAGTGTGTTGCAGGTGGTGGCCAGTTTCTTTTTCTTTGTCTTTTATTAAAATCAAAATTTTTTGTGTGTTCTAAAATATTCAGGCCATGATACTGAAGTGTTTAAGAATACTAATGGTCAGTAGGTAAAGGGCCACTGGCTTAATATTATGAGGTTCTGGTTTTGTTGTGGACCCGGGGTGGTAATAGGAGCAGATTTAAAAGAAAACGTGGAACTTTTAATAAGTGGTTTAGTAGACATGAGTATGAAGAATTAAAAGTCCAGGTCTTGGTAACTGTAGTGTGGTAATGGGAAAAAAGTCTAGAAAGTGACAGGTAGGGGCAGTCCAGTATTCCAGGTTATGAGGCTGAAATAAGTGCAGGCTTGAAGCAGTAAAATCCAGAGGGGGTGCAAGTGGAGGCACGGTGCAGGGTGACAGCAGACTCAGGAGCTCAGGCAATGGGAGAGGCAATAGGAGGAGGCAAGACCTCAATATAGACGCGCTTGTATTAAGAAAAATTAAATGTATCTATTAAGTGTGTTGTGAGCAATCCTTAACTGATACACTATGATACAATATAACCACTATGTAGCTGCAATGATAAATTGTATCAGTGGAACAAACATGGCATAAATAATAAAAATATGAAAACTAAATAGAATATAATAAAATGAAATAAAATGAATGAAATACAACAAAACAAAACAAAAAAAAAATTCAACAAAAAAAAAAAATTCCTTTGTGTAAATATAAAGATAGACCGGCAAAGTCTGACAACCTGTGCGCTAAATATAAAACATAAATGGTAAGATGTTTATAGCTCTTATGGTGAATTGTTTGTCAGTTGGGAGTCCCGTATTACAGATTATTAGAAAGGGATCCGGAGCACCGGTGGACACACCCTATCTTTCCCTGACGGCAGCAAGAGCGGCAAATGACAAGCAGCTAACAGAATGAGTGTGATCTGCTGCACGCTGTGAGCCTCCTGCTTGTGCTTGTCCGGGATATGCTTTCTCTCTGGCTTCTTGTGTCACGCAGAAAACGGGAATCTTCTTCCTCGTTTGCTCGAGCTTCCTCTGTCAAATGACGTCAATACGGGGTCCCGCTTCGTGTAAATAATTTTTTAATAAGAGCGCACGTTTTTTTTATCATAATAGGAGGAGGCAGTAGGAGGAGGCAGGGGAATCCAGCAGGGTAAGGAGCAGTTTAGGTGAAGCAGGCTTAGGCAGAGATCCAACAGGCAGGCGGACAAGCTCAGGAACTCTCTCTCAGCTTGCGCTGAGAAACACGTTGCACTGGCAATGCAAGGGTACTCTGAACTCCCTTTTATACCCAGTGCTTAGCCATGACTGGTCAGAGAGTGAGCATGTGACACACCAGGATTGGGGAACTAGGTCACATGGCCAAAAGTGGAACGGAAGCACCACCAGGCCTAACCAGCAAAGAGTGACAATATTCCCATACAGGACCACGCACAGCCAATGCCACCTACCAGGCACCAGCACCACAGGCAGACGCCCCCCTGCCATAGCATCCTCACAGGTAACACCCGCTGACCACCATGCCGAGAAACTCTGGTCGTGACAAATATCTGCACAGTGCGTTGCAATTGATGGACAGTTTTTTTTTTATTTGTCTTACTTTTATCAAATTTATATTGTTTGTGTGTATTATCCATCATACTCTCTGGTGCACCACCCTCCTAATATTTGTTAGTATAAGATATGGAGTTAGCTGCTCTGCAGAGCAACATGGCTTCTCTTTTAACTCTTGTGAGGAATTCTTGGCTATTGACAATGTAATATTTTATGGCCTTATATTTAATTTTCTTAATCAATCAATCTAGTATAAGTAATTAATCAATCAAATAATTAATGCACCACTTTGATCTATGTTGGGTGCTTGTTTTTTAACAGAATTTTCCATTTCTCTGCTTTTTTTTATAGCAGTAATACAATAATGAGTTATCTATGAATCAATCACTCAGTCTCTCTTCCACTACATATTCCACCTCCATTTCCCTGTACTGCCCTCAGGCCTCTGATCTACTGTAGTTCTTCATTAATTAAACATTCTATAGCATCATATACAGTAGTTTATATTAAACTGCCATCCTGTCTTTTGTATGTTTCCTATAGTAGATTTGCCATGTTTGAAGTTGAACTGCCATGTGTTTGTGCCGCCCACTACTGTCACATAGCTTAGTCAGCCAACTAGCTTGGTGTAACCTTTTGGCCTAAATACAATGAAAACTATTTTGTGAGCTGTAATACTGTAGGAACAAAAACAGGCCCAAATTATGTGATTTTTGTTGCTTTTATCTATTTTAAAAAAATACACATCCTAAACCAAAACACGTGGGGTGGTTTTAATTAAAATCAAAACACGGAGGTCAGCGCACATCTCTAATTATTGTACTAAGCAAAGCTTGTGTGATGCACATTCCCATATATTGAAGATTACTTCAACGTAATTGTCCAACACTGTGAATATATCAGTGTCATAAACAAGTAGAGTTTGTTGAAAGCTGTAATTGAGACTTCTTGACATCTTTCAATGTACTTACTAAAAGTAATATTTAAACTCCAGTGTTTAAGGGGAAGTGAACCAACTAGCTATCCAAATTAATCCATTAACAGCTGAATTGAAGCCTTAAATTAGGTAAGAATTACATACTTCATAAATAAAATATATTAAAACTGAACTGAAGATTTTACCATTAAACTGATAAAATAAGGAGAAAGTACTATAAAAAGATTTGACCTGTTTGACTGCGGATTAGAGATGGCCGACAAAAGGCTTACCAATGACAATCTTTCAATCTTTGTTTATACCTTTTATGGCCATCACTACTCTCAGACACAGGACCTGATTCAGAGACGGACGCTCTGAAAGAGTGTTCGCTCTGAATCAGGGCATTTTTTTTTTTTGGTGCGGCCTCCTGGCCGCTCGCATAGCTGTGTTTGACCTCCCACAGCTATTGCGAGCGGCCAGGATGATGGACGCGATGGTCAAGACCATCATGACCATTGGGCTTGCGATGAGACCCTTGTGGTAGGGTCTCGTGGCTGCAAGCCCCAGAGAGCTTCTGGCTCTAATAGTGGCTCTAATGGTGATGTCAGTGGGGCCGCCCACAAATGGCAGGTGTTTGCTTGGGAACACCTCCGTTTGTGAAGCCACCCCCCCACCACGCCTACAAAACGGGGCGAGCTGTCGATCAACATCGACAGCCGCCCCTTTTGTAGTGAGCCACGAAGCGAGAGAATTTCTTCTGCGGCCGCTGCGCATGCGCAGAGCACACCAAGCGCACTGGTCTGAATCAGGCCCACAGTCCCAAGCAGCTATGGGAGTAGTGGGAGGCAGGACAAGGTCTTCCGCTCAGTTGGAATCAGAGAAAGAGGGAAGAGCTATGACAAATAATGGGGGGGAGACAGCTATGCCCATCTGCCATATAAAAAAATGCTGTGCTTTCTGCAATTGATGGCAGAGATGCATTGGACCTCTGCCATCGATGGTAAAACATCAATGGTTGCTAATCATTGATAATGTACGGAAAACCCTTACTTGTCTCTCATATAAATGAACCGGAGTGTATTTGATTTCTAATGCAGTCTGCTTTCAAGCACATTTAGTACAGATGGTGCTGTGCAATAGATACCAATGGAATAAAATACGATGTACAGTAAGTAGCTCATTCTACCATCTTTTAACAAAACTGAATATTTTCAAACATTTACAAATTATAATAGCATAGAAATTGCATATTTGCAAATGTCCACCTATGTAGTATTTGGAGACACTTAACTCAATGAAAATCTTATAATCAATCTCTTGCAGCAATATTTTTCAGAATGGTTCTAGACCCATACAGACCCCAACTATACATTTTGTCACCATTTAAAGAAAAGAGAGAGAATATTATAAAGACAAACCAAGATTAAGGCCCGGATTCAATTGGCGAAAAGTGCCATTTGGAGAAAAGTTGCTGCAGATTCAGACTTTCCGCCTGTTTACAAAGTTTCTCCATAATCATTACAGGATGATTTTGCCTAAGCAGAAACTCAATGCATTGTAATAGGCGGAAAAGTAGTTCCTATGAATAGCAGGTGAAAAAAAGTGCAAAATCATTATTTTGGGGTGCAAACGTGGGGAAATTACTCATTTTTAGCTTGATGTATTTAGATGCTAAAATTTAACAGACAAAAATTAAAGTGCAACTACTTTATTTTGTACATTTCTCATGCAAATAACATATAAATAAAATCTATTTTTGTCAAAGAGATAGATGAACGAAGGACTTAATTTTGACATAACACAAGGTCATCTTAAACACACACATTCCGTGGCATACTGTATATCCTAACCCACTGCTCTATGCTCCTTCCTCACTATCTACCCATCTGTCTTGCCCCTGTCTGTCTGCCCCTCCCCTTTAGAATGTAAGCTCTCACGAGCAGGGCCCTCATCCCTCAAGTGCTTTGCCTCCCCTTACTTACACTATCATTTACTCCTGACTCCTCAATTGGCACCTAACACTTGGTTGCTAACGCCAAACTGCTTGTGTTATGCAGCAATGTTTATAAACTATGTCCTTGTCCTGCATTGTTTTGTGTTACTATTACTGTTTTTCTTGCATGCAAATTTATGACCTGTGTAAGGCTCTGCAGAACCTTTGTGGCACCATATAAGTAAAGGATAATAATAATAATAAGAAGAAGAACCCTAGGGACAGCCCCCCAAAGGACAAATCAGCAAAAAATGACATCAAAACACCCCAAAAAAGTACTTTTGTTTTGGGGGCGACAAAGTAAAAAGTGCAGGGACAACTTAAAAAAACTACCAAAATAGACTTCTTGGGGTGCTGTAAGGAGGGGCCAAGTGTATATGGGATTCCAGGTGTATGTATGAGGGTGGTTTTTCACATTTTTTAAAAATTCACTTTATAGACAGAAAAATATGCTAGCACCCATTTTCAAGTACCCCAAATTTGACTGGACTACTTATTTTCACCAAAGAATACTGCTTTATGCCATTCTTCACCACTTTTACAAAGATGCTAATAAGAAGCAATTTAAACTACTTAAGCACCCCAGACACTTGTATTAGGGCTATTAGTACACATGTACATTATTTCCCTATGTTAGTGCATCTTTTTTTAAAGTACAGACTGATTTCCCCACTTCTGACAGTACTTTCCGCCTGTTCCGCATTCACCGCTTTCCATTTTCGGCTGTGTAGGAATTGAATAGGGCAACAAGCGGGGACAAAGTGCACCTCTGAAACAGGTGAAGGATGCGGAAAGTCTGATAGGCATAACTTTTCCGACTTTTCGCCTCTAATTGAATACGGGCCTATATTTGAAACCCTTTTCATTCCCACTATGGACCTAAATATGTGGAGTTTGTATATTCTAACTGTGCTTGCGTGGGTTCCTCCAGGTACTCTGGTTTTCTCCCACACTCCAAATATACTGGTAGGTTAATTGGCTCCCAACAAAATTTAACCCTAGACTGTATGTGTGTGAACATGTGGTAGGGAATATAGATTGTAAGCTCCATTGGGGCAGGGACTGATGTGAATGGCCAAATTTTCTCTGTAATGCTCTGCAGAATTTGTGTGCACTATATAGTAACTGGTAATAAATACATTGTGGTTTTCTAACAGGAAACAGTTCTTGCTGCGAGTGAGTTATCAGAATGGATACCATAATCTAATACTCCACATGACATTGTACCTTAGACATTATTTAATACTTAGACATTATCTAATAATCCACATGACATTGAGCCTGATTCAGAGGGCCTGATTTCGATCTAAACTCAAGTGCAATTGCATTTGCGATTTTACTCTGCAAATGTGAATATATGCTAATGAGTCAGAAGATTACAGCATATGGACATCAACTGCTGCCTTCTCATATCCATCAAATGACATGCAATATTGGAAACATTGATGTAGATAGGGCACCCATAAACCTTCTGAATAAGTCTGACTTATCTCAAACAGAGCAGCTCTCCTGACACATATAGGGGTCTCCAGATGCGAGCAAGATCACAGTGGCTAATATATGCATGTCCATAAACAGTGTTTAAATGAACCTGACATGCCTGCGTTTCTGTAGTCACCCCCATTACTACCTATGAATCACTTTACGAGTAAATCCTCTTTGTGACTAAAATCACAATTGAATTGCTGCTTGTGCATAGTGTGGCTTTTACACATGTGCAATGTGGAGGACAATTACTCAATATGAATGAAACTTCGACTTTGCATCCAGATCGGAATCAGGGCCAGAGGTGTATGCCAATGTTTTTTTTACTGTGCATGCATCTGGGTTACACTACACATGCATTCCGATGATTACAGCTGGGGGACACAGTGCAATTTTGGATGCAGAGAACAGTATTTCACTGTGTGTTTCTAGGTGGTTACAGGGTGGTGGCTATCCATATGTGGGCATTTCACAGCCAGCGACTGCATCCAAAGATAAAGTTGCAATGGCCTGGGTAAACACATTTTGGCAGATTTTGTCAGTACTCATAGGGCTGCTCTAATGATCGATGCTGCAATAGTTGTGCGATCAATGGTGCAACTTTTTATGCAATGTGGTGGATTAAAGACACAGCCAGTGGACATCTCTATACGAAATCCATTGCCTGTGGCATTAGCATAAAGACAAGTAGGGCTGTGTGAAAAGATACAGTCATGACTGCTTTAGCATCCACCTCTGAATCAAGCCCATTTTTTCAAATAAATAGTTCTTCATTTTTTACCTATCATAAACAGCAGCTCTCCAATTTGTTAGTTATTACTGTCACTACACAGATAATGTCAGGGTCCTTAAATCCGATTTTTTATGAAATATTTGATATTAATCTAACATTTTGCGACTGATTCAAAGTAACACGCAAGTCCATTTTGCAGACAGATTTTCTATTTTTAACATTAATCATGTTACAGAGCCATGTGCACATGTCTACAGTTCAGGGTCTTATGTATCTTATTCACATCTTTACTGCACTGGAATGAGTATACAGTAACTCGGTGGTAATGGGGCATGGGACATTCGGTTAAGTTGAATAAGGGCATGTTGTGGGATATGTAGAATTGTGTTTAGCCAGAAATCAGTCCGATTTCAGATGGATCTCTCTCACCAAATATGGGGCTGGTGTAAGTGTGCACTGCATGATTACTGGCATTTGAATAAGCAGATTCATAGGGTAGCCACAGAGAGGAGTATAACTTGTTCACACAAGGCAAAACTGGTGAATGACACAGAAAATACACAACTAGCATTCTCGCTAGGCTGTTTTAGCGGGGTGCCGTGCCCTGCCCGATTTCTAAAGGGCAGAATGCACCCTGCCCCTCTAAAACAGCCTGCGGGTGCCATCCCCACTGGTGGGATGAAGTGTTCTGTGGTTGGGGAAAATAGCGGTGCAGTGATCACCGATCATATTCACTGAGAAAGGAGCAATTGGGGGCAGCCATAAGTGCCGTGCAAGCCCCCAAGAGTGATGAAAATAGGTCACATTTTAAAGGAATGCCCCGTTCTCATCCCCCTTTGTGTGCGCACGCCCAAAGGCACGCACAGGAGTGCCCCTTTCAAGGTCTGGTTCCCTAGAATGAACAGTACACAACAAAATATTTAGTAAGACCAGGCATGGTAACCAGACTGGAGATAATACTAAAATCTACAGGACCTTAGCTTCATCAAAACCTAAAATTACTTGATGCCTCTTGTGTTGGGGAAAACAAATCTCACACATAACCCTGTAAAACACAGTGAGTAGTGCAAAGCCTCTGGTTGTCATGCTGAAGGTGGAAGAACTATCACTTTGCCTGACTGTACAACACATACAGATGTGTCCTCTTGCATCTTTGCCACTCGTGCGGGAAATCACACCACACATGGCAAGAGTCATGCACCCATGAATGGGTACATGCACTGCATTCACACCCGCGACTCATAGGGTTGCATGTTGCAAACGCAGTGCTCTACACGGTGTAGTGTGGTGCACGTGGTTGCAACTAATCACATGACTTGATGCGTGTGCATGTTTGCAGTGTGATCTGCAAAGATGCAAGAGGTAGTGCCTAAAAATGCCAACTTCCAAAGACCCAAACCCAAAGCTTGAATCTCGGAAGTAGAAAAGTGGCTCCACCAAACCGGAAGGAATGTGTGCCAAAATCATCAAGAAGGATTTCAAAACATGTCCAAACTGGTACTTGGTAAGAGGAGATCCATCCAGGTTGATCAAACAGGCCCTGGCAGATTCGGAATGCAGAGATAAATGAGCATGTGCTGAGGATACTCAGATTTAGAGTTCTTAAGTTTATACAGCAAAACATTCTGCACTAAAATATCCTAAGTTTTTTTTTATGATAACAGATAGCAAACGGCCTGCATGAAAATAATTCCAGACAAAAAGAGAGTATCAGCTGATGCTTACTCTTACCTTTATTTGATAGAGAGGCACAATACTGTTCCCACTGACTATAACTATGCTATCTCATAGGAACAGACAGCCCCCAAGGCTACTGAGCACCTTACTAATTCCTCCAATGTATCTGAATTACCTGTTAAATATAAGGAGTACATACCTTAACATTCAATCTCAGCAAAAGGTGCTAGCTCTCTAAATTTAACCTAGTTACACATAGAAAGTGTGCCATCAGTGGAATTCTCCACATCAAAGACATGCTTAGCCTGGAAAATCTAGACCAAACAAAGCAGGATCAACCTAGCAATCAATCAAACCACTGGCAACTTATGGTGGGTACACACTATACAGATATATCTGCAGATTGAGTGATCTGCAGATATATCTGCAGATGATGGTTCGTACACACTGAACAACCATCATCTGTGTCTGCCTGCAGGTCACGGGAAACAGGGGGCATGTTGGGGGAGTGTCCCGCCGGCCAGGGTGCATGTTCTATCCCCCTCCTCGCGGCTGCTGCTGTGTGTGTACTGGCAGTCTGCCGACCTCCTGTACACACCTGCCGATGGACAGATATGTTTCCAGACATACCTGTCCATCGGCTGTGCAGCACAGCCAATGCGATATGTTGGTGAATGCCGACATTCATCGACATATCGCGGGTACACACTGCCCAACAGGCAGCAGATACATTGGCCAATCAATTGATCGGCCAATGTACCTGTCAGTGTGTACCGACATGATAACTGTATGCTCCCTCCAAAGTTCCAATACCACAATAATCAGAAAAAGTTTAAGCAGGAGTAAAAGCCTGGCTAGTTCCTCTCTAACCCATTCCTCTGGCCACACAAAATGACCCATCAAAGTATGAACCAAAACCAGAAGAGACAGCAGCATCAGTGAAGAGCTGGAAATCTGAATTTGTACTCATTGGTGACATCCACAGAAATCAAAAAAGGGGGATAGAAAGGAACTCTGTTTTGTGAGCACTCAATTTATGTAATAGAATAATACTAAAAATTATGTTTATGGCTTGATCACGGGGGAATCCTACACCATTCCCCCGTAATCAAGCCACATTGGCGAAACGCGCGTCGGCAGCAGCACCAGCAACAGTAAGGGTTCCCGTGGCTGCGCAGCACGGGAGACCCCGACTTCAAGTTTGTATGCATTTAAGTAATCTATACATCATGCATAGCGTGCGGACCTATCAGGGTTATAAAGCTCACTTTACTCATTTGTTAATGTTCTCTGAATACAGAACGTATCAAACCTATAACGGCTACTCTGGTTCATTTTCATTTCATTCATTAACTGATTTGTTTGTATACTGAATGTACCAACTGCAATATAACAGCTGGTATTTGATGCAATTGTGGCTTATAGCTATAACTGAGAGTTGTTACTGAGAATAATTTCTTTGAATAAACCCTTGCAGTAACACTTATAAATACAGTTGGGCAATACACAATATTATGTGAGATATATAAGAATGAGGTTGTCCATTTACACTATTTTTGAAACAGTTACAGGATTTTATTATCAAAAGTGTTTTCCTTTCTGAATTTATTCAGATGTACAGTATGTTCTGCTATTTTTTCCAGCACATATTATGTATAATTTTGTTTCCTGTCAAATGTAACAGATCAGCTCACATTTAGAAACAGTAAAGTTTATTGTCATTCTGCATCAGTTAGTAGGGAGATTCATCATTAGAATGTGGTTCATGGTAGTATGTTTTTCTAAAAGCATAGATGGATGGTTATTGTACGATACAGAAAATCTGTGCTCATATGTATACAGAATCTTGCTTTCTGTCCCTCTATTAACTGCTGACTACCTCAGGATTAGTAATTCTCTCATTGAGGGTCCAATGCTCAATTAGTAAGACCCACAAAAGAAGAAATGAACAGCTGAGAAAAATCACTGTTATCCTGTTGTTTCTAAGGGCAACCCGTTTTTTATGGTCACTCGCTCCTCATAGATGGACTTAGTTCTGGGTGAGGAGTAGCAGAATCAGGAATTAACAGCTTCTATACCCTGACTGTCCTTGCACCTGGATTTCTCTTTTATACAGAATTAATAACTTTGAAAATGTATTGAAGTCTAAGTGTACTGAAGGCAGCGTCATAGTGCACATCACCTGGTTGTATTTCACACTGAAGTGATCACAGTTCTTGCGGTAGGGTATAGTCAACCTCAAGTGCTGCAATCACATCCAATGGTAACCGATGTACAGATGGTTGCATACACTTCTTGGAGAGGACATGTGCAAGAGGGCATCTTAAGACAGGCTGGTGGGCATCTACATACACAGAGCGATCACACGCGAAGACATAGTGGGCGCACTTATGCATTGCCGTGCGATCACTTAGCCGAATTTGCATACGCTGGGTGCGAGAGAATGAATCTAGCGAGCGGGTCTGAATGAGCTCTTAAATTCAGAGCACTATCAATGATAGTAATAGTAATTTGACACAATTCAATAGGAATAAAGAGACTGACCAAGAGAGTAATACTAACACATTATTAAGTTCTATTTATCTGATGCCTTTTCAAGAATCACACCTATGGTGGAAAGTACCAAATCTGACAAAGAAGGCGAAGCAAAAGGGCCAGCCAGCCATCCTTCCATCCCATGTTCACCTCCCTTATGACATTCTCCATTGTCACATGTGACAATTGAACAGCATACTTTAAATTACAGGGATTTCCAGTCAGCACAGGCCTCGCACTGGGAAGGTAGAAAACTTCCATTAAACACAGTTTCAGAATATTTGCCACAGCTCTGTCTAGGTACATTGAAAACCATCTTTTGAATGATCCAAGGCATATAGGAGATGGGGCCTTATTTTGCTCCGTAGCAAGTTAACTGTCTTTTACAAGGTCTCCAGGCTGGAGGCCTTAAATGGTGTGTTATGGGCCCCCACATCTGAAACAAATGTGCTGACATCAGAGTCGATTGCAACAAATGGAGCCATTAAAGGCAAAACAATGGCCCCGTCCTGCTGCTTCCAAACATTCACATAGGAGGAGTCTTCTTCAAGAATGCAGATGTAGGATCAGTCACCAAATCTGGCTGTGTGACTTCCAGCAAGACTTTGACATGCTTTTTGCCTACATCCAATGCCACAAAACCCGACTTCTTATGAGGAAGCTCTCATCCTACAATCCCTTAAAAGTATTGAATCTCCAAATCAGCTGTGGAAAACAAATTCATTACCATCAACCAGTTTTTGTATAACTGGTAGGTCTCTTTGCCCACCTCACCTTTACACTTAGAAGCTTCCAGGTCTGCTTTAACTTTGGAATTATGGGCAAATACATCAACATATTTATATTTTTTTATGTGGTAATGCATATGGGAACAGAAACCTCACAAGATAACCATATTGTCAAAATGGACAATGCTACAATGAAGCAGCACTGCTAAACCTGAACTGCCGGAGCTTGTTGGCAAAGATCTTCGCTGCTGACATTTGTACTTATGGCACCTAGGCTTAGGCCTTTTTGAACCTAGCACTGACTCATGAGAGTAAGTACTGGATAGGGAAGCTAACCACACTATCATCGGTCATTGAGGTCTCCAAATCACTGGAAGGACTTGATATGGTGTCATCACCAACTGACCTGCCAAGAGAGACAAAGAGGCAACACCCAACTCTCCTTAAGCAGGGGTCAGGTGACAGATAAAAGCAAAAACAGTCTTAGCAACAGAGAGAATTGTGGGGGCATCTGGGCACACTGGCACCCAAAGCCTGCAAAAATTTACCATTAACAGGAACCAGCTGCATTTGGGCCAAGGAGTCTGAATCATCTGGACAATGCTTGTGTGGCCAGCAAATGAGCCACTACTCCCACTAATGCCACCATGTGATTTATGTATTTATGGTATTTTAGGATGTATTGTTGCAAGTTGTTTTAAATGAAGCAAACCCATCAAAGGATTAGCCAAAGCCAAATGATTTGTCGCAGGTGCTGCTGAAATAGGCTGTGATGGTGGTATCACTCTGGAGCCTGTTCCTAGTTGGAAATTCTTCTTGCTGCACACTTCTTGGCAACACAGTGTCCCTGACATCCAATCCCGCTGCCACCATCTTTAAAGAGGTGGTTGAGACCAGCTACTGCTGGACACTATGGCTGAGTTTGGCAGTGTTTAGAAGCACTCCTACCCATGGCCTAGGTCCCTCCATGATCCCCTTGGTAAGCAGAGGTATACATCAGGGAAGAAGAGGCATGGAAGGAGTTGTCATTACTGCTACTTCTGTCCCTGCAACCATCATCTGGGTGGAGGCAGGTGCTTCTCCTTGCCCAGCAATGGCCACAGGAACCTGGGCTGCTCAGCTGTTGGGTCCTGGACCTCCAAACCAAGGCTGGTTAAGGGCAAGTGAGGCCATAATTGGCTGCTTCCTGACCAGGGAGTGAGACTTCCCCCCTGCCAAATTGCAAAAGGCCACACTAAAGTGAGCCAGGCACCCAAAAATGAGAAGGAGGCTGAAATGCACAGATGGGAAACATAGAAACAATATAAAATATAAAAGGAATAAAAAAAATAAAGGGAAATGATAGTAAGAGCAATAGGGGGAAAATAAACAATATATACAGTAAGAAAAAAAGTTAAATCTAAGTAAATAAAAAAACCAAAGGGGAAAAGATAAAAAGAAAATGATATAGACATAATTAATAGTATGCAAACTATGAATTTGCACAAAGGTAGCACTTCCCTGTCCTGGTAAACTTCCAAAAAAAAGAAAGGGACCTGCCTATAAAAGGAGAAAAAACATACCTGATGGCATGCCCAGTGCTCTAGTAGCTGTTGGGCTGCCCCAGTCCCTCTCTCCAACGAATAGACACTACGTGCATGTGCATGACATCTATTCACCATGTGCACTGCTAAGTAGAGCAGCGGTTGAGAGAGGACATCTCAATCCCCCCCACCCTGGGTCACTGCAGCCCATGGGTAGGATGGCAGAACTGCTCAAAAAGTGGGATTGCCTGACAAAATTGGGACAATTGGGAGGTATGACCTATTAAAGTAAAATAATTGTGAAGTCCGATCAGCTTACTTGGAGTCCCAAAGTCCAAAAATTTTATTCACAAAAAATACAATACAGTGTTCATTCATGGTTGGCACCAACGCAAGGCTTTAATTCTGAAAGCACTGACTTGCAAGGATCAGTGTGTTAACATTTTAACACAAAATATATGAGTAACCTTAGAGACACACAGTTAAGTTTAGATAAACTAGTCACCACACTATAGGTTACAGGTAAAAACAATGCATTTGGTCAAGCTTTCAAATGCCTTCCTCAATCATGGTAACCTCTTGCTTGTCATTTTAGTCATATCCATTTACTGTATGCTTACAGTGTATCCTAAGGCAGTCACTACTCATATTGGCAAAGTGTCAGATACAAGAGGTCCTTATTGGGAACATATGCATTTAACAAACAAGCTGTAACTACAAACAGCCTTGAATTAAACAAATGTTCACAAATCTGTGATCACTTACAAAATCAAATCTATTGCAGTGAGATATTTACACAGTGTTATGAAGGAAATTCTACAATGTTTAAAAGATTATAAACACTAATATACAACAGTGTAGATATGAAAATGAGCATTTCATACTTGACAACTCTCCCTCATTGTCAGGGAGACTCCTTGAAACAGTAACAATCCCCGTGAAGAGTCCATAAATCTCCCTGATTGCATCTTACCCCCATTATGTAGCTATACTTAGACATACATAAAACAGAAATAATATTAATATATATATATATATATATATGTATACATATATGTATTCAAATGGGAGCTTCAGTGACATTTCCCTGCATTGGTTATTTGGTACAATGATGTATCAGTGTGTTTTATCAATAAGTAGAGCTTACTGAGCAACAACTGCTGCTTTGGAGCTCATTTACATTAGGATGTAAGTCAACTTTATGACATGCCTCTCAGATGTAGCAGTACATGTCCACATTACCGCCGTGCTCATAGGTGTTGCTTTCAGAATCTCCCTGAAATGCTTCAAAAATAGACAAGTTTGTGTCACCATCCGCAGCTGGGAATTCCTCTGTGGAGGACAGAGTGCCGGGGGTGTAGGATGGCTAGGAGGCAGCAAGGGAAGTGACAGTGCTAGTGTCCTCAATAAAGGTCAGTCCCAGGTGTTTGCTAGACCTAGCCAGAGGTGCAGAGTCTAACCCCACTCAGTGGTCTTCACCAGTGACCCCTCCAATTGGGATATGGGTTTTGCCGCACTGAGTTTGCAGGTCGCAGCCCTCTGGCTAGGTACCTGGGAGAGACAAGGAGACTAGAAAATGTCATTGCAATAATGGGAGAAGTGATGAACAGATATGAATTTGTTACTCTGTAGATAGTTTTAGGATACAGTAGCTGTGCAGGGAACACACGCTGGTGAATTAACTAGTTACACTGGAAATAGGTTCAGGATACAAGTAGCTGTGCAAGGGACACAGACGCTGGTGAATTAACTTGTTACACTGGAAATAGTTTCAGGATACAAATAGCTGTGCAAGGAATTTTAGCAGAAGAGGAGAGACTTGAACTTTGGTAATCAGCTTAACAGCTAAGACAAGTAACACAGGAAAAGAGCTGAACTGCAATTAAGCAATAAGGAAGGAACTTGACACAGTGGTATAGGAACTGAAACATGTAACACAGGAAATAGCATTGAGAGCTGTACTGCATGCTGGAATTCAGTGAGAGAGTTGCTACATATAATGCAGGTTAGTAACTTGATGTACTGTAGATCCAGTCACAGAAAATAAAACTACAGGGAACAATGACACAGGGAAAGCTACTGAAACTAGTGCTGGGGATATTACATGAGGAGACTTAGGAAACTAGGTAAATGAGGCAGAGCTGGATAAACACAGGAGGATAAACTGAGGCAAGACTTGAAGTAAAACACGGAGATGTGAGCTGGCTCCAATGTTATTAAAGAGCCAGACTAGCTGTGGGATACACTGAAAAGTAACCTAGAGCCTGGAACAAATACTGGCATCTTAGTCACAGGGAAAGCAAAGTTTAACAGCAACTTCCTGCACCTGGAATTATAGTAAATACATTTAGGTAGCTGGTCATTGGATCAGAGGGTCAGCTGACTGACCGTACGACTACCATTGGGAGAAACTAGTCAGGTGATATGGAACAACATGGCTGCACCCATGCCTTCTACAAAATGAACCAGGACGCACACACTGAAGCCCTAGCAGACCCCGGGGAGAATACTCAGTCACCACTCACCTCCACTCCCAGTGTCTGAACAGATAAGCCCAAAGACGCCGGCACAGAGGTGAGTAGCAGCTGATCCCAGGCCACATCCTGACAGTACTCTGGACACCTAGGAAGTGCACTAGAAAAACCTCAAGAACTCGAAACTTGAGACACCATAAAAACTGAAAAAAAACAAATAAAAAATTTTCAGCCTTGGTATGAGGAAATTGTAGATTTACCAATCTTTAGTTGATATCTAAAAGGATAGATTTTTCTTCCAAACAGTCATAGTTCTCATAGGTAACTCCTTGGGAATATATGGCTCAGAAGGATAGACTTAGACAACAGAGAATCCTCAGAAAACAGGACATTGCCTCATGTAGGATCGAATTCTGACTCCAAGGGCTAAATTTACTAAGATTCGATTTTCCCATTTTTCAAATCGGATCGGATCGATCAAAAATGGTCTTTTTTTTTCACTTAAAAATCGGGAATTTACCAAGCTCCTGGTTTTGACATGATTGGTTTGATGAATGGTGTATTTGGTCAATCCTATCTGTTTTGAAGTCCCGATTTAAACGGCTGAATTTCTCTCCCGAACAAGCAGGCTGCACATATCAGTGAAATATGTGCAGACTATTTTTTACATTTTTTTTACTTTTAGGGATAATATCTTGAAAAAAAAAATGAAGTGAGCTCCCCTTCCAAAAGGCTAACCAGCCCGGGCTTGCCAGCCTGTCCCGGTAAATTACCGGGAACAAAATGTGTATAGTTCCACCGTAGATTAGGTACCAGCACCAGGCTGCAGGGCCAGTCCTGGTTTTAAATATAGGGGGAAAAATATTGCATATGGGTGCCCCTATAATTAAAACCAGCACCGGACCCTTTCTAGCGGGGTGCTGATGCTACAGCCAGGGGAGTCCTTTTACTGGGCCCCCCAGCCACAGCATTAGTCATGACCACTAGCCAACCCAGGCCAGGGATCCCTGGGGAGTTGGGGACTCCCCCAATAAAGGAGTCCCTCTCTCCAGGGAACACCTGATCTAGGCTGATAGCCCAGGGCTATCCCCACCACCCTAGGGTGGTGGGTGGCAGGTTGATAGTGTATGTAGTGTGTAAAAAATAGAATTAACGACATTGTCTTTACAGTGGATCTACAGGTACCAGCAAGCATCTCCCGCATGCTGATAGTTGGAGAATCACAAGTACCAGCATGTGGGGCATTAATGGCCCACTGGTACCTGTAGTTTACCTGTTAAGAAATGTAATTAGCATTTTGGGGGGGACCTTACATCAATTTTTTTTTAAGTTAACCCGTACAACACACTTGCCATTCAGAAACATACACAAATCACACTGATTTGTGTATGTTCGATGGCAACTTGCAGCTCAGGAGGTGGTGCATTGAAAACTGCTATTGAGTCCCCAATTTGAGTGTAAAACAGGTGACTATAGCAAAATGAATAATGGTAAATTCACGATTTGTATTAAAAAAGTGAAAAGTACTTCTGATTTGAGCCAATGGTGATATCATTTCTATTGTTCAAAATGGCGAAATTTGTGGCATTAAACCACCTGCTTTCAAGCAGAAAAAATGAAGAAATAACCCGACTTTAATGATAGTAAATTCCCGATTTTCAAAAAGTGATATTATATCCCGAAAATGCAAATCAGGACCAACACGGATCTTAGTAAATTTACCCCAAATTCCGTATCAAATGGAAGAATGGAAGAATTGATATGACTAGAAATCATGGAGGACTCTGGAGATGAACAGAGGGAAGCATAACCAACTCTGATAGGTTTAGACTGTTGGTTCTTAATATTTCTTCGAGACTTCTTCTTTCAGATTGATTGATCCTGTACTTTACAATCTTGAGAAGGGAGCAAAGTGGTGTATCTGAGTTTAATGTCTGAGGATGATAAACTTGTACTAGAAATTTCATCAGAGGAGGTACCAAAAGGCGGACATGAGGGAGCCCTCAGATTTAAACGATTTGTGAATGTTTTTGCCTGTAAATATTATAAATAGTGTTGTTGTTTTTTTTTAAATACGTAGGGTCCACCACAAAAACCATAACCAGCCCTGGACTTGTCAGCAAGTCCTAGTTTCAAAAATTATGGGGAACAAAATGAGTAGGGTTCCACTGTAATTTAGGAACCAGAACCAGGCTGCAGGGCCAGTGCTGGTTTTAAATATACTGGGAAAAAAATTGCATAGGGGTCCCCCTATATTTAAAACCAGCACCAGACCCAAACCAACTGGGGTGTAATGCCACAGCTAGGAGACCCTATTACCAGGTCTCCATGGTGAAAGCATTCTCACCCCAAGCCGGTCAGGCCAAGCCAGGGTTCTCAGGAGAGGTGGGGACCACCCAAAAAAGGGGTCACCTCTCTCCCAAAAGCGGGAGGTTTCTGTCTTCCCTGTGCTTGCCTTAGGATACCTGCGTTATGGTTTGACAGGTGTACCGCACCCGGTGCTCTTCCCCACACCCCTAGAGCAGTGGGTACGGGTGTAATAAAGTGTTAAATAGTAGTAAACTTGTATTTTACAGTGAAACTACAGGTGCCAGCATGCCTGCCCTTTGTCACTTGTGGAACTACAAGTGTCAGCAGGTGGCTGGCACCCAAATCCCCACTGTAAAATAAATAGTTAAAAAAGACACAACACACATATTGTAGATAGTATACATTTATTACACACCTACCTCAATCACACATACTTACCTGCTGCCAGAAATTAGCTTCCACTTGTCCCATGTATGTAGAATCCGCTTGAATGTACCTAAAAAAAAGATCCTATACTCACCTCCATCCTTACGCTGGTCTCCGTAGCATCCAGGGGAGTCTTTGCAAAAAAACAAACTGCCACCCGAGCCATATACTTACCATTAGCGGTGTATGTGTGTGACCACATATACCACTAACCGGCTCCTGACTGATCAGTGAGAACTGTCAGGAGCTGCCAACCAATCAGTGGCTGCTAACTGTAGAGCAGATGCTGATTGGCTCCAGGTCCTGATAGTTCCCACGTGGGCTGGTCAGTGAGCCAGGAGCCAGAGTCAATCAACCTAACTCGAATCTTAGTAAATTTACCCCTATGAGTGGATTAACCCACTCTAACACCTTTCCTCTGAAGTTAAGAAGAAGGAATTTAACAAAGTTGGAGGTTGTAATACCGCATGAAGGATCAAGATGGATAAGCTCTCATTAGGGCTTCATATTGTTTAAGTAATGAAGTGTACTGGGACACTTCTCCATCGAAAATTATAGACGTCAAAGAATCAGATGAGTCCTGTATTACAAAATTGGTAGAATCCAATTAATGTTACACAAACTGTTGTTCATTGAGATGCTTTGCTAAGAAGATGACTCCTTGTCAGACGAGGTGTCAATTAATTTAAACAAGCCATCCAGATCAATAAGCTTAACTCCAAGACTCACTGCTTCACTCACTTGGATTCTCCACTGTCACGACCCATGAGAAGGTAGTTGGTCTTTTTGCTAATATTTCCAGAAACCTTGCTCCATAGCTCTCTGTTAATAACTTGGCTTCATCATTCTTAATAGATTTCAAGACTCCTGTGATTACAAAGGTTCCATGCAATTATCTGCTCCCTGAGGAATTGGCTTGATACAAAAAACTTTAGGAGTGAGCTTCTAAGGAAATGAAGCTTGTGAAGCGCATTCAAAAGTGAACAAAGGAAAATACCCATCAGGAGTAGGCAGACTACTTGAAGCTTCCTCTTGGGGTGAAAGACTTGAGATCCCCTCCTGGGGTGAGAAACTAGAAATTCCTTCTTGGTGTACGAAACTTTAGATCTCTTCTTGGGGAGAAAGACTTGAGATCCACTCCTGGAGTGAGAAACTTGAAACCCCCTTTTGGGCCGAGAAACTTGAGACCCCCTTCTGGGGTGAGAAACTGAAAAATCCCTCCTCATGTATGAAACCTGAAGCCCCCTCTTGTGGTGAGAAACTAGAGACCTCCTCCTCGGGTGAGAAACTTGAGACCCTCTCCTGGGGTGAGAAGCTTGAAACCCCCTCCTAGGATGAGAAACTTGACCCCCCTTCCTGGGATGAGAAACTAGGAACCCCCTCCTGGGGTGAGAAGCTTGAGACCCCCTCCTGGGGTGAGTAACAAGGAACCCCCTCCTGGAGTGAGTAACTTGAGACCCCCTCCTGAGGTGAGAAACTTGAGGACCCCTCCTGGGGTGAGAAACTTGGGATGCTGTCCTGGGGTGAGAAACTTGAGACCTACTCCTGGGGTGAGAAACTTGAGACTCCCTCCTGGGGTGAGTAACAAGGAACCCCCTCTGGGGTGAAAAAATTGAGACCCCCTCCTGGGGTGAGAAACCTGAGACCCCCTCCTGGGGTGAGAAACAAGGAACCCCCTTCTGGGGTGAAAAGCTTGAGACTCCCTCCTGGGGTGAGAAAATTGAGACCCCCTCCTGAGATGAGTAACAAGGAACCCCCTCATGGGATGAAAAACTTGAGACCCCATTCTGGGGTGAGAAACTTGAGACCCCCTTCTGGGGTGAGAAACTTGAGATCCCCTACTGGGGTGAAAACTGAAAATCCCCTCCTCAGGTACGAGACTTGGAACCCCCTGCTGGGGTATGAGACTTGAAATCTCCTAAAGGGGTATGGGTCTTGAAACCCCATCATGGGGTTAGAAACTTGAAACCAACTCTTGGGGTGAAAAACTTGAGTCCCCCTCCTGGGGTGAGAAACTTGAGGCCCCCCTCCTGGGGTGAGAAACTTGAGACCCCTTCCTGGGGTGAGAAACTTGAGACCCCCTCCTGAGTAACAAGGAACCTCCTCCTGGTGTCAGTAACTTGAGACCCCCTCCTGGGGTGAGAAACTTGAGGCCCCCTCCTGGGGTGAGAAACTTGAGACCCCCTCCTGGGGTGAGAAAATAGAAACTCCCTCCTGGGGTGAGAAACTCAAAACCCACTCTTGGGGTGAGAAACTTGAGACCCCATCCTGAGGTGAGACACTTGAGACACCGTCCTGGGGTGAGAAACTTGAGACCTCCTCCTGGGGTGAGAAACTTGAGACCCCCTCCTGGGGTGAGTAACAAATGACCCCCTCCTGGGGTGAAAAACTTGAGACCCCATCCTGGGGTGAGAAACTTGAGACCCCCTCCTGGGGTGAGAAACTGAAAACCCCCTCCTGGGGTACAAGACTTGGAACCCCCTGCTGGGGTACGAGACTTGAAACCTCCTCCTGGGGTATGGGACTTGACACCCCTTCCTGGGGGTTTCACCTTCTTGTCTCGGTGAAACGAACACCGACAATAGATATTACATAGCAGCATGTCAGCGTGTCTGTGACCAAACTAATTAATAATCACTGCACACTTGGTAATATATGCTTCTACATTGAACAGCACAGCATGTAGCTTCTGACACTTTCAGCCATCATACTGAGCGGCTGGAGTATTTACAGTACCATCACTGTTCTTTCACTTGCATTTCTACAAATCTCTTGCACTCATATTTCATTTACATTTCCAAATGTCATTCCTCTTGTTTACTTATAAACACCATGACAAGGTTTTCTTCAACTCCCTCCTTCAATCAGTCTCTACCTTATCCTCTGTTCTGCCCCCTGCTTCCACCTTTATCTTTTCCCCCTTATCTCTTCCACCTCCTCCTCCCCTTCTCCCCCCTACTCTGTCTGCCTACTCTTCCCTCCTCTCCCATTACTCCACTTTCTTCCTGTTCTACCCCCCTGTGTCCTACTATCTTACCACCAAATTCTCCTCCTACACTCCTCTCCCAGTCACTTCACCCCATTGCCATCCACATCTCCCTCCCTGCCCACCTCCTACAGGTTCCCTTTCTAGCTCACCATCACTAAACTCTATTCATATTGGTCCCCCAAATTTACCTCCACGTTACAGCAACCCGGATAATCTTATTCACATCTCCCCCACAAACGCTATCTCTCTATCCAAATGCCCTCCACAATGCCAGGTCAGTCTGTAATAAACTGGCCCCACTCATGACCTTTTCATCTCCTAGCCATCACTGAAACCTGACACCACTTCTCCTGCTGCACTATCCTCTGGGGCCTCACCTTCTCCCACACCCCCTGGCCTGGGGGTTGCCATGATGGTGGTGTTGGGGTCCTTCTATCCACCATGTATTCCTACCAGCTAATACCCTCTGAATCATCCCTTACATTCCCCACATTTGAGGTTTATGCTATATGCCTCTTCCAACCAGTAAACATAAGAGTAGCTGTCATTTACTGTCCCCCTGGCTCTCCCTCCAAATTCCTTGACAACTTTGCTTCCTGGCTTCCTAACTTTCTCTCCTCAGATCTTCCCTCCATTATCCTAGGTGATTTTAATATTCCTATTGACATTCCTACAGAATCCTCTGCAGCTAAACTCCTTACCCTCACCTCCTCATGTTGTCTTGCCCAATGGACCTCATCACCCTCCCATGTGAGTGGGCACTCACTTGACCTGGTCTTTACTCACCGTTGTGATATTTCTGATTACTCCAATTCCCCATTCCCCCTCTCTGACCATAACCTTCTCTCTTTTAACCTATGCCTCTCTCCTTCCCCTCCTTTACCTCCTAAGGCTACCATTACTAAGCGTAACATTGAGGCTATTGACACTGTTGCTTTTTCCTCCCTGCTGGACATTTTTCTCTCCCCTATCCTTTCTCTCTCCTGGCCTGAACATGCTACTTCCCTGTACAATTCCTCCCTTACTTCTGCTCTTGACTCTGTTGCTCCGGCAATAACTACTCACCCTCGCAGATCCACACCACAACCCTGGCATTCCAAATGCACCAGGTACCTGCAAAACTGTTCAAGAATTGCCGAGCGTCAGTGGAGAAAATCACGCTCTAAGGCTGACTTACTCCATTTCCAATTTATTCTCTCATCCTACAGTGCTGCCCTGTCCCTCTCCAAGCAAACATATTTCAAGAACCTCATCTCCCAGTCCTCAAACCCCCAGCGTCTCTTTTCCACTTTCAACTCCCTCCTCTGCCCTTCTGCTCCTCACCTCCCCTCATCCCTCTCTGCCCTTGACTTTGCCACCTACTTTACATCTAAAATTGACTCCATACATGAGGACATCATATCCCATCAGACCCTCAGCACTCCTCCCCCTCCTTTCCCTGCCCACCCCGCCTCTTCTGCCTCACCAACTCTGACATCCTTCTCCCCTATTTCATGGCCCTCATCCAGGCCTCCCCTCCTTCCACCTCCCCTCTTGACCCTATCCCTTCCCGTCTCCTCAGTTACCTGTCTCCTTCTGCCTGTTCCCATCTTGCTCACCTCCTTAATCTCTCCCTATCATCTGGCACTGTCCCTTCTGCACTGAAACATGCCCTTGTCTCCCCCATTCTTAAAAATCCTACCCTTGATCCTAACATACTTTCCAACTACCGACCCATCTCTCTTCTCCCTTTTGCATCCAAACTCCTTGAGTGCATTGATTACAACAACCTTACCACCTTTCCTCCCACTCCCTCCTTGATTCATTTAAATCTGGCTTCTGTTCTCTCCACTCCACTGATACTTCCCTCATGAAAGGCTCTGCTCATTCTCCTTAACCTCTCTGCTGCATTTGACACTGTAGACCACCCTCTCCTCCTGCAAATCCTTCACTCTCTTGGTTTATATGGCACTGCCCTCTCCTAGCTTTCCTCCTACCTCTCTGGTTGTTCCTTCTCTGTATCCTCTCATGACTCTTCTCCCCCCCACTTCCACTAACAGTAAGAGTTCCCCAAGGTTCTGTTCTTGGACCTCTCCTTTTCTCCCTATATACATCCTCTTTAGGTGAACTCATAGACTCCTTTGACCTCCAATATCATCTCTATGCTGATGATACTCAAATTTACCTTTCCACCCCTGAACTCACCCCCCGCTCCTTACCCATATCTCCAATTGTCTCTCTGCTGTCTCTTCATGGATGTCCATCACTTTCTTAAACTTAACATATCTAAGACTGAGCTGATCATCTTTCCACCCTCTTCCACTACCTCACTTTCCACAATTTCATTATCTATTGATAGCACAACTATCTCCTCTAGCCCCAAAGTGTGCTGTCTTGGAGTAATCCTAGACTCCTCCCTCTCATTTAAACCACACATTCAGCACCTCTCGCAGTCCTGCCATTTCCACCTAAAAAATATCTCAAGGATTAGACCCTTCTTCACCCAGGATGCCACTAAAACCCTCATCCACTCACTGGTCATCTCCATATTGGACTACTGTAACCTCCTAGCTGGCCTCCCAGTCTCTCATCTCTCTCCACTACAATCAGTTCTCAATGCTGTTGCTTGGCTCATCTTCCTCTCCAGATGTTCTACATCTGCTTCCCCTTCCGATTCAGATGCCAATTCAAGGTTCTTACACTTGCCTACAAAGCCCTCACCAAATCCTCTCCCACATACATTTCTAACCTTCTTGCTCTTCACACTCCCACCCATCCACTTCACTCAAGAAATGCATGCTGCCTCTCTTGCCAACTGATTACTTCCTCCCACTCCCGCATCCAAGATTTTAACTGTCCCTCTCCCTATCAGACTCTCCACCTCTCTACAAATCTTCAAACGGGCTCACAAGACCCACTACTTCATCAAGGCCTTCCAGCTCTCATCCAAACCCACTTCATGCTCTTTCCTCCCTATCTTCCCCTTCTGTGTCATCCCTGCTGCTTATTGTAAATGTTTAATCACTATTTCAGCAATGTATATAAATTGTGTCCTTGTCCTGCACTGTAATGTACTGTAAGTTACTTGTTTCTTGTTCACTTATTAGTTCTATGTACTATGTAAGGTGCTGCAGAACACTTGTGGCGCCATATAAATAATAATAATAATAATAATAATAATAATAAAGTCCTTATCTCCCAAATTTGGATTTACAATGTGTGTCAGACACGCAGCAGAACTATGCAATCATCGGAATATCAGTGTAAAAAGCAGTGTCAGAATTGTTTGTTTAATGCTGAGAAAGAGTAAATAAAACAACTAACACAATATATCCTTATGCTGGGCATACACTGCCAGATAAAATGTCTGTCAGACCGACAGACATTTTATCTGGCAGCCTGCCAGCCGCAGAGGTCGCCGGCATACACTGTGAGAGAAATCTCACAGTGTATAGCCCGACATCCGCGCTCCGCCCCCGGGGGCGGAGACATTTCCCTGTTCCTTCCGTAGGAAGGAACACAGGAAATGTCCATCTGTCGGCTGCGCTGGCCATACACTGCCCGATGCGGCCGACAGTTTCCCGGGTAAATATCGCATCGGACGGGCATGCTGGACAATCCAGCATGCCCAACCGAGCAATATTTAACCCTCGGTCGCCCGCATACACGCTGCAATTATCGCGGCGATCCGCCGATATCGGGCGGATCGTCCCGATAATTGCAGAGTGTATGGCCAGCATTAGTAATTAAAGCCAATACAAGGTATCAATATAGTAGGATATAAATGCATCATTGATTATATATTTACATTCTAACATTATTAGACATTTAGGAGGTCAAGTCCTCATATAAAAGATAGTGGGCCTGATTCAGAGCCGGATGCTCTTTGAGAGTGCTCGCTCTGAATCAGGGTGTCCCTTTTTTTTTTAAAAAAAGACGGCCTCCTGGCCACTCGCATAGCTGTGGGTGACAGCTTATGTGAGCGGCCAAGTGATGGTCACGATGGTCAAGACCATCGTGACTATCATGCTTGCGATGAGACCCTTACGGTAGGGTCTCGTGGCTGCAAGCCCCAGTGGACTTCCTGCTCTAATAGAGCACGAGTGATGTCAGTAGGGCCTCCCACAAATGGCAGGCATTCCTGCAGGAACGCCTCCATTTGCCCAGCCACCCTCCCTCCCCACCTTCCAAATGGGGCAAGCCCCTTTTGGATGTGAGCGCCGGAACGAGTGCTTTTTGCACTCGCTCCAGGGCTCGCGCACGCGCAGTGTGCACACCATGCATGCGCACTGGCCCACCATCGACCCGCTTGCAAGCGCTTGCGAGATCCTTCCTTCTTGTTCCTACTTGTATGTTATTATCTGTGGTAACACCCCATGATACATATAAATATCTATATAGATTTAAGTTGATAAATAGGGGTTTCCTTTGTAATATTTACTTATAGTTCCTATGTAATAGATGTCTCTATGATTCTTACATGTGGACAAGAGTCACAAGCAGCTCATGCTGAATAAAATTTTATGTGGAGGGGCTATATTCTGTGTGCCACTGTGGCTATATCTGCATGCGAAATGCTACTGTATGTTAAAGTGTCATAGCCACTGACACTATAACATAGCATTTTGCATGCAAATATAACTGCAGTTGCAAGAGAAAATAGGCATGCCTTGCATATAAAATGCATTTTAAGGGAAAAAGTTGCACAAAAGGACTCTCGACACTACCGTGTCCCATGGCACTCCCATGCTAACATAACTTGTAGCACGCGGAAGATAGATGTACAGAATGTAGACTATAGATTTTACACTGACTGTCATGTTTTGATTTTTGTTTTGTTTCTAATTTGTCATCAGGTTTAGGTTTTGCCAAAACCACCCTCACCTGTTTTGGTTTCAGATCTTTTTTTTTTTTAATTTATAAAAACAGCTAAAATCACATAATAAAAAAAATATGACAGAGGAGGGGGGTTAGTATGGCCAGCCACCTAATTTAATATTTGTACGTGTAAGATAGGCTGATTTGGAGATTCCAGCTCTGCAGTGCAACTATTAATTTTCTTGACTTCTTGTCAACCCTTGTCAGGAATTCTTGGATATTAAAATGGTTTTTTTTTTCTGGTTAAAAGTGGGTGGCACAAACACATGGCAGTTCAACTTCCAACATGGCACATCTAATAAATAGAATGACACTGCAGTGGCAGACAAGATGGCAGTTTTGTAAGCTATACAATGCTATATTAGAAACCAACAATGTTTTCATTAATCAAGAACCAGATCAGAGGCATGAGGGAGATGGAGTATGCATGTAGTTGAAGGCAGTGAAAGGAAATAAGAATTAATTTGTTTGTAAATTTAATAAAATTTTTAGATTCCAAACCAAATTTAGGAGGGAGGAGGAGAGTGGTTTACAGAGAAAATGTTTCCAGTAAAGCTATTGCAATAGATAATGTCCTTGCCCATAAAAATTTCTGGACATATTCAGCAACTGCATGTTGAAGATTTCAGTGACAGTTCAACTTCCAACATAGGAAACAGTGAAGTGGCAGACAGGATGACAGTTTTATAAACTATAAAAATGTTTGTCATCTATGCAAACAAACCATCAGCAATGCCCCAAACAATGCATAATGAGATATTTCTTAACATTCAACTAGAACTTCCTAGAAGATAATAGCTAGAATATGAGACAAATTGTAATTAACTCATATTTGCTAACAATCTGGCTGCCCCCCCTGGAACAAGGCAGCCAAGTTGGCACAGTGTGGTGAGGGGGTGTAGCACATTATTGGGTTGGATCGGGGATGGGACCACACAATTGCGGCCCCACCTTCACTACACAATGCCGAGTTTACTGGCATTGTGCAGCAGGGGCGGGGCCACGATGAGGTGAATTGCATTATTGTCTCCCCTCATCCGCCCACTTGTTTTCAATAAGCTATGGGAGGTAAGTGGTTGGCGTTGGTGTATGCGGGCGGGCAAGTGGCTGCCAGCAAAGAGAATTGCACACTCTTCTGAGCGGCCAGGAGTGCCACCCGATTTTCAGGAGACTCGCGGCTGTTCCAGAGTAGGAAAGTATGATTTAATTTAGCTAACAGAACTGCTTAGCTCTCCATCCTGTCATACAATATGGCTTCTGCTGTCTTCACATAATATGGCAATGGTCTTTGTATTTCCAATACATACTTTATATTTACAATACATACTATTTTGCAGAAAAAAGCAAAGGCAAAATATAGCTAATAACACATAGTCGCCTACCTTCTCGCAACCTGCGGGAGACTCCTGGTTCCTATTAGAGTCTCCTGATTCCCCAGGAAATTAAATAAATCCCCCGGATTTGACAATGCCCCTTTGGGAATCTGGACTGTGCATTCATGAGGCCAGATGTGATAGAGGCGGGGTCTGGATGAGAGGAGGCTGCCTCAACTAGCAGCAGTGCTAAGGCGGGAGGGTGTGAGTCCTTGATAAGGCCATGAAAGTACATCTCCTGGATGTTACATGCTATGGGCAGAAATTCCATCCAGGCGGCTCATCCCCAAGTCACACAGTGGCTTGGGAATGAGGGCAGGCAACTGGGGATTCTCTGCAAGGACTGCAGTTCCCAGCACACACATATCCTTCACAGTAGTCATAGTGGATGACCCTCCATTCATGTTGTTGTGCCTGTGCTTTCAGAAGGAGGGTGATGCCCAATCCACAGTCCTCGGGGTCCATGAGAGCAAAGTGCATGACACTTGGTCCTGCTCTCATTGGCTTCCTCAGCTGTCACCTAGCATATGGGCGGGTAGTCCATTGGCCAGCTACTAGCCTGAATTGGATGACAAAAATTTGTGAGGGCATGGTCAGTGTGTTCCATAACATCGAGGACAAAATACTGTATGTACTGTTCTATAGTCATGTATGTTCTGTGCTGTAGTTATGTCCTCAGCCATGTATGTAGTGTCTTATAGTCATGTATGTACTTTCCTGTAGTCATATTATAGCAAGTCTACTGCACTCAACCCCTTTCTATGGCATGTGTGAGTGTAATCAAAAATCTGCTAAGAACTGTAATAGGTGAATAGTATCTTTATTGGGTAATGTTATACAACTTTTATATATATATATATATATGTCCACTGACAAGCAGTGTATACAATGTTGTGACCCTGTTTTATAGCAACATAACAGGGTACAATGGTAACCTCTGGTCCAAGGTTTAAACAGTTCCTGTAGTATAGGGGAAAGTCATTGAATCTTCACAGAGTTGCTGGGCATCTGTGTGCCTTAAATTTTCTGTGTATGTGTCGTGGTAAGTATAGTCTCCATGTGGACGAACGGTAGTTGCTACCCGTAGGGTAGAGTAAAGTCTAAACAGTACCTTAATGGTGTGCAGAAAGCGGCATCCCGCTAAACTGCTGTGCTTTCTACCTGGTGCTGTGGTGCTGCTTGGGCTGCAAGACATGCGGTGGTGGATGGCAGTGTCGCCAATCAAGTGTGCAGGTGCCACCTGGTGCAGAGTTTTAGCGGGTTCACTTCTCAGGTGGAGATGCTGGCGGTGGTTCTCTTTGTGGGGATCACCATCAGGGCTTCGATCCAGTGGGAGTGTCCACTTTTCTGGGTGGTGCTCGCCACGGCTGTCTCTAGTGCAGGACTGTACCGCAGGGCACACACCTCTTCTTGGGCTCTGCTAGGCTCGTTACACGTCTGCTGTGTTCCTGGTCTTGGTCATGTATCCTGTAGTCATGTTGTAGTTTTCTATGGTCATATTCTTGTTGTCCAATAGTCATATATGTGCTGTCTCATAGTCATGTCCTATAGTCATGTATATGCTGTTTTATATTCATGTATGTCCTCAGTCATACATTTACTGATATAGAATGAGCATCATCATACCTCATGATCCCAACTGATCACTAAATATTATCTACAGCCACGCTTACTATAGTGTAGTTATAATGCTAATATATAGCTGTATCTAATTGAGTAAAAGCCAATCTGTTTTTATTCACCTTATTAATCCCATTGTCAGTTCATCCTGTTATTCATTATATTTTTCCAGTGTATATTTTGCTATTGTATATTGTGCCAATAGCTATCGGTACATTTGTCCAATTTATTTCTATACATTCTCCCGCCAGCCACCACCAAAATTGGTGAGTGCTTGGTTCACATGTTATTGGAATGTATTGGGTATGTCGTTAGGAGTGTTTTTGGACAGGCGCTTAACTGCGTTTATTGGCTGCCATACTCTGACAGAGATTCAGCACATAGCATAGAACAGATGCAAGTCCTGTGGACTGCCACTGCAAGACACACCCATGAGTGGCAATATATTTGCCCATGGGTGAAGCGAGCCATGCCTTTGGGTGGAACATGGCACACTCCCTCGACAGTGCTGACTATTATTTCCCTGAAGCTAATTATCAAAAGTAGGCAAGTATGTAATAACATGAGATAATACATATAGGGCCTGATTCAGTTTGGATCGGAGTTTGTTAATACGCATGCAATCGGATTGTTGCATTTTGCACATGCGTATGCACCGCAGTGTGCATGCACAAGCTGGCCAAAGCATTCGGGACTGCGATCGCAGAAACCATGCAGACCCATCGCAGAGTGATTGACAGAAAGTGCCATTTGTGGGTGATGATGGGCGGGTGATCAAGCGAATGCAGGCGTGCCAGTACGTTCACATGCCATTCCAGGGGCGTACATAAATTATACACTGCGAAGCAATGCACAGTGTGAGGTCTCATAGCATGCGGTCAGGTTAGAGGCAACTGTGCATATGGGTCCGATGGTACTCGATTATACCAGTTGGTTTTGCTATTCTGCTAAGTATTACAGATGTGCATATAGTAAAGTGGGCGTCCTTATGTGGTGCTGAGTTTGTATTGTGATTGCAGTGGTTTGGCTTGCTATCACAGTTGAACTGCATGCGTATACAGTATTGAGATTTGTAGTTAATCAGGCCCTATATCATACATGCCTACCCTCCAAGAATTTGCTCCGGATTTTTTGGGTAACCCCCCACACCCCTGGAAGGGTAGGCACTTCTCCCGCATTTTGCCCACTTCCTAGTGAAGTGGGCAGAATGAGAATACCCGCGGCGATCGCGGGTCTCCGTGAAGGGGACGGGGCTTAAGCCGTGATTCTGCATGAATCAGAGCATTTGGCCCCACCCCCTATGTAAATTGTACCCAATTGCGGCAATTTACCCGCAAGGGGGCGGGGTTTAATGACGCGAATCATCAAGCCCCGCCCCCCGTCGGCCCCCTGATGCTTCTCTTACCCGGGCTTCTCCCGGGAAGAGAGTATTAAAGGTAGGCAACTATGCATTATATACACCAGAACATTGGTGTACAGATGTGACCACACACAAATGGCACTTCCTATCAATCACTCTGCGTTGGGTCTGCGTAGCCTCTGCGATCACAGTCCTGATCGCACTGGCCAGCCCGTGTATTGTGATGTGTACGCATATGCAGAATGCAACAATTGCCTAATTGCGTGCATAATCGCAGTTGCAATTGGTAATGAATCAGGCCCATACTGTGATATGGATACCTAAGGCAATTTTCCCCTCCCCTGTTTGAAGCACTTTATTGCTGTTTGTCACATTATGCACCTTGCACTTTTTTAAATTGTTTACATAACATAATATTTATTACTTATTTATGAGTTTACATATTTATTTATATTGTCTTTGTAAGCACTCCATTCCATTTTTTACACTTTTTACATATATAGCAGACTGCCACTGCTATACCTCTATTGATTGAGCTGACTCCTACATATATTGGGAAGTTTTGAAGCTACCACAGTCCCCTTCTGTGTCTCCAGTCTAGCTTCCCTTCTATGTCTCCAGTCCAGCCCCCTTCTGTTTCTCCAGCCCCCTTCTGTGTCTTCAACCCAGCCCTCATCTGTGTTTTCAGCACCCTTCTGTGTCCCCAGCCACATACTTACCTTCTTGTTACTCCGTCTAAGCCCTACTCCTCATGCGATGAAGCTCCTTAGTGGCGCAGTGTGACATGAGGATGTTACACGCCAACTCCAAAAAACACAATCCTGTATTATACAGCGGTCAGCAATGCCAGTGGGCTGGATCGGGCAATAGGTGGGCTGGATCGGGCAGCAGGTGGATGGATGGGTGGTGGACAGCGGGGTGGATTGCGGACAGGCCCCACCTCTCTATCTTGGCCAGGATGGCGGCCCTGATTACAAATTTAAAACTCAAATTCAGATAGTAGCCTTAGAAACCAACCACTAACAAACTTTTAGTGACAAATTCGGTGGGTGGTCAGCGCTCCTAGGGTGGAGTAGATTAATCACCACTAGCTGCTACCTTGGGAAGTGTCCCAGCTTCCTTAACTTAAAGTGAAAACAATTGTTTTTACTAACAAATGTTTGTTAGCTTCATTTTAGCTACAAAAGGTGCAAAATATCTCTGTATAATCTCTCTTTATCTCAGATTTGTTATCTATCAATTATTGCTTTTCTACAGCTTGTAAATGTTATTCTGAGATGCAGTAGCGAAGAGATGCATGATCTCTTGCACGCAGCATAGGGCAGGTCAAGTGCCAATACTAATGATGATGGTTGTGGCTGTAGATGGAAAAGTAAAAGTAAAGTGCAGTTTCCACTTGAAAGCTGATGCACTTCAGTAAATCTATCCCTATGGTCATATTAAATTGGGGGCGAGAATAGCAAAAACTCTGCACCTGCAGGGTTTTGCCTACAGGTGCTAGATTTTTGCTATTCAATTAGGAGTTGAGTTTTTCATTTTTTGAGCACCAAGAGGTTTTGTTTTGCGCACCTCCAGAGAATAACCAATTTTTCCTAAAATCCATAATTTTAGGAAACAGGGTCGGGGAATGCACTGGGACCCCAGCGGCACACCTCCTAATGACTAATTAAGCAACTGAAAGTTTCCATTTAGCTTAATTAGTCAGTAATACTCACCTTCCGAAGAGCTGTCTTCTCCCTCCAGTGTCGGGACCCGGTCTCCTGCAGCAGCGGTGAGTACGTCAAGTATGTGTGAGTGTTTGTTAGTGTTTGTATGTGTGTACAAGTGAGAGTGTGTGACTCCCGGTGTTTGTGTGTCCCCATGTGTAAGTCATACTTACCTACTTTTGATAAAGCATTGCAGGGAGACTGTAAGAGCAACACCTATGAGCACGGAATTAGAGTGGATGTGTACTGCTACATAAGAGAGGCGTGTCATAAAATTGACTTACAACCAAATGTAAATTAGCACAAAAAGAAGTTAGGAAGAACTAGATGTTGATGAAAACACACTGATACTTTTCAAAAAACGCATGTAGCCATAGGGATCATTGGGCCTGATTCAGACCCACTCGCGAGCGGCTGTCCGCTCGCAAGTGGGTCGATGTTATGGACTGAGCATGCGCACGACGGAGGGAGCTCCGTCGTGCGCATGCGCCAGACGCGACGAGCGAAGGAGAGTCCTTCGCTCGTTGTGTCTGATCAAAGGGGGCATGCTGTCGATGTTGATTGACAGCACGCCCCCTTTGGTAGGCGTGCCAGGGGCGTGCCTCCCTGACGGGGGCGTTCCCACGGGAACGCCTCCCGTCAGAAGCCGGCCCACTGACATCACTAGTGATGTCAGTGGGAGTGATTTTGGCTCTGATAGAGCCAAAATCACTCCGGAGCTTGCGGTTGAAAACCTCAACCGCAGGCTTCGGCTCGCAATTTCGATGGTCGCGATGGTCTCGACCATCGCGGCCATCAAAATGCACGCTCGTATAACCTGTGGGTGGTGACCCACAGCTATACGAGCGTCCAGAAGGACGCTCCATTTTCATGGAGGCCGGCCCTCATTCAGAGCGTGCGCTCTGCTCAGACCGTACGGCTCTGAATGAGGGCCATTGTGCCTTATAATCAATGCAGGGAAATTATATTAAAGATCCCATTAGAATGTATAATATATCTGTTATGTTATGGACTGAGCATGCGCACGACGGAGGGAGCTCCGTCGTGCGCATGCGCCAGACGCGACGAGCGAAGGAGAGTCCTTCGCTCGTTGTGTCTGATCAAAGGGGGCATGCTGTCGATGTTGATTGACAGCACGCCCCCTTTGGTAGGCGTGCCAGGGGCGTGCCTCCCTGACGGGGGCGTTCCCACGGGAACGCCTCCCGTCAGAAGCCGGCCCACTGACATCACTAGTGATGTCAGTGGGAGTGATTTTGGCTCTGATAGAGCCAAAATCACTCCGGAGCTTGCGGTTGAAAACCTCAACCGCAGGCTTCGGCTCGCAATTTCGATGGTCGCGATGGTCTCGACCATCGCGGCCATCAAAATGCACGCTCGTATAACCTGTGGGTGGTGACCCACAGCTATACGAGCGTCCAGAAGGACGCTCCATTTTTATGGAGGCCGGCCCTCATTCAGAGCGTGCGCTCTGCTCAGACCGTACGGCTCTGAATGAGGGCCATTGTGCCTTATAATCAATGCAGGGAAATTATATTAAAGATCCCATTAGAATGTATAATATATCTGTTATTTTATATATAACAGCTACATAATGGGGGAGCCAGGGAGATTGGTTACTATTTCAGGGAGTCTCCCTGACAATCACCCTCATAACGGGTGATGGGAGAACTACATCTCCCAGCAGCATTTGTGCCTCCCTGAAGCCTTCCAGCAGCCCCCGGGACGCCCAACAGCCCCCTCCCCATTGAGAAGATGGAGGGGAGACCACCGGGAGCCGCGGAGACCACCGGTGACCCCCGGGCAAGTAAGTGCCATTTTTTTTTACGTGGCCCTGCAACCAATTTTTTTAAATCTGGGTATCTGGAGCTTGCATAACTGCGGTAATCTAAAATTGGGCACAAGGGGCGCAAGTTTTTTTGCCTCGCTAAACCCCATGCCCAATTGAATATGCCTCTATATGTATAAATTAGACCCAAAATAGAAGCCTATCCCAGATTAAACAATGTCCATTATATCACCTCGTAGCTAGTTCTTGGTGCTTGACTCTAAATGGGAAAGCATTGTATTAATAGAAAAGGTAACTTCATCTATATTTTTTTTATTGTAAAGTTAATATAGTTTTCAGTGCAAGGATGAAGTTTAAGAGTAGATCGTTTTATCTTCTATATTATGTTTGACTGATATTTGCTATTGTTTAGTCTACCTACCAAATCTATAAGTCACTATATATTATGTGGGAGTAATATGATTTATCATTCTATACATATTTTATTCAATACATTTAACATTCTATATTATTATTGCAATAGTTTAATGAGCGTGTATTTATAGGAAATAGATGGTATATGTAATACTGTAGGTTGTGATTTTTCAAAACTGGCTCAATAGGAAAACGTATTTACAGTGAGTTTCAAAACGCCATATGCAATAGATTAAGACTACTGGCAAACTCGCCAGGATCACGCCTCCATCAAACTTGCAACTTGCCTTCCAGTGTTAAAGTTAGAAATCATCAGATGTAATATTCTACAAGTAGAAAACTTGCCACAAATGCACCAGAAATATGCGTGAAACAATATATGGGCACATTGGCAGTGAGATTCATTAAACTGCAAGCATTTGAGCTATCCTGTATGTCCTGGAACACCATAATAAAGAGTCACATTAATCATAAATTACTTTGCTACTAGTACTAGGCCCAAACTTAATTATAAAATTATATGTTATGTTAATTGAGGCCATAATAACTAGGGGCATGGTTGTGATATGCTGGCGGATGAATTGCCAGTGGTTCAAATCCTGATGCTGGAATCCTGATGCAGTATCCTGACAGGGGCTACCATGATATGGCTGCGGAGGGGATTTGCAGGGACAGAGCTTTCTCGCATGCTATGTCCCTGCAAGGGATTTGTAGTAAATCCCTGTGATATTGCCTGAATTCGCAGTACGAATTCACTCGGAAATATTACACTACAATCTGCATTACAAATGCGGATTGTAGTAAATAGAGCCCATAGTGTTTAGCATGCAGATACACCCGCAGTCACATACAGAACACAGGCATGCAGCATATCATTTTAATCAGCAGAAGCTGCTTGTGCTATCTAGTCGCATCATTGTGCGGAAAAGGTGCTTTTGAAGATAATAAGACGCACAAAATAAAGCTTGGCGCTACCAAGTCACACTGAGCTCCCGCATTATGTGTGGCTCGACTTGTAGTGCATGGAGGATAGATATATGTGGACAAATCTGTAGCTTGGGATACCCTAAATTAATATATCAGACTGTATAATTTTTGCAAGAAACAAGCAACAACTCTTAACAGCCTACAGTATGGACAAATTGCAGATGTTATTAACAGAAACACCCTACATACAGTAACTCTCAGAGGTTTATTACATTGTATACACTATCGATGTTAGACTCATTGTTATAGTTCTAACCATTTTGTATTTCATTTTATTAAATTGTTATAAATTTTAATATTACTGATCTCTTTTAAAGCAGTCTATTGCTATTACTCATACAGAATATCATAAGCGCCACTACTTTCCCTTACTTCGTTTATGTATTTTATACTGTATGTAGAGACTCTCTAACTCTCTAACTAGTGAGCTGCTATTGTCTATTCTGTAAAAAAATATAATCATTATTTTTTTATACATTAAAGATTCACATTTAATAAGCGCCCAGTACAATGTGATTACATTCTGTATATAGTGTTCTGTTGGCCTGATTCAGCTTGGATCCCAGTTGCTAATGTGCACGCAATCAGCTGATTGCTGCATTCTGCGCTTGCGTATGCATCACAGTGCGTGTGTGCAAACTGGCCACTACGATCAGGACTGCGATCATAGAGGCTACGCAGGTCCATCGCAGAGTGATTGTTAGGAAGTGCCGTTTGTTGGTGGTGATGGGGGGTGGTCGGGAAAAGCCGTTTCAGGGACATTCATAAATTAATGCAATAGTCTATGCAGCCTGAGGTCTAATAGCGTGCGTGGCTGTTAGCAATTTCTGAGTAAGGTCAGGGCTAGTGCAACTGTGCGTGAGGCTGCGATGGTACTTGATTGTTTTGCTATTCTGCTAAGTATTATGGATGTGTGTAAGGTAAAGTGGGTGTCCCTGTGGAGTGCTGCAAGGGTATTGTGATCGCAATGTATTAGCAAGGATTAGCATATCATGGCAGTTGAACTGTGGGCCTGATTCAGAGCTGGACGCTCTGACAAGAGCGCTCGCTCTGAATCAGGGCCCTCCTACCTAAAATTGGAGCGGCCTCCTGGCCGCTCGCATAGCTGTAGGTGACCACCCACAGCATATGCGAGCGGCCAAAAGGATGGTTGCGATGGTCAAGACCATCGCGACCATCGGGCTTGCGACGAGACCCTGCGGTAGGGTCTCGCTGCCGCAAGCCCAGGAGTGATTTTGGCTCTATCAGAGCCAAAAGCACTCCCACTGACATCACTAGTGATGTCAGTGGGGCCGGGCCCAGACGGTAGGGAACGCCTCCGTCTGGGCAGCAATGCCCCCGGCACGCCCACCAAAGGGGGCGTGCTGTCACTCACCATCGACAGCACGCCCCCTTTGTGCGAGACCCATAGCGACGTCTGGCCGTCGCTATGCGTGTCTTGCGCATGCACATGACGGAGCTCCCTCCGTCGTGCGCATGCGCACTAGGGCACCATCGACCCGCTTGCGAGCGCTCAGCGATCGCGAGTGGGTCTGAATCAGGCCCTGTGTGCGTATTAGCAGCTGTAGTCACAATAGTGATCCAAGCTGAATCAGGCCCTATGTCTTAATATTGACCATGCAGATTCCTCTTTAGCCAATCCATTGTCCTCACTGACTGCTCCACCACATCTAGAAGCTAACATAAATAGGGAGCTCTTGTTCTAGTTGTTTTACTGCAGCCCTCAGTTTTCTACAGGACAGTCATAGTCAGCTGTGGCATGTAAAGATTTAGGGCCTGATTCAATATGGATCACAACTGCAACAGCATACGCAGATCAGCCGATGGTGCATACTGCGAATGCGTATGCACTACAATGCATGTGAGTTGGCATTGCAGATACTAAGCCATCACAAATTGAGGGATGGGATGTCAACATTTGGGGTGGTGATGGGGTAATGGTAGGAGAAACGCAGGTATGCCTGACCGTTTGAACGCCTTTACAGGGGCGTGCATAAATTAGCCACTGCAACAGCATATGCAGCCTAAGTACTCACTGCCTGCGACATTGTTTGCAATTTCTGAGTAAGGTCAGACCTGTTGTAATTGTGCATGAGGGGCCGGTCTTACTGGATGTTCCCAATGTATACGCTGGACTGCAAGGTATTACGGATGTGCGAAAGCGGTAGTGGGCGTCTCTATGCTGGCTTTGCTTTTGCAGACATTAGCATATTTTCGCAGCAGATATTTGTGTGTAATCACAGTTGCGATCGCAATAGAGATCCGTAGTGAATCAGGCCCTTATACAATTAACAACAAAAGCACATAGGGAGCGCAATTAAAGATACATTATATCATAATTTTAATAAAAATACTTGTTTACAAACAAACAATAAAATATACATATAGTAATAAGAAACCATCTATTATGGCCAGTATAAAAAATATATGAAGTCCCGAGAACAAAAAAAATATATATATATCCACTTTGAATTTAGTAGCTCCGGTGTTAAGAGCTAGCAGCATGCGTTGTACTCAACCTTCCCACCATATAGTCAGCTCACTACTTGTGTAAAGATCGCTCGCAGAATGCAGTCCCAATGCGGTGATAGTGGGAGGCAGAATCCTAGGTAAGCTCAGCACCAATCACAGAAACAGCCCACTTGATGCAGACCCGTTTGCTAGGATGTGTTAGCACGCAGCCGTCAGCTGCCAAAGTAAAAGTATGCAAATGCCGCAATCACTAGCTAGACCTTAGCACGCCCACTATGTCTTGCCATGATATCGCGGTATGTATTTAGACGCCCACCAGCATGCGCACACTGCATCCTATACGAATGCGCAGATTGCAAACATAGGCTACGTGCGAACACAGCCTAGCGAACGGTTCTGAATCAGGCCCTTAGTGCGGTGGCCGCATTGGGACTGCATTCTGCAGGCGATCTCTACACAAGTGGTGAGCTGACTAAATGGTAGGGATGTTGAGTACAATGCATACAGCTACTGTAGCTCTTAATGCTGTTTAAATGCAAATAATTTGTCATCTTTCAAAATTAATGTGGATCTCTATTAAAGCGACATAACACCGGAGCTTTTAAAATTCAAAGTGAATATATATTATTTTTTTTTTGTTCTACGAACTTCATATATTTTATTATATAGGCCATAATAGGTGGTTTCTTATTAATATATGTATATTTTAGTGCTTGTTGGTAAACAAGTATTTTTATTATATTAAATTATATAATGTATCTTTAATTGCGCTCCCTATGTGCTTTTGTTATTTCCTGTTTAACTGTAGTATTCCAGATTACTAATTGGGAGCTGCAGGGTAGGAATGACCAGCACCTGTGTTTTATATATATATTCTATATTTAATTTTTGTGTCTAATTTTGATATTTTATGGTTTAACCTTATACAACTAATCACTTACTGTAACTGGCACAGTTTTATGTGATGTGACTGCAGCCACCTGGGCTTTCCCTGACATGTTTGCACCCCATGTGAGCATGCCATCCTGCTTAATACCCCCTTTAAAGAGGAAATCTGTTCTGCACATGTTCAGAACGTATTTGCTCTTTCTCTGTGAAGTAGCAATCTCTTTTGCATCGCAGAATGCCATGCAAACTAGGGGTGTGCACCGTCCACTTTTCGTGTTTTGTGTTTTGGTTTTGGATCTGGATCTTTCTTCGTGTTTTGGATCTGGATTGGTTTTGCCAAAACCACCCTTCCGTGTTTTGGGTTCTGGGTTTTGTGTTTTGGATCTGTATTTTTTTTTTAAAAAAGCATAAAAACAACTAAAATCACAGAATTTGTGGTTTTTTTCTGCTCCTATGCTATTATTAACCTCAATATCCTTAATTTCCACTCATTTCCAGTCTATTCTGAACACCTCACACCACACAATAGTGTTTTTATGTCCAAAAGGTTGCACCGAGGTAGCTGGATGACTATGCTAAGCGATACGAGTGGGCGGCACAAACACGTGGCCCATCTAGGAGTGGCAATGCAGTGGCAGACAGGATGGCAGTTTGAAAAACTAGGCCCCAAACTGTACATAATACAAATGCACAGAAAAAAAAGAGGTGCAAGATGGAATTGTCCTTGGGCCCTCCCACCCACCCTTATGTTGTATAAACAGGACATGCACACTTTAACAAACCAATCATTTCAGCGCCAGGGTCTGCCACACGACTGTGGCTGAAATGATTGGTTCGTTTGGGCCCCCACAAAACAAGCTGGCAATTAATCTGTCCCTGCACAAACTGGCTCTACGGAGGCAAGATGTCGTCCTCATCCTCCTCATCCACCGATTCCTCACCCTCTTCAGTGTTGTGTACATCCTCATCCTCACAGAGTATTAACTCGTCCCCGCTGGAATCCACCACCACAGGTCTCTCTGTACGTTCTGGAGGCTGGTCTCCCTGGAAGAGTTGATAATTCATTTTTATGAACATCATCTTCTCCACATTTTGTGGAAGCAACCTCCTACACCTTTCGCTGACAAGGTTCCCAGCTGCACTAAACACTCTTTCGGAGTACACACTGGATGGGGGGCAACTCAGGTAAAATAGAGCCAGTTTGTACAGGGGCCTCCAAATTGCCTCTTTTTCCTGCCAGTACAGGTACGGACTGTCTGACATGCCTACTTGGATGCTGTCACCGATGTAATCCTGCACCATTCTGTCAATGGTGACAGTATCATATGCAGTGACAGTAGACATGTCAGAAATTGTTGCCAGGTCCTTCAGTCCGGACCATATGTCCAAACTTGGTCCTGCCTGCCCTGCATCACCGCCAGTGGGTTGCTTAGGATACCTAAGTTTTTCCTGGCAGCCCCAGTTGCGGGAGAAAATTAAGAAGGAGCTGTTGACGTGTCACGTTCCGCTTCAGCTGACAGTGTTTTCACCAGCAGGTTTTTGCACCTCTGCAGGCTTGTGTCGGCCGGAAAGAGAGACACCACATAGGCTTTAAACCTAGGATCGAGCACGGTGGCCAAAATGTAGTGGTCTGATTTCAACAGATTGACCACCCTGGAATCCTGGCAAAGCGAATGAAGGGCTTCATCCACAAGTCCCACATGCCGAGCGGAATTGCTCCGTCTTAGCTCCTCCTTCACTTTCTCCAGCTGCTTAAGCCTGATGAGGGGAATGACCTGACTCAAGCTGGCAGTGTCTGAACTGACTTCACGTGTGGCAAGTTTGAAGGGCTGGAGAACCTTGCACAACACGGAAATCATTCTCCACTGCGCTTGAGTCAGGTGCATACCCCCACCTTTGCCTATGTCATAGGTGGATGTATAGGCTTGAATGGCCTTTTGCTGCTCCTCCATCCTCTGCAGCATATAGAGGGTTGAGTTCCACCACATCACAACCTCTTGCTTCAGGTGATGGCGGGGCAGGTTCTAGAGTGTTTGCTGGCGCTCCAGTCTTCGGCACGCAGTCGCTGAATGGCGAAAGTGGCCAGAAATTTTTCGGGCCACCCAAAGCGTCTGCTGCACGCCCCTGTCGCTTTTCAGAAAATTCTGCACCACCAAGTTTATTGTGTGAGCAAAACATGGGACGTGCTGGAATTTGCCCAGATGTAATGCCCGCACAATATTGGTGGCGTTGTCAGATATCACAAATCCCCAGGAGAGGCTAAGTGACGTAAGCCACTGGGCGATGATTTCCCTCAGTTTCTCTAAGAGGTTGTCGGCGGTGTGCCTCTTACTGAAACCGGTGATACACAGCGTAGCCTGCCTTGGAATGAGCTGGCATTTCTGAGATGCTGCTAATGGTGACGCTGCTGCTTTTGCTGCGTAAGGTGATACATCTACCCAGTGGGCTGTCACAGTCATATAGTCCTTAGTCTGCCCTGTTCCACTTGTCCACATGTCCGTGGTTAAGTGGACATTGGGTACAACAGCATTTTTCAGGACACTGAGGACACTTTTTCTGACGTTTCTGTACAGTCTCGGTATCGCCTGCCTAGTGAAGTGGAATCTAGACGGGATTTGGAACCGGGGACACACTACCTCCATCAATTGTCTATATCCCACTGCACTAATGGCGGATACCGGACGCACGTCTAATACCAACATAGCAGTCAAGGCCTCAGTTATACGTTTTGCTTCAGGATGATTGCTGTCGTACTTCATCCTCCTCGCTAAGGACTGTTGGAGGGTCAATTGTTTAGTAAAGTAGTGGTGTTCCTACTTCCTCTCTGGGATTATGAACGACTCCCAGCAGCAGCAACAGCAGCAGCGGCAGCAGGAGGCGTAGCAATGCAGGATCCTCCGGAGGAATCCCAGATAGGAGAGTCAGTCATGAGAGTAACATGGCCTGCAGGACTACTTCCGATCCTGACTGAGGAAATTGATGAGGAGGGAGTTGACGGTGTGGTTTGCAGGCGCTTGGATACAACATTACAACGGGATTTTGGTGTCCCTGGACTGCTTACGGTCTTAGCCAAAGTTTCTGAACTTGACAGTAACTTTTTATGAACGCGCTGCAGGTGCCGTATAAGGGAGGATGTTCCTAGGTGGTTAACGTCCCTACCCCTACTTATTTCACCTTTACATATGGTACATATAGCAAGACAGTTGTTGTCAGGATTTGGATGGAAATATTGCCAGACCAAAGAGGTGGAATGTTTGGTGTTCTGCCCAGGCATGACTGTGATGGGCTTTTTCATCCCACGGACATCAACTGTCTCCCCCGGAGCCTTATTTAAACAAACCACATCACCATCAGAATCCTCGCCAACTTCCTCCTCAGCGCCAGCTACACCAGTATCCTCATCCTGTTGTACTTCAACAGTGACATCTTCAATTTGCATATCAGCAAGTGGACTGTGGGTGCTCCTTTCAGCACTTGCAGGGGGTGTGCAAATGGTGGAAAGAGCCACCTTTTCCCGTCCAGTGCTGGGAAGGTCAGGCATCGCAACCACCACCACACTTGGACTCTCCTTGGGGATTTGTGATATCTTCTTAGAACGCACAGTTCTTCGCTGTGCTTTTGCCAGCTTAACTCGTTTGATTTTTTTTAGTGGGAGGAGGGCTTCCATCGTCATGTGAAGCTGAACTACTAGTCATGAACATAGGGAAAGACCTTAGCCATTCCTTGCCACTCCATGTCGTAAATGGCATATTGGCAAGTTTAAGTTTCTCTTCAGATGATTTAAATGTTTTTTTCAAGGTCATTTTCCTGAACTTTGTCATTTGGGATTGTATGTGCTCTCTACTATGACATTGGGCATCGGCCTTGGCAGACGGCGTTGATGGCATGTTATCGTCTATGTCATGACTAGTGGCAGAAGCTTCAGCACTAGGAGGAAGTGGTTCTTGATCTTTCCCTATTTTATTTTTATTGGAGAAAGTTTGGTCCTCCATTTATGTTATATTGATATATACGTGCGGCGTACACAAACACAGAAAATAATTTTTTATTTTTGTTGGAGACTAGTGCACATTGTGGGTTACACCACCCTTTAAGAAATGAGCCAGCCGGCCAATTACTTATGGGACACAGGTGCACGCTTGGCGCTGCTCCTTTGTTGATGCACGTGCAGCTACAGCCCACACAATTCACAAACACAGAAAATATTTTTTTATTTTGTTTGGAGTGCCCTTTGGGGGTTACAGCACCCTTTAGCGGTCAATCCAGCCGGCCCTTTATTTATGGGACACAGGCACACGCTTGGCACTACTTTGTTGATGCACGTGCAGCCACAGTGCACACAATTCACAAACACAAAAAAATATATTTTTTTATTTTGTTTGGAGTGCCCTTTGGGGGTTACAGCACCCTTTAGCGGTCAATCCAGCCGGCCCTTTATTTATGGGGCACAGGCGCACGCTTGGCACTACTTTGTTGATGTACGTGCGGCTACTGCGCACACAATTCACAAACACAAAAAAATATATCTTTTTATTTTGTTTGGAGTGCCCTTTGGGGGTTACAGCACCCTTTAACGGACAAGCCAGCCAGCCTTTTACTTATGGGACACAGGCGCACGCTTGGCGCTGCTCCTTTGTTGATGCACGTGCTGCCACAGTGCACACAATTCACAAACACAGAAATTTTTATTTTATTTTGTTTGGAGTGCCCTTTGGGGGTTACAGCACCCTTTAACGGACAATACAGCCGGCCCTTTATTTATGGGACACAGGCACACGCTTGGCACTACTTTGTTGATGCAGGTGCGGCTACTGCGCACACAATTCACAAACACAAAAAAATATATATTTTTATTTTGTTTGGAGTACCCTTTGGGGGTTACAGCACCCTTTAGCGGTCAATCCAGCCAGCCCTTTATTTATGGGACACAGGCGCACGCTTGGCACTACTTTGTTGATGCATGTGCGGCTACTGCACACACAATTCACAAACACAAAAAAATATTTTTTTTTATTTTGTTTGGAGTGCCCTTTGGGGGTTACAGCACCCTTTAACGGACAAGCCAGCCAGCTTTTTACTTATGGGACACAGGCGCTCGCTTGGCGCTGCTCCTTTGTTGATGCTTGTGCAGCCACAGTGCACACAATTCACAAACACAGAAAAAATTGTTTTATTTTGTTTGGAGTGCCCTTTGGGGGTTACAGCACCCTTTAGCGGTCAATCCAGCTGGCCCTTCATTTATGGGACACAGGCGCACGCTTGGCACTACTTTGTTGATGCACGTGCGGCTACTGCGCACACAATTCACAAACACAAAAAAATATTTTTTTTTATTTTGTTTGGAGTGCCCTTTCGTCGTTACAGCACCCTTTAATGGACAAGCCAGCCGGCCTTTTACTTATGGGACACAGGCGCACTCTTGGTGCTGCTCCTTTGTTGATGCTTGTGCAGCCACAGTGCACACAATTCACAAACACAGAAAAAAAAAGTTTATTTTGTTTGGAGTACCCTTTGGGGGTTTCAGCACCCTTTAGCGGTCAATCCAGCCGGCCCTTTATTTATGGGACACAGGCGCACGCTTGGCACTACTTTGTTGATGCACGTGCGGCTACTGCGCACTCAATTCACAAACATTAAAAATATATTTTTTTTTATTTTGTTTGGAGTGCCCTTTGAGGGTTTCAACACCCTTTAACGGGCAAGCCAGCTGGCCTTTTACTTATGGGACACAGGCGCACGCTTGGCGCTGCTCCTTTGTTGATGCACGTGCAGCCACAGTGCACACAATTCACAAACACAGAATTTTTATTTTTATTTTGTTTGGAGTGCCCTTTGGGGATTACAGCACCCTTTAGTGGTCAATCCAACCGGCCCTTTATTTATGGGACACAGGCGCACGCTTGGCACTACTTTGTTGATGCACGTGCGGCTACTGCGCACACAATTCACAAACACAAAAAAATATATTTTTTTATTTTGTTTGGAGTGCCCTTTGGGGGTTACAGCACCCTTTAACGGACAAGCCAGCCGGCCTTTTACTTATGGGACACAGGTGCATGCTTGGCGCTGCTCCTTTGTTGATGCATGTGCAGACACAGTGCACACAATTTACAAACACAGAATTTTTTTTTAATTTTGTTTGGAGTGACCTTTGGGGGTTACAGCACCCTTTAGCAGTCAATCCAGCCAGCCCTTTATTTATGGGACACACGCGCACGCTTGGCACTACTTTGTTGATGCATGTGCGGCTACTGCGCACACAATTCACAAACACAAAAAAATATATTTTTTTATTTTGTTTGGTGTGCCCTTTGGGGGTTACAGCACCCTTTAACGGACAAGCCAGCCGGCCTTTTACTTATGGGACACAGGCGCACGCTTGGCGCTGCTCCTTTGTTGATGCACGTGCTGCCACAGTGAACACAATTCACAAATACAGAAAAACATTTTTTATTTTGTTTGGAGTGCCCTTTGGGGGTTACAGCATCCTTTAGCGGTCAATCCATCCGGCCCTTTATTTATGGGATACAGGCGCATGCTTGGCACTACTTTGTTGATGCACATGCGGCTACTGCGCACACAATTCACAAACACAAAAAAATATATTTTTTTATTTTGTTTGGAGTGCCCTTTGGGGGTTACAACACACTTTAACTGACAAGCCAGCCAGCCTTTTACTTATGGGACACAGGCGCACGCTTGGCGCTGCTCCTTTGTTGATGCACATGCAGCCACAGTGCACACAATTCACAAACACAGAAATTTTTTTTTTATTTTGTTTGGAGTGCCCTTTGGTGGTTACAGCACCCTTTAGCGGTCAATCCAGCCGGCCCTTTATTTATGGGACACAGGCGCACGCTTGGCACTACTTTGTTGATGCACTTGCGTCTACTGCGCACACAATTCACAAACACAAAAAAATATATTTTTTTATTTTGTTTGGAGTGCCCTTTGGGGGTTACAGCACCCTTTAGTGGTCAATCAAGCCGGCCCTTTATTTATGGGACACAGTCGCACGCTTGGCACTACTTTGTTGATGCACGTGCGGCTACTGCGCACACAATTCACAAACACCAAAAAATATATTTTTTAGTTTGTTTAGAGTGCCCTTTGGGGGTTACAGCACCCTTTAACGGACAATCCAGCCAGCCTTTTACTTATGGGACACAGGTGCACGCTTGGCGCTGCTCCTTTGCTGATGCACGTGCAGCCACAGTGCACACAATTCACAAACATAGATTTTTTTTTTAATTTTGTTTGGAGTGCCCTTTGGGGGTTACAGCACCCTTTAACGGACAATACAGCCGGCCCTTTATTTATGGGACACAGGCACACGCTTGGCACTACTTAGTTGATGCACGTGCGGCTACTGCGCACACAATTCACAAACACAAAAAAATATATTTTTTTATTTTGTTTGGAGTGCCCTTTGGGGGTTACAGCACCCTTTAGCGGTCAATCCAGCCAGCCCTTTATTTATGGGACACAGGCGCACGCTTGGCACTACTTTGTTGATGCACATGCGGCTACTGCGCACACAATTCACAAACACAAAAAAATATTTTTTTTATTTTGTTTGGAGTGCCCTTTGGGGGTTACAGCACCCTTTAATGGACAAGCCAGCCGGCCTTTTACTTATGGGACACAGGCGCACGCTTGGCGCTGCTCCTTTGTTGATGCTTGTGCAGCCACAGTGCACACAATTCACAAACACAGAAAAAAAATGTTTATTTTGTTTGGAGTGCCCTTTGGGGGTTTCAGCACCCTTTAGCGGTCAATCCAGCCGGCCCTTTATTTATGGGACACAGGCGCACGCTTGGCACTACTTTGTTGATGCACGTGCGGCTACTGCGCACTCAATTCACAAATATTAAAAAAATATATTTTTTTATTTTGTTTGGAGTGCCCTTTGGGGGTTTCAACACCCTTTAACGGACAAGCCAGCCGGCCTTTTACTTATGGGACACAGGCGCACGCTTGGCGCTGCTCCTTTGTTGATGCACATGCAGCCACAGTGCACACAATTCACAAACACAAAATTTTTATTTTTATTTTGTTTGGAGTGCCCTTTGGGGGTTACAGCACCCTTTAGCGGTCAATCCAGCCGGCCCTTTATTTATGGGACACAGGCGCACGCTTGGCACTACTTTGTTGATGCACGTGCGGCTACTGCGCACACAATTCACAAACACAAAAAAATATATATTTTTATTTTGTTTGGAGTGCCCTTTGGGGGTTACAGCGCCCTTTAATGGACAAGCCAGCCGGCCTTTTACTTATGGGACTCAGGCGCACGCTTGGCGCTGCTCCTTTGTTGATGCACGTGCAGCCACAGTGCACACAATTCACAAACACAGAAAAAATATTTATTTTTTTGCACTTGGGGGAGCACCCCTGATGGACAGAGCACCCCCTGGACAACACTACAGCACCCCTTTAGGACTGGGACACTGCACAGGACTTTGGAGTGGACACAGCCCCTATGGACAACTGACTGCACAACACAGTCCAGCCAGCCCCTATGGACTTTGAATGAGTGGAAACAGTCCCTATGGACAACAGCAGCACAGCGCAGCACAACACTACACTGCACTACACTACACTACACAGCCCGGCCAGCCCTAACTCCCACCCTCCCTCTTCACTGTCTACAGCCGAGTGAGAAAATGGCGCCGACGCGGGTACCTTATATAGGATCCAAAACCCGCGAGACCCGGAAGGCGGGATGATGACGTTTTGCCTCGATTTCAGATCTGAGTCAGGCGGGAAAAGTCGAGCCTGACTCGGATCGGGGGGTCTCGGGGGGGTTCGGATTTCAGAAATCCGAACCCGCTCACCCCTAATGCAAACACCATGCTGTTACCACTCAGGAATGCTCATCGCTTTTCTGCCACATTCTTGATACCATCTGTCTTTTTTAGAGATTAATTTTTTGTGAATGCCTAGTTTCAAAAAATCGTTGAGCAGCAGTTTAAAAGGGAGGGAGGTAGTTAAAATCCCGGCTGTTGGGATGCCGGCGCTTATAATGCCGGTGTCGGAATCTCGACACCAGTCTAAATCCAGATGCCGGCATTCTGACCGGTGGAATCCCAACAGTAAGTAGTGGGTTTGGGTTAGGCACTAGGGGACGGTTAGGGTTAGGCAGTAAGGGGGAAGTGTTAGTCTTAGGCACTAGGGGAAGTAGGGTTTAGGGTGCAGGGAGGGAGAGTTAAGGGTAGGTTTAGGATACTTACTGACAGGTGTCGGTATCCTAACCATTTTAGAATGCCAGTGTTGGGATCCAGAATGCCGGCATCTGATACCCAACCCATTTGAAACTATTAATTATTTCAATATTTGAGTTGCAGCCAGCAACTATTATTCTAAGTAAATTAACTATCTCCAGCTTTACAGCACATGAGCAGTTTCCAAAGTCTTTATAATGTATAGTATGACATCTTTCTCCCTACAAAGGTAGTGTGCCTAGGTTGGATCTAATGAGAGGTTCAGCTGGCTCCACAGCTCTTTCTGTGTTTGCACCCAAATAAGTTTCGACCTAATGCACTAAGGAGCTAATTCAGCATTGCAATCAAGTGCAATGCTGAACGCAGATTCCCGATTATCGCAGGACCCATTCTGTAAATATACAGAATCTGTACTGTGTAATTGCATGGAGCCCTTCTATGCCTCTTCCTAATTGGCAGGCAGAGGCATTTAAGGGGTGGTGCAGGGGAAACGGGAGCTTGTCAAAACCTTTTTCCAGGAGTGGCAAAGCCAAGGGCTACGTCCATGGATGAAGTTTCCTGGCCTAAAAAGCCAGCCTGCCTGAGTAAGCTAAGGCTTACTCAGCTGGCCAGCAGCCCGACGCAATCCACCATCATGACCGATGGTCACGATGGTTATCCCAACCTGCAACCTCAGGTGTAATGCTGAGATCGCAAATGCAGCGATCCTGCTCATACATCTCCTGCTGCATATGCATGTTTGCAAGGACGAAATTTCAAATCTGCTTGCATGGCTTTGCAATTCTGTCAAGTACTGAATCACCCCATAAATTTTACTCCAAATCTAATGGTGAAAATGACATGTTAGAGCTAAAACAACAACAGCCAAACTAAAGGATTATTGTGCATCATAGAGCCTGATTCAGAGGCGGACACTAATACAGTAGCAACCACCCACTGCTGCAGCCGCTACTATGAATTTATGGTGATGCGCAACTGATGGACTGTCTACTGAGTTGACCAGTGGCTGTGGCACTAATACACTGCATTGCTCAAATAGTTACACCATTGAGCGAACATTCAATGCACCATGGGACATTAGAGCAACTCTATAGTTGTTCAGCGTGTCCGATGGTACATGGCCGTCGGTGCCAGTAGAACTGTATCTTCCGATGCAGTCTCTAACAATGACACACCCCCAACATACCTGCTGATGAAAGCTGCCCCCAGTCACTGCTCTTGAATGCCTATCGGAAATTGCATGGATCTCCATGCATTTGCATTCTGTGTCCCCCAGCAGTAACCATTGGGATGCTTATACAGTGTGTCTAAGATGCATGTACAGATTTAAAACATTGGAAGCTTGCATGTTTTGCTAAATCATGGCTCAATGTTGAGGTCTAGAGAAAGAGGTTGTGTTACTAGCTCACAACAATAGCTTGTTCCTATGATATCAGTAAAGTGTATATTGTAAAAAAGAATTGCAAAATAAAAAGGAGATATGTTATTAGTGAGATGCAATTTTGCATGACCACCATGTTTCCAGACTCACTGCTGTGTTATACAAAGTATACAGATGTGTATTTACACATATTTGCTGCAGTCACCCTAAAAAGCCCCTTTTGGTAAGCCAGTTCCCGTAAGACTCTGCTAGCGGTGAGTGTCTTTTTTTGTGTCGTTTATTGATGAAAATACAGCTAAGTTGCAATGTGATGTGACTCCAGCAGACTGTGCTGATTAATTTGATATGCAACACTTATCTGTGTGTGACTGAGTCTCTGAATCTGAATTCTAAAGGCCCCCATACACGGTGCAATATGCTCCTTGCGATCTGACAGCGAACATATCAGGTGGTCCCCACACACGGTGTGATCAGGAGGCCAACTGCCTGATATGCCAGCATCCCCCACCTGCATAGCGCTGCATGGGATCGTACATCACATCCCCAGATCAACTGAACATGCAGAAAGATCTGGTGGAGTGATGTACAGTATGATCCTACGGGAGCTCACACTGGCCAATTTCATGCCCACACACGGAACGATATAGCAGCGATATTGTTCCAATACATTGGATCAGCTGCTATATCTCAGTGTATGGGGGGCCTTAAGTACTGCAAAGTGCAGCTTTTTTCATTTCAAGTTCTGTTGTGTTTCATATACAGACTCAGGTGCACACAGATATACAAGTCTTGCATATCAAATTAATCAGCACAGTCTACCAGTGCATTCTAGTTGCATCGCATTACGACGTAGATGCATTTTCAGAAAAAAATATGCCTGATGGTCGCAAAGTAGCCAAGGACCTGGTGGCTCATTCACGCCAGGCAAATTGCCCTGCATGCCTATTAAGATTATATGTATGAAGACACATCTGTAGGTTCCTAGTGCATCCAGTGACAGCAATAAAACCCCAAAATGTACAGTAGGCATAATAAATGACATAAAGGGCCTGATTCTGTTCACGGACTTGAGCAATTATTTGCTTCTGTGCATGCAGTAATACAATAAATGAACTGTGAATATGTGCAAGAAATGAGTAATTAAATGCAGCAAGATGGCAATTAAAATGGTGGTTCACAAAAACTCCTAGAAATATTACATATTACACATAATAAAATGCAATCAGTGTGCAAAAACCACATTTTCATATAATGTACAAACGTCAATCACCCTAAAATGGTTCCAGCAGTTCTTCACATTAGAGTCCCACTTCCAGTAATCTTTCAATGGTGGATACTTTTATTATATAAGGGTAAATTTACTAATATGGGAGTTCTATTTAAGAAGTAATGTTGCCCATAGCAACCAATCAGATTCTACTTTTCATTTATCTAGCACCTTCTGGAAGATAATACCTGGAATCTGATTGGTTGCTATGGACAACATCACTTCTTAATAGAACTCCCATCTTAGTAAATTTAACCCATAGACTGGTCCCATCTCAGGATAAGCCAAAACTTCAAAACTTTTTGTTCTTTCTCTAAATGTGGTACTACTCATAGAGTGGAAGGCACAACACATATATGAAACAAAAAAAGCAAAAAAAGAGAGCCCAGTAGTGCAGATACCTTTGTTAATATTTTATAAGCATATATAGACATGGCTTTCTTGTATCCGGAGCCCTGCCTGTTCCATTTGAATAACACCTGGGTTGGTGAGTATATCAGTGGCCCCACATATGAGATAGCCATGTCTATATATGCTTATAAAGTTTTTTGTTTCTGAGTGCATTTTGTTATTAAAATTTATAACCATTTAACAAAGGTATCTTTTATTAAGTGTATTTCTGTGCTTGCAGGGAAATCCCTAATACTGTTATTTGCACTATGCATGTTGTGATTAAAAGGCATAGTATCAGAAATGTACTGGAAATGTGAGGTGGCTATTCAGACACAGAAAAATGCTCCATCTCATATGTTATTGGAGCGTTATGTGCATGTCACTGACCTGGTTGCATAATTACTTACATTGCACTCCATACTCAGAAATTCTGCACCTACCATAGGGCTGGAGCAAGCACCAAGCGATATTACAGCATTTATAGTTTCTTACAGTGCACATTCAGGAGCAATGCTTGTATACCAAGGAAAGGGCTGACACTAGCATTAACACAAAGTCGCACATGCGACTACAGCAAATTATGCTAAAGCAGTCGCAGTAAAGTGCTTCTCAGAATTAGGCCCAAAATTTTTCATTGGTTCATGTAATCAGCACACCAAACTACTAGTCTCATCTTTGCAGACACTTTCAGTTCTTTTATTTTTCTTCCTTCTGTATTACTAATTTCAGTTCACATATATAATCCTACTCAGTGATCTGGACCACATCCTGTTTATCTTTATGTTTCCTCTTTTGTATCTCTGTCACACTTCTTGTAAATTAAATTGGATGTTAAATTGATAACCAATATGATAAATCAATAATGTTAAAGGGCTTTTTATCTTACAACATTATTTTACACTATACCATCCATACATACATATTTCAGTGTGACCTTTAATTTCTCTGACCCCCATTGTTTTTTCTTATTAATCACCAATTTTAATCCAACACTGCTAAATTGTCACTTCACCAAATCTCTTTGAAAGTATTCAAACAGTACTTACAGTATCTTATACCAATAAATGTTATTCTTGGAGTTCGCACATGAAAACAAGAGGAAAGGTGAAAGAAACAATGGTGTAAGATGCCAACTGACTAGAATATTGATACCAATATTGGTTAGTAACAATTAAATGTTGGCGGTGCTCCTCCAAAGTCAGAAAGTACAGTACAACATGATGAATGAGGAAGAAAAGAAGACTTTTTTGTGGGGGCAGTTGATGTTTCGGTCATACTAAGTGCTCTTCCTCAGGACATAGAAGCCCAGACACAGGACAAGACAGGACACCTGTGCCTGGCTTTCTATGTCTTGTCCTGTGTTTGGGTCACCTGTGTCAGGGTCTGTCTGCGGAGGTCCAGGCAGGTATTTCAGTGGAGCGAGTCTTCAACTGCCCCAATTCATGGGTAATCCCAGTTCCCTGCAGTGGATGCATGGTATTAGCCTCAAGCGGCTGTGCGGTTGTGCTGCTTATGGAGGACGGGCAGTCTGTAATGTTGGTCAGTGTTCACGCGGCATTAGACAGCAGGGGAAATCTCCCATATGCATGTCTGGCGGGATGGTGCCCGGCCTGCCGAATCATGTGACCCTAGATGATGACGTACGTTTTGCCTTCAGAGAAAGGCTTGTTCACATCACTTATGATGGTTGCATATTTCTTCTAAGATATTTTAGCTTAGCTCACTCTATCTTACTGATGTCTTTTTAAGATACATCTTATGTCCTGTGCCAACAACAATTTTGCTGCTGTTTGGACTGTCATCTGTATGTCTTGTTTGCCATTGGAGACACGAGGCAGTAGAATTCTTTGTGGAAGCTGCCATTTCACTTGCTGTGCATAGGGCTGTGTACTTTGAGTGCTGTGGTTATTTTTAATTGTTTTCTCTTCACCACAATGCTGTAACACTCAGTACCTTCAGTGTCACCCTTGGTAATATAGCCTTTTGCAAATGTGCATTGTGCGTCCTTTACGATTATCCAATGATGCAGTTATGACAAGTGTCCACATAATAGTCTTTGAGGTTTTGATGTTGAATAGAGAGCAGGTATATATATATGAAATAAAGTCTCTTCTCCTTTTTTTTTCTTGTAGATAATAAATCTTAATTTTTCTTTAAACAATGATATTCCAAATAGCTGGGGTAGATAAAGTCTACCATAATTCATCTATATCATTATCCTCACTGAATAAATTCCCATACAGTAAGGTCACATTCTTACCATGTTCCCAGTGGCGGGCTGGGCACCCTGCCCCACAGGCCGGCAAAATTTAAGTGATTCAGGGTCGCTCTGTGCTATTATATGTGTAAAGTGAAGCTGCAGTGGCTAACCAAAAATGGCTGCCCCATCGAGCAGGCTTCAAAAACATGGCCGTCGCCAACCAATAGAGAGCTAGGTTTTTTTCCTAGGAATCCAAGGGGCTGGAGAGTCTAAAAAGGGGGCGGGGCTTGTCGATGGAGGTTGTCAGGACTCCTGCTGCTCATGCCTTCCCTAGATTAACAATTGCTGCTGATGCTGCTGCTGCCTGTAAAGGGAGAGGGATGTTCATCCTGCTGGGTCCACACTGACAGCAGGTAAGATTCAGCACTGGGCACACCATAGTAATGGGCAGCACTGGCAGTGGGCATACCATAGTAATGTGCAGCACTGGGCACACCATAGTAATGTGCAGCACTGGGCACACCATAGTACTGGGCAGCACAGGCACACCATAGTACTAGGCAGCACTGGCACACCATAGTACAGGGCAGCACTGGCATACCATAGTACAGGGCAGAATTGGCACACCATAGTAATGTGCAGCACTGGCCATACCATAGTACTGGGCAGCACTGGCATACAATAGTACAGGGCAGAACTGGCACACCATAGTAATGTGCAGCACTGGCCACACAATAGTACTGGGCAGCACTGGCACACCATAGTATTGGGCAGCCCTGGCACACCATAGTAATGTGCAGCACTGGGCACACCATAGTACTGGCAGCACTGGGCACATCATAGTACTGCGCAGCCCTGAGCACACCACCATACCCCAGCTTTGGTAGGCTGTGACTCCTAGCAGCAGTCTACTAAGTTACAAACATATCCACCTATAAGGCATGCTCTATGGACCATTATCTAGGATACTTTCCCAAATGCCACAATCACAGTAACTTATGCTGGGTACACACTACGCCAGCGGCCCAATTTAGTGACAAACCCACAGACCGAGCGGACAATTTTGGTAAGCGTCCACACTTACCAATGGGATGCTCAATCTGTCTGGCAGACATCACAACTGGGTGTGCATTTAAATTTACCCGCACAGTTGTGATGTCAGTGTCGGCGTTTCCTGCCTGCCAGTGTATGTGTCGATCGGTGGATGTGCACAATGTATCTGCAAGATATAGTGCATCTGTCATGCTGCACAGCAGACACGATATATCTTGTGTGTACACTCGAGAAAACAAACTTAAAATATAGTTTGTCAGCTGTACTATCAATATATTGCATAGTGTGTACCCAGCATTACTGAGGCTCTGCATCCCATCGGGCATGGGGCAGTATGTGATGATTTCAGGTGGACCTTGGAGGGGCTGTCAGGTAGTTATTGTACGTACTGTATATTGCTTCCTATATTTGATATCGGTCACTAGAATAGTCTGTCAATCAGGGCTGGTAGGTGATGTATTTGACTATAACTCTTAAGGCACACATCCACTAGACCAGAGGTTCCCAAAGTTTGCTGTTACAGTCAAGGTATTAAGGATATGCATGCTTGAGTCCAGCTGGTTAAATCAAATTGACTGAGGTACTAATTAAGTCACCTGTGCTCAAGCATGGATATCCTTAAAATGTGGACTGTAATGGCATCTTTCCGCACTAGACGATTTATCTGCATGATAACGATATCGTTATCGTTCATAAATCATTTGCAAATCGCTTGCAAAAATGTCTTAAACAATCAGCGATGCGCGCTCCTGCTGGCTGTTTAGACATCTATCATCGGGCAAACATGCTGAACAATCTGACGATATGCTTGCTCATTATAGGCACATCACAGACTGACAAATGACTGCACGATTACAATGTCATAATTGTGCAGTCATTTTCATATCCTTAAGTGGTTGTGTGCCCTTAGACAAAATGATTTTTAATATATTTCATTACACATTTAAATCGCTTCCCCACAACTATTTTGCAATTGCAATGCGCTGGTAGAAAAGCTGGGGCCACTGGATTAAATTTGTCCCCAGGCTAAAAGTTTCTAGCCAGCCCTTGCATGTTCCTTTATAGTATAAATTATATAACTTAAAACTAAAATAACCCTATACCAGAATAATCCTATTTAATAACTTTCAATATTAATACAATATTAATAATACTAGTTGGAATGCTTAGATGTATTCATCATAACATCCTATCAATAAAATAAATGATTATACATATATGCTTCATACAAACATTAAATATCCTTCAGGAATGGGTTGTGTAACCCCGATTTGCATTATGCCATATGCTGCAATGTGCATATAATTACAATTACCCTTTTTGTGCTAAAATTAAATTCTCTTAGACCCTATGTGGCCTGTATTAAGAGAACAATTTCTCCCAATTAATAAATTTGTCCCAATGGGGTATACCATCTTCACTAGATATTTAATTTATGTTTGAAGCCTTTAAGACAGAAGCATAAATATCCTACTGTGTAGTACACGAAATAAAACAAAATAAAACTATTTACAAGGTATGATATTGTCAACATTGACAGCCGGCCCTTTTGTAGTAAGCTCCAGAGCGAGAGAGTTTCTCTCTCGCTCCTGGGCTTGCGCACGCACATCGACCCGGTTGCGAGCGCACTCCTCATCAGTGGGACTCCTTAGCCGTGAAGAGTCTTGGAGATCCTGGAAAATTTTCTCATGTGGAGAAAAACTTGTTAGATTGGGCCATATTCATTTGATGGTTCCAGGGCTTTGTCCAGAACTGTAATAAAATGGTTGTGGCCCAAAGGCACAAAAATATTTTTCCCCTGGTGATTCTTTTTGTCATTTGGTATGGTGTTTTCAGAATGACACTCTGCATGTGGTCTCTCTGAGAGACTGAAAACATTTGCTCTACTACTAGATGGCTCTGAATGCTGTGTGGGTTTTACATAGGAGTTGGAGTTGTGTGTGTCACTAGTTGTCTGCACTTCTGAATTAAGCGCCTGATTCAGAGCCGGACGCTCTGACCAGAGCGCTCGCTCTGAATCAGGGCCCTCCTACCTTAAAATGGAGCGCCTCCTGGCCGTTCGTATAACTGTGGGTGACCACCCACAGTTATAGCGAGCGGCCATGATGATGGTCGCGATGGTCAAGACCATCGCGACCATCGGGCTTGTGATGAGACCCTGCAGTAGGGTCTCGCTGCCGCAAGCCCTGGAGTGATTTTGGCTCTATCAGAGCCAAAATCACTCCCACTGACATCACTACTGATGTCAGTGGGGCCGGACTCAGACGGTAGGCGTTCCCATGGGAATGCCTCCATCTGGCAGCCATGCCCCCGGCACGCCCACCAAAGGGGGCGTGCTGTCACTCATCATCGACAGCACGCCCCCTTTGGTGTGAGACCCCGAGCGACGGATTCCCCGTCGCTCGCCGGGTCTTGCGCATGCGCACGACGGAGCTCCCTCCGTCATGCACATGCGTACTTACGCACAATCGACCCGCTTGCGAGCGTCCAGCGCTCGCGAACGGGTCAGAATCAGGCCCTAATTTCATAGTTCAGCTCTGTCAACATGTTTGTGGCTGAACTAATTTCAGGGTTTACAAGTGTAATTACCCTTGGAATGTGCACTTTAGAAAATGTATCTACCCCTGTGTGCATTTCTTTGCTATTGGTTGGGTTTAAGACTGGTTGCTCACTGTTCCCTAAAGGCTTACAACATTTTTGAATAATAATGGGAATTCTGAGACTGTATTTAGAATCACCCTTTGTCTCATAATCTGAGTTGGATTGATGTTTCTCTTCAACAAAAATAGTATAGGAGACATTTGCTCCGATCTTCTCTGCATCGATACACTCTTTTTGGATTAATACATCCTGCACAATGTTTCTTTCTTTCTCAATTATAGGAACCTGATTGATAATATTAATCCTGACTCCAGTAGACTCCATGTACAAAGTCTCAAATAAATATACAATATTTTCTTTTGTAGTTTTGGGTGTCTATATAAACTCCTCCTCAGAGGTTTTGACAGTTTGAGTACAAACTGACAGGCTTTTTGTTTCCAAATGTTTCTGTTTATTTTTGTTCCCTTTGAGGGATTTTAACAATGAATGGATTTTTGCATTAATTATCAAGCATATATTATAAAGCCTTGAGCCTGATTTCTCTTTACATTTCTGTTCAGTCTCTTTGGCTGCATTAGCACTTCTGTGCATTTTCCTAAATGTTACAGCAGCTTTTTGCATATTCAACACTGCATATATTTTACAATGCTATATTTATATATTTATTCCCTGTTTTATCAGATATCCTCTCCAAAAGAATTAACCATTAACGATACTGAGTTAGAACCTCTATATACTCCTTCCTATACCTTCTAATATCCTGCCTATACCTTCTAATATCCTACCTATACCTTCTAAGGATGACGCTAATTTTCGTACGCAGTCATACAGTAAATAGAGACTCCAGACTTAGAACATGTGGTTCCAAAGCACGAAGTTTTATTCAAGTAAAAGTACAGTCAGTTACACGCTATTGATCCAGACACAATTCGGTGCAAAGGAATTATACAGACCCAAGTACAGTATACATACGCAGCGCTTCCGGACAAGATGTTAGGCATCAGCAAGAAACCCCTCGTCAATCAGCATTCAGCATGAAGACTAAAAACCCAGCGTTGGAGCACACATATTTATACCCCACAGGAATAGACAGAACAATAGAGAAGATTGTTGCTGATGCCATTGGTTCCGTTTGTTGCTGATGCCATTGGTTCCCAAGGGGGATGCATCTGTTACGGAGCATTTAACAGGCTGGATTGAGACTTTACATTATCTAAGGTGTTTAAAAAATAACATTTCAATAATACATTCTATGTATTTCTAAATGTGATACATTAAATGATGGTATTTCCTAGTTCAGGGTTGTAATGCAGTTCTATATTTACCTCGGCATTCATATTGTCATTTCTGACCACCATCATAGTTTTGTTCTTTTGTTTTACTCTATTTTTACACTTTCCACACCTCAACACAATAGGAACACACTGGACACGTATGCCAATCATTATGATGACAATTAGTATAAGAATCAAGAATTTGCCTATGCTGGCGATCACTTCCTGAACCCATTCCCCTAGACCTGAGAACCATTTCACTGGGTTCAGCCATGAAACCCATCCTTCTATCTTTTCCCCTACTTCAGCCACTGAAGCGTTATGGTTATTACGAAACTCCCACTTTAGCTGCAGAATTTCATCCATCTTCCGGTCTATCACCTCCTTGGGGTCGCTGGTATCATTGGTGACATAGGTGCAACATTTTACTCCAAATTGGGTGGCTAACGTTACGCAATACCCTCCAGTAACAGCAGTTAAATAATTCAACACTAGCCTGTGTTGCACCAGTTCTTTCTTGTATGCTTGCAATTCTCTCCCTGTATACCTGAATGTGTCATCGTACATCTCGGTGATATTATCTATCGATTTAGCAAGTTCCTGAATATATCTAAAATTTTATGTACCCCGAGCAATCCTGGTGGGATCCAGTGCGACTAAAACTTGAAAGCCAGTTGTCTCACTAATTAACTGAGGGGCTTTATACACGTCACCAGGTATCATATTTATTTTGCCTCTGTGTTCATATTGCGTGTGAAGATATGGTGATGGTGTGTTCTTATGTATATGTATACTAAGCATTTCAACATGTGTGAGGGTCATAATTTCTGGGACTACTCTTCCCAGATAACACAAACCTTCAGAACTCAGGGAGAGCCACTTATACGCTTTTCTTCCACATATAAAATATACATTATCAGGGAGAACATAAGGGATGGTATGCATCATTATCATTAAGCACATTTCTCTTGCGAACAATCCTATTTCTGGGTCTTCCACCTGGTTCATGCAAGTCTCTAGCTGTATTATTTTAGCACAATAACCATCTGGCACCTTACCAATAATTTCTTTGGTGGAACTCAATGTATACCGATACCTAAAATGTTTCCCACCAGATTTAATTGAGCGTAACAGATCATGGTTTATGGACTCATTATCAGCCCTTTGTGAGAAGGTCATCGTCTGATTATTCCCCGTCACTTCCCAACTCCCAGGGTTATGTTTAAACACAAAAGTGATCTATCTACTTGGAATTGATGGAGTTTGAAATGTGGTGGTTTGGATGAGAGGAATTTTCCATCCAATGTTTTCCCTTTCTGTAATTCTAAAATTTCCGTGATATTCAGTGGAAATGGCACCAACCCTACGATATGCTGTCCCTGTGGCACGTGTGAACACACCCAGCAATCAGTTTGATTTAACACTTTGCCTACCATGCTATGATAATCCTTTAAAGTATACCCACCCCAGTACGGGTTATATTTAGGTTGGCACCGTTGGATACAGTTCTCATCAACTAGGGACCCACATAGCTCACAAATACAGGAATCTTCAGACGATAAACCTCGACACCATCCCCAAGTATCCGGAATAACAGCTCTCTTTACAATAACAGTACTAAGATTGGTCAGACACTCCTCTGATTGGCATTGCACTCCTCCTGACTCCATTCCATCAGCACTGCCATCAGCTCCCATTTCCTCATTCGGTCCCCCATCACAGACACTGGATATCCCCGAACCGACCAGGATGGTGAACACTCTAAAAGAGAATATGAAAATGAACATAGCAGGCCCGTCCATTTTCACAACAAGACCTACAAATTTCTCTCAGTTCAGATATCTCACTACGACCTTTTCAATCCTCCCAGAACAAGCTCGTGAGCGACAGGTCCACGCTATCAGCCTCGTCTCCGACTTGTTTCTCCACTGGTTGATTGACCCTTTTGCAGTGAGTGGAATGGACCCAGGTATCTCTCTCGGCCACCTTCAAAGATGTAGTACTTGTCAGCAGCACCTGGTACGGACCTTCCCACCGATCAGTCAAACAACCTGATCACAAGAAATTTCTGATCATAACATATTCTCCTGGTTCAACATCATGACAGTTAGTTTCAGGCATATCATGGGACAACAATTTCAGTTTCTGCTGCTGTTGCTTTAACTGCTTACTCATTGATATAAGATACTTTACAGTTACCTCATTGTTACCCTTCAGGTCTTCCTGTGGACTTATAATCAAATGAGGTTGTCTACCGAACAGTATTTCAAATGGGGACAGATTTAGAGGAGGTCTAGGAGTGGTCCTTATGCTATGTAGGACCAAAGGTAATGCTTCTGGCCATCCTAGTCCAGTCTCTGCCATGATTTTACTTAACTTATTTTTAATAGTCCTGTTCATCCTCTCTACCTTGGCACTGGCTTGCGGTCGGTAGGGGGTGTGAAGTCGGCTATTAATACCCATCAGCTTACACATATTTTGAAAAACATCACCTGTGAAATGAGTACCCCTGTCACTCTCTATGATTTTAGGGATACCGTACCTGCATACAAATTCCTGAACTATTTTCTTGGCAGTAAACGCAGCAGTATTAGTGGCCGCTGGGTAGGCCTCAACCCAATTAGAAAATACATCCGTGGACACTAATACATACTTAAGATTCCTGAAGGGTGGTAATTGGATGAAATCAATTTGTATCACCTGGAAAGGACCATCAGTCGGTGGAATATTGGACGGTTCATTAGGGATCGCTTTCCCTATGTTCTTCCTCAAGCAGGTCAGACAGGCCATTGCTATCTTTTCTGCTTGTGAAGAAAAACCTGGTGCGCACCAGTATGCTCTCACCAACTTGCACATACCTTGTTTTCCCAGGTGAGTCAGACTGTGTGCTGCCTCAGCCAGGCTGGGGTAATATGCCTTGGGGGCTACTGGCTTACCTTGTCCGTCCCTCCAGAGCCCAGAGGACTCTTGCCCACATCCCTTGGACTTCCAAATGGATTTTTCCTGAATTGAACACAAATTTTGCATCTCAATTAATTTCAGCATATCAATTGTTTGGAAAGACATAGACCCTGATTCAGAGCCGGACGCTCTGTCCAGAGCGCTCGCTCTGAATCAGGGCCCACCTCCATTAATATGGAGCGTCCTCCTGGATGCTCGTATAGCTGTGGGTCACCACCCACAGCATATACGAGCGTGCAAAATGATGGTCGCGATGGTCTTGACCATCGCGACCATCGGAACTGCGAGTAAAAGCCTGCGGTCGGGTTTCTCAACCACAAGGCCAGGAGTGATTTTGGCTCCATCAGATCAGTGATGTCAGTGGGGCCGGCTTCAGACGGTAGGCATTCCCTTGGGAACGCCTCAGTCTGGCAGGCACGCCCCCGGCATGCCCACCAAAGGGGGCGTGCTGTCAGTCACCATCGACAGCACGCCCCCTTTGATGAGACACTCCGAGTGAAGGAAAGTCCTTCGCTCATCGGGTCTCGCGCATGCGCACGACGGAGCTCCCTCCGTCGTGCGCATGCGCAGTGGGGAACATCGACCCACTTGCGAGCGTACTGCCGCTTGCGAGTGGGTCTGAATGACCCCCATAATTTTTTCAGTTGGAGAAAACATTTTTAACCCTGCTGCCCATTTTGCAGCTTCATCGGCTCTTTTGTAGCCCAGTGACACCAGGTCATCCTCACATGTATGCGCTTTACATTTAATTACTGCCACCGCTTTGGGCAGTTGGATTGCTTCTAAAAGATGTTTTATGTGTCGGGAATGTGCAACTGGTGTGCCTGCTGCTGTCATAAAATTTCTCAGACGCCATAGAGCCCCAAAATCGTGCACCACCCCAAACGCGTACCTCGAGTCAGTGTAAATGTTAGCAGATTTGCCTGCTGCCAGTTCACACGCTCTAGTTAGTGCTACTAACTCTGCCACCTGGGCTGAGTGAGGAGGACCAAGAGGTTTAGCTTCTATGATGTCTGTGTCATTTACAACAGCATAACCTGTACATAATTCACCTGTGTCTGTTTGTCTGTGACAACTCCCATCCATATAAAAAGTCACATCCACATTCTCTAAAGGTGTGTCATGTATGTCAGGTCTAGCAGTAAAGGTCTGATTCAGATACGTCATACAATCTTGCACATCATTATGTCCACTGAACTCACCTCCTGCCAGCAACTCGTCTCCTTCCACCCTTTGTACATCATGTTCTACATATGGTAAATATGTTGCTGGATTCAGCATGCTGCAACGTTTAACAGTGATGTTTGTGGGTGTGATTAGAGCTAGTTCCCATTTGGTAAACCTAGCCGAAGAGACGTGTCTGGTTTGAGCTGAGTTCAACAGAGCAGATACAGCATGAGGAGTGTAGATAATCATATCATGACCCAGTACCACGTCCTCACTTTTACTCACCAATAGAGCAGTAGCTGCTACACTTCTCAAACAAGTGGGGAGTTATCTTGCTACAGTGTCCAATTGGGCACTGTAGTATGCTACAGGCCTACTGGCATCACCATGTTTTTGTGTAAGGACACCTGCAGCACAACCATCGGCTTCCGTACAGTACAAATCAAAAGGTTTTTCATAATCAGGTATTCCCAATGCAGGAGCTTTTGTCAGACTATCTTTAAGATTAAGAAAAGCCTGCTCTGTTTCCTCTGTGTGTATGACATGATCGGGCTTTGAGGAAGAGACTAATTCCTGTAAAGGCAAGGTCAAAATACAAAAACTTGGGATCCTCATTCTACAATATCCACAAGGTATGAATTTGCTGTTGATTCTGTGGCAGTGTCATGTTTTGTATGGCCTGGATTCTGTCATTTGTAAGATGTCATAACCCCTGGGTTAGGCAGTGTCCCAAATATTTTACTCTGGATTGGCACGGCTGTAGTTTGTCCTTAGCCACCTTGTGTCCTGTATGCGAGAGATGAAGTAACAAAAGTTTAGTATCATTCAAACATGACATAAACGAGTCAGAACATAGCAATAAATCGTCCACATATTGAATTAGAACAGATCCATTGGCAGGTTGAAAAGATTGTAAACAGTCGTGCAATGCCTGGGAGAAGATACTGGGGCTGTCTATGAAACCTTGGGGTAACCGTGTCCATGTATATTGTACACCTCTGTATGTAAATGCGAATAGATACTGACAGTCAGGGTGGAGAGGCACAGAGAAGAAAGCAGAACAGAGGTCAATGACAGTGAAATGGGTTGCATTTGGTGGGATCTGCATCAGAATGACAGCTGGTTTTGGCACTACAGGGAATTGGCTCTATACCACCTTATTAACACCTCTAAGGTCTTGTACCAGCCTATAACCCCTCCCACCACTCTTCACTGGAAAGATGGGACTGTTGGCTACACTAGCTGTACGAACTAATATTCACTGTTGCAATAAGCGCTCAATTATTGGAAAAACCCCTAACTCAACCTCCTGTTTTAGTGGGTACTGGGGAATTTTTGGAGCTTGCCTACCGTTTTTTAAATTTACCATTACAGGTCTTACGTTTGCCATTAATCCAGTGTCCTGTCCATCCTTAGTCCAAAGGGAATCTGGAATTTGGGACAACATTTCATCTACCTGAGATGGATTTTCATTTAAACATGTAGAGTGATACATTATCCTTTGGGGAGTGTCCAATATATCCCACACTTCAAGTGCAACTCTCTCTGGGATATCTAAAAATACACCATCAGGGGTGCAATATATAACACATCCCATCTTACATATCAAGTCTCTACCCAGCAGGTTAGTAGGAGTCGCAGCAGCCAGAAGGAAAGAATGTCTGGTATGCAACGGCCCAATAGTAACCTCTGTGGACTTTGTTAAAGGATAATGTTCCACTTTACCTGTTACACCCATTGTTGGTACTGTCTCGTTGGTCACCTGTAAATCAATGGGAGATTTCATCACTGACCTGGTCGCCCCTGTGTCTACAAGAAAAGGATATTCAGTACCAGCTACATCAACCATCATGACCGGTTCTTCCCTTGTACTTCCCATTAACCTGACTATCTGTAGACTACAGGTATGACCTGACCCCTAGCGTTGGCTACCATTCTCCAATAAAGCATTTACGGCCACAATTGGAGCTGGTGCCAGCTGAACATTTGCTGGTCTCTGTGCATATCCCTTATGGGGATATCCAGGTCTTCCCTGATTTGGGGTTCCTACTGTTTTTACTGTACAGTTTCTACTTAAGTGTCCTGTTTGTTTACAATTAAAACATGTCCGTGGATCGGGTAATATGTGTCATTGTGAGGTTTGAGCAGAGGGTAAAGTTGGTGGATATTGGTAAGGATAGGGAGGGTAAGGATATTGTGGGGGATATGAGTATGGGACCTGTGGTTGTATTGAGTTAGTGTAATAGAGCTGTGTTTGTTGTTGCGTGGGGTTTGTGAGGGCATATAACTGTTCAGGTGTAAGTGTGTGTGCAGGTGCGAGTGTGTCCGTTGGCTGTGATGTTACCGTCATTCCCTCCAGAGCTTGGATACTGACAGCCATGTGTTTTTCGCTCTGGGTCTCTCTCTTTTTTGAGATGTTGTTATCATGTTCTATGGCAGATTCTATGAGGGTATCTATTGTGAGTCCCCTCCAGCCAGGCTGTGAGGTCTGAACCCGAGTCTCTAAATTCTCTTTCAGACCATCCATTAGTACCGTGACTATCATTCCCCTGTGGTGAGTGCTATCTTTAATATCTTCTATCCCAGTGTACTGGTTGATAGCCTGCAGAGCCCGATCGCAATAATCTTCTGCAGTTTCACTCTCCTTTTGCTTAATGGTGAAAATTTTGTTCCAGTTAACTACTATTGGAAAATACATACCCAATTGAGTTACAATGCGGGAAATGTTACCTTGGTTTACTTGATCTGTTAAGGGAACGTCGCCATTCAATACACAATCCGTGATAAATTTTGTCACGTCGGTATTGCGTGGTAGACAGGCCCTTAACACCACACGCCAATCTTTATTAGTTGGCTCATGTGAACTACCCAAATTTCTCAAAAATCTTTGACATTTGGCTAGTTCTTTTTTGGGATTGGGGAAATTATTTATGATGGAATTTAGTTCTGCTCTTGTCCAAGGATAATGCATTACTACTTCCCTCATGCGCACTACACCATTCGCATCTGCATTTCCATTCGGAACAGTTATCGTCCGAATGGGATGCAGACAGGTAGCGCTGCTACTTTTGACCTGGTTACCTGGCTGGGTGTTTAATCTGCTGCTGCTATGTATGGTATTAACAAATTCCTCTACGGGTGTAGAGTGTGTTAACACTTCCCTTGCCATTACCGATGAAGATGGCGGCACCACTCGTGAATGTGGTGATGCAGCATCTATCATTTGCACAGCATGGGAAATGGAAGACATTACAATAGGCTCATTATCCACATCATAAACATTTTCTTTATGGTTGCTTAAGAGAGGGTACAAATTGCTTGTTACATTTTTATGGGTATTTTTGGTAACTGTACTTGCACCTCCATCCACATAAGGTGGAGGAGGTGAGCGTGAACTGCTGGCAATACTCTCCACAACGCTACCTTGCTGCATGTGCACGCCATTTTGCGGCTTGCCCATATTGCAATTTAGCGTTGCGGATGTATTCTCTGGCAATGTGCTCCCGACGCTAGTTTGCGTCGCTTGCTCATTTTTAAGCCACGCATCCCCTTCATGCTGCCACAATTTTAAACATTCATAATATTTTACCTTTTTCTCTCGGTAGCGCATCAGACTGATGTGATCCCGGACATTATCTAATACAACTTTATCAAAACTACCAATTCTGGGAAACGGTCTAACACTCTTCATCATCATTTTAAACCATACATCACAATACCTTATTGCATAAGTACCGTACTTAGTATGCATAATACGACGAGCCGATCCAATCGGCTCCTCCATTAGCAGCACATCATTGTCTAACATCTCTATTGTTTGCGCGGCTCCCATTCTGAGACAAAATCCTACACTTTTCAATAAAGATTTAAACTGGTGAAAGACAATCAAGATACTTTCACTTACCTGTGGACGATTTAAGTCGGCAGCGCCCACACACCTGGATAAAATTTTAAAAAGGCAACTTCCACACCCGGATAAGATTTAGTAAGGCTACTTCCACACCTATGGAAGTTTAAGTCGGCTACTTCCACGCACCTCTCTACAACAAAGACAACATGTACACCTGCTACTGTGTATAGAACGGTAAGCTACTTACCGAGCGGCTAGACTAACCCTTGTACCTAGCCCCTAAGGATCATACGATACCATTAACTGTAGGGAACAAGTTACCCCTACCAACAAATACTCACTGTTACACAGTTTTTCCTGCGCAGAAAAATACATGTTAACCCAGATATTGATAACAATTGAAAAATGTAAACCTCAACGGCTTTATTTAAACACGTGGCAGCACAACCGGAAGTACGTATACGCTATTGTGCGACCAGTTGCATACACAATAATGCGACTACCACACAACCGTATGACAACCTCTTTTAGCTGCGTACGCAAAAGTGCATCTTTACTGTGTGCAAAACTGTGACTCAGCCGCGTACTCAATACTGCGGCACCCCTTTAAACGTTAGGTTCTATCAACAAAGGAAAACAAACTTTTTCCTCTCTTGTCCCTGGATTCTAGTCAGCTTCCTTGGCTCACACGAAAACGGATAGCGATCTTTCAGCACAAAGCGGTTGCAGGTAAACCCTGCATGTGGCCACTCACCCCTTTGCTAAGATATCGATAGCCGTATGTGCCGTGTGAGCAGGTAAGTGACTTCACTACGAACCCCCAACTAACGATACTGAATTAGAACCTCTATACACTTCTTCCTATACATTCTAATATCCTGCCTATACCTTCTAATATCCTGCCTATACCTTCTAAGGATGACGCTAATTTGCATTTGCAGTCATACAGTAAATAGAGACTCCAGACTTAGAACATGTGGTTCCAAAGCACAATGTATTATTCAAGTAAAAGTACAGTCAGTTACACTCTATCGATCCAGACACAATTCTGCCAAAGGAATTATACAGACCCAAGTACAGTATACATATGCAGCGCTTCCGGACCAGATGTTAGGCATCAGCAAGAAACCCCTCGTCAATCAGCATTCAGCACGAAGACTAAAAACCCAGCGTTGGAGCACACATATTTATACCCCCAGGAATAGACAGAACAATAGAGAAGTTTGTTGCTGATGCCATTGGTTCCCAAGGGGGATGCATCTGTTACGGAGCATTTAACAGGCTGGTTCAAATAAACACAACCCAGCCTCCAACATCTGGGGGTCTCTGGCTTCCCGCCCCATGCAACATCCTAACAGTTGTTCATATAATATACATTTTGTTGCTTGAAGTCTCTGCGGTCCATAAGTTGAGAATGCATGATGCGATCTCCACACCAATAATACCGGAATTCTGTTGAAAGAGTACGCATCAGTACAATACCAAACACGGCTTACTTATCATGTATAAAACCTTAATTACCAAATAATCTTTATTTCACAGCATTTACACTAAATGAACAAACTTAAATCTTATACCTTAAAGCTTATTAAACCTTTTATGTGAGTATGTAATGTGTGAGTATGCGGGGTTTGATATAAAGATGCTAGTTAACTTGGGACAGGTGCATGCGCATTTAGCTAATAAACAGCATTTTCATATAGGATCTTATGCATTCGCTAATATGCATGAAAAAACAGCCGGTGTGTCAGGGGGTATAGGTAATATATGACAAGGTACGTGTATTAAAATAGACAAATTTATTGACAATTAAAATAATATAATAAATAAACATATATCCCTGGATGGTCTAATAAAAAAGACTATGCATTATATCACATTAGTAATCTTTCTGTAGAAATACCAGTTTCCAAATTGAATGGCTGCGGGACCGCTGGCTGTAAAAAGATTGTGTCCAAAAAATGAAGATACAGATTGATACACTTGTCACCACTGTGTTATAAAGTATCCTTTGAGTAGCAGGAGAAATGTTTCAAGTAGCCCAGTGTTGCCTTTTATATGGGTGAGCGGTCTATGATACGGCGTCACGATGGAAAGCTCTCACCTGTTGTCTAGGGAGCTTGGATCTCCGTATGACGGGTCTGTCTGTAGCGGCAGCAATTCCCGTTATGAAGAGACTCAGTCCCCGCGAGCAGCTTACAGCATAAAGCACAGGAGGCACAGCTGGTGTTTTCTGACCTTCCCCTTGTGGTGTTCGGCAAAGGGACCGGGCTGTACAGGCGCTGAGATGGCTTGCAGTGGCACAGCTCAACCCAGGTGAGGGGAGCTGAGATGCCTGTGTAGCCTGAGTCAATGAAAATCTCCGTGCTCTGTGGCAGCCAAGATGGTTCAGGGCATGCGTGGATATATCTGGCAGCTTTGATGGTGATTGCCAAGCAAGACAGGTATCAGGATAACGCAGTGATGATCCAGGGGTAGTTCAAATGTTTGCACCTACGCGTTTCGACGCTCCTCAGGCGTCTTTGTCAAGGTGTAGGTGAACTGCCTTTGTCTCGAATTTATAGCACTGCAAGCTCACTTAGAATAATTAATTGGTCAATTCAGAACACATGAAAAAAAAGGGACGAACCTTGTCAGTCAATAAGTGTGATCAGATTGGGAGAAGCATATTATGCAGCTGAACATTTAATTTACCAAAAATAGAAATAAAACATACAAACTCATTTATATATGACAAGCTTTACATATATCACTCGAACTAGGAGATGATAAATCATTACTGAGATATAAATTAATTGCCCAATAATGGATAGCAGTAATAGGAGTTAATCTTAAAAAGCTAAACATAGAAGTGTATACAATTGGTAATCGATAGGTTAAAAATATTCTTTTTATTTTTTATGTATATTCAATTTAGACACATGTTGCATGCAGATAACATTAGTTTTAACATAGAAAAAGGGAATATAAATTAAATTGAAGTGAGAAATAAAAAAATAAAAAAAGGCACTGAGATATACTGCACATAGTAAAACCACACAGAATATACATATGTGCATGTATAGTGTCTTGGGTGGTTAATCTATAATTGTAAGTAGATTAAACCCTAGTGGTATATTGATAAATAATACATAATATTAAAGTAAAATAGATTGTATATAACATGCAAGTAAACTAAAAATAGATTTTATAAAGCATGATGGAAAGACAGAGGACTCAGAACATAGAATTTAATTCTATTTGTTCATTTAACCCATCTGGATATAAGCTATTCATTTGGAAGATCCAAAATAGCTCCTGACGACATAGAGATCTGAATCTATCGCCTTTTCTGATGGTTGGGGGGATATGTTCTAACCCTACAATCTTAAGTGAATGATCATTTCTGTCATGTACATTAGCATAGTGTCTTGAAACACTATGGAGCATATTTCCTTTTGGGATGTTTCTTCTGTGTTCCAAGAAGCGTTCTTTTAGGTTTCTGGTGGTACGTCCTACGTATTTCATGTTTACACAACTACATGATAACATATATATGACAAAACTAGTTTCACAGTTTATAAAATGCTAATATGCGACTAGATAACAGCGCAATTATGCGTATTAATGTGTAAATGAGAAATGGTGAAAGATGCAATCGCATGGTGTTAATAGTAATATCACCATTTGTATCATAATTGTGAGTTTAAAATGGAGCTTGGGCGGCCATTCGCAAAATGGCGTCTTGCGATCTCATTTCCAAGATGGCGTCTCGCGGCCAGTCGCAAGATGACGTCGCTGCGTTTCAATTTTATACTGATCTTGTCTCAGCCAATTATCCAGCTTCGACACCATTTTTTTAAGGTTACTTTAATATCTGGTACATTTATTTGGGAATATTTCAATAATTTCAATATTTTTAATAATTTTTAAGCATGATATCCTCCCTTATCTGTTCGCTAGCCTTATGAGTTAAACTCTAATATCCGCTAATCATATTTATTTTAGGCCTTTTTAAATTATTTTCTAGTCATTACAACTGATTCCAAAGTGATCTTGATTTTGTCAGCAGGGTTACAGCCCATTATGCTGCTCCTAAATAAATAAAAAAATAATTTGGGATCTTTTGCTGCAGGAGACAGTGGATATCCTTGCACGCCCTGGCTGCTGACTCCTTATTTGGCCCCCACACCAGGGCTACAAACACAATATAATGCCACGTCTACTGCCACCAGGCAGGTGGTGGAGCGCTGTATTGGCCTTTTAAAGGGACGATTCAGATGCCGTCACTGCTCTGGTGGCGAACTAATTTACTCGCCGGATATGGTGTCGAGGATCATGGTCCTGTGTGAGATATTTCATAACATCGCCATAAGGAGTCGAGTACCAATGCAGCCAGAGGATGCCTTGCCGGAGGATGGCCCCCATGAGGTAGGTGGTATGAGACTGTCCGGGGGGGCATACGCAATGCTGTTGTTGCTCGTTTTTTCAGGTATGTATTTCAAATTGGAGCATTGCAAATGATGGGTTAGAACTGCGCTCTGCTGTATGGGCAGATGGGAAGTGAGATGTATTGTTTGTGTCGGGCTGCTGCACCTTCCTAAAAGCAGGAGTACCGGGTCCTGTGTAACGATAGAATGGGGTAGAGGGTGCGCTCGCCCTATGGGTGTAATGCTGGAGTAATAGTGTGTTGTGGTCTTTTGTGTTCAATGTTGTGTGTGGAGTGATGGGGTGTAGGGAGGGAAGGGGGTCTAATGGACTGGAGGTGGTGGGTGAGGAATTCAAGACAGAGGCAGAAATGGGGGCCAAAGGGTTTATTGGAAAAGAAAACACCACCCGCAGGGCCGCGCTGGGCATCACACCTAGCAAAGCCCTGCGCACCCCTCTTGATCACCACTCCACCTGCTAGACCCAGGCGACCACGCACCGCCCCCTGGGAGCAACCAACACCAGCTCCACTCACAGCTGTTCATCCAGCAGCAATCCCTAAGCGATCCACACCAGCAGGCACCCACCAGGCAGTGGGAACAGAACACCAGCAACGCGGTGCACCAAGCCCCACAGTGCACCAGCAAACTACTACCACACACAGAGCTTCCTCCAACTGCTGACACTGCAGCAGCCATCCAACACCGCATCCGCAAAAGGAAACTCTAACACCAGCTACCAGCAGCCCAAGCCTTTTTCACCAACAAATCCTACCGGTAGGTAAGTGACTCCGAGACTTATACCCCTGCGCGGGACACCGCCAGGGTGTACATCCTCACCCGCCAGACCCGCTGCCAACCCACCACTCCCCTCCCCCCGAGACATCATAAGACTGTTGACCAAAGGTCCAGCAGGGGTAACGTGCCGGTCTATTGAACTGCACGGAAAGGAGCCCCCTAAAAGGGTCCACTCACCTCCCCAGTCTCCACCCACACACACCCCTAAGTGGATTGCTCACCCCACCTGGGTGCCTGGGGACCGAACAGGATTAGTACTGTTTTTTTCAAAATTGGAGCATTGGTTCTCAAATTTCTTTAGGATGTTTTTTCTTTTTTTTGTGATTGTTTTTCAATGTTTGACTTTGGAATTGATGCCATGTATGTTACTAAGTTTTTTTTTCCCTCTCCCTACCACATTTTTACTGACCAAAAAACATGTACAATACATTGGCACTACCGTTGTATGTTGCATTTTGCAAACCAACAATTTTGCTGGATTGGAACAACATGTGAATCTCCGTCTTCAAACAGTTCTTGATTGTTGATTGTGCAACCTTTCTTTGGTGTCCATCCTTTTGTCTTTTTTTATATGTGAACCTTTTTTGGTGTGTTGGGCTGTTTTTTTTACAAAATAATGTTACATTTATACATCACAAACCTTGTATCGTTGGAGAGTAAAGGTAAACAATATGAACACCTCTTAAACCATTGCTAATTTACATTATTGTTTGTTGTAATTTGTTTTGCTTTTTGGTCACAAGTGGGTTTAAGCCTATATAGGCCTTTGTTTTTCAACAAAAAAAACTAAAGTATGCTTCAACATGCACCAAAGCCAAGGTTGCCTTCTCTTTGTTTTTGATCATTAACACATTGTTAAGAGTGTTGGCATATGTAATTTTACAAAGTCTATTACAAACCTGCAGCAACGTCCAATTCAAAGGATTAAAGTATTAATACATAGGCACAATATTTTTGAGTACCTTATTATTGCAGAAAACTAACACTTGAGATTATGTAAACAAGGGCCTGTTTTACAATTATTATATGGACAACCTTATCAACACTACCATGTCGACCTACACACATACATGCTAGTTCCATTGTTAAAAATATTATTACATTAAAAATCAGTTCAAGAACATTAAAAATCAGTTCAAGGCCGTGGACGGTGAAATTTACTCTTCCAAGAGGTGAGGGGAGGGAGGGGAAATTTTGTCGAAATCAGCATAGGGAGGGGTAATTTGGGAGGATTGGGCCTGGTCAGGAGGGCTAATTTGGGATGAGTGGGCAGGGGAGGGAGGGCTAAATTGGTAGGGTTGGGAAGGGGAGTGGATTGGTGGAGTTGTGTCCTCAATTTCATTGCGGCGTGCTCTTCGCTACAATCTCCTCCACTGTTGTCCTAAGTAAAGTTATATATTTGTTTAAATAATTTTCTATTTTTACATTTCCATTGTAGACAAGAAATTAGCATACATCAACATTAAAAAAGTAGTGTTTTCAAATCTAACTTCAAATAAATTCAGACATACTGACAAAAATATAAAGTACAGTAGGCTCATACTGGACAATAGCTGCAACATACATGACTGCTTATTACCATATTTACAAAACACTATTGCCAAAAAAAAAAAGGTAAGTAATCAGTTTGCAAATCCATACTTATGCTGTCGAATTTGTGCACACAGATTTGTGAGAAGTGTAGGTGAGTGTCTCCACAAATCCGACCACCTCCTATCTAATTGAGAGACACTCCTCCTAAACCCCGCCATACGAAGGCGACTACACACACCCGTGTACGCCTCTCTTTGGATGCAATTGGGGATGGGGACGGCCAGAGTGGACAAGCGGCTGTCCATTATCTCGACCAAAATGGCCAGCTCCCGCCATGTGAAAGCTGACACTCTCATCATGGCAATGGCGTGTTTTACAGTAAACACAAAATATACATGGCTTAAAAGCAAAATTATTGGCTAATTTATTATCATAGTTTAAATATGCTAACATCAATTGGCCAATGCATTAATCATGTGACATAAATATTCATTAATATTGTCATATGTGATTGGCTCAAGGCGTTTATGTGCGAATGCAAATTTAAGAGTGCAAAATACCCATACTTTAAAAAAAAAATTGGAACAATCACTTAACAACATCAAAACATTATTACCAGTTATTTATATAGCGCACACATATTCCGCAGCGCTTTACAGAGAATATCTTACCATTCACATCTGTCCCTGCCCCAATGGAGCTTACACTCTATATTCACTATCACATGCTCACTAGGGTGAATTTTGTGGGGAGCCATTTAACCTACCAGTATATTTTTGGAGTGTGGGAGGAAACCGGAGTACCCGGAGAAAACCCACGAAAGCACAGGGAGAATATACAAACTCCACACAGTTAGGGCCATAGTGGGAATCGAACCCATGACCTCAGTGCTGTGAGGCAGTAACACTAACCATTACACCATCTGTGCTGCCCTAAAACATTATGAAACAATAGAGAAACCTTTTTTAAAAAACAAAAAAATGAAGGGTTTAACATTAGAAAAAAAGGCTTGGGAAAATGACATCTAAACAATAAAATTTATTGACAAATTGTAAATAGAAAAAAAACCACTTCAACAAAGATCATTAATTACATCATTGACAACAAGCAATGAACAAATAGACCATCGAAACATGACGTCTGCAGCACCAAAACACAAGCGAGCGCATCCATCACAAACAAATATACAAACAAGTGGCTCGTTCGCTAGCTTCTATCACTCGCTAGCTAGAGGAGGTCCGTTGTTCAGGAATGGGTGTCACATTGGTTGCGGGCGACTGGCCGTGCAAGTGCAACCATTTTGTTTTTCTCGCTCGCTGGGCATACGAGCAAGCGGCCACTTGCGAGAGACTCTGAATGACGTCCTATGATTCCAGTGAGTTCAAATGAAATTCAAGCTCTGATTAACTGATATTTTATTTACAGGCAAATCAAATATTACAGAATATGTTATACAAAGTAGTGATATATATACTAGTATATCTATGCTTCAAAATAAATAAAACTTAATAAACAATTAACAAATTTAGACAATTAATAACATGGATTATATACTTGCAATCATTATTCATTTCTCCTTCATCCTTGATGTCATCAGATCCATATTCTGTCCCTCTGGACTGCAATGTCCTGTACTGTACTCCCTCTGTCCTCCTCCAGACTGACCTGAACCTATTTCTCAGTGCCTAATATTTATACTTCTAACTATCCATTAACTGGCATATTCTCATAGGTTTCAATGCAATAGGTAATTATAGGTTAGCCAGTTAAACTCCAAGGAGTTGTAAATCATGTTTGCTGGACCAAGTTGGATATTTCTGCTCAAGCAACCATGGTGTCATAAAATGTGGAATTTCTATTCATTAATATTCCTTTGTGTTTGATCTGTAAATATATATGTTAAAATATCTGTAAATATAGTAGCTAAATTGCCCCTATTGTCATTGCCCCTGGCCTGGACAATGGATGAACTGGTTTTATGATTGCCCCAGGTCTGCTACACTATGATTCTGATCTTAATTATATGTATTACCTACCCACCTGTGCTTACCAGTGCCCATTACATTGTTTTATGACAAACAGGAAAACCTGTTCAAACTGCCTCCCTAACAAAACTGATATATTTGATGTACATCAGACATATAAACTTGATTATTTAAATCATTCCCTACAGTATATGGTACATGTATACATACTCGTATAAACTAATGTAACACATCTACTGAACTTGCTACAAAATGTATATATACTATTCACTATGGTATAAATCACATTCAATCATTAATGGTATTTTAACTCAGGCAATATCTCTAATCCTCATATTTCTAAAATATGAATAATTTTACAATTGATTGCCAGCTAGCTGTGGTAACAACCCCTGCTCACTCACCTGTAGAGTAAAAAATATATTATTTTTTTTCAGGTTACCCTGACTTATCTAATTTTGCGCTCTCTCATCAGCCAGCCACCCTTGCCTGTCCTGCAATGTCCAGGATATCAGGATAGACAAGGTGTGTGCAAACTGACAGAAGAAGTGCCCTTTCTCTTTCTTCTTACCAGCTGCTAACCCCATTCTCTCATCCCATGTCCTCTGTTCTTTTCAAGATGTGGCGAAAGCAGAAGTGGGGGGGACAGACTCTGGGCCCCTTTCCTTTCAATCTTCTCTGATTTTGGGCACTACCATCCAATGTACACAGTCTCCAGCCACAAATTAGCTATGAAGGCTCATTCTGTATTGTACTAAGATATTGATGCTAAAATGCACTTAACTTGCTCTCTGCATGACTAAATCTTTTTCTCCCTTGGTGACACTGTATTAAAACATAACAAATTGTCTGATGATTTCATATTGGTTTTTCCGTTTTTTACTCTCAGTGAATTATAGGGGCACATGCTCCTGGGAGCAACAGAAATCACAGCCTATTTTGCGAAATCTTTATGCCTTACATCATGGCCGAAACTAGGATATCTGTCACCCGGTGCAAGGCAGCAATTTTGCGCCCCCCTCCCTTCCCGTACCTGGATTTTGTCCTTGCTCCTCCATAAGGTAGTGCATTACTCAGACGTCCCTGGTTCCATGCTCGTTGCCATGGGGTTCCATGCTCGTTTCCAGGGGGGTTTATGCTCGTTGCCAGGGGGGTTTGAAGGGAGAAGATGCAGCTCTCAGCATCCTCTCCCTGCAGCGCCAGCGTTCCCGGCACTTCCGGGAATGCTGTGTGTATTGCGCTCTGCTAACAGACACTAGAGGTCCAGTAGGACCTCTAGCATCTGTCTCTTCCTTGGCGGCGACCATTTTTTGATGGCCGTTTTCAGCAGAGTCCATGCGGACGGCTAGTCCGCATGGAATCTGCTGAAGACGGCCATCCAAAAATGGCCGCCGCCAAGGAAGAGACAGACGCTAGAGGTCCAGTAAGGACCTCTAGCATTAGTCTCCTCTTCGGCGGCGGCCATTTTCAGATGGCAGAGTCTGCATTTTCACCCCCCCGCAATTCCCTCCCGGTGCACATGCACCTCTAGCCCCCCCCTAGTTGCGGCCCTGCTTACATCTCAATAGTGGGTTAGCAAGATCACCTAACCTTACCATAGCTGAATTACTAGCAGGTGATATTTGTCTTGATTGACGTTATAATACATCCACTGCCAGTTTACTAATGTGCTGTGTATTTTTGATTATGTACTGTGAAACCTTGATATATCTCGGGTAGAACTTTGTTGGCAAACGTTACACCTGATATGTGTGACCATAAGCATTTTGTGTACGCTACAACAAGAGGTTGTTGAAATCTTATAACAACATTTTGGTTTGACGAATTATGCATGGTGCTGTTTTGACTATGTACTACAAAATGGTGATATGTCTCTGGCAGACCTCAGTGGATATATACTACACTGGATGTATGTGACCATAAAACATTTTGTGTGCGCTGTAATAGGAGGTTCTTGAAACCTTGTTACAATATTCTGTGTTTGACAAAATTTACTATATCAAATGGGCTGTTACAATTATCAAATATATTTTGTCGATATGTCTGATAAATAAAAAAATATTTTGTCTTTTTGATCTTCCCTTGTTTGGCATAATTATTTGCCCATTGAATTTCCTGTACTAGGATCCAAACCTTCTGGTGTACAGAACTGTACACTCTACTCTATATATATATATATATATATATATATATATATATATATATATATATATACACAATCAGGTGCATAAATATTGGGACATTGACAGAATTTTCATAATTTGGCCTCTATTCACCACCACAATGGCTTTGAAATAAAACAAACAAGATGTGCTTTATCTGCAGACTTTCAGATTTCATTTGAGGGTTGTTACATCCAAATCAGGTGAATGGTGTAGGAATTACAATGGTTTCTATATGTGCCTCCCACTTTTTAAGGGGCCAAAAGTAATGGGACAAACTAAACAATCCTAAATCTAACTTTCACTTTTTAATACTTTGTTGCAAATCCTTTGCAGGCAATTACAGCCTGAAGTCTGGAACGAATAGACATCACCAGACGCTGGGTTTCATCCCTGGTGATGCTCTGCCAGGCCTCTACTGCAAATGTCTTCAGTTCCTGCTTGTTCTTGGGGCATTTTCACTTCAGTTTTGTCTTCATCAAGTGAAATGCATGCTCAATCGGATTCAGGTCAGGGGATTGACTTGGCCATTGCATAACATTCCACGTTTTAGCCCTAAAAAACTCTTTGGTTGCTTTTGCAGTATGCTTCGGGTCATTGTCCATCTGCACTGTGAAGCGCAGTCCAATGAGTTCTGAAGCATTTGACTGAATATGAGCATATAATATTTCCCAAAACACTTCAGAATTCATTCTGCTGCTTTTGTCAGCAGTCACATCATCAATAAATACAAGGGAACCAGTTCCATAGGCAGCCATACATGCCCACGCCATGACACTACCACCACCATGCTTCACTGATGAGGTGGTATGTTTTGGATCATGAGCAGTTCCTTTCCTTCTCCATACTCTTATCTTCCTTTCACTCTGGTACAAGTTGATCTTTGTCTCATCTGTCCATAGGATGTTGTTCCAGAACTGTAATGGTTTTTTTAGATGTTGTTTGGCAAACTCTAATCTGGTCTTCCTGTTTTTGAGGCTCACCAATGGTTTACATCTTGTGGTGAACCCTCTATATTCAGTCTTGTGAAGTCTTCTCTTGATTGTTGACTTTGACACATATACACCTACCTCCTGGAGAGTGTTCTTGATTTGGCCAACTGTTGTGAAGGGGTTTTTCTTCACCAGGGAAATAATTCTTCTGTCATCCACCACAGTTGTTTTCCTTGTTCTTCCGGGTCTTTTGGTGTTGCTGAGCTCTCCGGTGCGTTCTTTCTTTTTAAGAATGTTCCAAACAGTTGATTTGGCCACACCTAATGTTTTTGCTATCTCTCTGATGGGTTTGTTTTGATTTTTCAGCCTAATGATGGCTTGCTTCACTGATAGTGATAGCTCTTTGGATCTCATATTGAGAGTCGACAGCAACTGATTCCAAATGCAAATGTCACACCTAGAATCAACTCCAGACCTATTACCCGTTTAATTGATAATGAAATAACGAGGGAATAGCCCACACATGTCCATGAAATAGCTTTTGAGTTGATAGTCCCATTACTTTTGGCCCCTTAAAAAGTGGGAGGCACATATAGAAACCGTTGTAAATCCTACACCGTTCACCTGATTTGGATGTAATTACCCTCAAATTAAATCTGAAAGTCTGCAGTTAAAGCACCTCTTGTTTATTTCATTTCAAAGCCATTGTGGTGGTGAATAGAGGTCAAAATATGAAAATTCTGTCAATGTCCCAATATTTATGCACCTGACTGTACATGTGTGGGTATATGTATCTCAATGTTATATGTCATGTGGTATGTGTGTGTACCATTATTTTTTATTCTGTAATTAATAAAAGTTACATTTTATATTGATCATAACTACATAGAGTGCCCCCACAAAAAAGTCTTCTTTTCTTCCTCATTCATAATATAGTAGCTAATACCAGCCAGGGCCGGATTTACCATTAGGGAACCTAGATGCATGCCTAGGGCCCGTGGCCGGGCCCCCCTTCCACAATATCTGGCCCTGGAGATAATTTGCTACACTGTGTTTGAACAGCTGCATCTGGTGTCTGGACACAAAGACAGTATAGCAGCAGTACTGCAGCCCGGCTCAATTTCCTGCCTGCTCCTCGTCTCAATCAGCGCTACTCTTGTCCACGTGATGTGTCACTACATTAATAGCTAGTGATGCGCCAGCCAGTCTCCTATCCCATGTACCATCATCCCTGCAGTGTAACCACCGGCCAGATCCTCTCTCCACAGTGTAGCCAGTCCCCCTCCCTGTAGCATGCGCTGATCTAGCCCAGCTCCTCCAACCAACCAGCCTCCTCCATAACTGTAGCCAGCCAACACCCAGCCCTTCTCCACCCGCAGTCACAATTACTGCACTGCAGCTAGCCTCCTCCTCGATTGCAGCCCTCGTCCTCGGAATGTACCCAACCCCCTGCAGCATACCCTGCTCTCAACTCCCCCTCCCCGGTGGTCACAGTAAGTGCTCCTTCGCAGTCACAGTGAGTGTTCCTCCTCCCCCAGTGTGCATTGCAGCCAGCCTCTAATGCGGGATACTGTCAGGGTTCAGCCTAGTATCGGCTACCTCTCACCTCTGCGCCGGTTTCCCCTGACTTCTCATTTGGTAAGATTCTGGTGCAGTGATGGGTGAGGTGCTGAGCATTCTGCCTTAGGTGCTTGCGAACTTCCATGGTCAGCTGCAGGGCTGCCATCAGAAATTGTGGGGCCCGGGACAGTCAAAATAGGCAGGGCCCCCCCCTTCCCATATAGTACAGACACCGTGAGGCGGAGGAGGGTGTGGGCTGCAGCCAGCGGCAGGTACAGCTAGCACACCCCCAGTCGAGTCCGCGTTGTGCGGCCGTACACCCCTCCTTACAGCCCTGTATATAGAGATGCAACTGTACATGCAGCATATTTGCCTGGTTTGCTGCTGCTAGATGCCAAAGATATGCCCTCAAACAGATAAATAGAAACACACATATACTGTACATATATATATATATATATGGTGCAGAGGTTCGGCACTCTGGATAAAGGTGCAAAAACCGGGGTGCCCTCCTAAATAATTAATATAGGCAACAATGATCCTCCTGTGTGAGGTGCAAAGACCCCACAGAATCGGAACAAAAACAGGAGGCACTCCCTTGTAAATAAGAAAAAAATCATGTAATTATAACATGGCGAGAATTAGTACAGAGGCATGTCACTGTACTAATTCTCACCATGTTATAATTACATGATTTTTTTCTTATTTACAAGGGAGTGCCTCCTTTTTTTGTTGATTCTGTGGGGTCTTTGCACCTCACACAGGAGGATCATTGTTGCATATATATATATATATACACACACACACACTATATATAGTTTGTCTAATTTTATATAGCCTATGTGAGTACAGTCTGTCTCTTCAGTCCTGCACTCTGACGTTTCTATCCCCCTTCTGCCTCACTGCAGCCTCAGAGTTGGTCTAGCCAGACCCGTCTTCCTCAGCCAGGCAGCAGATTGTTTATTTTACCTTTTGTTTCACGTTAGATCCAGGCTTCTGCTCTGTGCTTAGGGTTGTCTGGGAGGGCGCTGCGGCTTCTCTCTCTATCATTTAGTGGTGCGGTGACGTCATCATGCGCGCCAGATAATAAACTTTATTGTTCATGTGGACATGTACCGGGCGAGGCAGTAGCGGCAGGGGGCCCTATTCATTTGCAGCGGGCAGGCAGGCAAACGCGGTGACGTCAGTGGGGTACATTTACGGTCGGGGATCTAGCTCCTTCCCACCTGCCACACCCCTGCTCCCACACATGCTCCCTCAGTGTGCCCAATTGCCCCCAAAGTATCATTCACCTGCCACACCCCTGATTCCCACACATGCTCCCTCAGTGTGCACAATTGCACCCCGAGTCTCACTCCCCTGCCCTTCCCCCCCTGCTTCAGATACATGCTCCCGCAGTGTGCCCAATTGCCCCCAGAGTCTCCCTTAACTGCCCCCCACATGCTCCCTCAGTGTGCTCAATTGCCCCCAAAGTATTACTCACCTGCCACACCCCTGCTCCCTCAGTGTGCACAGTTGCCAAAGTATCACTCACTTGCCCCCCCGATTCCCTGACATGCTCTCATAGTGTGCCCAATTGCTCCCAGCATCTATTTCACCTGCCACACCCCGCCCGCTGCCTGTTTCTCACACACGCTTCGACAGTGTGCCCAATTACCCCCAGCATCTCCCACACATGACACAGTTTCTCACCTTTGAGGTGGGTATCGATCAATCTCAAGTACGGGAACACATGGCCGGCACCAGCCGCTACGGGAACCCCTGCCCGGCACCAGCCACCCAGGACACTTGCTCGGCACCAGCCGTCCGGAACACCTGCCCGGCATCAGCCCCAACTGCAACTAACTAAGCCCGCAAAACACTACAGAACATGACGCTATGAGCAGCAGCATTCACGTGTTGTGATCACGTGCTCTGCTGACACGCGGTGATGTCAGTAGGGTACATTTACGGTCAGGGATCTAGCTCCTTCCATCTGACAGGAGGCTCCTTTGCCTTGCTCTAGTAGCAGCGGGGGCCCTATTCATTTACAGCAGGCGGAAGGGCGGGCAGGCAGGCAGCCGACAGGCTCCTTTGCCTTGCCCTAGCAACAATAGCGGCGGGTGGGTGGTAGGAGCAGGCCATGCCCCTCTCTTTTGGTGGAGGGCCCGGGACAGTGGTCCCGATAGTCCCCCCCCTGATGGCGGCCCTGGTCGGCTGTGTGTGTTGGGGATCGGAGTTCCTAGCATGGGCGCTGCCATGACAGTTCCTATCATGTGACAGTATCCCAACCAATGGTAGCATGATCTCAGTCAGCTGATGCTGTGCTCCAATCATCTGCTACCCCTGGGTATATATCCAGCTCCAGAACTTCAGGAAGTGACCTGAACAATGTTGTCATTTTCCAGTGTCTGCTGATGCTACTTCATTCCAGGTCTGTCCTTGTGTTACTCCTGTGCTCACGAGTGCTGACTCTTGTGCTTCAGTGTGTTCTGAGTATCTCTCCTGTGTTGCAGCAATCACCAATTCATTGTGATACTGTGAGTTCAGAATATCTCTCCAGTGCTTGCAGCAATTACATAATCATTGTGCCCCAGTGTATTCAGCATATCTCTCCTGTGTTGAAGCAATCACCAATTCATTGTGTTGCAATGTGTTCTGAGTATCTCTCCGGGATTCAATCGGGAAGCCGGCTGACATTATACCAACAGCCGGCTTCCCAACTGTCATATCCAGGCGAGGGTGAAATTACCAGCGTCTAGATGTAGACGTCGCTCATTTCACCGATGCCGGGAGGGTTAGGGATAGGCACCCCCAGGGGGAGGGTAGGGTTAGGCACCCCCGGGGGGACTTTGGTTAGGCTTAGGCACTTAGAGGGGGGATTAGGGTTAGGCACTTGGGGGGGAGGTTAGGGTTAGGCACCCCTAAGGGAGGGTTAGGGTTAGGGGGGTAGGTTAGGTTAGTTCATACTTACCTGTGGACGATCGGGATTTCCAGCATTGTTGGGCTGCTGCTGCCGGGATCTGTTCCACTGTTGGCCTGACGCTGCCGGGAATCGAACTGCCGGCCTTGCGGCTGGCGGTATTACATACCGATTCCATCTCTCCTGTGCTAGCAGCAAATACCTAATCATTGTGCTCCTGTGTATTCAGTATATCTTTCCTGTGTTGCAGCAATCACCAGTTCATTGTGCTGCAGTTTGTTCTGAGAATCTCTCCTGTGACAGCAGCAATACCAAAGCATTGTGCTACAGTGAGTTCAGAATATCTCTCCAGTGCTTGCAGCAATTACCAGCCACAGTTCTGCAGTCACTACTGCATTCAGTTACAGTTCGCTGTCAATACAGCATCCAGCCTCAATACCGCTGTCACCACAGCATACAGCCTCAGTTCTAAAGTCACTACTGCATCCAGCCTCAGTTCTGCAGTCACTACTGCATCCGGTCTCAGTTCTGCAGTCACTACTGCATCCGGTCTCAAATACCACTGTCACCACAGTATCCTGTCTCAGTTCTGCAGTTACTATTGCATCCAGCCTCTGTCACTACAGCATCCAATCCTCTGTGCCATTATGCCTCCCAGAACCCTCGGTATATATTGTAAGCTATACAAGGGTATAGCATATTTCTTGTAGAAATATTCCCTAGGGCCACTGTAACGAGATTCTCCATTTCCCTTGGTATCAGTCACCAGTGCAAAGGACCATGACCTGCCAGCTGGGTGCAGCTAAACCCATGTCCTGCTTGGAGGGGTCAATGGCGAACACCTCCCGGCTGGTTAGACTCTGCACCTTTGTACTGAGTAGATCTTGTGTACAGGCCCCATGTCTCAGATTCCCCCTTCAGTCCTGAACCTCAGCTTGCACCCCACAGTAGGGGAATCCATACAACTGGTCGTGACAGATTCTTCCACTCCCACTACTGATTTAACCTTCCGCCTATGAAGGCAACTGCAACATGACCCAGCACAGACAGGAAATGGCTTTCTGGGTAAGTTTACGGTATTTGTGTAATACTTACCATATGTGTGTATGTGTACAGACTTTATTTTAAATATATATATATATTCGCGAGTCACTAGCTATTGTGTATTTACAGTATTTTCGGTTCACCCACCTTCTCTTGTATCACTTTGTTCTTCTCTCTTTCCTTCTTTCTTTGTTCTTCTCTCTTTCCTTCTTTCTTGCCATGTTCTTCCCCTTTTCATCATGTCTCTCTCTGTTTGTCCCCCTTTCCACTCCCATTTCCCTCTGTTTATCCCCCTTTCCTCCCGTCTCACTGTCCTTCCCTATCCTCTCATCTCTTTCTGTCCATCCCCCTTTCCTCTCATCTCCTTCTGTCCTGTCCCCTTTCCTCTCATCTTGCTCTATTTTTCTCCCTTTCCTCCTGTCTCCCTCTGTGTGTCCCCCTGTCCCATGTATATATAAATAAAACTTCCTGACATTCAGCTCCCTCCTTCTGGGAGGGAGCTGAATGTATGCTTACAGCGCGGGTCATGGCCGGACAATAATGTTGTATTGGGGGGCGGGTCCATGGAATGACCACATGATCTCATCATTGTGGCCCTGCCCCCTCTTCACAATGCCGGAATAACAGTGTTGTGAAGGGCCATGATGAAACGGCTCAGTGCGAATCCCACCCCCTGCGCTATGGGGGTTTCAATAGTTACAATAGTTACTCTGCAGGGGTGACCAGGGGGGCGGTTGCCACTGGAAGGCTTGCCTGCTTTTCTTGGGGGGCCGGGAGCGACACCCGGTATTCGGGAGGCTCCCAGCCAAATCGGGAGTGTAGGCAAGCTTGATATAAATATATACATTACATAATATGATATAGTAACACCTTCTGTAATAACTGTGAATATATTACAGTAGGTGTCACTGGAGCAATATACAGTACAAATATATTACTGTATATATATATATATATATATATATATATATATTAAGATGTGTGTATACAATATGATATGTGTATCTTGCTCCAACAAAAAGGATTGTTTGAGGGAAGGGGGCCCCAAACAGGTATCTTGCCCAGGGCCCCATGAGGTCTAAATCTGGCTCTGGTACCAGCAGCTGACTCGTTGCATTACTCTCACAACTCAGCTGCCCCATAATTTGCTATGACTCTGTCCTCCAAAACCACATTATACAATTTGTTATTCTCCCTGCTTTCCACTATAATCACTCTGAGCTCACAATGGGGGACATGAATTAACCACCAAAGCGGCATCAGCAGATGTCATTTGCACTGATACCGCTTCTCCCCATGTATGATTGAGAGTCAGGATGGTAAAAGACAAGGGCGCTATTGTCTGATCTGGGTACGCCGTTTGTGATCCGTGATGAATCAGGCCCTAAATACGGATATCTATCTTATGAAAGTGACTGTCATCACTATCAGCATACATTTTCACTAGCCCATTCATTGGTGCAGTAGATCCATCTGGAAAAAGTTAGATTATTTAGCCCACAATTATATATCACAACTAGGCAAAAGTAGTAAAACAACTTTTTTGGGTAATCCCAAATTGGGGTGTTTTAAATGCTCCAATTGTACAACTTGTAGGTTCTTACAAACAGGATCGATATTTTTCCATCTGTATTCTGGTGCCAAGTTTAATATACGGCACCATGTAACCTGCATGACTAGGCTCATAGTTTATTCCATGTGTGCCACATAACTGCTCAGACCTCAGTTGCATAGACTGCATGAGTGTATTCAATGAGTGCACAATTCTGTGAATTAGCAGCTCCACCATTTTGTGAGTGACAGCAATCTCACTCTGTGAGAGTGCTGAGTCTGCAGTTAACCACATGGTGTCATGGCATACCATATCTGTATTACGCAAGGAACATGTCCAATAAGGAGGCAGCCTTAATGATTGTAATTTCTACTTTAGGTTCCATAGGGGGTCCACAGGGTTGACCTTGGGGTATAGCTGGATCTTGATCCACGGGCACAATGCAGTTAAAGTTTTGCTGCTCCCTGGATGCACTGGGTCCATCCTCCTATATACCCTGCCCCAGCCACAGGCACCTCAGTTTTAGTTGTGCCCGGCCGGAGTCGGGTCACCCTAGTGCAGGGGGGCTGCTGGGCAGCCCCTAAGCTTAAACTTAGTGTACTTTTTTTTTTTAACACTTTTCAGTGTGGCAGCTTCAGACTGTCCATTGGACATCTAAGCTGCTGCTCCTCCAACCCGGCTGGCGCCGTGACGCCAGTACAGATCTGGGGATCGCGGCGGGACCTCAGAGTCTGCACTAGCACGGGCTCCGGCCTCTCCATGGACTGCTGCCAGAAGCGTCGGGGACAAGGTAAACCGCGGGTCACTGTTTATGGTGACCCGCATGTACTTCCTTCTAAATGCAGTCCTTTGCCTCCGGTCTCTGGCGATAGACCGGAGGTGGTAGCAAGTAGCGGCGGGCTCCCCCTCCCAGCAGGCATACCCTGTGAGACCACCAGACCACCAGGGAACAAGTGCCGGTAAGCGGGAACTGGCGTCCTAGGGGTTAACCGCTACACAGGGGAGAGAGCCTTCCCTGCTTAGTGGCTCCTCCCCTCAGCTCAGCACGCCTTTTCTCCTGGGTTCTGGTGACACTAAGCTGCTTCCTCCTGTGGCCACTCCCCCTCTGAGGTCTCCGGTGGCCATCTTTTCCTTGGTGGGCAGCGCAGATGTCTCCGGCGGTTGATTGTAGTGACAAAGAGCTGGCTGTTCAACTTTCTGCATGGTATGTGACTTTTGCTAGTGCTGACTGTATCTGCTGTATTTCTACTTTACTGTCAGTCTATACCTATCCCTTTTCTTCTCCTCCAGCCCTGGCAGGTGTTTGTGGGATGGGCTTTATAAATTAATTGTTTTGTGAGGTCGGTCACATACTGTTGTGTGCTACACGTTGCCATATTTGTGGACTTGTGTGCTGCATACTTGTGAGTGAGAGCTTCCCATTTGTATTGCTATTTATCTTTGGGTATATATATATATATATATATATATATACATATATGTATTTTAGCATGTCTGATGAGGAAGTTGAGTGCTCTGCGGCTCCCACTCTGATCACTTGCAGATGCTGTGGGGAGTGTGGAGGATTTATTATAGGATGGTGTGTGTGAGAGGTGGCATCAGTTACCTGGTCCCTCTAATACCCCAACTTCAGGCGGCATTTTCCCAGGTGCTGGCTTCCATTGCGGACCGTCTGGCGGTTCCGACTACCCTCCCCCATAGGGGTTACCACAACCCGCCATCCCTCCTTCGGGTGTACCACAATTATTGCAGTCTTCCCCTGGGCCTCTGACAGTTCATCCTTATGCGGGGTTCCCTATGTATCCCTAATCCCTAATGTTCAGTCTCCTCTGATGACGTAGCAGTATGTCCCCCCTTTCAAGGTCTCCCGCAAGCTAATCCACTGTGGGTAGATGTGCTCTCCAATTCTGTCCAGAGTTTGGCGGCCTCCTCTTCAGCTTTTCAAACCATGTTGCGTTGTGACAAGCCTCACAAAGTGTCAAAATGCACTGTTCTGTCATCCCAGTCTGCGCAGTTATCAGACTCAGATGTGTCCTCGGATGAGGACGAATTGCATGAGGATTCTGATTCAGATTCCCCTGCTCCGGAAGTGGAGGCAAAGTCTACCATTAATGTACCGGCGTTGGTGCGGGCGGTGCAGTCCATTCGGGATATAGAGGATGATGCTGCGGCCCCTAAGTCCAAATATCCCAATTTTAAACAGGCGAAAGTGATGTCGGCTGTCTTCCCTTTATCTGACCAACTGACTGATCATATGGCGGATGTCACCTAGTAAGAAGTTACAGCCGCAGAAACGTTTTAAGCAGTAGTTATCCGTGTCTAGCTAGTCATTGCAAGAAGTGGGAAACACCGCCAATGGTGGATTCTCACGTCACTCGCCTAATCAAGAGCTACCTTACCAATGATGTCCATTTCATCCATAAAGGACCCAATGGACAGGAAAGTGGAGACTTGTTTAAAGTCCATTTATTCTCTCTCGGGGGCAGTGGCCCATCCATCCATGGCCATCTCTTGGGTGGCTAAAGCTATTGAGAGCTGTGCCAATGTACTGGCGTATATGCTTCCTGAGGAAGCTCCAGAAGTTCAGAGAGCTTTGATTGGTCAAATGAGGGATGCCGCTTCCTATATTGGGGAGGCGTCTTTAGATGCCAGTCTTCTCACTTGTAGAGTGTCTGCAGCAGTGGTCTCTGCAGGTCTTTGTGGCTTTGTTCTTGGAGAGTGGATGCGGATTCCAAGAAAGGCCTAGAGGCCTTACCCTTTAATGGGGAAATTTTGTTCAGTCCTGATCTAAACAAAATAGTGGATGCCTTGGCAAAGTCTAAGTCGGCATTTTTACCATCAGCTGCTGCACCTTCTAAAGCTCAGACATCAGCCTTTCGGTCCTTTCAGACTCAGGGTAAGTCCAAGGGTCAATCCTTCCCAAGACAGACGTCAACCAAGACTGCCCCTAAACCAAAGAAGCAGGTTTGGAGCACTAGACACCCTGCTTCCAAGCCCAAAGATAAGCCTTCAGCCTGATGGGATGGGCCTCTCTCTGGGGGATCCCAGAGTTGGGGGGCCGACTTCTTCAATTCATCCAATGCTGGTGCAATACCACCACGGATGCTTGGGTACAAGAAGTGGTCTCTCATGGGTATGCCCTGTCCTTCCAGTACAGACCCCTCAACAGTTCTTCTGTATGAGCCTTTCCCAAGACAAGACCAAGGCATTGTTGATCCAGAAAGCCATATTGCCAGTGTACAGGTCCAGGACAAGAGACGCCGGCACAAGCCTGGTGGACGCGCTTTCAACTGGCGTTTCTCTTCCCTCCGATAGCCTTGCTGTCTCGGGTTCAAACAGGATGGCAGCACGCGTCTGCTGGTGGCAACGGCTTGGCCCAGATGTCCCTGGTACTCCGATCTTCGGGGACTATCCATAGACGTTCCGTTTCTTCTGCCTCAATGTTGGGACCTGTTGTCTCAGGGGCCCTGCCTACACCTGGACCTGGGGCGTCTGTCTTTGACGGCGTGGCTCTTGAGACATCCATTTTAAGGGCCCAGGGTTTTACCAGCTCAGTCATCAGCACAATGCTAAAAGCGCGCAAGCCTGCTTCCGCCAGGTTCTACCACAGGGTGTGGCATACTTATTTTTAATGGTGTGAGTCCAGAAACTATGAGAGTCCAGAAACTACGAGTGTTTCGTGTTTCTAGGATTTTGGCATTCCTTCAGTCTGGATTGGACTTAGGTTTACGCCTCACTTCATTGAAAGTTCATGTGTCTGCACTTTCTGTGTGGTTCCAGCGTAGAATCGCTTCGCTGCCTGATGTCTGTACCTTTTTCCATGGTGTCCTCAGGATACATCCTCCCTTTGTTCCACCAGTGGCTCCTTGGGATCTGGCAGTAGTGCTTCAGGCCTTGCAGGGTCCTCCATTTGAACCTCTGGAGTCGGTGGAACTCAAGTGGTTGACACTTAAGACTGTTTTTCTCCTGGGTATTGCTTTGGCCAGAAAAGTGTCAGAACTAGGTGCACTTTCTTGCCATTCTCCTTTTCTGATTTTTCACCAGGACAGGTGTAGTGCTTTGCACCTATCCGGGTTTTCTTCCTAAGGTGGTCTTAAAGTTCCACATTAATCAGGAAATTGTTGTGCCGGCATTTCAGTCATCTGATCTCTCGGCTGGTGAGGCTTCCTTAGATGTTGTCCGTGCTCTCAAAGTTTACGTGGACTGGACTAGTTCCATTCGGAAGCCTGATTCTTTCTTCGTCCTCTTTGGTTTTCACAAGAGGGGTTGGCCTGCCAACAAGCAGAATTTGGCCCTTTGGCTTTGTTTAGTTATTTGTGAGGCTTATTCACAGGAGGGTTTACCTGTTCCAGCCTCTGTTAAGGCTCATTTCACTCGTTCTGTGGGTCACTCGTGGGCTGCTGGTCACCTGGTCTTCCATACAGACTTTTCTTCAGTTCTATAAGTTTGAAACCTTCGCCTCTCAGAATGCATCCTTCGAGCGCTGGATTCTCCTTTCAGCACAGGAGCGTCCCCGCCCTTAGTTGTACTGCTTTGGGACATCCCCAAGGTCAGCCCTGTGGACCCCCTATGGAACCTGAAGTAGAAATCAAGAGATATGGTAAGAACTTACCTTTGTTATCTCTGTTTCTACGAGGTCCATAGGGTCCACAGAGTGCCTGCCCTGACGCACCTGGTTTCATATGGGCTATGTGGCTGGTCACCGGTTTTCCATCTCCCTTTCTGTGAGTATGGTTTTTGTGTGTTCCAGTCTTCCTTCTCTCTGTTTTTATATCCTCCGGCCTTGTCTACTTACCAACTGAGGTGCCTTTGGCTGGGGCGGGGTATATAGGGGGATGGACCCAGTGCATCCTGGGAGCAGCAAAACTTTAACTGCATGGTGCCCGTCGATCCAGACCCAACTATACCCCAAGGTCAACCCTGTGGACCCTATAGACCTAATAGAAATAGAGATAACATAGGTAAATTCTTACCATATCTCTTGTTTTCATTGCTTTTTGGAGTTTGAGTGTCAGAAATTCTGCTCCACATTAGGTTTCTGTCCTCCCTGAGTTTGCCTTTTATTATGCCGTGTTACTGTTCGACAGGTGTACCGCCCCAGTCAAACTCCCCAGCTGCCACTGTCCTCTGGAGGTTTTGTGAACTTTCAGATCATGTTTAAGCAGCCTTAATGGGACATGTTAAACCATAAGGTTTTTTTCTATGGAATTTCATAGCTTTTTTAAAATGTATTAACTATCAGGGTTTGGCTGAGCAAACCGGGCCACCTGCAGAGGAGAAGGGCAACAAAATGGTACACTAACGCAGGTGAAAGAGGGGACAGCACACAGGAGGTGGTTTGGGAGGTGCAGAGTGCGAGATGGCTGCAGGGGCAGGCTGTAGGCATGTGGGTTAGTGGCAGCAGCGGTGGTGGAGAGCAGTGGCAGCGGTGCAGTGCAGAGGGAGCATCAGAGGGTGACAGAGGGCTCACTGGTAGTGCGCATGCACCTGAGAAAATAAAATCAATAAGTCACAGTTGCACAAACGCAGCAGTGAGATCCATCTACACATCTATGTTAAAAATTGAATGTGTAAAATAAAAAAGGTGCCCCCCCAAAGCACAACCAGCACCGGGCTTTTAACAGCCAGTCCTGGTTGTGTTTAAATATAGGGGAAAAATGATGTAGGGGTCCCCTGTACTTAAGCACAACCTGCACCAGGTTAGTCAGAACTAGCCCTGGTTGCCAAAATACAGGGGACAAATGACCTAGGGGTCCCCCATATTTAGCGCAGCCTGCCCTGGTTCTAAAAATACAGGGGGAAAAAAATATGTAGGGCCCCACTGTATTTGCTAGAACCAACACCAGACCCTTTCTAGTGTTGGGTGATGCCACAGCCAGGGGAGCCCTTTCACCGGGCCCCCCAGCCGAAGCATCACTAGTCAGCCTAGGCCAGGGATCCCTGGGGATCTGGGTTTCCCCCATAAAGGGGACCCCTCTCCAGGGCAGCCCAGGCTGATAGCCCGGGGCTATCCGCAGCACCCCTGGCAAGTGGGTGCTGGGTTGATTGTGTTGTGTGGTGCATATGAAAATATAAATATTGTCATATGCAGTAGTACTACAGGTCCCATGAGGCATCCTCACATACTGGCACTTGGAGAACCACAAGTACCAGCAGATGGAGCATTAAGGGCCTGCTGGTACCTATAGTACCCCTGCAAAAGAAATATCAAAATATAAAAAAACAATTTAAAAAAAAACTTTTATTATACCGCACTTTCACCTGGGGGCAGCAGACATTAAGCTCTTTTACATGGCTGCTGCTTCTCCCAGGACTTCTACGGCATCTTCACCTGGAGGGCGGCAGCCTTTAAGCTCTTTTGCACGGCCGCCGCCCATCAAGGGCTTCCGCGGCATCTACTTGCTTCAGCTGGTCTTCTCTCTAGCTCCCCGGCTCATAGACCAAGTGGACGGTGCATGCATCGGCTGTATATAAGCCAGTTGAGGGGGCGGGGCAATGATGTCATGAGCCGTGATAGGCTCATGGCATCCGTCTTTGAATTATAAAAATGGCGCTGAGGCAAGATTTTTGAAAAGGGCATGCTCGGTTCTCACCATTGAAGTCAATGCCTTGTCTGAGAGGCGGAAGGCTCGCCTCTCTAAGCCATTGAGCGCTCCGCATCAGGATTTCTGTACTGAAATCCCGGGCAGACCTGTCATTCAGGTAGTTGTATCCTTAGAGTACACTACTAATGTACGAGGGTCTGCGTAAGTGCATTTTTTTTTTTTAAAAGACCCTAGATTGCCTGAAGAGAACAGATCCATGCATAGGAGGAGGTGAGTATGGAATTTTTGTTACAGGTAATCCATAGGATTATCTACTTGGAGAAGAGGACAGATCCCCTGATCCCCTGTATGGGCTTACTAGCGGTCAGGGTGATGCTTCGGCTGGGAGACCCAGTGAAAGGGCTCCCCTGGCTGTGGCATCACCCCCCCCCCCACTAGAAAGAGCCCAGTGCTGGTTCTGGTAAATACAGAGTGACCCTATGCATTTTTTTCCCCTGTATTTCCAGAACCAGGGCTGGCTCAGAGCCCAGTGCTGGTTGTGCTGTATACGGGGGACCCGTATGTAATTTTTCCCCTGTATTTAGCACAACCAGTACTGGGTCTCCAATGGCCGGTGCTGGTTGTTTTTTGGGGAGCGGGTCCATGCCATTTTTAAAAAAAAAACACAGAAGCAGGTATCATGGATCTTCCAGATCCCAGCCTGCATCTGTGTTCTGCTACCTCCCCCAGGTCCTAATGCCTGCCCCACTGCTGCCTGCACTGCCACCGCACAGTGCCGCCACTAAGTTCTGCTACTGTCCCCGGGTTGTGGCTGCAGCTAACGCCTGCTACACCCCCGTGCTTTTCCCCCGGTCCAGCTGCAGCTAATGGCCGCTTCTTTCCCCCGAGCCCACCACTGCTAAAGCCCACAAATGACGGCCATCTTTGTGCACCCAAGTGAAGCCACAGTGAGTGGTGGAGGCTCCTACTGTGGATGCGCAACAATTTGAAATTTCTTATCTATTCAATGGCACATTCTTGAGGTAATAGTTTAAAACTGTAACTTTCTAATTTACCTGAACCCCAAAAGCACATACCCTGGCACAATAGCTACCTAATAAAACAAACTCCAAGTCTAAATTTGCCCCCTACCCTGAGTTATGCTTTCCCCCCAAAAAATCATAGAGAACAGCAGAAAAGTGGTCCTAATGGAGATTGTCAGAAAAAAATGACAGTTGGTACTTTATATTACTCCCAAATCCTAAATTTTTTATGTTTTTGCCCAGAAATTTGGCATGCAGCATCAAGCGACAGTTCTACCCATCCCTGCCAAATTTCAGCATGGTACCTCTAATAGCTTTTGAGGTGTAGCCCCTTAAACACCATGCCCCCCCCTCCAGAATTATCTATGGGAGAATTGCAGTTTTTTAGATGCAGCCTTAATATAAGGCCACAACTGTGGCCTTCTAATAATCTATATAGGCATGCTGCATATCTAAAACACTACCGAATCACGCCAAGGTATGGCATGACTGAAAGGGCTGTTTAATGCGCAAGGAAGTAAGATGTCTGTATACACATCTGTATGCTATACTGTTATTAAAACCAAAGCCAATCAACTTTTATCCATCTGATATCTCATTTTACCATATCTTCACCCACATAATATTTCTACTTATACTGCAAAGTCATTGATCTTTGTCTCTCTAGTACCTATCTCCTATTTGCCCTGGGTAATTCTCTGCTGCCTAACCATTAAACAAAAACTTTGAACCTGTGTCCTTATTTAACCTCACAACCCTTTCACACCAGTCTCATATTAAGAAAGTTGGTGCCCATATTTATCTATATCTAAACACAATAGTCAGCCATATGCCCATGAATGTGGGCCTTAAAACATTTTCCTCTCTATGAACTGGGTCCCCGCATCTATTGTTCCTATTAACAGTGTACTATTATAGCAGAACCGGCACTTCTTACACAGAATATGGCACAGAAACCCTAATAATGTGTCACAACTCTCGCTTGGATGATATGGATGCTGATCATACAAATAAAAATGGCGTGGACCCAAAACAGAGACGTGGAGTATATTTACTACAGTGACAGTTTTTAGAAGTGGAGATGTTGTCCATAGCAACCAATAAGATTCTACTTAACACTTAACTAGCACCTTCTAGAAGATATTAGCTAGAATCTGATTGGTTGGTATGGACAACATCTACACTTCTAACAACTCACTTTAGTATATTTACCCCATGGAGTCTAACATACAGTATCATTAACTTTCACCAGTGACACCTGCAAGGGGGTTTGGGCTTTGCTGCACCTGATATGCAGGTCGTGGGCCTCTGGGTTTCCGTGTATGGGCTGGTGGATACGAAGACTAACATTAAGGGGTACATTTACTAAGAATCGATTCTGGACTAGTTTGCTTTTTTTTTTAACTTGATTAGCTTCGAAAAAAACTCAGGTGATTTGAGGCTCCTGAAACTCTCAATTTACCAAGATGTGAGTTTAGCTGAGAGTGAGATGTCCGATGGTGAAGCAGAATGAGATATCTCCCCCGAGCAGCACGTTTTGCAGGAGATTACTCACCCGAGATTTTTCTCTCTGGCTAACTCTCCCGAGGAAGCAGCCTGCACATATCAGTGAGATATGTGTAAGCTGCTTGTGTTGTAGCTGTAAAAAAATGGGTTAAATGTTAAAAAAATTACATAGGCCCTGGAGCCCCGGTAATAGGGTCTCCCTGGGCTGTGGCATTACAACCTAGCCATTTTGGGTCCGGTGCTGGTTTTAATTATAGGGGGAACCCTACACAATTTTTCCCCGCTATAAATAAAACCAGGACTGGCCCTGCAGCCTGGTGTTGGTTTCTAAATTACAGTGGAACCCTACTCATTTTGTTCCCCGTAATTTTAGAAACTAGGACTGGCTGGCAAGTCCGTTGCTGGTTAAGCTTTTGGGGGAGACTCTATGTCATTTTTTTTTTTAACATTTAACCCATGTTTAACCTATTTCCAGGCAGAAACATACATGGATCTTAGTGATCTGTGAATGTTTCTGTTAAACTCACAGATTACAGGCAGGTGAATTTTTCTCCCGAGTTTTTACAGGAGAGTTGTCCCTTCTCATGAGAGTTTAGAAACTCTCTGCTTGGTAAATTCCCGAATCCTATCTTCACTAGTGAAAAGGTTCTCGAGTTTAGCCGCTGGTGAATTGAAGAGAGTTTTCTAACTCTTCAGTATTTACCCGTAGCAAAGGAGATTTCTCTCCTGAGTTTTACATTAGAAAATTTGTGAGTGGGAAAAAAAAGCCCAAACTCTTCAGAGTTTGCAAACTCACCCAAACTCGATTCTTAGTAAATTCACCTCTAAGACTGGTTGTTGTGAGGCATACTGAAACGGAGTCATCAGGAACAGGTCAGAACCAGACAATTTGGTACCAGGGCACAAGCAGAATCATGTCAGGAGAAAGTGAGTGTCACAGTCTTGGTATTCTGTAGATCCTGCTTTAGACCCTTGCAGATGAATCAAGTTCTTGTGCATGAGTATAAACAGGAGTGTAGGTAGACTATTGACGGTGAAGGAACCACAGACCTGTTATATGCATAGACACTGAACTGGAACCGGAGTGAACAGACCAGATACACTGGGCGATTCCTCGCCTATGACCTGTGAAGGCCAGCAAGACCAGGGATACACTCCAGGGACAAAGGTGACCTCTGGAACTCAGAACAATATAGTACTGGTAGATTGGAACTCAGAACTTAGGCCAGGAATTGGAGTCTAATGTAGTCAGAGTAGAGCTTGAGGAATCTGCAACTCTGCTCTGATACAAGACCTGGAAATGGAACCCAGTGAAGAACTCAGAAACTGAGAATCAGGATAAGTAATACAGCTTACTGGAGACCTTGGTGTACAGACCGTATACTGCACATTGAACCCTAGCCCTATAGTGAGCACCCTTCTCTTCTCCAGCCCAAGAAAATAACACACAGCACAGGAAAACCAATACAGGGTCAACTCAATAGTATAACCAAATAACCTGGATGCACTGTCCTAGCAGCACTGCTATAGAGTTGAGTCCACAGAGATGTACTACCAGCAGGTCTGTATGGAGCATGGCAGTGTGGAAACTGTAGTATAGCAGATAGAATGCAGGTAACAATAGCAAATGGATAATTCTGAATGCAGCGTGGAAGTTGCATCACTGGCAGAAATAGCTGAGGATGGTAACCAGCGAGTCGTCCACAAAATAGCAAAGGAAATCACAGGAGACATGATATCAGGATACAATGAGTAAATCTGAAGCCTAGAACTATCCTGGGAAAGGAACACATTGTGCAGGCAATGTGCTCACTCCAGATGAAGATTTTAATACCAGACAGTCTATCCCCATTGAAGTAGAGGATCAGGTGAGCACTGCTGAGCTGCATCAGGTAATTGCAATGGAATGTTTCTGCATAGGCCTGGAGACAGCAATAAAGGAGTGTCTGAGTATATCAGAAATGCTACGACCCAGATTTGTGACAGTACCCCTCCATTCACAAGTGGCCACTGGACACTTAGGATGGGGCTTAGCATGATACAGAATTGATGACTTGAGTAACTGGAGTTCCTGTGCTGGACAAAGATGGCACAATAGGACACAAACCGGTTGATATCTTGTCAGGATTTGGATCGATGGTACAGTCCCAAGCAGTGGCATCCCTCCCCGTACCGGGTGTCACCATAGGGAGGGACTGCAATCCACTCCACTGCCGAAAAGGGGACGTGGCCTTGAGTGGAGGGGTGTAGCCTCAGGAAAGGGGGCATGACCTTGCGACCCAAATCCAGTCCCCGACTCCCCGGCCCATGGTTAAACTCATCAATGGTGTGGTGGGGGGTGCCAGAGGTGTGGGCAGTGCCAGCTTTCCCACTGTGACAGGAGCCGAGTGCTGCACTTAATGCTACAGTGCAGCATCCAGCTCCTGTCACTGAAGGGGAGCCTGCACACCCCCCTTGTGACGTAACTGGTCCCAAGGTCTATTGAAAACATCATTTAATTGTCTATAAGGTGCAGGTAATTCAGAAGCTTGGACTTGGAGCAATTGGAACCCCATGACAAGAGTATATCAGAAATGTTAAGACCCAGAATTGTGACATTCAGAACCTCGAAATATCAAGAAGCAGTGCCAGTGGAGCTGGTAAGGAGAATAGTCAAATGGACTAAATCAGAACACAGGTAAGTATGCAAGGGTTCTAGCACAACAGATGCTGGAGTTCAGGATGTGAGCCTAAAACTCTGGCACTGAATAGTGCCCAAATACTTCCTTATGTAGGGAGGCGTTACGCCAAAGTGATGTCACAGTTTGGTGCACCTGTGCCTTTATATTTTAAACAGAGCAGCACTCACAAGCCACCTACAGTAGTAGCTGCCATCAGAAGTAGTAGCTGCCATCACCTCCCTGCAACAGAGCCACTGCTGCCCCTGAGTTTGTATTTCATGCTGAACAGAAATAGAGCAATCTGCTACAAAATGTTTTACTTCAAGATGCACTGACAGCCAACAGAAGTTCCTTTGAATCAGGTTCAAAGTCTTCTTTACCCGTACAAACCCAGCAAAATGTTATGCATGTGCCAATGGGAGTAGTTTTGGACAAAGCTCAGGTAAAACCAATTACTTTCAGTGCATATTTTAACTTTATTTTTAACAGTAATATAGCAAACTGAATTCAGAATAGGTTTATTCTTGCAAAGAACTTCTTCAGTGGTACAGAATGCGTGAAGCAATGCATTAGCCTTGATATGTTTGTTTCCAGCACAATATGTGATGACAAGATTAAAATGGTTGAAGAACAACGACCATCTGGCCTGGCAATAGTTCAAAGCAAACAGTGAACTGTTTGAAGGTGCAGCGGATTTTTATGGTCAGTGGAGACCTACATATGTGTCTACATACATCCTACTTCCTTGCGCATTTCCCAGTAGCACCAAGTGCCTTTTCGTGTGAGTTTTTACCTTCAAATGCGTCTTATTCACAAAGCAATGTGAATAGGACACAAATGCAGCTTCTGATGTATAAATTATATGTGGTATGCCTATATTCTGTATGCAACTGCGTGTGTATCTGCATGCAAAATGCAACGTTAAAGTGTCACAGTCACTGACACTGTAACGTAGCATTTCACATGCAAATACACCCACAGTCTCACACAGAATATACAGATACACCCAGCTATTTTCTTGCTGCTGGTGGGGAAAATTGCATTTGAAGATAAAAGTTGCACAAAAAGACACTCAACCCCCCTTCACTCTTTATTCACAGCAGCTCAGCACATGCCATAGGGGGAGCGATCACACTGATCGCTGGGGGGCTCACAGTGCCCCTCTATCTTGCGCGCAGTGCTGCTAAGTGGCACCGCAAATAATTATTTTTTCTATTCTTTATCCTAAGGGGCATGGCCACACCTCCCGCAAATAGCTCATGCCCCCTTCCACCCGAGCCCAGCACCTCTGCTCAGTGCATCTGAGTTGCACAGTGCTTGTGTGTTATGTTTAACGAGACTTGTAGCGCAGGTAAGATGTATGTGGACACATCTGTAAACAGGGAATTTTGCTCCTTTTAACAGATGCTGCCACTCCTATAGATGCTGCCACTCCTATAAAGCAAGATTAATCACTAAAAATTCCTTGTCCCCAACAGCATAGTTCTTATCAGAAACTAAAAACTTGCGGGAGGAGAACCTAGAGGGGTACCACTTTTTGAGGGAGAACAGCCCTAACTCCAACTGTCAGGGACATCACTTCTAAGAAGACAGGCTAATTAGTGCTTGGTTGGTTTAGATTTGGTGTTGATGTAAAAGTTGTTTTAGTTGAGAAAACATGTTTTTAGCTTTAGGAGGCCAATCATTGGAATTATATGACTTCCTGGTAAGTATCGTTGAATAATTCCTGATAATTTGTCTGTAAAAGTTGAAGAATCCCAAGGATCGCTGAATAACTTTTTTTCAAAATACTTTATTATGGAACTGCACAAAATATACAGAGAATATGTCAATAAACAAAATAAGAGTATATATAATGTGATAGGATCACTTGTAAAGTGGTCTGTGGCAGGGACGTTTGTTCTAGATTCCTGTCCTATGTGTGTTAAATCCCCAGGAGAAAGTCTGCAGTGTAGCAGGCTTGAGTCTCGGCTTTTTGAAAAGCCGGTTTGGGTCCTGGGAGTTGTGGGTGAGAGGGAGAGCTCCACCCATGCCCACTCCAGGTTTTGGGCCTTTCAGCCTGGTAACAGGCTCATTAGGGCTTGCAGCTGGAGATGGCTAAGAAATGCTTGGTTTGTTTGGGGCTGAGGGTCTCACCTGGGTGAGCAGACAGGGAGTCTGCTCAGAGACCCTGGGAAACTTAGCTGTGAGGACTATGCTGTGCTTTTGTTGTTGGTGAGGGTATTAGGCCCTGCCAGGTTCTTGAAGTGAGGGAAATCACTTGTAAAGTTAGAGCCCAGACAGGGCTAGGATTTATGTTTATGTTTTCTTTATGTAATTTCTGACATTGTACAATAAAGACTGGCGCCGACCAGCTTGTACTCGCATCCAGACTGGTGTACTGCTTCCCGGCTGCTGTGTGTGTAAGAAAGGAGTCCTTCTACCCAGGAGAGGGACCCCCAATCCAACTGAAGGTCATAATAACATTATACAAAAATGTAAAATTAAGTACTCTCTCTAGTACAAACACATAGTTTGGGAGTGAGGGATCCACACATGAATCACATAACAATAGAAGGGAATTGGACTATTATTCCAAAACTTTCCTACATTATATAGTGAAAACATATCACACAATACACAATAATCATTAAATATTTAAAACGGTGACTTTCTCACATGATTTCAAATTATACTAAGAAGTCAGATTGACTGCTAAACGGAGAGAATATTTCACAGAAGATTCAAGAGTGTGGATATGTTGAAGCCAAGTGTCAAAACACTTTTCTACTGTACTTTTCTTGTTAATGGACATTTCTAGCCAGTCCATATGGAACAAATGGTCTATTCTAGGTTTTTACAGTGTCAAAGATAAAGGGCCAAATGTAATAGGGTGTCTGTTTTTGGAAATTGCGAGCTTTGCGGTAAACTCACACTTTTTGCAACTCACCCATCTAATAGGATATCAGTTCATTAAAACTAAAAAAAAATTTGCCGTCACTAAAAATCACCATGTACAAATTCGCATCCAGATGTTTTCCCATTTAAAACATACAACTCACCTAATGTAATATGGCGCGAGTTTCAGACTTGCCAAAAAAAGATTACCAAAACACACCAAATAATAGACCAGCTTCAGGATAGCGAGTTTATCCTGAACAGGTCAGAGTAGCACAGAAACATGCACATATCCATGAGATACATATGTTTCTATGTGTATATATGAAAATATGTTGTGTTTTTTTTTAAATGACATGCACCCCCTCCCATAGAAGCATAAGCAGCCCCGGGCTCTGTACAGCCTGTCCTGGTTCTAAAAATAAAGGGACCAAAATGCATAGGGGGCCTCTATATATTAAGTACCAGCATGGGGCTTTGCTGAGCCGGTCCTGGTTGTGGAAAAACAGGGGACATAACAAGTAGGGGTCCCCTGTAATTTCCATCACCAGCACCGGACTCTTTTTAGTGGAGGGGGTAATGCCGCAGCCAGGAAAAACCTTTCACTGGTTTCCCTGGGCAAAGCAATACCCCTTACCGCTAGTCAGCCCAGGGATCCCTGGGGAGGTGCCTCCCCCAATAAAGGGGTTCCCCTCTCCAGGGCACCACAGGCCTAGGCTGATAGCCTGGGGCTATCCCCTGCACCCCTGGGTGGTGGGTTCTGGCAGAGCCGGCCCTAGCCAATTCGGTGCCCTAGGCAAAATTTTGGCTGATGCCCCCTTGCTTGAATTATTTTATATATATACGACAGGCTCAATCCACGGCACTCGACAATCTGGGGTGCCCTTGGTATGTGACCACACCATCTACATAAAAAATATCATACAAACTCGGCACTCACATGCTTTTCAAACTGCAACTCCTTTGAACATAGGGAATGTTGGTTCCAAAATATTGCAATAATTTGTTAAGCTGGCCACCGCTTCACGGTCATTCCCATCTAGCCAGTCCCTACACTGATTCTCAGATAAATGAACTTGATCTGCCATCTTGGGCTCAAGCTTGCATACATTTTAAACATGAAACTGGGTCCTGCCTTAAAGAGACAGGACCGCACCCAGGGCTATCAGTTAATAAGCACCTGGAAAAGCTTAACGAGCGGGTCTGAATCAGGCCCTTAATCCCAAAAACATAATTTCCACTGCATCTCAGCCCTGCCACAAAAGGACCAGTGTTGATGAGGACAAGGCTGTAGATCACTCTGTCATGCTGATTGAGTTAGAATAACAATATGCACCATTAATGCAGTTGGTTTTACAGAGTCAATTGAGGTCCTATGTCCCCACTACCAAATCCCATCTTCTACTTCACTAGAAAAGCAATTCCCAGCCTTTATGGGGACATTAAAAAAATTTAATTATTGTCCTCCAAAATGCCATTGTACCCAATGTCCACTTAACCACAGAAATGTGGACAAGCAGAAGAGGGCAAACTAAAGATTACATGACTATGACAGCCCAATGAGTTGGTTTATTGCCTGTAGCAGCAGCATCTAACAAACACCAGCTCATTCAGAGGAAGGCTACTCTCTGTATCCCTGGCTTCACTAAGAGGAGTACCAGTGTCAACCTCTTAGAAAAACTAAAAAATTATTGCAAAATGGCTTACCCTGCTTGGACTCTCCTTTGGATTTGTGATTTCTGACAATGCTACAAATATCGTGAGAGCATTACAGCTGGGTGATTTTGAACATGTCCGATGTTTTGCACACACAATAAATTCATGGTGTAGAATTTTTTAAAAATGACAGGGTGGTGCACGAGATGCTGGCTGATGCCCTGAAAATTTCGGGACATTTTTGGCATTCAGCAGCTGCATATAGAAGATTGCAGCACCTGCAAGAACAGTTTAATTTTCCCTGCCACCATCTTAACCAAGAGGTAGTAACAGGATGGAACCCCAACCTTTATGTGCTTTAGCAGATGAAGGAACAGCAAAAAGCCATCCAAAGCTACACAGTGAAGTATGACATAGGAAGAGGAGGTACCTTACTCAAGCTCTGTGAAAAAAACTTTCCGTATTGTGCAAAATGCTGAAACCCTTCGAAGTAGTCACCTGTGAAGTGAGTTCAGATACTGCCAGCTTGAGTCAGGTAATTCCCCTAATTAGACTGTTGGAAAAGCAACCTGAAAAACTGAAGGAGGAGCTGAAACAAAGTGATTCTGCAAAGTACATTGGACTTGTAGCTCAAGTCCTTTATTCGCTTCACCAGAATCCAAGGGTTGTCAGGACCTTCCAATCGGATCAATACAATTTGGCGACCTTGCTCGATCCTAGGTTTAAGTCATACATTATGTCTTTTTCCTAACAGAAACAGATCTGAAGAGATATAAAGACATGTTGGTAAGCAAATTGTCTGCTAAAGTGGCATGTGATGCACTGATGGCTCCTTCAGTTTCTCCAGCAAGTGCAGGAAACATGAAACTTCCCAAGAGACCCACTGGTGATGCAGATGAGTCAACACAACCAAGTTTTTACATTTGGTTGGGTCTAAAAGAATTGCCTACAATTAAATTAATGAGACCTCTACCATGACTCCATCTGATATGGTCACCATTCAAAGAATTGTTGAGAACTATTTTTAATGATAGCATCAAAATAGGCATTTTAGACAGTCCGTTTGACTACTAGCAGGAATAAAAGGCAATTTCAAGGCCCTTGCCAAAACTGACTTTGGTTTACTTGAGCTACCCACACTCCTGTGTGTTACTCAGAAAGAGTTTTCAGCACAGCCGAGAACCTTGTCAGCGATTGGCATAGTAGGCTATTTCCTCAAAATGTGAAAAAAGATATTGTTCATCAAAATGAACTTCAAATTCCACATGAAGACCTTTACCGCCAATTATGTCCAAAAATTAGAGAAGATTCTATAATTGTGGATTCCAGTGGGGTGGAAATAATATTGTGTGAAGAAAGATGATGTACACACTGATGAGGGAGAGGAATCTACTGATGATGGTAACAACATCTTGCCTCTGTAAAGCCAGTTTGTGCACCTAGAGATGCTGTCATGTGGGGGCCCCAACAAACCAATCGCTTCATGATTGAGGATATTCCTGATGAAGGCGTTGGTGGTGAATATGGCAGGTGCTTGAATCTAGCAGAGAGAAGGGAGCTAGCTGATGCAGGACTGATTTTTGTTACTTTTTTAGCCAAAGTTTCTGAATTTTACAAAAACTTTTTGGATGGATGCTGTAACAGGGAAGATGTTCCTAGATGTTTAAGGTCCCTAGCTCTACTTACTCTGGCTTTACAAAGGGTCCAGATGCTTGACAATTGTTGTCCGGATTTGAGTAGAATTAATTCCACACATTAAAAGTGGATTTTTTTGTCTTATGTCCTGGCATGACAATGGGCTTTTCCTTATCATGAGCAACAATTGTTTCTTCCACTGGTGCCTGATTTACACAAACAACATCATCAACATCCTTATTAGTGTCAGTTACTCAAATATCCTCCTCACCCTGGTGCACTTCCATAGAAGCATCCTCGATTTCTATGTCAGCATGTTTTTACTTGTGCTTACATCATCATAAAAGGCAGAACCACCAGTCATAAGTAAAGGCATATTGCCAATTTTATGTCTTGCTGCAGCTAACTTTACCTTTGAAGTTTTTTTCTTTACCAACATAAAAGATTGCTTATTTGATTTTGGATGCCCTGATTTATGCCCTCTATGCCCTTGAGTATTGGCTTTAGTAGATGACGTAGACAGACTAGTATCGTCATAACTGGTGGCACTGGCAGCATCTCCTGCTCTAGTATGTGGTTCCTGCTTTCCGCTCAACTGATCATTCTCCATATCAACAAACGAAGTGGGGTACAGCACAAACATCAATTTGTACTAATTTTAAATATTACACTGCGGTATCAATGACCTAAAGTGTCACTGTTATGTTTTTTTTTTAGTTTATTTCCTTTGTTTGTTTGTTTGTACCATTGCTGCTTGCTTTAATCTAATGAGAGGAATTCAATATGAAACGTAAACTTCGCTGTCGAAGTTTACGTTTCATATCGGAGATTTTACCTGGAATAAAGTATCGGGCGCGCGCCCGCTTATCCCCGTATTCAATATAAAAGTAACGAAAACAGGAGCATGCGAAGTGGGATTTGCGTAAAGTTATGAAATTTTCCTTAAAAAAATTGTAGGACCCCCCCTAAAGTTGTAAAAACATGGGGGATCACTATGGGAACCCCTGTTTTAGCCTGCAAATGAAAGTCGGGGATTTAAATAGCCGCAGCAGGTGTTTTTTTCCCGACATTGAAGAAGTGTTGCAGAAGAGCACTTAGGTTATATTTTTCATTTTTTTAAGTGGTCCCATCAAATTTGGGGTACATGAAAATGGGTACTAGCATATTTTGATGTCCCTAAAGAAAGTTTTTAAAAATTCTGCATTTGTGCACCTGCCGCTATAAATCTATTCTAGAAAACACCTGACGCATACTTGCAGAATAGCCCTGAACCTATTTCCCTATTGTTAAACAATTTTTCCCCATTTTTTTTTTCACCCCAATTTTTTCAATAATTTTTTGGGGTGTCCCTATTTTTTTAAAAACTTTTTTTGACACAGTTATCTTTTAAATGTCATTCCCAGGGGTGCAGGCTATTTTTTTTAAGCCTGCACCCCTAAACCCCAATTCTGCACTTTTTTTCGCCACCTATTCAGTGGTGAAAAGTTATCCCCATTTTTTTTCAAAGACTTTTCGAACCTGTGAAAAGTCTTTGAAATTGAATACAGTGTAAAACTAAAACCTGCGATAATGACGTCATAGGTGCGATATTAATGCAAAAACGATGTTTTCGCTCCCATATTGAATACCCCTATTAATGTCTAAAGCAAATATTCCATTTTTATTATATACTAACAGATCATAAGTATTATCTTATCTTGCAAAGATTTACCCAGGAATCTTTAAATCTTTAGGATAGTTAAATTTCAATAAAACATTGCACACCAGATGTACTAAAGTAAAAGTGTATTGATATAATCAAATTGATGCTCATAGTCCGCATACAGTATAGTATATCATAAAACAGTATTAGTCAAATACAATATAAGATATACAGAGATAATTACAGAGAGAGAGAGAAAGAGAAAGAAAATTCAAGATGGTTGCTAGGAAGCATTGTGGGAGGTGTGTGTATGTTGTGAAATAATGATGTATGTTTATAGGGGATAAGACTTATTTTCACAATACCGCAAATACTATATTTATTTAATGCCTGTTGGGGCACATTCATCTAAAATAACACTTAAGGGGGAATATGTAAAAATTGCAACTACCGCGCTGAATTGTGTGATTATAAAGCAGCTCAATATAAATAATGTATAGACTTTGATAAAAAATTAGCGCTATTATTAAGATATGTAAAATGTTAAGAAAATATTATTAATGTGGCACCTGTAAGGAAAAACTTATGATGGGTTAATATAAACATGTTTATAGCTCCTCTTTGAGTAATTGCTTATTGGATTCCAAAACACAGTTACTGCTGTCCCATTGTTGTAATACCCTGACTGCCTACCTTTCCAGTCTCTGCCTTCCTGATGTCTTGTCAGGCAGGTTCGGGCTGATGGGGAAGCCAGTGCTTAGAGTCCTAGCCTCAGCTGTAGCTCCCCATGTGTATTTTGGCACGCCACCAATTGCAGCCATGTATGATGATGTCACACGGGTGGCGGCGGGCAGAGTGAACGGCCATATAGCTGGAGTGTCCAGTGTTTGGATGAGTAAATGCCACCAATGCATTTCGTGCCTTCAGGCACTTTGTCAAGGATAGCATCAGATCCATTTAGAAGGGGTTTAAATACCTAAGCAACTTTATTCAATTTTGTTAAAAACCAGAAGTTAATGACCGGAAATTATTATAAAAATGTGGTATCGATGTGTTTACCTTCCATTCTCTCTATTGGTAGGTTATTGTAAAGATATTTTAATAAAATAATTTTTTCATATATAATAAAGGTGCCACATAAATAGTAAAATAAGTGTGTGTTAAAAAATCATAATAAAGCATTAAATTCAATATCTATATTAAGACCATGAGGTTGTAGGGTCTTCAGTTCATTTTGTCTCAACCATTTTTAGATTCTTCACTACATTTCCACCTCTCCAATGTCTGTGTATTTTCTGGATTACTGTAAACTTCAAACCTTCTGGGTTCTTGTTATGAACTTCTAAGAAGTGATTCGAGACACTATGTGTTTTTAGGTCTCTTTTTATATTATAAATATGTTCGGCCAATCTGGTATTGAACCTTCTTTTCATTTGACCTACAAATTGTAGCCCACATGGGCATTCCAACAAATATATTCCTTTGATATTGTAGATGTTCCCAGCGCCAACAGGAGAAAAATTAACACCCTTGTATCCCTTTCAGGTATATATAATAATATTTATAGTAGATCTCAGTGTATTGCACTCCTCAATAATAATAAGTGTCAGCTCTTATCAACAAAAAGAATGGTGGTGGCTAACCGCCATAACTGAAAATTAGAATAGTGTACACAGAGGTTGAAAGGTGAGTGACAAAAGTGCTTTGTACACATTATTTAAATATTTCAATAAATACATAAAATACTTAATAATTCATATATAGTGTTTCCTAGTTGAATCAATCATGAACACAAGCTCATAAATAAGTGCAAATATAAGTGCATAAAGTGCTGAGTGAATAAATACGTAAATAATTATATGCTGGCCTCCAACCATTAACAAATAATTAAAAAACAAGTGGATATATGTGTGCTTAAAAAGTTGTTTAGTAATTAAATAATAAACCCAAGGAAATACCTTAACTAAAATAAAAGGTAATACATAATTGATAAAAAAATATATATAATTTAATTCACAGACATGACACCTAAAGTAATAAAAAAACATAAATGAAGTACTTAAGAATATATAACAAGGTAATAATGGTTCTAGAGATAAAAAAGAGGAGAGAACAGCAATATGCTTATCTTAGGTAAGACAAATTGAAGAGTTCATGGAGATGAATTGTAGTCAGCTTCCCAACGCTTTTCGTCAACCTATGACTTCATCAAGGGGATACCTAGCTGTTAATGCCCTCCGGCTTATAAACCCCACTAATAGGAACAATTGGCACTTATTATGACCTCACTTCCTGTAAGTGATTTCGATCATTATTATTGCTTGCATATTGAAATGAATACATATGATCTATAATAACATTATGTCCATCAGTCCTGAAAGATTGTCAATTTATAGTTTTGGAATTATCAAATACAATAAATAAACTAAATAGAATAGCAATGTCAATGGGCTAACGTCATTTCTGCCCTGGATCTGAGTCTGAAAGTCCGGCTTCTTCAGCCCTGACATACAGTCCTCATCATAGCGTGACACGTCCAGGGACGCTGATTACACTGTAGAAGTACGTGCACCCGTACTTAGTGTTGGCATTTCCGCGCCTGGTCTCCAGTGCTTCCACCCATCCTGGCTTCCAATCCTTCTACTCCCGCGCATGCGTGGTGCTTCCTGGTGGTGGCCATCTTTATGGATTCTATTGAAACAGATACGCTGTCTTGTAATGGCGGCCATCTTTATGGATCCTTACAAACAGTTTGTCCAGCACACGGTCGCCATATTTGAATCTCTGGGTCTCATGTAGCAACCTATGCAACTCCAGGCATTGTAATTAAAGAGTAAATGTTCAATAAAATACATCTCTAAAAGAAAAAGAAGGATTAGGATATTAATAAGCAACTATCCTAGTAAAAGAAAGACCCATATTGTCTTTCAACTATATAGACACATAGGCAGCTTATAAATTTATATGGCTAATCAATTAAACAATGTTGACACACACATGTATTACTAAATGTGTTAATGTGCATATGTATAAACATACATCAGGATAATCCACAGTTATAAGACTAATTGTACCAAAAGGATATTTTCCATTCAAAAAAAGGGGGGTACTAACTAATCAAAAAAAAAAAAATATTCACGCAGTTTCATAAAAAGGCATAGTGATCACAGCAGATGTCCTGAATCATAATATTTAAAGCACACAAAAACCCAATATTATACTGTATAAAAAACTGTATAAGAATATATATAAATAAAATTATCTTAAGAGCAGTATAAAAATCAGGAGATTATCATTCTTCCACTTCAAAAATTATCCAAGCATGTATGAGATGTGGCCATTCTAAGTCCTTCAATTTAATGAAAGTCTCGGTTCTATAACCATTTTCCATATTCTTGGAATGACGCTCTTCCTTCATATCTTCATTCCGAATTTTACCTTGGGATTCAAGGGATTATGCTTAACTGTGCACTTACTTGTAACTACAGTACCTGGTATTCCTGGTATTAGTCAAGAAATTCAATGGATTCTTCACTGATGTTAAATGTGAAGTTCAAATTCATATTGTTCTTCATAATATAAGTGAAGAACATCTCAAATGACTCCCTTGTTCCATTCCACACAATTAAAATGTCATCAATATAGCTTTTAAATAAAATAATCTGTTCTTTAAAAGGGTTATTGTTATAAATATGATCTCTTTCAGAGCAGCCCATAAATAAATTGGCGAAGCTGGGCGCAAATGTTGTCCCCATTGCCATGCCACATCTGCCGATAAAAGTGCTCTAAAAATTTAAAATAATTATGGTTTAAAATAAACTTCATAAGATCACAGATACAATTTCTATGTTCATTATTAATTGTTGCATCAGCCTCCAAAAATTCTTTACATGCATTTATCCCTTTGTCATGCTCAATACATGTGTATAATGCCTGGATGTCTATGGTTGCCAATAAGTAAGAGCTCTTCCACCTTAGGGATTCTATAATTTGAAGAACACTTGTAGTGTGCTTTAAGTATGACTCCAGTTCCTTTACATATTTTGATAAAAAAATGTTCACGTATTCCAATAGATGTGACATAAGGGAATCTATTCCCACTATAATGGGTCTTCCCGGAGGTTCTATTAGCGATTTGTGAATCTTCGGAAGGAAATAGAAGATGAGGGTAGTGGGTCTACTCTGGAAAAGGTATTGGAATTCATCTTTCATTAATATTTTGTTATGCAGTCTATATACCAGGAGCTTCCTTAGTTCATCTATATAGTCATCCAAGGGGTCCTTACTCAATTTGATATATGACACTTTATCATCTAAGAGTTAATTGGCTTCTTTAATATAATAAGTCCTGTTCATGATCACTAATCACCCCCCTTTATCTGCTTGTTTAATAATTATATCGGTATTCTTTTGTAGATTCTTCAATCCTTCTCTATTCATTAAATGACTGGTGGTTTAACTGCTGGTTGTACATCATTTTCACAAAGATCTTTCTTAACAAGTTCATAGAACATACTCAGGTGATTGCCTTTAGATTCTAGTGGGTAATACTTTGATTTACATTTGAGTCCAGATTTGGATTCCTTTTCATTAGAATTCATCACTATTGCCTTGTCCTTCCTGATAAAATGTCTTTTTAGTGTGACATTTCTAACAAATTTATTCAAGTCAATAAATGTCTGGAACTTGTTCATACTATTCATTGGAGCAAAATTCAAGCCTTTACTAAGGAGAGTTATTTCCAGTTTAGTAAGGACATGTTTAGACAAATTAAAAATCCCTTTTTCTTCTGGTCTTATTGTAGGTACCTTCTTCTGTGGCTTCTCCCTCCTACCGCCACATTTTCCTCTTCATCTCTTAGGTTCCTTTTGAGAGAGGATGCTAATTTTGTCGTCTCTTTGAAGAATGTTCTCTTTGGATTTTGCATAGTGAATTCTGTGTCCGGAGATAAAAAATTCTCAGTGTCACTTCCAGAGTCCATGCGTTGTAATGTTGAAAATCTATTCTTAAGGTTGATCTCCCCATGGTGTGGGGAGATCATCAAAGAGATGACAAGATTAGCATCCCCTCTCAAAAGGAACCTAAGAGACAAAGAGGAAAATGTGGCGGTAGGATGGAGAAGCCACAAAAGAAGGTACCTACAATAAGACCAGAAGAAAAAGGGATTTTTAATTTGTCTAAACATGTCCTTACTAAACCGGAATTAACTCTCCTTAGTAAAGGCTTGAATTTTGCTCCAACGAATAGTATGAACAAGTTCCAGACATTTATTGACTTGAATAAATTTGTTACAAATGTCACAAGAAGGACAATGCAATAGTGATGAATTCTAATGAAAGGGAATCCAAATCTGGACTCAAATGTAAATCAAAGTATTACCCACTAGAATCTAAAGGCAATTACCTGAGTATGTTCTATGAACTTGTTAAGAAAGATCTTTGTGAAAATGATGTACATCCAGCAGTTAAACACAATTCAACAAATAGAGAGAAGGAAGGATTGAAGAATCTACAAAAGAATACAGATATAATTATTAAACAAGCAGATAAAGGGGGGATTAGTGATCATTGACAGGACTTATTATATAAAAGAAGCCAATAGACTCTTAGATGATAAAGTGTCATATATCAAATTGAGTAAGGACCCCTTGGATGACTATATAGATGAACTAAGGAAGCTCCTGGCATATGGACTTCATAACGAAATATTAACGAAAGATGAATTCAAATACCTTTTCCAGACTAGTCCCACTACCCTCATCTTCTATTTCCTTCCGAAGATTCACAAATCGCTAATAGAACCTCCGGGAAGACCCATCATAGTGGGAATAGATTCCCTTAAGTCACATCTGTCGGAATACGTGGACATTTTTATATCAAAATATGTAAAGGAACTGGAGTCATACTTAAAGGACACTACAAGCGTTCTTCAAATTATAGAATCCCTAAGGTGGAAGAGCTATTACTTATGGGCAACAATAGACGTCCAGGTGTTATACACATGTATTGAGCATGACAAAGGGATAAATGCATGTAAAGAATTTTTGGAGGCTGATGCAACAATTAATAATGAACATAGAAATTGTATCTATGATCGTATGAAGTTTATTTTAAACCATAATTGTTTTAAATTCTTAGAGTAGTTTTATTGGCAGATATGTGGCACGGCAATGGGGACAACATTTGCGCCCAGCTTCGCCAATTTATTTATGGGCTGCTGGGAAAGAGATCATATTTATAACAATAACCCTTTTAAAGAACAGATTATTTTATTTAAAAGCTATATTGATGACATTTTAATTGTGTGGAATGGAACAAGGGAGTCATTTGAGATGTTCTTCACTTATATTATGAAGAACAATATGAATTTGAACTTCACATTTAACATCAGTGAAGAATCCATTGAATTTCTTGACCTAATACTTATGCATGAAGAAAACAGAATTGTGACTAGGAACTATATAAAGAAAGTCGACACAAACAGTTATCTCCATTATAATAGCTGACATTTAAAGAAATGGAAAGACAATATACCACATTCCCAGTTCTCTACGATCAAGCGAACTGTAGTGATCCAGTTACAACGGAAGAACAAATAAGGTTGTATGCAGATAGGTTCATGGGGAAGGATTATCCAAAAGAACTTTTGATGGAAGCAGCAAGGAAAACTAACCAAAAGGAAAGATCAGAGTTACTGAAAAATAAGGAGAGAAATACATGAGATAATAAATTCATCCCCTTTGTCACCACGTATAATGATCAGGAAAAGATAATTAAGAATACTTTGAATAAACACTGGCATATCTTATTGATGGACCCAATTCTTAAAGATTTTCTTCCACCTAAACCCCCGTTGGTCTTTAGGAAGGCCAGGAGCATTAAGGACTCACTAGCCCCAAGTATGATATGGGATATTACATCGAATAACAATAATATGCTACCAAAATGTACAGGAAGTTATAAATGCGGGAGCTGCAATATATGTAAATATCTTCATCCACAAAGAAGATATTTTATGAATTCAGATAATTCTAAAGAATACACAATAAAACAACATATGAACTGGAATTCTACCTCTATTATCTACCTTCTGGAGTGTACTTGTGGCATAAAATTCATTGGAAAGACGAAAAGAACTCTTAAACTACGTATTCAAGAACACATAAGGAATATCCGGAATAAACTGGAGGGTCATGCTGTGGTGAAACATTTAGTACTTCACCATAAGTCTAACCCAGAGGACCTCACATTTAAACCTATTGAACGGGTGCTCTTGGGAGAGAGAGGAGGAGATTTGGCATAAAAGTTATCTAAAAGGGAGATGTATTGGATTTTTGAATTGAGAACATTGGCGCCACTCGGATTCAACGATAACTATGAAATTGCACCTTTTATATAAAAAGATTGTTGACTCCGACTTAGTGTCCATGGGATATGGGACATGCTACTGTATGAGCTACTTTCCTACAGTCAAACCATTTTCCATACACCCAATCTCGTCTGCTCTTGGAAGTTAAGTCCAAATGGGCCCGGTTAGTACTTGGATGGGAGACCTCCAGGGAATACCGGGTACTGTAGTGACAAGTAAGTGCACAGTTAAGCATAATCCCTTGAATCCCATGGTAAAATTTGGAATGAAGATATGAAGGAAGAGCGTCGTTCCAAGAATAAGGAAAATGGTTATAGAACGAGACATTCATTAAATTGAAGGACTTAGAAAGGCCACATCTCATACATGCTTGGATAATTTTTGAAGTGGAAGAATGATAATCTCATGAGTTTTATACTGCTCTTAAGATAATCTTATTTATATATATATATTCTTATATAGTTTTTTATACAGTATAATATTGGGTTTTTGTGTGTTTTAAATATTATGATTCAGGACATCTGCTGTGGTCACTATGCCTTTTTATGAAACTGCGTGAATATATAAATATATTTTTTGATTAGTTAGTACCCCCCTTTTTTTGTATGAAAAATATCCTTTTGGTACAATCAGTCTTATAACTGTGGATTATCCTGATGTATACATTTATACATATACACATATACATATTTAGTAATACATGTGTGTGTCAACTTTGTTTCATTGATTAGCCATAAAAATGTATAAGCTGCCTATGTGTCTATATAGTTGAAAGACAATAATGGTATTTCTTTTACTAGGATAGTTGCTTATTAATATCCTAATCCTTATTTTTCTTTTAGAGATGGATTTTATTGAACATTTACTCTTTAATTACAATGCCCGGAGTTGCATAGGTTGCTACATGAGACCCGGAGATTCAAATATGGCGACCGTGTGCTGGACAAACTGTTAGTAAGGATCCATAAAGATGGCCACCATTACAAGACAGCGTATCTGTTTCAATAGAATCCATAAAAATGGCCGCCGCCAGGAGGCACCACGCATGCGCAGGAGTAGAAGGATAGAAGCCAGGATGGGTGGAAGCACTGGAGACCAGGAGCAGAAATGCCAACACTGAATACGGGTGTACGTACTTCTACAGTGTAATCAGCGTGACTGGACGTGTCACGCTATGATGAGGACTGTATGTCAGGGCAGAAGTGGCTGAACTTTCAGACTCAGATCCAGGGCAGAAATGATGTTAGCCCGTTGACATCGCTATTCTATTAGTTTATTTATTGTATTTGACAATTCCAAACTATCAATTGACAATCTTTCAGGACTGATGGACATAATGTTATTATAGATCATATGTATTCATTTTAATATGCAAGCAATAATAATGATCAAAGTCACTTACAGGAAGTTAGGTCATAATAAGTGCCAATTGTCCCTATTAGTGGGGTTTATAAGCCGGAGGGCATTAACAGCTAGGTATCCCCTTGATGAAGTCATAGGTTGACGAAAAGCGTTGGGAAGCTGACTACAATTCATCTCCATGAACTCTTCAATTTGTCTTACCTAAGATAAGCATATTGCAGTTCCCTCCTCTTTTTTATCTCTAGAACCATTATTACCTTGTTATATATTCTTATGTACTTCGTTTATGTTTTTTATTACTTTAGGTGTCATGTCTGTGAATTAAATTATATATATTTTTTATCAATTATGTATTACCTTTTATTTTAGTTAAGGTACTTCCTTGGGTTTATTATTTAATTACTAAACAACTTTTAAGCACACATATCCACTTTTTTTTTAATTAGTTATTAATGGTTGGAGGCCAGCATATAATTATTTACGGATTTATTCACTCAGCACTTTATGCACTTATATTTGCACTTATTTATGAGCTTGTGTTCATGATTGATTCAACTAAGAAACACTATATATGAATTATTAAGTGTTTTTTTTATGTATATATTGAAATATTTAAATATTGTGTACTAAGCAAATATATTCCTTCTTCACTTTCACATGATAAGAATTCTTTAATGAAGTATGTTTTTCCAGTGCGGTTGGACTTAAATTCCTGTAATGGTTTTGTGGTATTGTTCTTTAAGTTTTTACAGGCTGCACATTTAAGACAATAATGATATCCTTTATTTAGAGAGCAAGTTTTTTCTTCTAAAGGAATAAATCTTTTCACTAATTCCTGTTTCATATTCCTCATTTTCTGGTAGATAATGAGGATTTTGTGGTAGTATAAAGTTCAGTTCTGTATCTAACTTCAGAATGTGCCAATGTTTTCTCATGAGGTTTTCTATGGCATTGCTATTGCTGTTTCATTGTGTTATGAATGAGAGGTCCATTTTTTCATCTTTGTTCTTTTGTTTCTATGTGATTAGATCCTTTCCTTCCAATTGTTCCACTTTTTTAATTGAGTTTCCAGAGTACTAGGTTAGTATCCCTTATTGTTAAAATTAGTTTTTACCTCTCCACTTTGTAGACAGTAAACTGAATCTTCCGTGCAGTTTAGTTTTACTCATCTAAACTGGTCTCCCGTTATGTTTTTAATCCAGTTCCTGTGATGATTGCTTGATACTGGTCGCACGTTATTTCTGTTGTCTTTTTTTATGTGTGTTCTGGACTGAAGCTCGTTTTCTTTAACATAAATCTCCAAATCAAGAAATGTTACATTAACTATGCTGGTTGTTGTTGTAAATTATTTATTCATTTTGTTTTGTTGATGTAGTAACACTTGGGAACAGTGAGAGTTAAGAGTGTACTTTTTGTACACTCTTAACTCTCATTTTTCCCAAGTATTATTAGTACCATTTCTACTACTTGATTCTTTCATCATTACCATCATTCATGTATGTAATGTTCCTACATTCTTTTATAAACCCACTATTCTCTTAATAACCCCCCTTTTTTGCATTAATTTACATATTTATGTTTTGCTGAGATCAGTCTTATATGTAGTCTTTTGTCACATAACTGTGTTTCATTCAATGCCATTTTATATAACCATCAATGCAGGACTATGCACTACCCCCATAAACAGCTAGGTGAGCATAACTCTCCCTAACACAAGGCAGGGTGGATAAAACCCCACACCAGCACCATAAGGGTGGAATTGACTCTGCAAGGACTCATAGCCGCTGACCGTTTTATTTGGACGGTACAGGAGAGAAGGTTTGTTCAACTCTACATTCCTGAAGAAGCCTGTGATCAGGTGAAACATTGAAGCAAGTGGAACATATAGATTCCGCATCTACCGCCATAAACTGTTATGCGCAGGAGATGGAGACACTGGTAAGTCTGCTGGCAGACCCTTCCACATACCACCATAGCAGATCATGCACACCCAGCTTACTGAATACACCTGCGTGACCACAGCGCCTGTACATCAGTAGCCATACAGAACCTGGAAACCAAGGGAACTAAGGTTGACCAGCCTTCAGAGGCATGATATTGAGCACCTGACCACACACTGGACCTCATTCAGAGTCGGTCGAAGCAGCCGCACGGTCGTATGCCATCGATGTTCGCTAAACTGCGCATGTGTAAAGTTCGCAATGCACGTGCGCAAACTAGCCACTAAGATCAGAAATTTCTCTCTCCTTGAGCACAGCCAGGTCGGTAGTTTGAGTGACAGATTGAACTGCTTGTGGGTGGTAACAGGGGAAGGTGCTTGAAAACGGGGGAGTGGAGATCCGAACGCAGGCATGCCTAATTATGTGAACGGCGTTTTATGGGAGTGCATAATTAACAAAGTAGTGTCATGGCACACGTGACATGGGAGGTTTTTACACTGACATTATCGTAGAGCTTAAGAGAGGGTATGGTCAACCTTAAGCTCTACGACCATTTCCGATGGTCTCGATTAATCCTTATATGCCCAGAGATGACGTGTAATGCGTACGAGAAGGGGGCGTATTTTTTGTCTTCCGGCTGATTCCTCCCCTTGGTCGACCAGCTGCCGATCCGATCTTAGGGACGCAACATGCGAGTGCATCATTTGCATATCCGGCCCCTTTTCCCGTACGACCGTGCGGCCGCTTCGACCGACTCTGAATGAGGTCCTGTGTCCCTTTCTTCTAAATACTACCATTGGGAGCAAATCATAAAGACACCTTTACTGGGGTGAGTAAAACGCACTCAGTGTATCACCACCAGATATTTTTGATATTTATACATAAGGACATTATCCCCGACAGACATTATTACAAGTGGGGTTATTCCAGTATACACAAAAGTTATTCATACGTTTCTAGATTTTATATGTTGTACCAATGTTGCATTTTTTATGTTAACGTGATATATGTTGTCATGTGGTAATTTCATGTGTTTTGTATACCAGTATTAGGTGTTTGCACTTCAGATACAGTTTTAACGAATTGATACACGTATTTACATTTTTGTATATATTTTTTAAGTAAAGTATACAAATTTTATAACTTTATAAACCTACCTAATCGTTATTAAATCCAAAGTTTCCTTTTAGTAGATTTTATCACCAATAAATTTCATATTAGATTACTTCTCCAATATTGTAGTATGCTTATGCTTATGGTGTATTTGAGGTAACTTCTTTGCTAAGAAACTAAGGGCCTGCTTCTGACCCACTCGCGAGCGGCTGTCCGCTCGCAAGTGGGTCGATGTTCTGGACTGAGCATGCGCACGACGGAGGGAGCTCCGTCGTGCGCATGCGCCAGACGCGACGAGCGAAGGAAAGTTCTTCGCTCGTTGTGTCCGATCAAAGGGGGCGTGCTGTCAATGTTGATTGACAGCACGCCCCCTTTGGTAGGCGTGTCGGGGGCGTGCCTCCCTGACGGGGGCGTTCCCACGGGAACGCCTCCCGTCAGAAGCCGGCCCATTGACATCACTAGTGATGTCAGTGGGAGTGATTTTGGCCCTGATAGAGCCAAAATCACTCCGGAGCTTGCGGTTGAAAACCTCAACCGCAGGCTCCGGCTCGCAATTTCGATGGTCGCGATGGTCTCGACCATCGCGGCCATCAAAATGCACGCTCGTATAGCCTGTGGGTGGTTACCCACAGCTATATGAGCGTCCAGAAGGACGCTCCATTTTCATGGAGGCCGGCCCTCATTCAGAGCATGCGCTCTGCTCAGAGCGTACGGCTCTGAATGAGGGCCTAAGGCCCTCCTACCTTAAAATGGAGCGTCCTCTTGGACGCTCGTATAGCTGTGGGTCACCACCCACAGGCTATACGAGCGTGCATTTTGATGGCCGCGATGGTCGTGACCATCTCGACCATCGAAATTGCGAGCCGGAGCCTGCGGTTGAGGTTTTCAACCCCAAGCTCCTGAGTGATTTTGGCTCTATCAGAGCCAAAATCACTCCCACTGACATCACTAGTGATGTCAGTGGGCCGGCTTTTGACGGGAGGCGTTCCCGTGGGAACGCCCCCGTCAGGGAGGCACGCCCCCGGAACGCCTACCAAAGGGGGCGTGCTGTCAATCAACATTGACAGCACGCCCCCTTTGATCGGACACAACGAGCGAAGGACATTCCTTCGCTCGTCGCGTCTGGCGCATGCGCACGACGGAGCTCCCTCCGTCGTGCGCATGCTCAGTCCATAACATCGACCCACTTGCGAGCGGACAGCCGCTCGCGAGTGGGTCTGAATCAGGCCCTAAATTTTGTAAAATGGAATCAATATATTTTGACAAATTAGTTCTGATCAAACTTAGGTCCAATATTATCAGGCATCGGGAAGGCAGAGACTGGAAAGGTAGGGAAAGTCAGGGTTTTACAACAACGGGACAACAGTGACTGTGTTTTGGAATCCAATAAGCAATTACTCAAAGAGAAGCTATAAACATATGTTTATATTAACACATCATAAGTTTTTCTTTACAGGTGCCACATTAATAATATTTTCTTAACATTTTACACATCTTAATAATGGCGCTAATTTTTTATCAAAACTTAAGGGGGGATAGCTGTGTGTATGTGTGTTTGTGTATATACAGATATTCAGAGAAATGTAAGGTGGATGGGCAAGGGCTGGCTGTTAACTTTTAGCCTGGGGGTCAAACACAAGCAAGTGGCCCTGGCTTTTCTACTAGTACATTGTGGTGCTTGGCGCCTTTAAGGTAACGCCATCTCCAATTTCAGCATCTACAGACAACGCAGTACCGCTTAGTCTTTCTTTAGATACCACCATCGGTCGCACCATCAAAACTTACACCTGCCCTATTATAGGTGCAGATCATCAACCTGAGTATGGCTTCCAATGTGAGCTATTACACATCTCAATATGCAATCACTTTCAGCAACACACCTGTGTCACTCCAACAGGGCTGAAACTAGGATTTCTGTCAACCGGTGCAAGGCAGTCATTTTGCGCCTCCTTCCTTCCTGTACCTGGATTTTGTCCTTGCTCCTCCATAAGACAGTGCACTAGACATCCCTGGTATAGTGACTTACATTATTCCACACACCATAATGCCCATTACACATTATGCCACACACTGTAATGCCTATTACCAAAGTGCCACTTACATATTTGCCCGACACCATTTTATGCCCCACAGTAAGGCTTCTAATTACTTTCAAATTACCTGCTCAGGGGTTTTATGCTCATTACCAGGGGTTCCATGCTCACTGTCGGGGGTTTCATGCTCGTTGTCGGGGCTTTCATGCTCGTTGTCGGGGGTTTCATGCTCATTGTCAAGGGGTTTCATGCTCGTTGTCAAGGGGTTTCATGCTCATTACCAGGAGGTTTCATGCTCATTGTCAGGGGGTTTCATGCTTGTTGACAGGTGGTTTCATACTCATAGCCAGGGGGTTTCATGCTCATTGCCAGGTGGTTTCATGCTCGTTGCCAGGGGTTTCATGCTCGTTTCCAGGTGGTTTTATGTTCATTTTCATGGGGTTCATGCTCATTGTCATGGGGTTTCATGCTCGTTGCCAGGGGGTTTCATGCTCATTTCCATGGGGTTTATGCTATTTGCCAGGGGGTTTCATGGGAGAAGATGCAGCCTTCTGCATCTTCTCCCAGCAGCGCCAGCGTTCCTGGCACTTCTGGGAACGCTTTGTGCATTGCGCTAGCCTAACACACAATAGAGGTGCAGTAGGACTTCTAGCATCTGTCTTCTCCTTGGCGGCGGCCATTTTTGGATGGCATTTTTCTGCAGAGCCCATGTGGATGGAGCCGTCTGCATGGAATCTGCAGCCCCCAAGTCACTGCACATTACAAGACTGCGTGGGATGGGCAGGGGCTGAGTCAACCCTTTTTCACCACCTGCATTCCGGCACCCGGTGCACGTTCACCTCTAGCCCCCCCCCCCAGTTGCGGCCCTGACTCCAATAACACACCCATATTACACTGCATCCATTTAGCCAACCATCTGTAATCATCCAGAAATGCCCAACACATTTCTAATACACTTCTTCATGCGTCTGTCTGTACTGCAACTCTGTGTTAACACCATCGGGATCTATGTACGGTGGAACTCAGATGCATGCACAGATGGAAAACATCACTTCACATCATATGTCACCTGTAATAGGACAGGCGCAGCCAATACTCCTTTATACAGGTTCCTCTGAGACCCTTTATGAACTACAGCAGCAAAACAAAAAAGCAAACTTGGTTGACTTTTTCACATTTTTTTCAACACCCTTATCTTAAGGATAAATAAATAAAAAAACAGGAGTGTCGGAGTGTGGACAGGACATAGCTAACTGCCAGGCAGACAGACTGCTGGTCGACTGCCCTAATTGTGGCCGGGGAGTATCTTCTGTCTGCCTCCTGCCTGCAGGCAGTGGTGTGCCTGTCTGTAGGTGTCAGTAACAGCAGCAAGGTATGTTAAGTAATTAGAACACACTAACAGTCCAGGCAAGGATAGCATACATGAGCATATGTTTCTTAATTAGAAGTGGCTCAGTAATTTTGATTTAACCATCTATGCTCAAGCATGGATATCGCAAAAACCTGGTGTACCTTGAGGACCGAGGTTGGGAAACACTGAGTTAGAGGAAGTCCCTTTTTTTCTTAATAATTTATTTTTTTCTCATAACTTACTCACAATGAAATGTCATTGTGATCAAGTTATAAATTTAAATACGTTCCAAGTTTACCCTTGGCAAGAAATGTACTTTGCCCCCGATAAGTGGAATTACACTTTACACAAAACATTCTTCTTTTATTTATATATTGCCACCAGCTTACCCAGGGCCTTATATATTTATACCTATCATCTCCCATCCCTTATATATTTTATACCTATCATCTCCCTTCCCTTATATATTTTATACCTATCATCTCCCTTTGGTTATATATTTATACCTATCATCTCCCATCCCTTATATATTTTATACCTATCATCTCCCTTCCTTTATATATTTTATACCTATCATCTCCCTTCCCTTATATATTTTATACCTATCATCTCCCTTTGGTTATATTTTTTATACCTATCATCTCCCATCCCTTATATATTTTATACCTATTATCTTCCTTCCCTTATATATTTTATACCTATCATCACCATTCCCTTATATATTTTATACACACCACCTCCCACATGTTTTTTGCCCATCTCCCTCTATATATTTTATACCTATCATCTCCCTACCCTTATATATTTTAGACTCACCACCTCCTACATATGTTTTTTGCCCATCATCCCGCTATATATTTTAAACTCATCCCTCCCTACCCTTATATTCTTTATACCTATTACCTTCCTTCTCTTATATATTTTAGACTCATCACCTCCCATATATGTTTTTTGCCCATCACCCATCTATATATTTTAAGTACTCTTTTAACTTACTTTATGCTGGGCTAACTGGTTAGGGCAGGCACTCCTCTCTGCACATTTTTTCTTGTTGCACAGGCAGGACTCAGGAGGCGGAGCAGTCAGGATCGATAAAGGGAGCCAGGGACTTGCACACCACCCTGACTCTCAGAGGATTCAAAGAAAAGGAAGGAGGAGATGAATGGGAAGGAGAAATTGGTGGGAGGGGATCACGTGTTGCCAGAGCTCTCGACATGGGGTAAAGGCCATGGGAGAAGCTGCAGCTAGGCATGCGCAGCAGCCCTCCCGCAGCCATATATTTTATCTTAACTATAGAATGAGCGGACTCTGATCGCTTCCCGATCAGAGGTCAGATGAGCTGCGATCATGGTAGCCATAATCCAGGCCAGCAGCAGTGTGAGCCAGCCCAGAGGGGGAAGCATGGGACTGGCTCAGCCATCCCATACAGAGTGAAGTGCCGGTCATAGTGCTGCACAATTGTACCAGCCTGAGGGGCAGGTGGCACCTTGCCGCCTGGTCCAGCCTGCCCCTAGGGATGGGAGACAGCATAGATCCTTTGCTCATTCCACATGTTGTTGGCCATTTTAACAAACTGCAGACTCCAGTCCCCACAGTTATTATTTATAACAAACCTATTTGAACTATTCAATCGATTACACCAATTAATGCCTAGGATTATATCTATGATAGTATATCACATTATACAAAACTTCCCAATATTATCATAATGTGGCTAGTAATTCATAACCCCTTTGGAAACAAGCACTTGACTCAATGCCTTATTATTAAGGGGAAAAGCACATGGCAGTCACCATTTTTTTTCAACTTTCTACAATTACTAGCTAACATTATGCTCACTCCCAGCGCAGTCAGAATAATGGAAAGATAAGCGCCGCATGACTTCCGGTTCTGGCCACATGATCCTGACAACCTATATAAACCCACGCATCTAGCAGCACCAGTATCCCTGCGGAAGAGCAAGATTGCTCGAAATGCATGGGACCTACTGAATGCTGCTATTCTACAACTCTTGGACTTCACAGACTCACATCAGTGAAACACGCAGATTGGAACTGGGATCCTTCTGCGTGCACATCACGTGATCATGGGAGGCCACATGGTACTGAGTACCCAGACTATTTAGCTGGACCTTTTTTTACATCAGTATTATTCGTTGTACCCCACCCAGTATTGAATATATTTATTGTATGCTATTTTATTGCCACCAGTGGTTACTTTGTGCATCTTGGCACAAGTGAATTCCATTTACTTTTATTGTTTCTATTTTATTTCATTAAATTGCCAGAATATTTGTTTTTACGATATCACACTATGTTTATCCATTTCTTTCTTTCACATATGAATTTTTAACTTCATTCAAGAGAAGCAACTCACCTATTAAGGTGTGCTGTAGTGTTGTCCAGGGGGTGCTCTGTCCATCAGGGGTGCTCCCCCCAAGTGCTAAAAAAATTATATTTTTTCTGTGTTTGTGAATTGTGTGCGCAGTAGCCGCACGTGCATCAACAAAGTAGTGCCAAGCGTGCGCCTGTGTCATAAGTAAAGGGCCGGCTGGCTTGACCGTTAAAGGGTGCTGTAACCCCCAAAGTACACTCCAAAACAAATAACAAAATATTTTTTCTGTGTTTGTGAATTGTGTGCGCAGTAGCCGCACGTGCATCAACAAAGTAGTGCCAAGCGTGCGCCTGTGTCATAAGTAAAGGGCCGGCTGGCTTGACCGTTAAAGGGTGCTGTAACCCCCAAAGTACACTCCAAACCAAATAACAAAATATTTTCTGTGTTTGTGAATTGTGTGCGCAGTAGCCGCACGTGCATCAACAAAGTAGTGCCAAGCGTGCGCCTGTGTCATAAGTAAAGGGCCGGCTGGCTTGACCGTTAAAGGGTGCTGTAACCCCCAAAGTACACTCCAAACCAAAAAAATATATATTTTCTGTGTTTGTGAATTGTGTGCGCAGTAGCCGCACGTGCATCAACAAAGTAGTGCCAAGCGTGCGCCTGTGTCATAAGTAAAGGGCCGGCTGGCTTGACCGTTAAAGGGTGCTGTAACCCCCAAAGTACACTCCAAACCAAAAAAATATATATTTTCTGTGTTTGTGAATTGTGTGCGCAGTAGCCGCACGTGCATCAACAAAGTAGTGCCAAGCGTGCGCCTGTGTCATAAGTAAAGGGCCGGCTGGCTTGACAATTAAAGGGTGCTGTAACCCCCAAAGTACACTCCAGTCCAAACCAAAAAAATATATATTTTCTGTGTTTGTGAATTGTGTGCGCAGTAGCCGCACGTGCATCAACAAAGGAGCAGCGCCAAGCGTGCGCCTGTGTCCCATAAGTAAAGAGCCGGCTGGCTCATTTCTTAAAGGGTGGTGTAACCCACAAAGTGCACTACTCTCCAGCAAAAATAAAAAAATATTTTCTGTGTTTGTGTTCGCCTTAGCCGCACGTATATATCAAATCGATATAACATAAATGGAGGACCAAACTTTCTCCGATAAAAATAAAATAGAGAAAGATCAAGAACCACTTCCTCTTAGTGCTGAAGCTGCTGCCACTAGTCATGACATAGACGATAACATGCCATCAACGTCGTCTGCCAAGGCCGATGCCCAATGTCATAGTAGAGCCACATACAATCCCAAATGACAAAGTTCAGGAAAATGACCTTAAAAAAAACATTGAAATCATCTGAAGAGAAACGTAAACTTGCCAATATGCCATTTATGACACGGAGTGGCAAGGAACGGCTAAGGTCTTTCCCTATGTTCATGGCTAGTGGTTCAGCTTCACATGACGATGGAAGCCCTCCTCCCACTAAAAAAATCAAACGAGTTAAGCTGGCAAAAGCACAGCGAAGAACTGTGCGTTCTAAGAAGATATCACAAATCCCCAAGGAGAGTCCAAGTGTGGTGGCGGTTGCGATGCCTGACCTTCCCAGCACTGGACGGGAAGAGGTGGCTCTTTCCACCATTTGCACGCCCCCTGCAAGTGCTGAAAAGAACACCCACATTCCACTTGCTGATATGCAAATTGAAGATGTCACTGTTGAAGTACAACAGGATGAGGATACTGGTGTAGCTGGCGCTGAGGAGGAAGTTGGCGAGGAGGATTCTGATGGTGATGTGGTTTGTTTAAATCAGGCTCCGGGGGAGACAGTTGTTGTCCGTGAGATGAAAAAGCCCATCACGGTCATGCCTGGGCAGAAGACCAAACATTCCACCTCTTTGGTCTGGCAATATTTCTATCCAAATCTGGACAACAACTGTCTTGCCATATGTACCTTATGTAAAGGTGGAATAAGTAGGGGTAGGGACGTTAACCACCTAGGAACATCCTCCCTTATACGGCACCAGCAGCGCATTCATAATAAGGTACTGTCAAGTTCAGAAACTTTGGCTAAGACCGTAAGCAGTCCAGGGACACCTAAATCCCGTTGTCCTGTTGTATCCAAGCGCCTGCAAACCACACCGTCAACTCCCTCCTCGTCAATTTCCTCCTTAGTCAGGATCGGAAGTAGTCCTGCAGGCCATGTCACTGGCATGACTGACTCTCCTATCCGGGATTCCTCCGGAGGATCCTGCATTGCTACGCCTCCTGCTGCTGCTGCTGGGAGTCGTTCATCATCCCAGAGAGGAAGTAGGAACACCACTACTTTTACTAAACAATTGACCCTCCAACAGTCCTTAGCGAGGAGGATGAAGTACGACAGCAGTCATCCTAAAGCAAAACGTATAACTGAGGCCTTGACTGCTATGTTGGTGTTAAACGTGGGTCCGGTATCCGCCATTAGTGCAGTGGGATTTAGACAATTGATGGAGGTAGTGTGTCCCCGGTTCCAAATCCCGTCTAGATTCCACTTCACTAGGCAGGCGATACCGAGACTGTACAGAAACGTCAGAAAAAGTGTCCTCAGTGTCCTGAAAAATGCGGTTGTACCCAGTGTCCACTTAACCACGGACATGTGGACAAGTGGAACAGGGCAGACTAAGGACTATATGACTGTGACAGCCCACTGGGTAGATGTATCACCTTACGTAGCAACAACAGCAGCGTCACCAGTAGCAGCATCTCAGAAACGCCAGCTCGTTCCAAGGCAGGCTATGCTGTGTATCACCGGTTTCAGTAAGAGGCACACCGCCGACAACCTCTTAGAGAAACTGAGGGAAATCATCGCACAGTGGCTTACCCCACTTAGACTCTCCTGGGAATTTGTGATATCTGACAATGCCACCAATATTGTGCGGGCATTACATCTGGGCAAATTCCAGCACGTCCCATGTTTTGCTCACACAATAAACTTGGTGGTGCAGAATTTTCTGAAAAGCGACAGGGGCGTGCAGGAGACGCTTTGGGTGGCCCGAAAAATTTCTGCCCACTTTCGCCATTCAGCGACTGCGTGCCGAAGACTGGAGCGCCAGCAAACACTCTTGAACCTGCCCTGCCATCACCTGAAGCAAGAGGTTGTGACGCGGTGGAACTCAACCCTCTATATGCTTCAGAGGATGGAGGAGCAGCAAAAGGCCATTCAAGCCTATACATCCACCTATGACATAGGCAAAGGAGGGGGTATACACCTGACTCAAGCGCAGTGGAGAATGATTTCCGTGTTGTGCAAGGTTCTCCAGCCCTTCGAACTTGCCACACGTGAAGTCAGTTCAGACACTGCCAGCTTGAGTCAGGTCATTCCCCTCATCAGGCTTTTGCAGAAGCAGCTGGAGAAAGTGAAGGAGGAGCTAAGACGGAGCGATTCCGCTCGGCATGTGGGACTTGTGGATGAAGCCCTTCATTCGCTTTGCCAGGATTCCAGGGTGGTCAATCTGTTGAAATCAGACCACTACATTTTGGCCACCGTGCTCGATCCTAGGTTTAAAGCCTATGTGGTGTCTCTCTTTCCGGCCGACACAAGCCTGCAGAGGTGCAAAGACCTGCTGGTGAACACACTGTCAGCTGAAGCGGAACGTGACATGTCAACAGCTCCTTCTTCATTTTCTCCCGCAACTGGGGCTGCCAGGAAAAAACGTAGGTATCCTAAGCAACCCGCTGGCGGTGATGCAGGGCAGGCAGGACCAAGTTTGGACATCTGGTCTGGACTGAAGGACCTGGCAACAATTTCTGACATGTCTACTGTCACTGCATATGATACTGTCACCATTGACAGAATGGAGGATTACATTGGTGACAGCATCCAAGTAGGCATGTCAGACAGTCCATACCTGTACTGGCAGGAAAAAGAGGCAATTTGGAGGCCCCTGTACAAACTGGCTCTATTTTACCTGAGTTGCCCCCCCTCCAGTGTGTACTCCGAAAGAGTGTTTAGTGCAGCCGGGAACCTTGTCAGCGAAAGGCGTAGGAGGTTGCTTCCACAGAATGTGGAGAAGATGATGTTCATCAAAATGAATTATCAGCTCTTCCAGGGAGACCAGCCTCCAGAACGTACAGAGGGACCTGTGGTGGTGGATTCAAGTGGGGACGAGTTAATACTTTGCGAGGATGAGGATGTACACACTGAAGAGGGTGAGGAATCGGTGGATGAGGAGGATGAGGATGACATCTTGCCTCCGTAGAGCCAGTTTGTGCAGGGACAGATTAATTGCCAGCTTGTTTTGTGGGGGCCCAAACGAACCAATCATTTCAGCCACAGTTGTGTGGCAGACCCTGGTGCTGAAATGATTGGTTTGTTAAAGTGTGCATGTCCTGTTTATACAACATAAGGGTGGGTGGGAGGGCACAAGGATAATTCCATCTTGCACCTCTTTTTTTTCTTTGCATTATGTACAGTTTAGGGCCTAGTTTTTCAAACTGCCATCCTGTCTGCTACTGCAGTATCACGCCTAGATGGGTCACGTGTTTGTGCCGCCCACTCGCGTCGCTTAGCATAGTCATCCAGCTACCTCGGTGCAACCTTTTGGACATAAAAACACTATTGTGAGATGTGAGGTGTTCAGAATAGACTGGAAATGAGTGGAAATTAAGGTTATTGAGGTTAATAATAGCATAGGAGCAGAAAAACCTACAAATTCTGTGATTTTAGCTGTTTTTATGCTTTTTTTAAAAAACATACAGATCCAAAACACAAAACCCAGAACCCAAAACACGGAAGGGTGGTTTTGGCAAAACCAATCCAGATCCAAAACACGAAGAAAGATCCAGATCCAAAACCAAAACACAAAACACGAAAAGTGGCCGGTGCACACCCCTAGTATAAGCCCCCCTTTTGTTGCAATCAGGCATTGAGAAAAACAACAGAAGGTAATTAATGCAATGGTTCACATTGGTGCTGAATTCCAGCTCCTGTATGAATCATGATTATTCTAAAAAAACTTCATAAAATGTATTCTATGAATATTCTAAAAAAACCATAACATTTTTAATGTTTGTGACATTATCTTCACACAACACATTGGAACACACCAACAATGCATTTCAGTTTAATAGGTAAAATAATTTTACCATCACTAAATGAATTTCCAGTTTACATTCATTTGCTTCAAAAATATGAAAAATGTATATTTATATAAAAAATATTATTATTCATATTTGGGTTTGCTGCAATTAATTATGAATTATCTAGTACTTTAAAACATGCACTGTGCATGTGCCAATGTGCACTGTGCAGTTACAAATACTGGTGTCATGGGCTGTGCATGTGGATGCTGAATTTGTGTAATGTTGTGTGTCATTAACACAAAAGTTTCACTGCAGATATACTGCAGGTTGGATTGAAAAGGGAAATCCCTAATAAATGGAGTGATACAGTATTACCATCATACTTTTTGGTGAATGGTTAGGAGCCAGCATTTCTTCAACAATAGAGTCTGCTGTTCAGTGTGACTTCTTGGCAATCCTGCAAAATACTCTTGTTGGAAATAAACTGTTAAATAACTCGTGTAAAAAAATTAAAACAAACAAATTTTGGTCTCTAGTACTGTACTTTGAGAATCACATTTAAAGTAGCCATTTCTGGATCGCCATTGTACAAGTGGTATCCTTGTGTACAAACAAACAAAAAAAAACAGGTTCTCTGCCTTTTTAATTGTGGGAATCACTATTTTAAACAGATCTGTTCGGGCACCATTGTTATGTTTTTTTTTTCCTTTTTTCCCTTCGTTTGTACCTTTGCTGCTTGTTTTAATGTCTGAAGCAAATATTTATTCTTTACTAACAGATCATAATTATTATTTTAACTTGCAAAGTTTTACCCAGGAGTTTTTAAATCATTAGGATAATTTAATTTCAATAACACATTGCACACCAAATGTACTAAAGTAAAAGTGTAAATTGATGCTCATAAAGTCCACATACAGTATAGTATATTATAAAATGGGATGTAGTCAGCGCCAAAAACCCGTCAGGTCGGGATCCTGGCACCAGAATCCCGACCGTCGGCATCCCGAAGGTAAGTATCGGAGTGCAGGGGGAGAGTAGCATTAGGGATCAGGGATAGAGTATGGCACTAGGGGGAGGGTTAGTGTTAGGAACTGGGTAGAGAGGGTTAGGATTAGGGTGCGGTGAAGGGGAGGTTAGGTTAGGGCACTAGGGGGAGGTTAGGTTTAGGCACCAGGGAGGGGGTGTTAGCAGGGGAGTAGCGAGGGTGGTTCCAGTGGAGCATGAGCTCCGGGCACCAAAATGGACAGAGGGCACCTTCCAGTTTACTGGAATTCATGGGGCGCTGCACAGTATGATGTCCAACTGTTAGTTTTTTCTCGGTTTGTTTGCACTATATAATAAATATGTTAAGGATCTGAGATCCATTTCTAAGTTCCATGCTCCCTCAAGCTGCCCATATTGCCTCCCCTCCGGCCCTCCCTCCTCTGTGATCATCTTCTGTCACCTCCCCTTTCCTGTCAGATTGATTACATTCACTTCTCACCTCTTTAATTCCATCCCCTCTCTACCCTGTGATCGGCTCTTTACCCCTGTCCACTCCTTTCTTATTGGCTTATGCCACCATCCCTCTCTGATCAACTCTTTGTCCCTCCCTTCTCCTTTCTCATTGGCTTCTGTCACTACCTCTCTCCTCTCCTTTCTTATTGGCTTCTATTACCACCCCTCTCCACTCCTTTTCTTATTGGCAGGTATGACTTTAAAAAAAAGTCACTGCTTTGCCATGTAAAGTAATGAGGTGTTCCTAGGCATGACCTCAAAGTGTTATTTGAAAGGTTTTTTTAAAAAAATTACTGTATATTCTGAGACCTAAAATAATGGTGGTAGACAGAACATGATTAGTAGTACTCACATTAATATAGGTGCAATGTATATTTGTGAAGTAGGAGCATAGCTAAGAATGGAGCTACCCATAGGTAATCCCACTCCAGTGAAAGCTGCTTGGGGCAGTAATCGCAGTCATAAACTGAGCACCCTGTGGAATTTCACTCTAGTACATGTATTCTGTCAATTTCAGTTAAATGATCAGAACAGGGACGGATTAACAGGGTGGCAACAGGGGCGATCGTCCCTGGGTTCCCACATGTTAAGGGCCCCCACACCCATCGGGATTAAAGAGGACTGGAGGAGACGGAACTAGTTCCACCTCCTCCGGCCAACCTAACCCCGGCGCCGCAGGGAGGCTCCATTTACCAGGCACCCGCTGTAACCAGCGGGCGCCTGGCTCCCTCCCCGCAGCGGCAGCCGGAGTCGGAGGCTTGAGCTCATGTGAGCTCCAGCCCCTGGGTCACGCAGTGCACTATGGCAGAGACGTCATGACGTCTCTGCCATAGTGCAGAGGAGCAGCCAAGCGGACAGCAGCGGGTAAGTTATCTTCAGGTAAGTATGAGCTTTATTTTATATTTTTTTTAAGTGCAAGCGGCCTACTGGGGGCATTACTGGTGAGTGGCATTACTCGGGGGGCAGCATTACTACTGGGGCATTACTCAGGGGGGAGCATTACTACTGGGGCATTACTCGGGGAGGGGGGAGGCATTACTACTGGGGGCATTACTGGTGGGGGGCATTACTACTGGGGGCATTACTGAGGGGGGAATTACTACAGGGGGCATTACTCGGGGGGAGGCATTACTCAGATGGGGAGGCATTACTACTGGGGGCATTAATCAGGGGGCATTACTATTGGGGGCTCTACTAGAGAGGGAGCATTAGTATTGGGGGCACTAATAGAGGGGCATTACTACTGGGGGCATTTCTACAGAGGGCTCTACTAAAGGGGGAATGACTACTGGGGGCATTAATATTGGGGGCACAACTACATGGGTATTACTACTGAGGAATTTTTACAGGGGGCATTACTACTAGGGCATTACTATTGGGCACATGCCCAATTACTACTGGGGGGCATTACTATTTCGGGCACAACTATAGGGGTATTACTACTGGGGGCATTTATACAGAGGGCATTACTACAGTGGGCACTACTAATGGGAGTATAAACATTTAGTGAAAATTGGCGCTGCTAGTGTTTAGTGCTTATTGAAACAAATGGAGAAAAAATACTTATCCGTTAAGATGCAGTATTAAACGTCAATCCTAGTGTTCTTTCTTTATCTTTACCCAAGGTCCCAGGAACATTGGGAAAAGGGATTATATATGACGTCAGTGTGAGATGTGAAATAAATTTGGTGATATACAATTTTTCCGAGTTTTGAATGGAGAAAATATAGGCATACCCCGACTCACTATTCAAAGAGATGGGGATACTCCTATCATGGTATCTTTAGTACAACGTGAAGTGTGAAAACACACCTAGAACTTACAGTCCTATCAGGTGGTGCACAACATATAAAGGTATCTTTGATGCTACATGGAAATGAAGGAGCGTACCAGTACTCACAGGACTCCAAATGGTTATATGCATGTAAAGGTATCTTTTTCAATCCTCCATAACTGACAGTAGATATTTCTCTTTTTCCATAAAAATGTAATTTAATATAACAATACTTGAGGCAAACAAATATTATAATATACAGAGGAAATGGAAAACTGCACTGTGGGCAACTGAGGTATAGTGGGTGTGGAGGTGGTGGGGGTCCGGATCCCCAACAATAGTGAATAGATGGAAAAATTACACAACCCTCCGCACCTACCTCTGGTATATACACAGTTGCAGTGGTCCAGATGAGAATGTCCCCTTCTCAGCCAACGCATTTCGAGACGGAGTCTCTTTTTCAAGGCCTTTTTCAATACCACAAATACTATATTTATTTAATGACTATTGGGCCACATTCATCTAAATCACTTAAGGGGGATGTGTGTGTATATATATATATATATATATAGATAGATATATGCAGAGAAATGTAAGGGGGATGGGAGATAATATGGATCCTTCGTTCAAGCCACATGTTGTCACCCCTAGCAGCGGGAATTTCTATATTTACTCTGCGTGGGGTCAGGAGGGTCGGCGGCCACCAGGAGGCTTTCCTGCCTTTCCGGGGGGCAGGAGCGGCACCCGATATTCGGGAGGCTCATGGCCAAATCAGGAGGGTAGGCAAGCCTGATAGTATATCACATTATACAAACTTTACAATATTATCATAATGTGACTAGTAATTCACAACCCCTTATGGAAACATGGCAGTCACCATTTTCTTTCAACAAACTATATTTACTACCTGATAATAAACTGAAATATACACATTCTACAGACTACAATATTTCAACCAGATTACATTATATAATATTTCAGAAGGCATAAACTATCAGTGTATAGCATACATGCCTACCCTCCCGGTTTTCGCGGGAGGCTCCCGATTTTTCGGGTAACCCCCTTCCTAGTGAAGTGGGCAGAATTAGGAGAATACCCGCCGCAATCGCGGGTCTCTGTGAAGGGGGCGGGGCTTAAGCTGTGATTCTGCATGAATCACAGCATTTGGCCCCGCCCCCTATGTAAATTGTGACCAATTGCGGCAATTTTACCGTGAGGGGGCGGGGCTTAATGACGCGAATCATCAAGCCCCGCCCCCATCGGACCCCTGCTGCTTCTCTTACCCGGGCTTCTCCCGGGAAGAGAATATTAAAGGTAGGCCACCCTGGTGTATAGTACTTATGAGCCTATTACAATATAATTGACAACTACAGAACTTCACAATAAACAACATATCTTGCTGTTTATTCACTATCACAGTGCTGTTTCACAGAATAGTCCAAAAACTCCATTACAAATCAATTTCATGCATGCTGCCCACAAACATTACTATCTTTACAACTACAAAAGCAAAAACATCCTAAATCACACTATAGCATCTATTATACATCTACTGCATGTTAACACAAATCACTACGGACACACATATTAGTTAAAAACTGTTCAGACTACTACATTATTTCTCTATGTTCAAGTAAGCCAAATTTCACATATTTACTATGCTATGACATTAAACCATTTTCTATCCATTAGAATGCTTCTATATAGTTTGATACTTAGCATAGATTGAGAGGATAAATTTCCAGGCCTCCTGTTGATTGAAGTTGCATCTTTGCAGCCTTGTGAGAGAAAGTCTTCTGCCCTCTGTGTCCCTCTGAGAGTATCTCTGTCTGTGTGGTTTGATTGATTAGTAATTAGTCTAAAAATGGTAATATAAATGTACATACTTTAAAAGTAATATTTTATATGAATAATACACTGCACTACCACTTAGTGTCACAATATTTTTTATGAATACACTGCACTACCACTTACAGTGTCACAATACGTGTTGAATATTACACTGCGTTTCCACTTACAGTCACAATATGTGTATGAATATTACACTGTGCTACGACTTATAGTGTCACAATAAGTGTATGAATATTACACCTCTCCTCTCTCTCGGTTTACATGGCACTGCCCTCTCCTGGCTTTCCTCCTACCTCTCTGATCATTCCTTCACTGTGTCCTCTCATGACTCCTCTTCCCCCCCACTTCCACTAACAGTAGGAGTTCCCCAAGGTTCTGTTCTTGGACCTTTCCTTTTCTCCCTATATACATCCTCTTTAGAAAAACTCATTAACTCTTTTGACCTTCAATATCATTTCTATGCTGATGGTATTCAAATTTACCTTTCCACCCCTGAGCTCTGCCCCTCGCTCCTTACCCGTAACTGTCTCTCTGCTGTATCTTCGTGGATATCCCAGCGCTTTCTTAGACTTAACATGTCTAAGACTGAGCTGATCATCTTCCCACCCTCTCTCACTACATCACTTCCCACAATTTCATTATCTATTGATGGCACAACTATCTCCTCTAGCCCCAAAGTGCACTGTCTTGGAGTTATCCTAGAGTCCTCCCTCTGCTTTAAACCGCACATTCACCACCTCACGCAGTCCGGCAGTTTTCACCTAAAAAATATCTCCAGGATTAGACCCTTCCTCACCCTGGATGCCACTAAAACCCTCATCCACTCACTGGTCATATCCAGATTGGACTACTGTAACCTTCTCCTAGCTGGCCTCCCAGTCTCTCACCTCTCTCCACTACAATCGGTTCTCAATGCTGCTGCTCGGCTCATCTTCCTCTCCAGACGTTCTACATCTGCTTCCCCTCTCCTTTAAGCCCTATACTGGCTCCCCTTCCCCTTCAGATGCCAATTCAAGGTTCTTACATTCGCCTACAAAGCCCTCACCAAATCCTCTCCCGCATACATTTCTGACCATCTCTCCCTTCACACTCCCGCCCGTCCACTTCGCTCAACTAATACATGCTGCCTCTCTTGCCAACTGATTACTTCCTCACACTCCCGCATCCGAGATTTTGCCCGTGATGCTCTCTACCTTTGGAATGCTCTCCCTCTCACTATCAGACTCTCCACCTCTCTACAAATTTTCAAACGGGCTCTCAAGACCCACTACTTCATCAAGGCCTTTCAGCACTCATCCTAACCCACCTCATGCTCTTTCCTTCCTATCTTCCCCTTCTGTGTCACGCCTGTCTGTCTGCCCCTCCCCTTAGAATGTAAGCTCTCATGAGCAGGGTCCTCTTCCCTCATGTGCTTCTTTTTACATTTTCTTCTACTCTCTACTCCCCACCTAAAACAGGACCTAACACGGGACTGCATACTCCTGGCAGCTTATTGTGAGTGCTTTAATCACTATTTCAGCAATGTATATGAGTCGTGTCCTTGTCCTGCACTGTAATGTACTGTAAGTTACTTGTTTCTTGTTCACCTATTAGTTCTATTTACTATGTAAGGCGCTGTGGAACACTTGTGGCGCCATATAAATAAAGTATTATAATAATAATAATAATAATACACTGCGTTTCTACTTACAGTGTTGCAATATGTGTATATTACAGTGCGGTTCCACTTACAGTGTCTAATACATGTATGGATATTACACTGTGCTATGACTTATAGTGTCACAATGCATGTATGAATATTACACTGCCTTTCCACTTATAGTGTCACAATACATGTATATTACACTACATTTTGACATATAGTGTCACAATACGTGTTGAATATTACACTGTGTTTCCACTTACAGTGTCACAATATTTTATATGACTAAAACACTGCGCTACCATATACAGCAGAGGTGGGGAACCTTTTTTCTGCCAAGGGCCATTTGATATATATATTATATGCGGGCCAGGTGCAGGCCACGACCCTCCATGTGACATCACATGGAGCGGGGCCACATTCACCAGTGATTACAGCAATGCCTGAAACATCCTGAGGATGCTCTGGGGAGCTGTAAGGGCAGTAATGTGACCATCCTAAGGATGCTCCATGCGGCATTGCTGCATAGATTCTGGCTGCAGGATGCCATTCTAGGCACCCTTTAGCCATATGAAGCTAGCTGAAAAAGGCTCAGAGGACCATACAAAATGATTCCGGGGGCATTATACGGCCCCCGGGCCTGAGGTTTCCAATCACTGATATACAGTGTCACAATACAGTATGTGTTGATTATTACACTGTTTCCACTTAGTGTCACAATATTTTTTATGAATAAAACACTGTGCTACCACTTACAGCATCACAGTATTTTTTTGAATACACTGCCCTACCACTTACAGTCTCACAATACGTGTATACTACACTACGGCTCCACTTACAGTGTCACAATACATGTATGAATATTACACTGGCTACAACTTCTAGTGTCACAATACGTGTATGAATATTACACTGCGGTCTGACTGGCAGCATCACAGTAAAAAAAATAACAATATAGTACACTGGGATACAGCACAAAAATATATTTTTTTTATATTTTTATTATATTTTAAATTATATTATAAGCTTTCATTTTTTTTACACTGGACACCCATAGATGGACAGAGCACCACTGAATGGACACAGCAGCCCTTGGATGGACACAGCAGCCCCTGGATGGACACAGAAACCTCTGTCCTAGATTGACACAGAAGCCCCTGACCTGGATGGACATAACAGCCCCTGGATAGACACAACAGCCACTGTCCCTGGATAGACACAGCAGCCCCTGAACCTGGATGACACAACAACCCCTGCATGGGCACAGAAGCTCCTGGATGGACACAGCAGCCCTTGCCCCTTTATAGACACAGAAACCCCTGGATGGAATCAGAAGCCCCTGACCTGGATGGACACAGAAGCCCCTAGATGGACACATCAGCCACTGCCCCTGGATAGACATAGCAGCCCCTGGATGGACACAGCAACCACTGCCTCTGAATGGATACAGCAACCCCTGATGGACACAGCTACCCCTGCCCTGGATGGACACATATTTTGTACAACCCTTACAAACACAGGCCCTGATTCAGAGCCAGATGCTCTGACAGAGCGCTCGCTCTGAGTCAGGGCCATCCTTCTTGTTTTTCAGAGCGGCCTCCTGGCCGCTCGCATAGCTGATTCAGAGCGCTCGCTCTGAATCAGAGCGTCTTTTTTTTTATGGAGCGGCCTCCTGGCCACTCGCATTGCTGTGGGTTACCACCCACAGCTAATGCGAGTGGCCAGGATGATGGTCACGATGGTCAAGACCATCGTGACCATTGGGCTTGCGATGAGACCCTAACAGAGCCGAAAGCACACCCACTAACATCACTTGTGATGTCAGTGGAGCTGGCCCCAGACGGAAGGCGTTCCCATGGGAACGCCTCCATCTGGGCAGCCGCGCCCCTGGCCCACCCACCAAAGGGGGCGTGCTGTCACTCAACATCGTCAGCACGCCCCCTTTGGTACAAGACCCAGAGCGACGGATTGCCCGTCACTATCCGGGTCTCGCGCATGAGCACAATGGAGCCGGCTCCGTCGTGCGCATGCGCACTGGGCCACCATCGACCCACTTGCAAGTGCATAGCGCTCACGAGTGGGTCTGAATCAGGCCAACAGTCCATTTCTGAGGGATGTAGTCATTTGGGATGTAGAACTTGTAGCCTCTTTGCCACAATCTTGGATATAATCTTACGATCCTTATTCAATAAAGATATTGGTCGATATGACTGTACTAATGTAGGACCTTTACCCAGGTTTGGCATCATCAGAATATGGGCCCAGGTAATCTGTACCCACTCCCCCCCCTATCGGAGCCCCTGGCTAGAGTCTGAATTATCTTTAAAACCTCTTGTTAAGTAACTGGTACAGTGAGTGAAGCATGACAAGAGACTCACAGCCATATTCAATATAAAATCGTAAACTTCGCCGTTTTGATGGGTGAAGTTAACGCCGCACATCGCAGTTTTAAATTGCGTTAAAGCTACGCGCGCACCGTCGCTTATCCCCGTATTCAATTTGAAAAAGTCAAAATGCCCAAAGATGCGGAAACTAGCCAATGCCGCGAATCGGGAGGTGGAGACTTTTCGACGGGGACTTGTACGTCAGGCAGGATTTGCAAGGGGGTGGGTAACTGAGGGCTGGCCTGGCACCCTTTTCCACAGGGACTACATAAGGCTCTGATTGGTTGTTGGTCAGCCATCATTTTGATCAGCCTGCAGTGTGGAGAGTGCAGTGTCCCTGATCAATTTGGCTTGCTGACAAAGGCACCTGTTGGTGAACAAAGTTGGCAAGAGAGACAGCAGCAGCAGTGACCAGCAATCCAGGACCCAGAGGAGAGAATACAGTGACTGGGAGCAGAGGAGTCAGCCCGTGGAGGAAGAGATCTGTCATATTTCTATTTGTTTTAGGTAAGTGCAATCTGTCCCTATACCCTATAGTGCATACCTTAGCCACACCTTGCCCCTTTTTTAATATTTTTTTCAGTTTTAGAAAATTGCCCCCTATTCTCTCCCCCCCCCACCCTCCAGCCAGCACCCCCCCTCCCTCTTCCCACATGCTAGATGGCAGGGATCTTTAACCTATGGCCCTCCAGTTTTTGTAGGACTCCAGATCCCAGGATGTCCTGCTATAATGTTAGCATGGTGTTATGTTAAAAATATTTGCAGGGAATGCTGTGATGTGTAGTTCTACAGTAGCTGGAGGGCCATAAGTGTTTTGTAATGTAAAGCCATGCACACTAACAGCACCCTGACCCTGGCACTGTTTTAATAAACGTTAATAAATACTAACATCTTGCCTTTAAGTCCATCCTGACCCATTGACTGTAATATTTTATATTGAACAGAAGTGCCCTAGTCACTTTTAAGCACATGCACACTTACGTCAACTTTGATCCATGTACTCAAGCCATATTATTAAGCGTATAGTGCCTTGTCCCCTGTAAGCCCATGCACTGCAATACCAAACTGTCACCTGGCTCATGCACTCATGCAGTGATGTACATGTATAATGCCCTTTTCCGTCCAAACATATGTACACTTTCAGTATTTAAAATGTTTATAAAGCTTTGTAAATTTATTTATTTTTTTTAAATGGTATTAAATGTTATAATGTAGAGTTAAGTTAGGCTAATATTTTTTTTAGTGGTTGTAAATGTGGCCTGCCATTCATGTACTTACTGCGGTTTGTTACCGTCAGGGCTGTAGCTAGGCTAGAGCGGCCGGTGCCATCGCACAGGACACCACAGGTAAGGGGGTGCTGTTTGGGCCTGTGAAATTTCTGATTATTATCATTCTCTCTTATAGCTTCCACTTATTTAATCTTCTGCATCTCCTGGCCTCCTATATGTCTTCCCTGACCCTTCCCCATGAGGCCATTCTCCTTTGTACTTTGTGCATTAAGTCCATTTTAAAATTGTGGGGTGCGTCTGTTTTTATCTGACACAGGCTACCAAAATGTAGAGGTATGGCTGTGTTTAACGTGGTATGTACCATAACTTTCTGGTGCCCTGTTGCATGAAAAATCATTGGTGCACCCCACAATTTTTAAAGGGACATAATGCACAAAGTACAAATGGAGAATGGCCTTATGGGGAAGGGTCAGGGAAGAGATATGGGAGGCCAGGAGATGCAGAAGATTAAATAAGTGGAAGCTATAAGGTAGAATGATAATAATCAGAAATTTCACAGGCCCAAACAACACCCCCTTACCTGTGGTGCCCTTTGCAATGGCACCGGCCGCACTAGCCTAGCTACAGCCCTGACGGTTACAAACCGCAGTAAGTACATGAATGGCAGGGCCGCATTTACCACAACAAATAAATTTGCCTAGCTTAACTGTACATGATAACATTTGATACCATTTGAAAAAATGGAGGGGTGTATTTTTATTTTCAGCCTCTTTATTTTAATGTCTTACATTTGTGTCCATAGCTCACTGACTTATAATTTGACAAATTTCGGTGTACACCCTTATAGTTTTTTTTTAAATTGTTTTTTATGCGTTAGGCTAAGAGCAACAGTTACAAATGTATTTGCATATAATATCCTTGACCACTATAAAAATATTAATAATTGTTTGTCATTTCAGGTACCGAAAAGAAGAAATGTCAAGGGAGAAGAGAGGCCGAGTACCCCTCTCGTCCTCATCCTCTGAACAGACTCCGGACACCGGTGACGAGTGGCAGGCGTCACAGGAAGATGGGTCAAGACAGAGGGAGAGTGGTACGGTGGGGACGACGACATCACAGGACCGTGGAGATCAGCCTTCGGAGGTAATTTTTCTTTTTTCACACATGTAGGGGTATTCAATGGGTATTCAATATGAAACATAAACTTGGCTGTCGAAGTTTACGTTCCATTTTGGATTTTTTTCTGGGATAAAGTAACGGGCGCGCGCCCGCTGTATACCAGTATTCAGATTTCAAATCTAGGAAAAGGGGAAGGTGCGTATTGGGATATGTGTGAAAAATTTAAATTTTTTCCTTGTCAAAATGGTAGGCCCCCCTAAAGTTGTAATAACATGGGGGATCACTATGGGTACCCCCGTTTTAGCCTGCAAATGAAAGTTGGGGATTTAAATAACCACAGCAGGTTTTTTTTTCCCCCGACATTGATGAAGTGTTGCAGAAGAGCACTTTGTTTTTATTTTTCCCTTTTTGTAAGTGCTCCCATCAAATTTGGGGTACATGAAAATGGGTAGTAGCATATTTTTATGTCCCTAAAGTACTTTATTAAAAATTTTGCATCTATGCACCTTGCGCAAATAACCTATTCTACAATACACCTGCTGCATACTTGCAGAATAGCCCTGAACCTATTTCCCTATTTTGAAACAGTTTTTTTGTTTTACCTCAATGTTGTAAAATTTTTTTTGGGGTGTCCCATTTTTTTTGACACAGTTCTTTTTAAAATGTCATTCCCAGGAGCGCAGACTATTTGTTTTAAACCTGCACCCCTAATCCCCAATTCTGCACTATTTTCCCCAACTAATCAGTGGTGACAAGTTATCTCCTTTTTATTGCTAGACTTTTTTTGAATCTGCAAAAAGTCGATGAAATTGAATACAGTGTAAAACTAAAACCTGCCAATATGACGTCATAGGTGCGTTAACGCAAAAACGGAGTTGTTGCTCAGTGGTTAATTCAATATGGAGCCATAACTCCTTTTTTTCCGGTAATATCGCACCTATGGCGTCATTATCGCAGGTTTGACTTTTACACTATTTTCTATTTGGCACTTTTCACAGGTTCTAAAAGTCTTTGAAAAAAAACGGGGATAACTTTTCACCACTGAATATTTGGGGAAAAAAAGTGCCGATTTGGGGTTTAGGGGTGCAGGCTTTAAAAAAATAGCCTGCACCCCTGGGAAATGACATTTTAAAAAGAACTGTGTCAAAAAAAATTTAAAAATCAAAAAATAGGGACACCCCAAAAATTGTTTTCAACTTTGGGTTAAAAAAAAATAACAAGGAAAAAGCTGTTTCAAAATAGGAAAATGGGTTCAGGGCTATTCTGTAAATATGCAGCAGGTGTATTCTAGAATAGATTAATAGCGGCAGGTCTACAGTTGCAGGATTTTTTTAAAAAGTACCTTAGGGACATAAAAATATGCTAGTATCCATTTTCTGGTACCCCAAATTTGATGGGAGCACTTTAAAAAAAACGAAAAAAAATATCCTAAGTGCTCTTCTGCATCACTTTTTCAATGTTGGGAATCAAAACACCTGCTACAGCTTTTTAAATCCCCGACTTTCATTTGCAAGCTAAAAACGGGGGTATCCATAGTGATCCCCCATGTTTTTACAGCTTTAGGGTTGGTGGTACAATTTTTTAAATGAAAATATCATAATTGAATGGAAATCCCACTTCGCAGGCTCCCGTTTTTGTAGGTTTCATATTGAATACGGGGATAAGCGGTGGCGCGGCCGATTTTTTTTTTAACCTAGGAAAAAGCTACAATATGAAACGTAAAATTCAACAACAAAGTTTACATTTCATATTGAATAACCCTACGCTTATCCCCGTAGGGTTATTTGTTGAAAAATAATTTATAATAAAAGAAAAGTGACATTATGCCGCCCCCCCCCCCAACAAAAAAAAAACCCCACAGGCTTGGCAGCCGGTGGTGGTTTCTTAAAAAATGGGCAACACAATGTGTAGTGTTTGACCGTTTTTTAAGAAAGCACCACAAGGCTGCAGGGACTAGTGCGGGTTTTAAATATAGGGGGCAAAGAAGAGGTTGGGTCCCCCCCTATATTAAAGACTAGCACCAGACCCAAACGTACCGCCGTGTACTGACACAGGCCGGAGACCCAATCACCAGGGGTCTAGGTGCAAAACTTGACACCCCAAGTTGGTCACAGCAAGCCGGTGATCTTGGGGAAATGGGAGACTACCCAAAAAAGGGTAGCCCCATTTCCGAGCACCACAGGCTAGTGGTATGTGGAAATCCACATACCAGCTATTAGTATGTGTCCCAACAACTCCCCAATGGCCACTTACAAAAGTGCATGGAGTGTGCATGTCCCGTTAGGTAATTAGCGGCACCAATGACTGTAGTGCGCCTGCTGTTTGGATGGTGCAAGTGACAGTTTCCTTGTCTGTTTTTTTTTTTTTTTTTTAATTACAATCTGCTTTATGAAAGTACGGTAATGTTAGTTTGTAAGGATACTTTCCGAAATCTCAGTTTTCAGATAACGTAATTTTCCTGGTGTCACAAACTAAATGCATGGTTTTTTTATTAAGAAAAAATTACTTGTGTAATTTTTTTTTAGAGAACATGTACATCACCACAATTAAAATCTTGTATTTTTCGTTTTAGCGCCGGGCAGAAGAGACAAGGAAGACTGTAGAAAAAACAGTGAAAAGAAGAAAAATCCGATTCAGTGAGGCGGAAAATAACACCCTCGTTGAAGGCGTGCACCGAAACTACGCGAAGATCTTCGGCGACCGAGCCCAGCGAACCACTGGAAGGGCGAAGAAGGCAATCTGGGAAGAGATTGCCTCCAGGGTAACAGCAACATCTGGCCGTACACGTGATGGAGCCGTGTGCAAGAAGAGGTAAACTTAAAGCATAATTTTTTTAAAGATTTTATTGTCCGATTGTAGCATTGGACAAAATGTGATGTACACACATCACTGGTCTTTATCTGATTCTAATGTATTATGTGTAATATATTTGTTACCAATGTAAAATGTTTTTTTTGACAGTATTAATTTTTGGATGATGCATGGAAAATTTTTTGAGGTTAAATTTTTTGGTCTAAAATGTTTTACAACCAATGTTCTTTTAATTTATAGATATGGAGACTGCAAACGCCAAACAAAGGAGAAGATGAAGAAGCAGAGACAGCACCAGAGAGGAACCAACGGTGGACCAGAACTCACCATGCATTGGCTGCCATGGGAGGAAGAGATCCGGAAACAGATGAATCCAATAATGGTTTCTGGAGTCGGAGGCTTAATAGATAGCTGTGACTGCGCTACTCCTCGTGTGGATGGTAATTTTTCTGTTCATTTATTTAATGATTTTCAGTATACATTTATAGTATTTACAAGATTATTTAAACTCCCAAAAAAATAGAGACAAGACCTCAAAGAAGACAAGTGAACGCTGGAGGTACAACAGAAGACACAGGAGCAGGAACCACAGTTCGGAGGACAAGTATGATTGCTCCAGATGTGCCCAGAGGGACCACAGTTGAAAAAAGTAATGTCTAATGTTTTTTGTTTTTTTTTCTCAAATGAAAATGTTAATTTTTACACTAAACTACAGCTCAAAAACCATCAAAGAAGATTTCTCACATCGCAGCAGACAAGACCGCCAGGATCAGAGGTCCAGAAGAAGAAGGAACAGATGTCACCATCACACAATCTGTGGAGCAAAGACCCCAAAGTGTCACAAGGATTCAGGGTAATATTTTAACATTATCAAAAAAGAAGTTGATTGCTTACTAATAGTGAGTAGTTTGTTTAGCTTTGGAAATTAAAAGGTTTTTTTTAGACTTTTTTTTTTTGTCTGCATGAGCAAATGTAAAATTAATAAATAAAATGTGTGATCTGCTCAAGGTTTATGGTCTCCCTGGAGGATCCTGCAAAGTTAATCTTAAATCATATTATTAATACTGATTTGTGTTGAATGTTTATCTGTATTTTATTATATACCCTTACAACCCCAAGTTATGTTTAATTGTAACCCTTGTTAAAATTAGAAGAGTCGACTACTGAAGAAAATACAAGAGGACCTGGATTGGAAGAAACCCCGGAAGATCGCCACATCTCTTCAGCAAATAACACAGAACATGATGATGTACCTTGGAACACACAGGACAACAACGTTTCATGGAGCTCCACGAGCCTATGCCCATTCAACGCAACAGCCATGGCATGATCAGGAGGCCCAGCAGTTTCATCCACCAGCATATCTCTACCAACGGGTAGCACCGGCACGGCCATCACGACCATGCTGTCCAACAACGCCAGACCCACCAGGAGCAATTGTCAGAAGAGCAGAAGAGGAGGATGAAGGACCCTCATGAAGATATGACATTTCCTAACAAATATCAGGTTGTATCTTTCTTTTTTTTTTAATGTGTAATTATTTTACTTAACATGTAACTTCCTTCCATACCCCCCCCTCAAAACAGGATAATTAATGGGAGTTTGGGGCATTTCGAATACATACATGGGATTGTATGTGAAGTGGGTAAATGATGACAGCTCCCAAAATATTGACTTATTTTCAAAATGGTCATATACTTGCTTTCTGAGCCCACTTTTTTTATTTTTTTAAATTTAAATGTTTATCCTATGATTGTATGTTAATATTGTTTGTGTGTATTTTTGTAAACAAATAATTACATTTTTTTTTCCCTTTTTATTTTTTCCCCGGGAGCCTTTTAGTGAACCATCTTTCAAGTACGTTATTTGGCGAGAACTCCATGATAACACCCATTTAGAATATTTATACATTGGTGAGTATTAATGTACATATTCATTATATTTTAGTCTTTCGTCCAGATGTTTATTTGTAAAATGATGTTTTAAAAATTAATCTTCTGATATAATATTTGTGGTTTTTTTTAGATTACTGGCTGTTCAGAAAAAAAACAGACCCCCAAGAAAGAAAACATGTTCAAGAAAGTGTTTAGAAATAAAATTAATAAATATGATCTTTAAACGTCTCTAAAAATTTTTTCGTATTGCTCCATTAACAATTTTTTTAAAAATAAAATTCTTCTTTTTTTTCATTACTGTTTCTGTTTCAATTTATTCCAATAGATTTTTTTAAGTAATTTATGGGTGTTTTGTAAGTATTGGTATATTACATTAGGTTACTGTATTCTGTGGTTGATTTTGCAAGTTTTTATATTGTTTTGAGGCGCACATGGGTCATTTGTATGAGGCTTGTGTGCCTCCAAACGTTAAAGGGATGTATGCAAAATCAGCCACAAACTACAGTGTTGTATTAAGGTGCTTTACTTGTGGTAGACAAGACATAGGGGCACACTTATTAACGTTACTTTAATGTAATTTCCCCGAAAACACCTGTTTTCCAGTGTTTACTTCAAATTTTCAGTATCCCCCCGCATGTATGAAAGAGGGAGCGCAGCAGGTTTATCCGAAACCTACTGTGATCCCTCCATTGCTGCCCGCAGCCGCATCCCCCATAGGTTTCTATACGGGATGCGATGCTGGAAAATGTATCAATATTAGGAATGCAAAGCATTCCCGATATTGTCCCCAGCATCTAACGCCATCTGAAGATAGCATTAGCCATTGTAGCCTATGGGTACCTACCGCATTTCAGCCAGCGGAGGGATATCCTAGATCCTTCCACCGGCGGAGCCCGTATCCCTGAATGTCCCGGATAGTACATTCAGCCTGTATGATCACATTTGGCAATGCGAACATGGGCAGTACTGGATGCCCTGATCCCATTGCAAAATGAAATCATTAATAAATGTTGGTTTTTCAGTCTGTTAACTATATTAAATAATGTGAAATTTGGTAATAACCAGAGTGTACATGGTGCTAGTGTGTGTGTGTATAATATATATACACACACACACACAGCTTTGTAAGAAACGTAATATTTTTTGAGGCCTATTAGGAAAAAAGAGGATTTGATAGAAAATAAATTGGAAAAAAACCATGACCGTACTTGCTTTTAACGTGTGTTTATTTATATATATATATATATATATATATATATACACCCACAATAACAGTTTTGTAATAAACTCAAATTTTGAAGAAGATTTTTGGGAAAGTGTACATTTTGAGTTAAAAATAATGTTGACAATATCCTGAGCATACTTGCTATTAACCTGTGATAGATAGAGATATATATATATATATATATCTCTATGTGTGTGTGCGTATATATATATATATATATATATATATATAATCACACGTTAAAAGCAAATACAGTAAGGCTTTTTTTCTAAATTTTTTTCCTTTAAAAACCTATCGTTTCCTAATAGGGTTCAACAAATAATAATTTTCTTACAGAGCTGTTAGTTAGTGTCTGTGTGTATATATGTGTGTGTGTATATATGTGTGTATATATATATATATATATATATTAGTGTCAATACTTGGCACTAACACCTATATATTAGTAATTGGAGCTGCCTTCCCATTATACAATAAACAGACAAGCTACAGGAGTGGGTGGCACTCAAATCAGTGCTTGAAGTGTGCCGGTATGCAACAGAATAACATACCGCCACTTCCAGCACTAGTTTCTTTTTTTTCAATTGTCAGTATTGCACAGCTGAGTGCCGAGGCGTGCCTTGAGTGCAGACTGACAGACTCAGTTTCACTCAGGCATGCTCTGGAGCCCTGCTGTGCCGGCCGGCCCCCGCCACCCTGACCGCATCTGTTAGTGGCCACTGCGGCACAGTCTGGATATGGCTACCTTTGCTGTTATTCAATAACTCTTACCATGTTGCGGGACCTGTAGCATACTGCTGCTGGCCTTTGTGTGTCTGTCTCCTGCAGTGTTCCGTGGCCCGCCTGTTTGCGCATCTTCCCCTGCCGGACGGGTGTGCCTCACTCAACCACGCTGCAAATCCCTCCAGATTGCCGCCTGTGTTGCCTTTCCACCGCTGGTGACAGGAGAGCTGGTCAATACAGGTCCCCCATTAAGACTGTTGGTGCGGATGGCTGAGCCCTGGAGTTATTCCTGATGCAGCGGCCTCTAAGTATAGTATTTGCTGCCACCCACTGTCACCTGCTTCCCTCCAAGTCCTGCACAATCTTCCGGATGGATACCTCTCCACTCCACACCATTACAGGCCTCAATCATAGTCAGACAGTCTCCTCCTTAGCTCACACAGTCTCCTCCATAGGTCTGTACCAAATTAACTGGTGGCTAATACCACAATCCACACTTGTGTAGAGTGTACCCTACCATCCCTTGTGTACCCTGCCACCCATGTCCCAGGCCTCCTCTGAGTCCCTCACCACCCCTGTGTATCCCATCACTCCTGTGTGCCTTATTACCTCTGTCTACCCCACTACATTTTCCTATCCATCAGGGGTGGCCTATGTATATTTATATTTTCCTATCAGTGCCAATGTGTACATTTCTTTTATGGAAAGTCTATAGGGGGAAATTCACTTCTTCTGGGTGTCTAAAGTACCAGGCGCCCAAGAGAGCAATTCAAATTTTCGCTGACCCATTATTTTTGAAGCACACAGAAGCAAAATATGCACGACTCAACTTCTCTAAAGTTTCAACACCCAAACTACCATTTTGCCAAACAAACCACAAACTTTTCTTCTCGCCACGTCAGGATACTGCAAGAACAAATGTGTCTTCGAGAGCTAATGGGAGCCCGACAGAGCAGCAATTGAATTGCTCAATCGGACACCCATTAGCATAGACGCCACCCTGAACAATTGAATTCACCCCGTCTGTGTTTTATTTGTGGTCGTTTTATTTCCTATGGGTGCAAAGGGTAAGTGATGGATGCTGACACCCCCATTTTGAGTAGCCACTCTCCTCAAAACATCCAAACTCATTTTTGGCATATGCCTTCCCGGCGCACATGCAGACTACCTCCATACCCCCACTTCATATTTCTCACTTTGACCACTGACTCAAATGGTTAATCAAAAACCACATGGATACACCGTGAATCTAGTCTAGACTCACGGTGTGTCCGTGTTTGTGTTCATTGGAGTGGCACCCGCTACTGCTGCCTTTAAACATTGTTGGCGTATTCCACTGCAAAACATAATTGTGAAAAACACGTAGATAAATGCTAAAACATTCCTTTATAGAAGTTATTCGACATTTAAGTAATAGATACATACAATAACTGATAAATGGCAACCCTACATATGTTTTTTTCATATAATAAAAGACAAACAAAAATTTCCAAAAAAAACTTGAAGGTTTATTTTCACAAAGTTACACACAGTGGACATTGAGCTCAACTTGTAGTTTCGTATGTAAATTACAAAAAAAATGTTCACTTTATTGAAGAGAAAAAGATTTTTATTCTTTTTAAAATAACACCAGTACAGATGTGACTTCATCCAATTCTTCAATACAGTTGTTTAAGGTGGTCTAGGAAAAAACAAAAAAATTTAAAATTCTACATCGTTGGCATGGTGAATAGGCAACAATTTTAAAAGCATTAATTCAACTTCAGTTATCTATATTGAAATTACTATAAATGTAGTAAACAATATAATATGTAAGCAAAATCAATTATTTTACATATCTTAAGTAGATGAAAACATAGACCACATTGTTTATTTTGATATCGATGCCATTTACTGCGTAGGTTTAAAATTTTACAAAAAACATCCCCACATTTAAATTAAGAACCTGTTTATGCTGCTAAACTTTATTATAAAATAAAACCTGACATACTTTGTTGGATGTCAAAAATTACAGCTTAGCAGCATGTTGACGGCCAGGAACTTAAGATGGAAAATGACCTTAGAACACAAATTTCTGGATAAACCTACGTTGGTGTGATAAAAATGGAAATATCCAATGTCTACAGTGGGTAACATTACGTTCAAAAGCTGCAAACTACAGTGGCCAAAATGGAGATTACTTAGATCATATGTACATACTACTTAGCCATTTAGTGCAATGTACAGACACAATTATCCATGCTTGCTGCTAATATCTGCCATACATGTTGTGCCTTGACAAATCTATTAATATTTGGAAAACAAAAATGCCACTACTACCAACGGTAACGACTATTTACTTCACATAAAAATTATTATATTTGTTTTGTCAAAAAAAAAATGAGTTTAACATTTCTCCAAAAAAAACCAACCCAATGACAGCTATATTGGTGCATGCACTATGTTAACACATAAGATTTGCAAAGTAAATGTTTCAAAAATACCTTTAATTGTATCTAACAAATCCTATTTTCCAAGGTTCACAACCAGGCAGTGTCTCTTCCAAGAGGATGACACATGAAATGGATTTGTTTTTGAAAGTAGCAATTTGATGGTCAATATCTTCACAAGGTATTTGTTCCATTCTGAGTTAAAAAATAAAAAAATAAAATATTAACACTGTAATGATAGTGTAAAATACCATAATAAGATTAAATGACAATACCTTCAATTTAGCCCATAAACAAATGGTGCATACAAATATTAAAGGTCCTCATTTACATACTGAGAGGAGAATTCATCATAGAAGCGATGTGGCATAGATATTTTTACGGTACTACACAAGAATGAGGATACTTACTGGCAATAATTGAAAAGGCAAATTTATAATTCAAGTAATCCAATGACTTTCTTTGTCCAAAGGGCGATGGCCAGGAAAACAGCAAGCAAAAAGGAAAAAAATCCCATAGGACATCAGGTAAAACTCCACCATAAGAAACAAAAAAACACATACATCAAATTAGAGTTTAAAATTGGACATTTACTAAAAACCAACAGCTCCATGCCTCTATTTGACTTCAGCTCCCCAACATTATTCTGCAGCGATTTACGTCCTATCAGCGTTGAGCCTGTAAACATAGAAGCAGGGTGCAAGCTCTTATTTGATTGGTGTAGCAAGAAATACTTACAGTATCAGAGTTAGTAAAGTGGATTTTCCGACTGCATAGGCTTAAACATACATTCACCAAACGCAACATTGCCTGCCATGAGATTCTTCAAAAGTCCTGAGTGTGACTTTCACAGGGTGGGTTTTCAAAGGAAGGGGTGTATTCTGGAATATATTTGTTTTGGTAAAAAATATAGGGGAAAGATTAAACAAATGAAGATAAAACATATAACAAATTGCTTTACAACATAAGCCATCTAACCTATTTGACACTATAGCATACCTGTATAAGACTGCTGCCTCTTAGTTCTTCTTAGCACCCAGCCTTGGAAACAACCATGCAGGCTGAAGACCTTCATTTGCGATGGTCAAACAAGAGGATGTCACAGAAGCCGAGTGGATAAGGTTAGCTTGGGGGACTGCAGAGGCCTCAGGATACTTTCTCCAAATGCACTCAAGCCAGGCTGGGCATTGTTGAACTCAGGTGAAATGCACTCTCCATGGGTAGGTCCTCGAATAACAGTACGATTAACTGAAATAGATGAACATAGGAGTAGCAGGGAAAAACAAACCACAAAATAAAAAGGCAGGAAAACTTTATTAGCCAACAAATTTACATTTGCACCAAGTAAAAAAAAAGTAAAAAAAAAACACTGCAACTCACCATGTTCAAAGTGCTGCATCTTTGTTCTTCTTAGCAACGAGCCTTGGAAACACACATGCAGCATGAAGACCCACATTTTGGAGGCATTCACAAGTAGTCATGGAAGCCGAGTGGATAAGGTTAGCTTGGGGAACTGTAGAGGCCTCAGGATACTTTCTCCAATCGCACAAAGACAGCAACCAACCATCCCAAAATAATAATTTGAAACAGGAACAGAACTACAAAATAGAAAAATGTAATAAATTTTACAATAAGACACATATTTTGTTTGTTTTTCAAATTCAAAACGTACCTTAACAAAAAACAACTTCCACAACTGGCGGAAAAAAACCAACTCTTCCACATCAACAAAAAAATGAGCGGCAATAATTCCAAACCAAAAAAATCCCAAAGGACCATCAAGCTAAACAGCAACCAAAACAAAATTTGAACAACAATATTAGTTTTTGAAATTAATCCATTTTGGAAAAATACACTTAATTTAAAAAAAAATTCATACTTACAATTAAGTCTTTGACGCGAAAAGACTCCGTCGTCCATACCTTCCGGCGGTGCTGAGGAAAGGTCAGCATCCTGGCAAACCTCAGGATCAATATGCACCGGAAAACGGTTTGCAACACAAATGTTGTGTAAAATGCAACATGCATTAACAATGCTGCAAACCTTTTCCGGTGAATAAAGCAACACACCGCCACTGCAGTCTAAGCACCGAAAGCGGCTTTTAAGTACACCGAAGGTCCTTTCTATTACACCCCTCGATGCTATGTGTGCTGCCTGATACCTTTTCTCAGCATCACTTTGGGGATTGGATAATGGGGTCAACAACCAGCTTTTATTGGAGGAAAAAAAAAAGTTAGAGTAATCAATGACATAACATGATTTGAAAAATAAAACAAAAAAAAAAATACCAACATCAAATTATTTGGTGCCAAATTCAAATCACAAACGTCAGTTTTTTAATATTTTCTGACACAATGTTTAAGACATTTTCCCAAAAAAATGAAATAAATGCTACTCACCCAACAGCCAGCCAGAAGGAGTTATGGGCCGACCCAGGAAAGCCCACCAAAAGATTGGTAATTCTTAAGTTGGCATCGCAAACCATTTGGACATTGAGGGAATGGAAATGTTTTCGGTTTCGATAACATTCCTCCGAATGTCTGCGTGGTTGGACAGCCACATGGGTGCAGTCTATCGCGCCCAGAATGTTGGGGAACTGAGCAATTTGAAAAAAAAAAAATTTGGTCTCCCTCCATTCACTATCGTGATCAGGAAATTTTATGTACTGGGTCGTCAATTTGAGGAATGCCTTGAGGACCTGCATTAAAATACGCGAAAATGTTGGTTGGGAAAAACCGGCGACTTGGGACAGGGTCGGCTGGAAAGTGCCTGACGCAAAAAAATGCAAGGCAGCCAGCAGCTTTGACATGCCACTGACTGCCTTGTTTGAGCGCTTCCGTGGTTGCAGGTCCGGCTCCATTTGATCATACAGTGCATAGATTAATGGGCTAGATAAGTGATAAATCCTTATCACTTCTACCTCGGGGAGACCGTCCAGCTCACGTCTAGTGCGAAACTGACACGGGTGTGGAATTGACTCACGGACCAACTCACCCGATGGAGCTGCCTCCTGATCACCACCTTCATCCATGGCCAGATGAGACCCCACTGATGCACGGACCATGAACATCCAGATGGTGTCAGTATGCTGCTCCATCTTTGTAGCTGGTGTAAAAAAATGTACTTTTCGTAAGTAAAATACCTCAAAAGTGTCGGAAAACGCAAAGTTGATACAGCTGACTGCATAGATGCTGCTTCTCCCTGAATGTCCCTACCCAGGAGTGATTGACTTCCTGTCAGTGACAGGAAATACTCCTGAGGTCAAACCAGGAAGTGTGGTGAGGTAATATTAAAAACGCTGATTTAAGAGTCCCAAAAACTCGTTTTGTAAAAAAAAAAAAAAAAACACCCATTACTGAAATCCCTCTACCACCTCAATACCACAGCTAAAAATCACCCCAAAAAATGTTTTCGAAATTTTCACCACCCTCCGAATGGCGTAAAAAACCGGCAATAAGTCACTTCAAAACTCCGATACTTTTACGTATTTTTCATATTGAATACGGAAACGGTGTTAAGCAATTAATTTCAATAGGAGATGTACCGCCCGCCGAAAAGCCTTATTGCCGAAAAGTTTACGCATTTTTTTTTGCGTAAACTCGAAATTGAATACGGTGTAAAAGTCACATCGCCCAAAATGACGTAATTTCTGCGTTAACCTCGCAGAATCTGACTTATCACACCCATATTGAATACCCCTATTAAGGGTATATTTACGAAAGTGGAGATAATGTTGATAGCAACCAATCAGATTCTAGCTATTATCTTAGAAGGTGCTAGGTAAATGTTAAGTAGAATCTGATTAGTTCATACTTGCCGACATTCAGCTCCCTCCTTCCGGGAGGGAATGAATGCCTGCATACAGTGGGGGGCGTGGCCAGACAATGGGTCCATATTGGGGCGAGGCCACGCAAATGCGTCACTGTGGCCCCACCCACTCCTCACCATGACGAAAATAAAGGCATTGTGAAGTAGGGGGCAGAGACATGATGATGTGATTCAGCGCGGTTCCAATGCTTCCACTTACTAATCACCTAGGAAATAATATGTCCTCGCAGCACCGGTTTTGAAGCTGCTCGGTGTGCTCTATGTTGTCATCTGTATAATTTAAAAATTGTTGTTCTAAGTATACTTTAAAGTCAGGATAGGTAAATAAATATGTAGGGAATCTCCAACTAGAAGATGTATCTTTAGTGATAGAAAGGGACAGGGTAAACCAAGTAGGGGCATGATCTGACAGAACAATATTTTCTACATGGGATTCATGTATCCTAGAAAGCATGCTAGAAGATATAAGACAATAATCTATTCTAGGTGAAATTGGTGCAGATGTAATTAAAAAGTATGGGTCTATCAATTGTAGCAAATTCACTAGCCTCGTCAAACCATACTTGCCCACTCTCCCGGGACTGTCGGGAGCCTCTCAAAAATTAGGTGCCGCTCCCAACACCCTGCAAGAGGAGGCAAGTCTCCCGCATTGTCCGCCGACCCCCGCAACACCCCCAGTGACCGCATATAAAAGTGGGCGATTCGGGTGATGATGGCACGATTCGCACTAAATCGCGTCATCATAACCTCGCCCCCTGCTTTGTATTGCCAGTAGTATCGGCATTATAAAGCGGGGGCAGGGCTGCGATGACACGAATGCGTGGACACGCCCCTGCTCTGCCCATTACAGCCGCTCCCTGCTGGACCGACCTGGCAGCCCCCTCCCAGAAGGGGCTGCCAGAAAGTCAGCATCTATGCATCAAACCCAATGGATTACTGCCATATCCATCAGATAACCCAGATTTATCCAGAGTCAGGGATAAAGTGACATTAATTTCACCCCCAAAATGAATACGCCCTCCACCAGTCAGGTAAATGAGAATAAATATTTGCATAGAAAGCATTATTGGATCCTGTAGGTGCATAAATTGTGGCTATAGTAAACAATTCAGACACAAATAGAAAGTACAACAATGCACAGTAAGAGGCGCTATACAGAGTCAATTCAGCTGTAAGCTAAACAATGATAAAAACAAGGATATACAGTATATACATATATATGTGAAAAAATGCTACCATATGATTTGGTAGCTACCACAGAGGATATTATCACACAAAAAACTATAAAAATAGACAAAACGGCACATATAACTAATAGTACACTAATTGCAACCTCTATCCTCTCAAAGGAATAACATATGAATAAAAAAGACTGTGTGAGCATCCTTTAAAAGATAAAAAACATTTAATAAGTACATATGCAATCTAAAAAGACTGTCATGCAGAAAAGTACATGCAAATTCAGGATGTAGTTAATTGATCTACATGCAGCAACCCGGCTGCCACTACCCAGCCAGAAGACCGGCGCTAGAAAACCGACAGTAGGTGTCATGCTGATGCCAGAATCCCAACAGCTGGAATGCTGAAAGTAAATGTTAGGACTTAGCCGCATGGGGGGGTTAGGTTTAGGCGTCATTGGGGGGGTTAGGCTAGGGGAGGGGCAGTTTAGGGTTAGGCACCCCCGCGGGTGGGTTAGGGTTAGGCACCACTGGGGGGGGTTAGGTTTAGACACTAACAGGGAGGGTTAGAATGGGGTGGGGGGAGGGTTAGTGTTAGGATGTAGGAACACAGGGTTAGGAGGAAAAGGGGGGAGGGTTACTATACTTACCCGACCCTAATCCGGATCCTGAGCATTGGGATGCCGCTGTCGGTATATTGACAGCAGGCGGGATATTATACCCATTCCATGCAAAGCAAACTTAAGACATCAACATATAGCTATCACATGATTAATGATTCCACCTATTGAATATATGTTTGGAGTATATATCCAGACCACCAGAGGAAAAAGAGGACCCCTTTTTTATTGCTGGACATTCCACTACAAATTATTTTTCCTGGGAAAAGACTTATAATATAAATGATCTAAAGACAAGCCAATCTGGAACCATCTGTCTATGGGAGTTTACTACAGCCAAGTGACTGCACAAGCTGCAGGTTATTATTAATCCTGCTGGACACTGCTACTTTTAACCATAATACCGAGTAACGAGAGGCCAAAATCTTGGAGACAAATCTGAATTTTTCTAGGTAGACCACCACATATTTATGCAGAAGATCCCAGAAAATAACTGCTGGTGCATTACACAATTCGAGTGGCATTACAAAGTATTCTTAAAACCCTTCACAGGTGTTCAATGCCATCTACCACTCATCCCTAATTTTTATCAAGTGAAGGCCAGAGTAATTCCAACTTTGAAAAAACTCTGGGCCCCTTAATTTGAACAAAGATCTCAAAGATGAAATGTAGCTGATATCAATCCTTCATTGTAAAGGCATTTACAATGCAGGATCTGATACCCCCTTCTTTGTTTTTGATATAAAGAGCCCAGCTCCTGCAGGTGACTTGATTCTCTGATGAAGCTTCATTTGATATTTTCTTGTTATCGCTTGAGTCTCAGAAGGCAACAAAGGAAAGACTAGTCCTCGAGGAAGCATTTACAGAGGTAATAAATCAATGGGGCAAGGTCAATCTTGGTGGGAAGGTAGGGTCTCTGCCACGTTCTTGCTGAACACATTAATAAATGATTGGTAAGGTAGAGGCAAGGAGATGACTTGACTGATGATGATATTTTGAAAATCCAACATCGATTAATTACTGATTTGAAGCACTTCTGGCAGCGAGGACTCCAAGACAGGATTAAGGGTTTACTCCAATCAAGGGTGGAAGTGTGTAAACTTACCCATGAGAGGCCCAAAATAATTGGGTTTACAACAACTGAAACTTGCAAGGTTAGACATTGGATCTGATGATGAAAGGTAGCAGTAGGAAGTTTTCTTCCATCTACTCTAATTATACTGAAGAGAAATCGTGAAGTATTCGGACCCCTGTTTGAGGTGCAAAATGGCGAAAGCTGCAGACATCACTCGTCCTGGCTTGTAAAATTTTTTTTAAAGCCATCAAGGTTATTCACACTATTGTGCACCAAAGGATTGTTTCTTTACCATAAGGAAGAGGCCCAGACCAAGACCTGCCCAGACAACAAAGAGATGATGTAGGCCACCTTTGTTCTTTCTGTCAGCAAGTTGACAGCCTGAATTTAAAATTGCATTCAACACTGCAGCAGGTGTAGGCTAGCAAAAGATAGGCAGAGCCACCACTGCCCCCAGGGGAACCAGTACGTGGTAAGAAGGAGCTGGTCTTCAGCATACTGTGACATTGGGTGGGATGTACTAAATGGAAAATGCAGTAAAAACCCAATTTTTGGGCTTTTACCGCATTTTCCGTATGTATCATCACCTGGCCACCAGGTCTCTGATGTGGAGGGTAATGCCAGCTTTTGCTGATGTTACCCTATAGAAGCCTATGGTCTTCTACCACATTGCGCTGCTATGAGGGATCCGATCGGATCCCTCCCAACATGCCCCGCGGCCGCCGCGCCACTCTGCGCATGCGCAGATGGACTACCGGGTCATAAACCTGGAAGTCCATGGCACAGCGCACATTGCAGAGGACAGCTCTTATCAGAAGAGCTGTCCTTTGCACTACTGATCGCATATTTTAGTGCATATGCAATCAGTAGGGATGCGAAGCATGGCTGGATGTACTCTGCAAGGTTAGTACATCCCACCCATAATGACAGTTGGAGGGTTTCCTGTGAATCTCGAAATGCAACTCACTGTAATAGTCTTTTGGAATGCTATGGACAGAAAGCAAAAAAAAAGTGAAAATTTATTCTAATGGTTCCCAGCTGTTGCACTGAATAAATGGAAAGCAAACATTGGGAGAATTAAATTTGTGACAATGTGTGTCACTACATTACTTTGAAGCAGGGCCGCCATCAGGGGGGGACAGCCAGTACTCCTGTACCGGGCTCGGACAGCTGAGGGGCCCGGCAATCTGCAGACTTAATTAATAGTTAATTATTCACCCTCATGCTGAGCTGCTAGTGCTGTCCAGAGATATGAATGAGTCATCACCGCTGTGTGTGATGTGATGAGTCATTCATTAACTCTCCAGCCAGCAGCACAGCTAAAGCACACACCTACCCGGCACCAGTGTCTGGCTGCACCTGCAGGAGGACAAGATTCTATTAAAGTTGGTTGCACTGGGCCCCCTCTCACAGACAGTTTCCCCTCTCAGGACCCCACAAAATAAGTTAGTATCTTCACTACTGCAGCTGCTGCCTCGATAGTTGCTCCACCCTCAGCTAATCCTACTCTCCTCCCCCAGCTCTCATTGGACAGTAACTGTGTGACTGCACTGACAAGAAGAAAATGTGAGAGAGCGACTGCGGTGCACACACAGAGCTGACTCTGCCCCCTGCCTCCTTTACTATTCCTAAATCCTGCCTCTGCCCCCCTAAACAATCTGCCCCACTGTCCCCTGTATTATTCCTTAATCTTGCCTCTGCCCCCTTCATACCCCTAAACAATCTGCCCCACTGTCTCCTGTATTATTCCTGAATACTGCCTCTGCCCCCTCCCCCCTATACAATCTGCCCCTTTTACTGTTGCAGAATCCTGCTTCTGTCCCTCCCTCCCTCCCAAAATCTGTAACTCTGCACCCTTCCCACATGTGTCTCTGCTCCCCCCATATCTGTGCCCCTGTTGCCCCATACCTGTGCCTTTGCCCCTCTACATATCTCTGCCTCTACCCTCTCCCTACCTTTGACTCTGCTCCCTTCCTGTTTCTGTGTCCTTTACCCAAGTGGGCCTCTGCCCATTTGCACCTCTGCCCCTTTTACCATGGTGTACCTCTCCCCACGTGTGCCTCTGCCCCCTTGCCATATCTGTGCTGTGTTCAAAGCCACATACAGTATCCGAATCTAAGGATGGCAGGTAGGCACAGTCTTATGTAATTATAATTAGGCTTTTCTCACTTTAAAAAAATCCTTTATTCCTTTGTAATCTTTAAAGTGAAATATCTTAATTTGTTTATTTTATATATAATCTATCTAGCAGAGTTCATTCATAAACCTAGAATAAGCAGCACTCTCTTCTATGCAATCAGATAAATTTATTAGTAAAGTACATACCCATCTGTAAGCTGTGTCATGTCCATGTCAAATATTGCTGTCTATTTTACATTTGTGGATGGACTCTTATTTTGCACGTGTATGTGTGAGTCTGAGAGGCATGTGAGGCACGTCAGTACCGTGGTGCAGGGGCATTTTAAGAGAGGAGAGGGCCTGTGTGCAGCCTCCATTTGGGTCCCCTCCTCTCCATCAGCAGCTCAGCGCGGCACTGAGCGCTGTAGATTCTGGCTTTACGGCAGAATCTACAGCGCATGCGCGGGTCTCCGGGAAAATGGCGCCCGCACCTACTTTCCCGGGGACATCTTTTCTGTGCATGCGCAGAACACTGGGAAAATAGCCGCCACCATTTTCCCAGGGTGTGTTTGCTGCTCTGCAGCGCCAGTCCAGCGCTGCGGAGCAGCACTTCGGGAATCAGCAGAGGGGTAAGTATGATTACCTATGGGTGCAGGGTGTGCGGTGTGGGCCCCCCTGGACCAGGGGCCCGTGTGCACCGCACACCTTGCACCCATTATAAAGACGCATATCTCGTGGTGGGAACTCATTGCATGCACTTGCTTCAAGTTCCAAAGCTCAACACTGCACCACGTCTGCGTCCACCGGACCTTTGAGGGGAGGAACCAAGGAGGTGGGGGGCCCTGCCTTTTTCATTTGTACTGGGCCCCACGATTTCTGATGGCAGCCCTGCTTTTTAGCACATTTTGACATAGGTGGTGATGAAAGATACATTGCCAATGAGTGCCTTCACAACCTTTGCTGCACATTGGCAAGAATTGAATTGTCCCTTAAAGTGATAAAGTGGGAAATATGGAGTTAGGGTATAGTGTACACTGAAGGGCACTGGTCACCAGTGTGCATATCAGTCACTGTGCAAACACTGTCTTCTTGCATCATTTTAGATATCTAATAGCAGTTAATAAATTAATGTACTGTACTAGTTGAATGATTTTGTTTCCTTTGTTTATTTTTATTTTTTACTAGCATTAACAAATTCAGTATGTTCCTTTTCTCAAATTATATACCAAACTATCATGAAAGGTCCATCTGTTAAGAGTCATTTAAAAAAAATAGTTAGAGGATGTGGTGCTGCAGAAAACAAACAGGAAATATGTGCTTTGAACAAGAACTGTGTGTGCAGTTGATCTTTAGAAGTTATATATGCTCTAAAAAACACTTCACATAAAAATACAGAAATAATGTAATGTTATTGTGCAACACTGTATGCTTAAAAAGGTATGCCAGGACTCTTGAATAATATTACCCCACACTCCATTCCTAATAAAAACCCATCTTTAAGTAATATTGCATACTCACCAGCAGATAAAGCTAGCAGTACATTGTCAGTTCCTACAATGTCAGTGCATTAATAAACCTACAAATTTCCTGCTTAACAGTCTTCATTTTACAATAGTGCTTGCTTAAGCACTCATACAACCCTTTTTCAAATTATAACATAGACCAGAGCTAAAGCTTACTCATTATATATATATATATATATATATATATATATATATATATATATATATATATATATATATATATATATAGTGGCCTCCAATTGCTGTACCACCTGGACTGCCTGACTGGCGCTGCAAGTCGCATAAGAAATAATTGCTTTCCAGCCCAACTGTGGTTCCAAAGCACAAAAGTTATGTTATTCACATAAAGGATAATACGCGCTTTATCTAAACAATTAACACAAAGAAGCAAGTAAATACAAAAGGTACAGCTTGATACATACGCATGCGGACCGGTCCCAGTATACCATCATCAATCCTGAGGTCTGTGATCATCCAAGAGAATGGCTACTGACTGGGACGGGACACAGGTTATATACCCTACAGATCATGATAACAACAATGTAACATAAAAACAAACATAATTTCATTGGTTCTTGGTCTTTGTAGTACACTGTAGTTCATAGGACAGTTCATATGTTGTCACTAGGGGTATGTCCCAATTCTCCAAACATCTCTTGAGATCACATTGTCTTTCTTTAACTGGTTTAAACTATCTAAAGGCACTACATACAGAATATACATTTTAACCAATAATTTCCTATAATCCATAACCATCGAACGCAAGATGCGACTCCTTCGCTGATAGATTCGGATATCTGGAAATAAACAGGGTGTCAGTATAGTACCAAACATGCCATGTCTACCATGTTGTATACCTTAAATATCATATATGCACACTTTATACCATAATGATTGTCTAACAAAACTTTTTCTATATGTGCTTGCATAAGTAATAGTGAGATATTTACAGAAATACATAAGTATGCGTTGTGCGTCTGAGCACAGCGCAAATGTTGCGGTGCATGTATGTATTATGCAAACGCAATTATGCACTGTGTGTGCATTTTATCTTACATATGCTAATGTGTGTTGTGCGTTTTCATATTAAAATAGTTACAGGGTATGTTCATGTTCGTGGGTATGTGCATACGCATAAGAACGTCTATGTGTTGGCAATGTGGATGCACATGCTATTGTCTATGTGTATGCATGTGTGTGCAAATGCGCATTAGTGTTTGTGTCAAGGATTAAAATTATATATATACATATTAATATATATATATATATATATATATATATAGCTTTAGCCAGTAACTGGTATTTTTTTGGATATTATATCTGTCTGAATCTAATTACAAAAGGTCATATAAAATTAAGTTTGTTGTGCTCACAGGTGGACCAAGCCTTGGAAAGAAGTCTGATAACTTTAACAAAGGCTTTCCTATGCTTATTTAGAATACAATTGTTAGTTCTTCTTAACCACATCAGCATTGGACACAAGGCATACAATTGCTAACGATAGTCAATCTTCTCACAGTTGATTCTAACTCTACATTCAGAACACTTCAATTGAGCATATCAGTGTCTGTGTTACACTTCAATTGCCACAGACATATTGTATCTGTATGCGGAGCTTCACAATATATATGCAAACACTCACATTATCTTTGTGTATTTTGAATTACTTGCCACAGACATACTCCTGCTTCTCACACACTTGACTAATTTTGAATGATATATATATATATGCATTTGTGCGCATTGGCTTGCTTCCGACGCAGAGTAGCATCCAATTTACTCTTTATCAGCCCATAAACGACTAGATCGTCAGATAATAATTACAAACGATCATAACCAATTATTTGACTTCGACAGTCCATCCTTTTATAGCAAACAATACGCTATCACACTCTGATCTTAACCTTTTGTAGTCATGCATAATAATGTATTATTCAAGGTTATAAACGGTGTGACACAAGTAAGTCACTGAACTGTTAAATAATGTGTTTCAAGAGGGTAGTCTATAGGGATCAATGGTGGGATGTGGGATCTCATCGAACCTATAAAGGAAGTTTTGGGATTTGAGACTACATTATCTAGGATGTTTACAAATAACATTAATAATACATCTATGCATGACCACACAATTTTATATTTCATCATCTGATGGTACACTCTAATTCAGGGTTGTAATACAGTTCTTCCTTGACCTTGGTATCCATAATATCATTGCTTACTACCATCATCTCTGTTTCTCTGTTTGCCCTTGTACATTTTCCACACTTCAATACATTAGGAACACATCTGACACATAAGCCAATTACTAAGATGACAATAAATATGAGGATCAGGAGCTTACCCACAATAGCAACCAGTTCCTGGACCCACTCTCCTAGACCGGAGAACCATTTCACAGGGTTCAACCAAGAGAACCACTTTTCTATCTTTTCCTCTACTTCAGCTAGTGAAGCATTATGGTTCTTTCAAAATTCCCATTTCAGCTGCAGAATTTCATCCATCTTCCGGTCTATCACCTCCTTGGAGTCACTTGTGTTATTTGTGATGTACGTGCAACACTTGACACCAAATTGGGTGGCTAAAGTCACACAGTACCCTCCAGTGACAGCTGTTAAATAATTTAACACTAGCCTATGTTGCACAAGTTCTTTCTTATAAGCCTGTAACTCTTTACCTGTATACCTGAACATGTCATCATACATCTCGGTGATATTATCTATTAATTTAGCAAGATCTTGGATGTATCTAAAATTTAAAGTACCCCGAGCGATCCTGGTGGGATCTAGTGCTACCAAAACTTGGAAAGCAGTTGTTTCACTAATCAACTATGTAGCTGCATGTATGTCACCAGGTATCATGTTTCTTTTGTCACAGTGTTCATAATGCGTATGAAGATATGGAGATGGTGTGTTTTTATGGATACCAAGCATTTCACCATGTGTAAGGTCATAACCTCTGGAAGTACCCTTCCAAGATAACATAAACCTTTGGAACTTGGAGAGAGCCACTTATACGCTTTCCTTCCATAAATAAAATACACATCATCTGGGAGTACATAAGGAATAGAATGCATCATTATCATCGGCCACAATTCTCTGACAAATAATCCTACCCCAGATTTTCCCATTTGACTAATACATGTTTTAGGTTGTACAATAACTGCACAGTACCCTTCTGGCACTCTGCCAACCATTACTTTGGTGGAACTAAGGGCCTGATTCAGAGCCTGATGCTATTTGCGGACGCTCGTTCAGAAAAAGGGGCTGGCTATTTAAATTGAGCGCTCGCTCTTTGCGGTCTGTTGACGCCTCTATGTCTGAGCGAGTGAACGAAACATGCGCTCGCTATTATGTAAAGACGCCCCTTGGCCGCTCGCATCATACGTCATCTCCGCTATTTACTTGATTTATCGAGTACATCGAAAGGCGTATGAACTGCTCGCTATTGTTGTGGTAGCATTTTCCCACCGCAATCATGTGAGCAGTTCAAGCTAAAAGACAACCAAGTGACGTGGTCGATGACGCTGCTTTGTTAATTATGCACACCCTTAAAACGCCCGTTTTGACCGTTTGGCACACCTGCGTTCGGATCTCCACTCCCCATTTTCAAGCACCTTCCCCTGTTACCACCCACAAACGCCTCATCTTTTCACTCAAATTAACAGGCATTCGCTATTTTGCGAGCACACGATTTCCGACCGCACTGACTGGTTGGCGCATGTGCATTATGACCCATACGCATGCGCAGATGTGCGAACATCGCTCGGAGTGAACGAGCGGCCGCTTACGAGCGGCTCTGATTCAGGCCCTAAGTGTATACTTATACCGGAAGTGTCTTCCACTGGTAATGTTGTGTATAAGTCCACCATCTACTGGTTCATTATCAGCTCTGTGTGAAAAGGTCATTGTCTGATTGTTCCAGGACACCTCCCAATTTCCTGGTTTATTGGAATTGGTGATGTTTAAACATAACAGGGATCTATCCACCTGGTACTGATGAAGCTTAAAATTTGGAGGCTTGGACTTAATAAATTTTGCATCCAGCTTCTTCCCCTTTATGTAATTCAAGGACCTCAGAGACATTTAACGGGAGTGGTACTAGTACTACATAATGTTGTCCCTGAGGCACGTGAGAGCATACCCAACATTCAGTCTGATTTAAGACTTTGCCCACCAAGGCATGATAATCCTCTAAAGGATATGGCCCACCCCAATACTGGTTATACTTGGGCTGGCACCGTTGGAGACATCTCTCATTGATTAGGGACCCACAGTACTCACAAATACAGTATTCCTCAGACAATAACCCCTCACACTGTCTCTTAGTTTCTGGGATAACAGATCTCTTAGCAATTACTGTACTGATACTGACCTTGTGAATGTATGGCTCCTTCTCCCGATTCCACTCCATCGATATCACCATTGACCTCTCCCTCCATCATCTGCCCACCGTTACAGAAACAGGACATCCTGAACCAAACAAGGATGATGAGAATTCTGGAAGAAAATAGGAACGCAAACCCAGCCCACCATTCCATTGCTGGAACAGTGGACTGCAAATTTCTCTAGCTCAGGTATCTCACTGCAGTCTTTAACTCTCCCGGAACAAGCTCGCAATTGACAGGTCTGCGTTATCTGCCTTGACTCCGCTTGTATCTCCACTGTTTGGTTGACCTTTCTGCAGTGAGTGGAATGGACCCAGGTATCTCTCTCTGTCACTTTCAAGGATGTTGTACTTGTCAGCAAGACTTGATACTGACCTTCCCACCAATCTGTCAGACAACCTGAACGTAAGAAATTTCTGATCATAACAAATTCTCCAGGTTCAACATCATGACAGTTTGTTTCTAGCATATCAGGTGACAACAATTTCAGTTTCTGCTGCTGCTGTTTCAACTGTTTACTCATTGTTATAAGATACTTCACAGTATTACTCTTCAAATCTTCCTGTGGACTTACAATCAAATGAGATTGTCTACCAAACAGTATCTCAAAGGGGTATAGATTAAAAGGGGGTCTTGGAGTTTTCCTGATGCTATGAAGAACTAGCGGTAAGGCTTCTGGCCATCCTAATCCAGTTTCTGCCATGATCTTACTCAGTTTATTTTTAATAGTACCGTTCACTCTCTCCACCTTCGCACTGGCCTGTGGTCGATACGGGGTGTGAAGTTTACTATTAATACCCATCAACTTACACATTTTCTGGAAGATATCACCTGTGAAATGAGTACCCCTATTACTCTCTATGATTCTAGGGATACCGTACCTGCATTCAAATTCCTGAACAATCTTTTTAGCAGTAAATGCAGCAGTATTAGTGGCAGCTGGATATGCCTCTTCCCAATTAGAAAACACATCTGTACAAACTAATACATACTTTAGATTCCTTTAAGGGTGGTAATTGGAAGAATTCAGTTTGTATTACCTGAATAGGTCCGTCTGTCAGAGGGATGTGGGATGGCTCGGTTGGTATTGTTTTTCCAACGTTCTTCCTCAAGCATGTCAAGCAGGACATTGCCCTCTTTTTGGCTTGGGAAGAGAAACCTGGTGCACACCAATATGCCCTGACCAACTTGCACATACCTTGCTTTCCCAGGTGAGTCAGACCGTGCACTGCCTCAGCAAAGCTTGGGTAGTATGCCTTGGGCACCACCGGCTTACCTTGTCCATCTCTCCAGAGTCCAGAGGACTCCTGTCCACATCCCTTTGATATCCAGACTGCCTTTTCCTGAATGGAACACAAATTTTGCATCTCAATTAGTTTCTGCATATCAATTACATGAAAAACCATCATTTGATTAATAATTTGCATGTTAATTCTTAACCCTGCTGGCCATTTGGCAGCTTCGTCTGCCCTGCTATTGCCCAGTGACACGGGGTCTTCTTCACATGTATGGGCTTTACATTTGATGATGGCTACTTCTTTTGGTAGCTGAATTGCTGTCAACAGTCCTTTTATGTGGTGTGAGTGTGCGACTGGTGTACCTGCTGCCATCATAAAATTTCAAAGATGCCATAGAGCCCCAAAATCATTTACTACCCCGAAGGCGTACCTGGAGTCAGTGTAGATGTTAGCTGACTTACCTTCCGCCAGTTCACACACTCTCTTTAGTGCCACCAGTTCAGCCACTTGTGCTGAGTGAGGTGGACCAAATGGTTCGGCTTCTACAACATCATAATCATTTACAACGGCATAACCTGTGCATAATTCTCCTGTGTCAGTTTGTCTATGACAACTCCCATCCGTGTAAAACGTAAAATCTGCATTTACTAATGGTGTATCACGTATATCTGGTCTAGCAGTTAAGGTCTGATTTAAATACTCCATACAATCATATGTGTCACTATACCTGCAAAACTCACCTTCAATCAGCAACACACCTCTCTCCACCCTTTGTGCATCTCTAGGCACATATGGCAAGTATGTTGCTGGATTTAATGTATTACACCATTTAATGGTAATATTTGCAGGTGCCATTAGAGCTAGTTCCCATTTTGTGAACCTAGCTGAGGAAACATGTCGAGTTTGGGCAGAATTCAGCAGTGCAGACACAGCATGTGGTGTATAAAGAATCATATCATAATGTAATATTACATCCTCACTCTTATTGACCAGAATAGCGGTCGCTTCTACACTTCTTAAACACGTTAGGAGTGATCTTGCCATAGTGTCCAATTGTGTGGGGTTTATGGCTGGGCATGTTGATATGTGTTTTGTTGTTGTGTTAGGTATGGGTGTTGTGGCTGTGTGTACAATCCTTCTAAAACTTGAATGCTAACAGCCATAAGCTTCTTACTTTGCATTTTTCTCTTCCTGAGGATGTTTTTATTGTGTTCTATAGTTGATTCCCTGAGGGCTTCTACAGTAATCCCCCTCCAGTTAGGCTGAGAGGTTTGAACCCTGGTCTTTAGATTGTCTTTAAGACCATCCATGAGTACCGTGACAGCTACTTCCCTATGGTGGGTGTTATCTTTTATATCTTCTATACCTGTATATTGAGTGATTGTCAGCAGCGCTCAGGTGAAATACTCTGCTGCAGACTCACTCTTTTTCTGTCTAATGGTAAAGATTTTACTCCAGTTCACTACAACTGGGAAATATACAGCGAATTGGGTAACTATACGGGTGATATTACTTTGATTATTTTCATCAGTTAAAGGGCCATCTCCGTCCAATACACAAACCGTGATAAACTTTTTCACGTCGGTATTGGCTGGAAGACATGCATGTAATAACACTCGCCAATCTTTGTGGGTTGGCTCATGAGCATTACCTAAATCTTTTACAAATTTTTGGCACTTAGCTAATTCTTTTCTAGGATCGGGAAAATCTGTCATTATTGAATGCAGCTCTGCTCTTGTCCATGGACAATGCATTGCTACATCCCTTGTGGGTACTACACCATGTCCATCCGGATTCCCATTGGGAACTGTTATTGTCCGGACAGGATGCATACCTTCCACTTTACTATTTTTTAGGTTACTTATGGGAACTTTTATCTTGGTACTCTGGGGGTTCAATCTGCTACTTTGGCGCACTATATTACCTTCATCAGTTTCCATGGCTGATACAGCTGGTGGAATCATTTCTGTTGCTACATTTGGTGGGGTCACTACTGCTGATACAGTTGGTTCCCTTTCTAGGTTCAGTGCTGTCTCTAACAGATTTACTGCATGTGCAATGGCTGAAATTTCAACAGGTTCATCATCTATATACACATTTTCCTTATGTTTACTCAGGATAGGGTACAAATTACTTGTTACATTTTTATAATTTTTAGTATCGGCTGTACTGTTGCCTTCCACTGCATAGGGCAGTGGGGGCGTGCATGCACTAATGCACCGCTAACCTTGTGCACCGCTACCTTGCGGTGCATGCACATTCCCTTGAGGCGTGCACTCGACGCTAACCAGCACCGCGGGCACGCCTCCCTGTGGTGCATGCGCAACACTGTTTTGCATTGCATGCTCTTTTGTGTTGTGCTCGCGACGCTACTTAGCAGTGCAAGCACTCCACTTAACCACGTGTTCCTCTCATGCTGCCACAATTTTAAACAGTCATTATACTTTACATGTTTCTTTAGAGATTTCACCATACAGATTCCATCCCTAACATTATTCAACATCTCCATATCAAAACTGCCAATTTTAGGAAAAGGTTTCACATATTCCTTGGTCATCTTAACCCATACATCAAAGTATGCAGTTGCATACGCACCATATTTTGTTTACATTATATGCCTTGCCGAACCTGTTGGCCCTTCCAAAAGCAGCACATCATCCACAATTGCCAGCGTCAGCCTGGCACCCATCTGGGAAAACGCTAAGCACTTTTTGCTAGTATGTGTACCGGTGAACGATTCAATAGAGCTATGTTCACGTACTCCTATCCCGTTGTGCACAGCCGGCCTGCTAACCGTTATGGACGGCTTGCACAATCAGGGTAAAGAATAACGCATACTTACCTACCTTTAATAATCTCTTCCCGGGAGAAGCCCGGGTAAGAGAAGCAGCAGGGAGCCGATGAGAGGGAGTTAATGATTTGTGTCATTAAGCCCCGCCCCCCCACGGCAAAACTGCCGCGATTGGGTAAAATTTACATAGGGGGCAGGGCCAAATGCTGTGATTCATGCAGAATCACATCTTAAGCCCCGCCCCATTCACGGAGACCCGCGATCGCCGCGGGTATTCTCCTCATTCTGCCCACTTCACTAGGAAGTAGGCAGAATGCGGGAGAATTGCCTACCCTTCCGGGGGTGCGGGGGGCACCCGAAAAATCAGGAGCCTCCCGCAAAAACCGGGAGGGTAGGCATGTATGGAATAACGTCGTATATGATTAGACTGTCTTTCCGGACACCTTTCAGCCCTTGTCCGCTAGCTTACCCTTTGTGACTACTCTCTCCTGTTAGAGTTTAAGTGTTCTAATAACACTTACCCTTTCCAGTGATTTCCTCCACTATCCCCCAAGCCACAATCACGGTCTGCCCAACTGTGTGGTCCGGTCACAGTGTCCAGAGAACCTAACTGATCAATGGGCTCTAAGCGCTCGCAACCGGGTCGATGGTGGCCCAGGGCGCATGCGCACGACGGAGCCGGCTCCGTCGTGTGCATGCGCGAGACCCGGATAGCGACGGGCACTCTGTCGCTCTGGGTCTCGCACCAAAGAGGCGTGTTGTCGATGTTGAGTGACAGCACGCCCCCTTTGGTGGGCGGGCAGGGGGGGTAGCTGCCCAGACAGAGGCGTTCCCATGAGAACACCTACCGTTTGGGGCCGGCCCCACTGACATCACAAGTGATGTCAGTGGAGAGATTCCGACTCTGTTAGAGCCTAAATCTCTCTGGGGTTTGCGGCAACGTGACCCTACCACAAGGGTCGCATCGCAAGCCCAATGGTCGCGATGGTCTTGACCATCGCAACCATTATCATGGCCGCTCGCTATAGCTGTGGGTGGTCACCCACAGCTATGCGAGCGGCCAGGAGGCCGTTCTTAAAAAAAAAAGCCCGGCCCTGATTCAGAGCGAGCGCTCTGTCAGAGCATCCAGCTCTGAATCAGGGCCTCTGTGACTACAATTGGGGGCCGATTTTGAAAACCCCTTGTTTTCTTCAAGGTACAAAATCCCTGTCCTTGCTGCAATACACCTGCTATGTGTACATACTCAGTAGCTTTCTGCCTTGTCAGACACCTACTGAGTCTTTTAGGCCCGACACACAGTACCTCGTCTATAGGTCCTGACACACGGGACCTCATTCAGAGTCGGTCGTAAAGTTCGCAATGCGTGTGCTCTAACTAGCTGTTACGATCAGAAATTTCTCTCTCCTTGAACACAGCCAGGTCGTTAGTTTGAGTGACAGAATGAACCGTTTGTGGGTGGTAACAGGGGAAGGTGCTTGAAAATGGGGGAGTGGAGATCCAAACGCAGGCGTGCCTACTTATGCGAACGGCGTTTAATGGGAGTGCATAATTAACAAAGTAGTGTCATGGCACATGTGACATGGGAGGTTTTTACACTGACTTGATCGTAGTGCTTAAGAGAGGGTATGGTCAACCTTAAGCTCTATGACCAGCTCCGATGGTTCCCGATGGTCGCGATTAATCCTTATACCCCAGGAGATGACGTGTGTTGTGATCGAGAAGGGGGCGTGATTTAGTCTTACTGCCGCTTCTTACCCTCGGTCGTTCAGCTAACGATCTCATCTTAGGACCGCAACTTGTGATCGCTTCATTTGCATATCCGGCCCCTTTCCCCTACGACCGTGCAGCTGCAACGACCAACTCTGAATGAGGTCCACAGTCCCTATCTTTCAATTTACAAGCACACGTTTGCTCACACACACTTTGTTTTTTGCGCAGAAAATAAACTTTTCACTAGTATGGCAGTATGATACAGAGGTTTAAACAATGTAATCACTATCAATATGACAATACTGTCAGAACAATTGTTTGAAACACGTGGCAGCAGTACAGGAAACAAGTATATGCTATTATGTGAATCGCACTTTAGAGTCGAGACAAACAATAAAAGAAACAAACTTTCTCTCCTGTCCCAGGTTCTAGCCAGCGCTCCTTGAAAGTACACAACAGCAGATATCGGTTTCACAACACTGAATGGTGCAGGTTTTAAACACAGTGCATTCTTTCCTGCATATGGCGCCCTTCCACCCTTTGTTGCGAAATCGAGATCCGGTCGATATTGTGCAACTTCTTGGTAGCTTGGCCTCCAAACTATGAGCCCCCAACTATGTATACCCCTTAATCGCTAGCCGCTTTTAGCGCTGCAAGTCGCATAAGAAATAATTGCTTTCCAGCTCAACTGTGGTTCCAAAGCACAAAAGTTATATTATTCACATAAAGGATAATACGCGCTTTGATCTAAACAATTAGCGCAAAGAAGCAAGTAAATACAAAAGTTATAGCTTGATACATATGCATGCGCACCAGTCCCAATATACAGTCGTCAATCCTGAGGTCTGTGGTCATCCATGAGAATGGCTGCTGACTGGGACCAGGACACCGGTTATATACCCTACAGATCATGATAACAACAATGTAGACAGACAAACATAATTTCATTGGTTCTTGGTCTTTGTAGTACGCTGTAGTACATAGGACAATTCATATGTTGTCACTAGGGGTATGTCCCAATTCTTCAACGGTCTCTTGAGATCACATTGTCTTTCTTTAACTGGTTTAAACTAGCTAAAGGCACTACATACAGAGTATACATTCTAAACAATAATTTCCTATAATCCATAACCATCGAACGCAAGATGCAACTCCTTCGCTGATAGATTCAGATATCTGGAAATAAACAGGGTGTCAGTGTAGTACCAAACATGCCATGTCTACCATGTTGTATACCTTAAATATCATATATGCACACTTTATACCATAATGATTGTCTAACAAAACCTTTTCTATATGTGCTTGCATAAGTAATAGTGAGATATTTACAGAAATACATAAGTATGCTTTGTGCGTCTGAACACAGAGCAAATGTTGCGTTGCGTGTATGTATTATGCACAACACGATTGCGCACTGTGTGTTTGTGCATTTTATATTACATACGCTATTGTGCATTGTGCATCTTTATATTAAAATAGTTACAGGGTATGTTCATAGGTATGTGCATATGCATAAGAACGTCTATGTGTTTGCATTGTGGATACACAAGCGATTGTCTATGTGTAAGCATGTGTGAGCAAATGTGCATTAGTGTTTGTGTCATGTCAGGTGCATAAATTTTGAGACATTGACAGAATTTTCATATTTTGGCCTCTATTCACCACCACAATGGCTTTGAAATGAAACAAACAAGTTGTGCTTTAACTGCAGACTTTCAGATTTAATTTGAGGGTAATTACATCCAAATCAGGTGAACGGTGTAGGAATTACACCGGTTTCTATATGTGCCTCCCACTTTTTAAGGGGCCAAAAGTAATGGGACTATCAACTCAAAAGCTATTTCATGGACAGGTGTGGGCTATTCCCTCATTATTTCATTATCAATTAAGAAGGTAAAAGATCTGGAGTTGATTCTAGGTGTGACATTTGCATTTGGAATCAGTTGCTCTCAACTCTCAATATGAGATCCAAAGAGCTGTCACTATCAGTGAAGCAAGCCATCATTAGGCTGAAAAATCAAAACAAACCCATCAGAGAGATAGCAAAAACATTAGGTGTGGCCAAATCAACTGTTTGGAACATTCTTAAAAAGAAAGAACGTACCGGAGAGCTCAGCAACACCAAAAGACATGGAAGACTACGGAAAACAACTGTGGTGGATGACAGAAAAATTATTTCCCTGGTGAAGAAAAACCCCTTCACAACAGTTGGCCAAATCAAGAACACTCTCCAGGAGGTAGGTGTATATGTGTCAAAGTCAACAATCAAGAGAAGACTTCACAAGAGTGAATATAGAGGGTTCACCACAAGATGTAAACCATTGGTGAGCCACAAAAACAGGAAGACCAGATTAGAGTTTGCCAAACAACACCTAAAAAAGTCATTACAGTTCTGGAACAACATCCTATGGACAGATGAGACAAAGATCAACTTGTACCAGAGTGATGGGAAGAGAAGAGTATGGAGAAGGAAAGGAACTGATCATTATCCAAAACATACCACCTCATCAGTGAAGCATGGTGGTGGTAGTGTCATGGCGTGAGCATGTATGGCTGCCAATGGAACTGGTTCCCTTGTATTTATTGATGATGTGACTGCTGACAAAAGCAGCAGAATGAATTCTGAAGTGTTTCGGGCAATATTATATGCTCATATTCAGTCAAATGCTTCAGAACTCATTGGACGGCGCTTCACAGTGCAGATGGACAATGACCTGAAGCATACTGCAAAAGCAACCAAAGAGTTTTTTTAAGGCTAAAAAGTGGAATGTTATGCAATGGCCAAGTCAATCCCCTGACCTGAATCTGATTGAGCATGCATTTCACTTGATGAAGACAAAACTGAAGGGAAAATGCTCCAAGAACAAGCAGGAACTGAAGACATTTGCAGTAGAGGCCTGGCAGAGCATCACCAGGGATGAAACCCAGCGTCTGGTGATGTCTATGCATTCCAGACTTCAGGCTGTAATTGCCTGCAAAGGATTTGCAACAAAGTATTAAAAAGTGAAAGTTAGATTTAGGATTGTTTAGTTTGTCCCATTACTTTTGGCCCCTTAAAAAGTGGGATGCACATATAGAAACCGTTGTAATTCCTACACCGTTCACCTGATATGGATATAGTTACCCTCAAATTAAATCTGAAAGTCTGCAGTTAAAGCACATCTTGTTTGTTTCATTTTAAAGCCATTGTGGTGGTGACTAGAGGCCAAAATATGAAAATTCTGTCAATGTCCCAATATGTATGCACCTGACTGTATATATGTGTATATATATATCTATATATATAGATATATATATGTATATATATATATATATAATCTTTATCCAGTAACTGGTATTTTTTGATATTATATCTGTCTGAATCTAATTACAAAAGGTCATATAAAATGAAGTTTGTCCTCCTACTCACTGGTGGAGCAAGCCTTGGCAAGAAGTCTGATAACTTTAACAAAGGCTTTCCTAAGCTTATTTAGAATACAATTGTCAGTTCTTCTTAACCATATTAGCATTGGACACAAGGCATACAATTGCTAATGATAGTCATGCTTCTGACAATTGTTTCTAACTCTACATTCAGAACACTTCAATTGAGCATATGAGTGTCTGTGTTACACTTCAATTGCCACAGACATAGTGTATCTGTATGCAGAGCTTCTCAATATATATGCAAACACTCAAAGTATCTTTGTGTATTTTGAATTACTAGTCACAGACATACTCCTGCTTCTCACACACTTGACTAAACCTTGAATGATATATATATATATATATACATATATATATGCATTTGTGTGCATCTGCTTGCTTCCGACGCAGAGTAGCATCCGATTTACTCTTTATCAGCCCATAAACGACTAGATCGTCAGATAATAATTACAAACGATCATAACCAATTATTTGACTTCGACACTGGTCTGCCTCAGTCCTCCCTAGACTGAATCCATTGGGCAGCAAATAGGTGAGCTAACACCTGCCTTTTCTTCCCTGTGTGGGAAGATCCCTCCAGTCCTACACAGAGGACCTCATTCAGAGGCACTCGCAAAATGCAAGCGCTCGCTCTGAATGAGGGCGGTTGCATCTAAAAAATTATCTGGCCTCCTGGCCGCTCGCTAGTCTGTTCCCACCCACAGCTTTAACAAGCGGCCAGAATGATGGTCGCGATGGTCGAGACCCTTGTGGTAGGGTCTCGTCTGCCGCAAGCCCCAGTGAGCTTTCGGCTCTATTAGAGCCAGAAGCTCACCACTGACATTATGAGTAATGTCAGTGGGGCCATCCCCAAATGGCAGGCATTCCATCGGGAATGCCTCCCTTTGGCTAGCCACCACCCTGCCCCGCCTACAAAATGGTGCGAGCTGTCAATCACCATCGACAGCCGCGCCTTTTTTAGTGAGGCTCGGAGCGAGAGAATTTCTCTCTCGCTCCGGGGCTTGTGCATGTGCAGTGCGGCCGCTGCGCATGCGCAGAGCCCAACATCAACCTGCTTGCAAGCGCTCAAGCGCTTGCGAACGGGTCTGAATGAGACCCTGAATCCATGGCTCACTATCACCATCTTTGGTGATCCTGTCACAATATATATATATGTGTATATGTGTATATATATATATATATATATATACAGTTCCACGTAGTGCAGGCACTCCCAAAACAGCGTTCTCTGGCCGTGGTGCTCACTGAAGAAAATGGATGCAAAGCAGTGTCACTTTCCGGACTTGAAAGAAAGGTCTCACTCCAGTCACTAGCAGTCAACGTTTTGAGTTTTAATAACAACTCGTCATCAGGACATAAAGAAACATACAGTGTGTTCATACCTTTATACCCCTTCCCTCATCGCGCATGCTGCCAAACTGGCCCGCTTCCGGCTCACCTCCGCACGCTCGGCAACTGCCGATGATGTCAGAGCTAGAGGGAGCGTTATCAGGGCAACCAACACAATGTCAACAAAACCACGTGTGTATGCGTATGTAGCACACGCATATAATACAAATTACAAAAGTTAAAAGATACAAGTGCAATAAATATCAAACATCTCAGGCCCAGTACTTACAGCATCGTAGTAATCAGACATGCATATAATCAGTCAAAAAACATAGATAAGTGATTCATCACTAATATATAAATAGCAAGTAAACAATTGATACATGTACTAGAGTATCCATCTAGGCTACGGAGAATACTCACAGAAAGGAAAAAACAGTCACAGAATGAGACAAACACTAGTTAGCAGTAGGGTAATCTATATCACCAATCATCTAATGCTATAGAGAGCCTTTCTTGTTGGCTTAGCATAACAAAAAAGTTTAACCTTGTCAAAGCACTCAATACATATCTATATGGCAGTGAATTTAAAGGTCATATATCAGAATTACAAATATATATGCTGGAGATTAAGATGAACCTAATCAAACAAATGAGGTAAGTGATAAATGGTCATTTAAACCTTTTGGCTTGACCGTATCCAACATATATATCCACCTTGCTTCCAAACACAATAGTGCTTTGCGTCGATCACCCCCACGGGTGATCGACGCAAGGGTGTCAAAGAGAATGCTGATACAAAAATACATTGGCCACGCAGATACACGCTGGCTAATAGTATCATTAATCAGACCACACGGAATCTATGGCCTATTATTCAACAAGATAGAGAACTTAAAAGCCTCAAACGAACTAAGATACTCTCGTGTCTCAAAAGAGGCAAAAACCTTAGGGACCATTTGGTCAAATCTGATATTACTGAGCTTGTTAATACATCAAGAAATATCCAAAGAAAAAGTGGTGGTTGCCACAAATGTACTGGTTGCATCACATGTAGCCATATGATTTGTGGTAAATATTTCACACACCCACATATGGGTAGAAAGTATAATATAAGATTTCTATTAACTTGCTCTAGTTCCTATGTTGTATATTTAATCAAGTGCCCATGTGGCCTTTATTATGTAGGCAAGACCATCCGCTCATTTAAGTAGCGGATGGCCTTGCATAGATCTGCTATAAGATCTGCACTGAGTGGCAGACCTTCTGAACAACCTGTGACCGGTCATTTTGTTGAGAACAAACATAATATGGCTAATTTAAGACATATGATAATTGATCAAGTCCCTGAAACCCCCCGTGGGGGTGATTGACGCAATGCTCTATTGTGTTTGGAAGCAAGGTGGATATATATGTTGGATACGTTCAAGCCAAAAGGTTTAAATGACCATTTATCACTTACCTCATTTGTTTGATTAGGTTCATCTTAATCTCCAGCATATATATTTGTAATTCTGATATATGACCTTTAAATTCACTGCCATACAGATATGTATTGAGTGCTTTGACATGGTTAAACTTTTTTGTTATGCTAAGCCAACAAGAAAGGCTCTCTATAGCATTAGATGATTGGTGACATAGATTACCCTACCGCTAACTAGTGTTTGTCTCATTCTGTGACTGTTTTTTCCTCTCTGTGAGTATTCTCCGTAGCCTAGATCAGGTGCAGATTGGGTCTGAACACCAGCCCGGGAAATTTCTGGATGCAGCCCTAATGAGGATGGGGTCTGTTTAGGGGTGGGGTCTTTTGAGGGGCGGGGTCTGGTGAGAAGGCAAGATTCTCTCTTCTCAGAAGCAAGAACTTTGACAAAAGTGAAACTGCCATTGTTTGTTTTTATGAAATCTGATGGGATACATATGGGTTACCTCATGTAAGGTGCTTCAGTGGAAGACTGTACACAATAAACTTTACCTGTAGCTATTCTAATCTACATCAACAGTATATTTTTTTTATGAATATTGTCCAGATATGGATATCAGATAAAATAATTTATTTGTATTCCAGTATAACATAACACATACAGACAATGTAAACAACAATTGAAAAGTACTGAAAATGCACTGTGCATAGTAATTAATAAAAAAAAAGTTTAAACTTCAAAATAGCAATATTTCACTAATAATAAAGTGCAGAAAAATGTAAACACTGTGCATAATAACTAAAATCACCAAAAAAATTAACTGCAAAACTGCAATATTTTAATTACAATAAAGTGCCAAAAATGTAAACACTGGGTATAGTGATTAAAATCAACAAAAAAATACTATTTTAAACTTCAACACAGCATAATTTTAATAAATAAGTGCAAAAATGTTAAACTTGTTTTCATCCATTTAGTAGAAAATTAAAGAAACAAGTATTATTACCTACTAAGCTTCACTTTTGGCTTTAGGCTATTTAATTGTGGGATTGCATGTCACTGATTTAATGAAGCCCAAACTGACAGAAAACTTCAGAGTATCCAGACTTAAGCATACAGTTGAAAATATGCTCACCAGCAATGTTTTACCATTATAAGTACAGATTTAGAACCCTGTATTTACTGAGCAGCGGATTTAGACACTGATGAAAAACAGGCAAAAATATATATAACACCTGGCCTCCATTAGCTTAATCCAAAAATAATTATTTTCGTAACAAAGCTCTCTGTGTAGCCAAATTGTCTATGACAGTTTCACTGTCCACGTTGTTCATCAAAACATCTCTCTCAACAGCCATCAGCATAAAAGCTTCTAAATGTGTTGCTCCAAGACTGGAACGTAACCTGTTTTTCACTACTTTTATGTTGAAAAGGTCCTCTCACAAGCTACCTGTGTTGCCGAGAGTGTTAGCAAGTATTAATAAGCTAGGCCTATATTCTTGTATGCCATTGAATATAAGCTGTAGCGTTTCAGAGTGTCATATACACAAACAGCACAGTTTAGGCATCTCTTGCAATGAATGTGTTGTTCATCATAAGTATCTTCAGAACTGTGTGTGGATGGCAGTTCTTCAATTTCATCTACCTCTTCATTAAGCCTGGTAAGACGATACTCCTCTGGTAGTGTAAGTTTTAATCGATCCCAGTTTTTAGCTAAACTGACTAATTCAAACTGCAGATTGGCTTTGTTTGTTTCCTCATCATATTGTGTCAGAATGTCTCCAAGTTTCTCTAAGGCATCATCTGGTAAATGTACTTTTACTTCATCAAACTGTGTAGGAGATAAACAAGCTAGATCCCGGTAAATTGCACTATTCTTTTCAAACCTGCTTTTCAGACTTTCAATTGCTGCATCTAAGACCCTGTTGTAAATGCTAACCTCAAAATCTTTCAGAGGATCAGTAATGACATCATCCAGATTTTGCTCTCCAGGCATTCTTTTTTTCCTTCTGATTCTCTTCTCAGGGAAATCCTCTTGGAGTTCTACTATGTTTTTAGGTAACCTTCTAGCTAGTTCTTCTTTTACCTTTGTGATAAAGTTGTTAACTTCAAGCTTTACATTTGCAAGGTCTCGCTGAATCTCTACCAGTTGCTCTAGAGAAGAAGTAACCATCTGTTGAGCCTTCAACAAATCAAGTCCACTGGTTTGTAAATACTTAGATAAGGGTGTTATTATCTGAAATATTCGTAAGTACATAAACGCAGTCATGATGGTTTCGTATTTTAGTAGGGCTTCTTTTTGTGATTTGGCTTTGGCACATAGATCAGGTGCAAATTTCTCTGACTCCTCAACATTGGTCAAGGCTAGTATGACATCAACAAAGAGTGCTTTCTCTCTGTTTTTATAGGTAAAAATGTTTTGGATAATGCTGCATCTTTAGCCCACCAACGTGTCTGGCCTATGGTCTGTAATCGCATTTTGTTTCCACTTTTATCAGCTGTTAAGCTTTCCAGTATGTCCATACGGATATATGACTCCCTGAAAAAGGCACCAACTGCATTAAGCAAGGAGAAGAGTGAGGCTGCAGCTAAGGGGGAACAAGTTGCATCACCAATAACCAAGTTTAAAATGTGACTGTAACACTACACATGAACTTGATTTGGTGACTCTTTGCCTAACCAAGCAGAAAACCCCTTGTATATGCCCTGCATATTTGCTGCACCATCTGTTGCATTTGCCACACACTTCGTAATATCTAACCCATTTTCTCCAAGGACTTTTTTAAATAATTCCAAAAATCCTTTACCAGAAGAGTCTGTGCAGTTGACCAAAGACAGAAGACGCTCATGTACTTGATCAGTGATGTAACGAATAATCACAGAGCACTTCACAGTGCTTCACAGAAATGTCCTGGGTAGTGTCTAACTGTACGGAATATATTCCAGCTTCTTGGACTTCATTAGAGATAAACTGTTTTATCAAAGATGAAACAGCAACTATGATTTGGTTCACTGTGGTCTTTGACAGAAATGTCACAAGGTTTCCTCTGCCTTTGCTGCCTGCATTATGAGCTTTTTGACTGCTACTAATAACTTTATCTAGATGGGTTTTCAGCAGTGTGTCATACTTACTAAGTCGAATAATTAGCTCTAGAAAGTTACCGTGATCTAAAACAGGATCATCCAATGTATACGCATCTTCTGCTGTCTTACCTCGGTAGCTGAGACCTCGTTTACCAATAAGCTTTATCACATCAATCACTCATTCCACAATTTTTCTGTTACCTATAACTTCTTCTCTATTTTTTTTTTTCTGTACAGAGAATACCAGTTGTGCAACATCTTTGTGCATTACACTATACATATGGGCCTCAGCACAGTTATTGTGATGCTTAGATTGTTCGTGTTCATCAATTCTTTGATAAACATGTGACCATGACTTCATACCTACAATGAATGCATTGCTTTCTGTATCTTTGCTATATGCTAAACATACTGAACAATACAGAGCATTTGAAGCTTGGTCATAAGTAATCCAAAAACGGTGTGAGCCATCTTTTCTCTTAAACACTTTTTTAGGTGCAAATGGCAAATCGGAGCTGTCAAAAGGTTGAATAGGGTGTTTTTGAAAAAAGAATGGCCTCTCACCCACCTGTGGTCTTGCAAAGAGATTATAGACAGTCTCAACATCATCCACACTACATGCACATTCTACTGACCTAGCAGAACTTTCAACATTCTCCCCACTCCCCATTCCAGGCACAGCAGAGCCTACAGATAACATTATGTCACTATGATCTGTTGATTGGCCAGGTTTATCAGGATGCACATAGATATCCAACAGAGATGAGGAGCTACTTGGAGTTTCAGATTCAGACTGTCCAAACAATGAAGTAGCAACAGGGCCAATTGATGGCAGTTGCTCCTCTGGCTGTACACAATCTACTTCTACTGGCTGAAAAGACTGAGTAGCACTAGGTTGTTTTACAGTAAAACGATCCAACGTAACACACTGACTGGCAGCTTCTAGTAATTTTCTTCTTTTCTTTTCTCTTTCTTTTTCTGCTCCCCCTTTAACTTTCTTGGATTCCTTTAAAGAAATGTTTTAAATTATTTTTTTATACAATGAAAATTAATTCAATGTATAATAGTACTGTAAAGTGTATACTGTTGTACGAGGGTGTGGATATTTAGCAGCAGAGTAATTTGGAAAAAATTACAAGGTAGCCAACAATAGACCATTTAAACTACTGTCATTGTAAGCCTGTAGGGGATGATTCAAATGTTCCATGGGCGGCGATAATTAATAAGTGGCCAGTTATGCAATTCAATTATTCTGGTCGCTCATTAATTATAGCTCTCTTCCCGACCTATGAGACCGGGTTTAGTTGTGTAAAATTGCTAAACCCATCCGAGGGTGCGAGCAGAAATGCAGACACCAGCGGCTATTATGCCCTGACGGTGCAACAATTGAATTGCTCAGTCAGACGTCTTAAAAAAACAGCCGCCTGCTAAACATTTTAATCGCCCCCTCTGTCTCTAGGCCTGATTCATATGTGGATGTAAATGGCAAAGCATCTGCATCTTTGTACACAGCATCTGTGCATAAATATGCAAAAGCAGCAGGTGGTGTCTTGCATAAAAAGATATCCACTGCTGGCTTCTCTGATACGTTGCTGTGTCTGGCACAGCAACCTCCATACGTAATCAGAGCTGGACATACATTAAATTTAACATATACTTTTGTTACTAATAGCACATGTGCAGTTTTAATTCATAATAATGATGATTAAAGATTGTGTATATGGCTGCCTTCACATTGCTTAGGATCAGGATAAACATGGACGTGCAAGAAATGTCATTTTGACATATCTATGCCAGTGTTATATGTACAGGAAAGCATATTCTTCTGATAAAGATGAATAAATCAGTTGACTCACCATTGCCAGTGAGTCGTTGACACCTGGCGGTCAGTGTTACCAACTGTATGAGGGGAAAAAGGCAAAACTGAATTCCAAAACAAGCCCAAGCCATTACCAGAAAAAGCCCAAGTGTACACCCGCAGTATCAAGCAAGGACCAACCCCAAAAAGGGTAGTCTCACATCACATACTATACCCATAGCTGGATTAAGATTTTGTAAGGGCTAGGGTACTTTAGACAACGTTACCTAATATAAATTGAAGTGTCTTTATGCATGAGAAAGAAATTGCTAAAAGAGGTGCTAAATACAAAATATATCTATAAAAGCTGCCAATTTTTCTTTTATTTTCCCGAGGCCACTGAACAATAAAAACCTAACAGAGACTGACATACAATACAGAGGGCATGGCAGAGAACAATAAGTCACACAGTGCTGTCAGTTAACATTATACTATGAATCATGCCCCAGTTCATATTTACAAGTTGTTTCAGCAAATGGGCACCATTTAGAAAGCCATAAAATAATAAATGTTGCCCCGGTCCAAACATTTTAAACACCAATTATCAATCTTGACACGTCAATATAATTAATTAATACGATTTCTCTCTTTATAACAATCAATCATTTTCCCACTAGTATATTAATAAATTAGGAATTTAGGACCTGATTCAGAGCCGGACACTCTTTCAGAGCGCTCGCTCTGAATCAGGGCCCTCCTCTTTTTTAGAGCGGCCTCCTGGCCGCCTGCATAGCTGTGGGTGACTACCCACAGCTATAGCGAGCGGCCAAAGAGATGGTCGTGATGGTCAAGACCATCGCGACCATCGGGTTTGCGACAAGACCCTTGTGGTAGGGTCTCGTCTGCCGCAAGCCCCGGAGTGCTTTTGGCTCTATCAGAGCCAAAAGCACTCCCACTGACAGCACTCCCACTGACATCACCACCCAGGAATGAGCAACACATTTTTCATGCACTTCTTTGTGTGTGTGTCTGAATCTGTACTGCCCTCTATACAAACATCATCATGTACTGAAAATATGTCACATATAATTTATCTATGTACACAATAGTCAAAGCTTATAACGTAATAATATGATACGAATAATAATAAGAATAATATATTTAAACTCACTGAAATGATTGGATACCATAGATCATATGACTTTGCATTATTGCTCAACGACCGATGTTTCCAGCATAACCGCATGCCTGCACTACTGACAACTGTCACAGCACCATCGTAAACAAATCCAACTGTAAATATGTGATATGAAAGAGTATATACAGATATTAACATTATTACATATGCACTTCAAACGTGACAAACACCTCTGAATAGAACACATTGGGTGGTATTCAATTGATTACGCGCACCCGATCTTCCATCTGAAGTGAAGGGAGATCGCGGGGCGCTATTCAATTGTTGCAGCTAAAGTGGTCAGGTTTAGCCACATAAAATGGTTACCCCTGACCAAACTGCAGGGCGCGATCGTGAAAAGTGCTGTTTGGGTGTCCAAACAGGTCACTTTTCGCCCATTTCAGCTCGCACACCCCTGGGGCTGCGAGCTGAAATGGAGCGCCGGCAGCTGATCACGCCTGACAGGAGCTACAATTGAATAACTCCTGTCAGGTGCGTAAACAGGCAAAATAATTGAATACCGCCCATACTGGTTCAGCAATAATAATAAAGATCCATTCTAAGAGGGGTATTCAATATGAAACTTTAACTTCACTGTCGAAGTTTACGTTTCATATCGGAGTTTTTTCCTGCGTTAAAGTATGGTGCGCGCTCCCGCTTATACCCGTATTCAATATAAAATTAACGAAAACGGGAAACTCCGAAGTTGGATTTGCGTAAAGTTATGAATTTTTCCTTAAAATAATTGTAAGATCCCCCTAAAGTTGTAAAAACATGGGGGAACACTATGGGTACCCCCGTTTAGCCTTTAATTGAAAGTCGGGGATTTAAATAGCCGCAGCAGGTGTTTTTTTCCCGACATTGAAGAAGTGAAGCAGAAGAGCACTTAGGTTAATTTTTTCGTTTTTTTCAGTGGTCCCATCAAATTTGGGGTACATGAAAATGGGTACTAACATATTTTAATGTCCCTAAAGTAAGTTTTTAAAAATTCTGCATTTGTGCACCTGCCGCTATAATTCTATTCTTCAAAACACCTGCCGCATACTTGCAGAATAGCCCTGAACCTATTACCCTATTGTTAAACAATTTTTTCCAAAATTTTTTTTTATCACCTCAATTTTTAAATTCATTTTTTGGTGTGTCCCTATTTTTTTTTAAAACTTTTTTTGACACAGTTCTTTTTTAAATGTCAGTCCCAGGGGTGCAGGCTATTTTTTTTAAGCCTGCACCCCTAAACCCCAATTCTGCACTTTTTTTTGACACCTATTCAATGGTGAAAAGTTATCCCCGTTTTTTATCAAATACTTTTCAAAACTGCGATACGTCTTTGATATTGAATACAGTGTAAAACTAAAACCTGACGTCATAGCTCCGATATTAACGCAAAAACGATGTTATCGCACCCATATTGAATACCCCTGTAAGAGGCACTCTCCACTATAGATTTTGTGGGCACCAGCACTAGAATGCATACAGTATATATATAAATTATTAAACAGTTATTTACAGAAAAGACACTTATCGGACTTCATAAAGCATGGACACAAGCAATCCGGCGTCTCAGATTAATTTTATTCCGTCATGATATATAGATACACACTTTGCTGGTCCTGTAACCCAAATGACTAATAGCAGCTGTGTGTGTTGCCGCCACAGAGAGACCAATACAAATGCAGTGGTGTGGCATTCTGGACTATACAAATAACACTAAATACATTTTACTTGCTTTTTTTGTGATGCTGATGACAGCAAACACACTGATACGAATCATTTGATAACCTTATATTCTGCGTTTAGCATCACATGTAATGTCCAGAGTATGGTGTGTATAGAATTTCATAAATCAGGGTAAATCCGAGTCGTGGTTCTTATCTTTCCCTGGTTAGGAACTCAGATTTAAAAAACAAACTGGACTTTTGGATTGCATGTAAACAGGTCAAAATGATGTAATTTTTGTTGTTTTTCCTGTTTTTAAAGGAATCCAAAACCAAACTAAAACCAAATCCAAGCCAAAACACTGGAGGGTGGTTTTGCATAACCAAAACACGAAGATGAATCTGGATCCCAATCCACCTTTTATGCCAGCCATACAAGGTGCGATTTTCAGTGTTAAGATGTGTTGTACGATTGCCCTTGAAATTCTTTGTACGATGTGGTCAAATGGTGTATGATTGATCTGTACGATCATACATACACCATCATATATCCTACCTGATAGATCGTAATCTTACGGTTTTTCCGTAAGATGTACAAACCAACTATACGACGGTGGGGACGCGCATTGGCATCGTAAACCTTTCAAAACAGCACAAGATAAGCACGATTGATCGTTGCGATCGATCGAAATCGTGCACATCGTGCAAAAAATCGTACAGTGTATGGGCCGCTTTACTGGTGGTATGTAGTCCAGGTAATAACGGACAGCACTCAGGGACTCACAAAATTCACAACAGACTCAGTGTATCGTAAGTCAACGTTTCAGGGCGTGTGCCCTTTTATCAAGACCTCATGTGAATCTAGACATTTTGTGAGTCCCTGAGTGCTGTACGTTATTACTTATGCGGGCCATACACGGTGTAATAAAGCAGCCGATCTGACTGATTTGCACAATTTGGTTGCTATATCGCACTTTGTGTATGGGCCTGATGTCAGACTGAGTGCACTCCCGTGGGATCGTACATTGCATCGCCTGATCGCACTGCAGGATTAGTTGATCAGGGGATGCGATGTGCGATCCCATGCAGTGATATGCAGGTGAGGAAGGGGGGAGCCGGCATATTGGGCGGTTGGCCACCCAATCGCACCGTGTATAGGGACCGCCCGTTGCGCCCAATATGTCTGATGCCGTCGCATCGCAAGGTACCATCGCACCATGTATGGTCCTCATGAGACTATTATATATATCTATCTATATATATTTATTAAGTTAAATATGACCTGGTGCCCTCCTAATTAGCTCAGCAGGAACATATAATAAGTGGATGTATGATTGTACTGCATTTTAGATGGTTAAAATTATATACAAAGCCAGATTATTTTGGGATAGTGCTGCCCATCCACTTGCTATAAATATATATACACGTGATTCTGACATTGGGACCTGTACCTATTGTTTTCCTATGAGGCTTGACTGCTTGAGAAAGGTCCATTGGAGGACTGAAACGTTGCTATATATGTAAGCCTATATTACATTGAACATTAAATAAGCTGCAATGATTGGTGAGTGCCATCTCTTCAATATGTGTACATATGTATATATAATATATATATATATATATATATATATATAACACTGCAATACTGTGCTGTGTATATATATATATATATATATATATATATATATACACACACACAGGCAGGTCCGACATTCCCTATACACCATTACTCGACCAGGTGTCCGCAAAGAGCATAGGACACAGTCTTACAATGTGTAGCGGCACTCCTGGTACAAACAGCGACTAATGCACAGCGTTAATGGTCAACGTTTCAAAGCCTTTTAATAGTGCTTTTTCATCAGGACTGTCCTGATGAAAAAGCACTATTAAAAGGCTTTGAAACGTTGACCATTAACGCTGTGCATTAGCCGCTGTTTGTACCAGGAGTGCCGCAACACATTGTAAGACTATATATATATATATACAGGTTGAGTCTCCCATATCCAAAATGCTTGGGACCAGGGGTATTTTGGATAACGGAATATTCCGTATTTTGGAATATTTGCATTTCATAATTAAATATCTTGGGAATAGGACCCCAATATACACACATAATGCATGTATGTGTTATATATACCTTATACTCACAGCCTGCAGGTCATTTTATACAATATTTTTAATAATTTTGTGGTTTAAGCAAAGTTTGTGTACATACATGAAATTCATTTATGTTTCATATACACCTTATACACACAGCCTGAAGGTTATTTTATACTGTATTTTTAATAATTTGTCCCTTAGACAAAGTTTGTGTACATTAAACCATCAAAAATCAAAGGTTTCATTATCCCAGTCATGCCAAAATTATTCCGTATTTCGGAATATTCCGTATTTCGGAATATTTGGATATGGGAGACTCAACCTGTATATATATATATATATATATATATATATATATATATATATATTTAAAGTAAATATATATATAATTCAATATACATATTTATATACAGGTATAGATAAGAAAAGCTATATATATATATATATATATACACACACGATATATATGATAGATTATACAGTATATTACTTTTCATATATATAACTACACATATATATGTATATCTCTGACTATATAGATATATATCACTATATATGATATCTATATATAGATATCAATGTCATATATAGTTTTATATATATATATATATATATATATATTTATATATATATATATGTATATATATATATAGTTATTTATATATATATATAGTTATATATATAGTTATATATATATATATATAGTTATATATATATAGTTATATATATATATATATATATATATATATATATATATATATAGCATATCATGATTCTAGAATAATATCTTAAACTTACTTAATTTTTTATTTTTCTGCTGGTGACGCAGTAAACTTTTCAAGCCAGGCCCAGTCGCCACCTCCTCGCCTGCTTTCTTTAGCAGCGCTGCCTCTGCTTCCTGTGTCCCTACTCCCTGACTCTCTGTGGCTGGAGGCAGGCTGCGGAGGGGCTGGAGGCGGGGCTGTCAGAATTGACTGACGTCCCCGAGCTCCGCAAAGGCTTATGGGAGGAGCTGCTGCTGCTGGGCATGCGCAGCAGCTCCCCCGTCGGCCATATTTTTTTTTAATTCTTTTTTTTTTAAAGCCAGTCACTCCGTGCTGCTGCTGCCCGATTGGAGCCTAGCTCCGATCGCGGCAGTGGGACAGATGGGGAGAAGCGAAGCGCGGTAGGTGTGGACCAGCCAGGCCGGGCGGGCGCTGTGCTGTTTAGCTGCCCGATCGGAACCAAGTTCCGATCGCGGCAGCGAGAACTGCCGCACCGGGGAAGAGGAGTCCACGCGGGATGTCGGGCCAGCCAGCGTGAGCATGTGGAAGGGCCGGGCAGCTGCCGCCTGCCGTGTTAAAGTTCAGCTGCTGCTGCCCGATCGGAACTGATCGCGCAGCGGCAGTGCAATGGGGGAGAGCCGCTGCCGCAGCTGGGTAATTGTAAGGTGAGGGCTGGGTGGGCAGGGCGGCCGCCGGCCACCAAGGGGACCGGCCCAGCGGGAAGTAGCCCGGCGTCCCGGCGGCCCAATCCGCCGCTGGCCTAGATGGATACTCTAGTACATGTATCAATTGTTTACTTGCTATTTATATATTAGTGATGAATCACTTATCTATGTTATTTGACTGATTATATGCATGTCTGATTACTACAATGCTGTAAGTACTGGGCCTGAGATGTTTGATATTTATTGCACTTGTATCTTTTAACTTTTGTAATTTGTATGATATGTGTGTGCTACATACGCATACACACGTGGTTTTGTTGACATTGTGTTAGTTGCCCTAACGACACTCCGTCTAGCTCTGACGTCATTGGCAGTTGCCGAGCGTGCGGAGGTGAACCGGAAGCGGGCCAGTTTGGCGGCACGCACGATGAGGGAAGGGGTATAAAGGTATGAACACACTGTATGTTTCTTTATGTCCTGATGACGAGTTGTTATTAAAACTTGAAATGTTGACTGCTAGTGACTGGAGTGAGACCTTTCTTTGAAGTCCGGAGAGTGACACTGCTTTTCATTACTATCCATTTTCTTCAGTGAGCACCACGGCCAGAGAACGCTGTTTTGGGAGTGCCTGCACTACATGGAACTGTATGTTATATTAGCACCAGAGGCTTGCCACCTCCTGATGCTTTATTCTTTGCATGAGCACCCCACATTGTTTTACTCTGCATCTCTCATCAGTGCCACGCATACTACCACTGATTAACAACTTGTCTGTGTTCATACACAGTGGAAGAGTGGTTTTTAACTTCACTGTTTGAATTTGTGTCACTATATCTCAGTGCCAGCTTTACATTTTGATGAACATGTTGCAAACCACTGCCAATACTGACACAGGAGGCTTTCATAGACTTAATCTACCCATAGGGGAAACACTATCTTTTACTGATAGTGAAAGTGAGGCAGTATGGTTTAGCGAGAGGCTATTAGATGAGAGCGGAGAACTCACTCCTGAGGAAATATATCACACACTGTTAAAACTAAAGAAAAAGGAAACAAACTTTTTACTCCATGGTATCACATTATCTGAGTATCACCGCGAAAAAAAGATACCAAGGGGTTTCAGGGTAAAAAATGTACCGACTATTGGCAGATTTAATAATGAATTCTGCCGTTGTTAGGTTGCCGTGCTTAATAAATGTGCCTTTGACCTTATGACATTGGTCATAGAGGAAGCAGCACGTGAATTAACCAAGTATAAACAGAAAATCAAAGAGTTTGAACAACTGCATTTAAATACCCTGGTCAAAGATGTTCCTAATCAGTGGTGTGATAAACTCACCCAGCAATTAGCACTATACAAAAAGGATCTAGTTAATTTTAAAAAGGACAAATTTGAGAAATTCAACAGAGACTATTCTGAACAACATGTCTACAGATGGTTGACAGGATCCAATGTAGAAAGGGGCAAATCTCGGTACTTCATGACTCGCAGTCAACATTTTAACTTGGATGCACAATCTTCAAGTGAAGCCTGCTCCTCATCTGGTGATGATAATCAACTGCCATCGGTAATCCTCAAAACTCCCGCAGACCCCCTTTAGGGGTAAATACTCGAGCAGGACGCGGTCAAGGTGGAGCAGTACTAGGCGCGGTGGACAATGCCGCTGGAATAGACAAGAGAGGCAGGAACAGAGCCTACAAGAAATGAATACAGTCTTCAACTTGTCCTCTAGAATCTTCGCGGATACTGAGATGAAGGTCCTTAATAAGGGACTTAGCTTCATACCAACTACTCCTTTTGACAGCTTTGAGTGGAAGGTGGAGCAACATTTGTTATGCAGACAATTGAAATTGAAAGAATTTTTTGGAACTATGGACACCATGATTCCAGATATACAAGACATGAGATTTAGAAAAAAATCCCAATTTGATCCGGTGTCTAATAATGTGGCCATACAAAGTTTCATGAGAGCTCTTGATGTACAAGTCACAGAAACTGTCAACAACCAGACGGGTCATATTAGATATAATCTAACATGTGAGGAACGGAGTGCTCTTACTAATTTCAGTTCATACTCGGATGTTGTGTATCGACCAGCAGATGAAGGCGGAGGCCTCGTCATACAGGACCATAACCAGTATAGAGAGACAATTAGCTGATGAGATGGTGTACATCAAACTGGACAGTAATCCTACTATTGAATCTAAAGGAGAGTTGGACATGATTCTTAATACAGCAGTGTCTAATAAAATTATTAATAGTGAAACCTGTGAATTCCTTAAAACTGAGTACCCTAGGGTCCCGTTACTTTACAGTGTCCCTAAGATACATAAGAATTTGGACAGACCACCTGGTCATCCAATTATTACCACAAGGGATTCGTTGCTCAGTCCTATATCGGAGTATCTTGATCATTACCTTCAGCCGTGTGTACAGGCTGAGAATACCTATCTTAAAGATACTACAATGTTGCTAAATAAGCTTCAAGATCTACATGATCTTCCAACTAATATGTGGATGTGTACTTTAGATATTACCAGCCTGTACACCAATATACCGCATAGGGAAGGCATCAGGGCCACTTTCGATCTTCTAAATAACAATGAAAAAACTCTAGTGTCTGCGCCTAAAATCACTTGACCATAAAAACAAACCAGAAATGTAACATATATTATATTTATTTGCAATATCAATAAACCTGTTAGAACTGCAGCTCCTCAGGACATAAAATTTTTTAAAATTGCAGTGATACAATATACCACTCTTACACCTAAATAAAATAAGAATGAAATAAAAAGAGCTAATAAAATATATGAGTTCCTTTAGTGGATGACAAAGTTCCTCTAGATGCTGATGACTGGGTGTAATGATTCAATATAAATTGCAAGTACTTTTTCCCAGTAGCAGAGTTATCCATATCTCCTTATGCAAGAAAGGCCACTCACCGCTGATATAATGAAGTCCCAAATGAACCAACTAAGCGGGTGGACATATACAATTGTTAATGGGAGTGCAGCCAACAAGACATTCCACAGGGGCAACAGTCGGCAATAGGAATTCAGCCTACCCGTAGCGAGAGTCTCCAGACTCAGGGCTGGTTGTCACAGTGTCGGAGGGTGAATCCCGTGAAGAAGGTGATGATTCAATATAAATAGCAAGTACTTTTTCCCAGTAGCAGAGTTATCTGTATCTCAGTATGCAAGAAAGGCCACTCACCGCTGATATAATAATGTCCCAAATGAACCAACTAAGCAGGTGGACATATACAATTGTTAATGGGAGCCCGGCCAACAAGACATTCCACAGGGGCAACAGTCGGCAATAGGAATTCAGCCTACCCGTAGCGAGAGTCTCCAGACTCAGGGCTGGTTGTCACAGTGTCGGAGGGTGAATCCCGTGAAGAAGGTGATGCCTGTCACCTGCGGACAACAGGGGGCAAGGAGCAGTGATGTGAACTCCGGTACCCGGGATCAGCTGAAAAATGTAAGCGGTGCTATCAGCAGGGGAAGCCGCAGGGTGGAGGATGAAAGCCGCGAAGTCCGCAATGGTCTGTATCCGGGATGCACACTCCAGTGTGTTCAATCTCCCACAGCGGCAAAGGTCCGTCTGGATATGAGGCAGCAGTTCAGGATAAAAGGTCAACACCTTGACGCGTTTCTCCTCATTAACTGAGGTTTTTCAAAAGGCAAGATAGATCTCTCCTTCTTGGGAGGAGATTATAAATGCACAATTACCAATAGCAGACTTTCAAATCAAGCTGAACACAATTAATCAATTTACAATATTTTTTTATGTTCTGAACATAGAATATATAAAACAATACTTGCTGGTTTGTTTGTTCAAAGGTTCAATTACTCAGTAAGGGTACTCAGAATAAAAAAGCATTAATGAATATATATAAAAAATATATATAAACTACATTAAAAAATTTTTTATTTGAACCGAAAAACTAAAAAAATATATATATATATATGATAATAATATTGAAACAAAAAATAAAAAATGAAAAATAAATAAATAGATATATTTCTGATGGCAACAGATATTCAAAACAAACAGAAAGACATATAAATATATAAATATAATAAATAAATGAATAAAAGGAGACCAAGATTAAATTAATCCCCATACTATAAATTATTAAACAAATGAACAAATAGCTAAACTCACACATATTGACCTATTAAGACATGAATACTTCTAATACATTACTACCAGGAGCAATAGAAATCAATAACATGGAGAAAAAAACCCTTTACCAATAAGGGAAAGGTTAACCAATCTTCATACTAATAAGTACCACACTCGATAATCCAGTCACAGAGCAAAGTTTCATACAAAAAAAGGAGGGAGGGGGAAAAAGATGAAAGACAGTGATCTATACATTCAGGAAGAATGACCCATAAAAAATACCTAGAAATCTAGATCAACTATTTCATTCAGTCCATCCGGGACTAACATCCGCAGAGTGTGTATCCAAAAGGCCTCAAGTACACACAACCTGCGGAACCTATCTCCTCCCCTAACTGAAGGGGGAATATGTTCAATACCCACTACTGTTAAGGACTTGGGATCCCTGGAGTGTTGTGATGCAAAGTGTCTGGAGACACTGTGATTACTGAAACCATTCAAAACATTGCTACGATGTTCCAGGAAACTAGTTTGAAGAGATCTGGTTGTTCTCCCTACACAGCTAAGATGACACGGACATTGTAACATATAAATTACATATGAGCTTTTACAATTGATGAAAGACCTAATAGTGTATTCAATAGCAGATAATGAAGAAGAAAATGAAGTGCTTCTATGTTTAATGTGTCCACATGTTAGACAACGTGTGCTCCCACACTTGAAGCACCCATTAATTTTGGATAGCCACCTTAAAGATTCAGGTCGTGAACTGGAAACCCTACTCTTATTATGAAAATAACTAGGGGCCAAAATTCTATTTAAATTATCAGCCTTCTTAAACACTACTGTGGGTTTGGTTTCCAATTCATTCCTCGGTAGTGGATCCAAAAGTAACATATTATAATTTTTAGTAAAGATCTTACGTGTCTGAGACGAACAGCTATTATATTTTGAAATAAAAAGACTGGATTTATCTACAGCAAAGGCAGATTTCTTTCTAACAGAAGGTTTCAACAATATATCCCGATCAATTTCTTCCATAGATCTCCAAGCTTCCTTTAATAGAGATTCAGGATAATTTTTATTTTTGAAAACCTCCATCAGTTGGGTGGCCTGTGTGGTGAAAACATCCCTAGATGAACAGTTGCGACGTAATCTTCTGAATTGGCCTGATGGAATATTCTCAAGCCAATTCCGGCAGTGGTTACTAGTGTAGTCTATACAATTATTTGTATCAACATCTTTCTGAAAGGTGCTAGTTTGAATGATATCCTCAATGACATTAAGTCTGATATCCAAAAATGTGATCGTAGAGGAATGAAAAGTGCTCGTGAAAGTCAAATTATAATCATTCTGATTTAAATGATCCAAAAAACTTAAAATAGAGTGTTCATCACCATCCCATATGAAAAATAAATCATCAATAAATCGCTTGTAAAGGACCAGGTTCGCACCGAATTCACCACCCCAGATGAGCCGCTCCTCTAAGTGGCCCATATAAAGGTTCGCGTAACTCAGCACGAACCGGGTCCCCATTGCTGTGCCTGTGCACTGTAAATAGTGTACCTGATCAAAAACAAAATTATTGTGAGTATAAAGTGAATACAATCTAAAATAAATTGACAATGTGACCTTTCAATCTTATCATCCAAATGTAAAAATTATTCCACAACTTCAATACCTCTAACATGGGGGATGTTGGTATATAATGCACTGACGTTACACGTCAAAAATTTGTAGTGTGGCAACCATTTAATATTGGAGATAGAGTTTAAGAAATCAGTGGTGTCTTTCAGATATGATTTAAGAAAAACAACTTGTGGCTGTAAAAAGTGATCAACATAAAAAGAAAGATTAGCAGTTAAAGAACCTACACCAGAAATAATAGGACAACCCGGTGGATTGTGTAAAGTTTTATGGATTTTGGGTAAATGATAATACGTGGGGGTGACAGGGTGTGCAGAAAACAAAAACTCAAATTCCCTCTTAGAAATTATCCCATTTAACAGGGCATCATCCAAAAGCACCTTTAATTCCTCCTGAAAAAGATTAGTCGGATCAGATTCCAAGATGATATAGAAAGATGTATCAGAGAGTTGCCGCATAGCTTCTCTCACATAATCATCTGTATTTTGAACTACCACTGCACCACCTTTATCTGCCATCTTAATGATGACTTCAGAATCCGCAGTAATGCCTTCCTTTCATTCACAGAAAGATAATTTTTATAACGGAAGGTATACTGCTCTCTTTCACATTACTCTAAATTCATCAAGAGTCTGTTTATAAAATGTGTCAATACATGAATTTTTGTATTGCACTGGATAAAATTGAGATATGTTGGTGAATTTAGAGAGAGCGCCTGACTGCTTTACATCATAAATTTTACCCGGAATATCTGTAAGAAACTCTTCATCATACAGAGACTCCAAAATTGATAAGGCTGATTCATCCCCACTATCCAATACAATGGGAGAAGCTGCTTGCTTAGATTTCTTTAATTTTTGCATTGCAAAATACCTTTTCCGGCAAATATTACAAATAAACCGATTTAACTCAACAAAAAGATCAAAAAAATTTGGTTTAGATGAAGGTGCAAAATTGAAACCTCTCATGAGTAATCTCATTTGGTCATTAGTCAATTGCTTAGATGATAAATTAAAAAGACACTTAGCACTTATTGCACTATTTTGTTTCTGGGATTTTTTTTCTTTTTGAAACCACTCTTCTTTTTGGAGTATCTATTCTTAATGGGTTGAATCGGTTCTGTATGAAAGTTTTGTGTGCTAACGAATTATTTAGATCCCTCCCCCTGTGGGACTGAAAAAACTGCTGTTTCCCACTAGGTTGATTAAATATTTTGGGTCTCACAGAGACTCCTCCTATTGATGGAGTAAAGGAAAAATTCCCTTTACTAGATTCACCTCCTTTGGGAGAGGTAATCACATTGCTATGCGCACGAGCAACTTCCTTGTGCTTCTTATAAGAATGCGACCTATCTCTATATATACGTTCCTCTAGATGCTGATGACTGGGTGCAATGATTCAATATATATTATATATATTTATATAATAGATATTATATATTTATATTGAATCATTACACCCAGTCATCAGCATCTAGAGGAACTTTGTCATCCACTAAAGGAACTCATATATTTTATTAGCTCTTTTTATTTCATTCTTATTTTATTTAGGTGTAAGAGTGGTATATTGTATCACTGCATTGTTATAAAATTTTATGTCCTGAGGAGCTGCAGTTCTAACAGGTTTATTGATATTGCAAATAAATATAATATATGTTACATTTCTGGTTTGTTTTTCTGGTCAAGTGATTTTAGGCGCAGACACTAGAGTTTTTTCATTTTGGTCTTTTTTGGGGGAATTTTAGGCAGACATCCCCTTGTATCAGCTACCTATAACTCACTGTTGAATTCCTGTCGTTATATATCAGCGCTCCACCTTTTTTGTATCATTTGCATTTTTTTCTGCTTAGTGGTAGCTGCTATATATTTCGACGGTGATTTTTTAATTAATTGTAATCAATTTGGTTTGGGTACTCAGTATGTCTCTTAATTGTTGTAATGAGAAAATTAGAAGGAGACAGGATTATTTTAATGATCCAGGTTTTAGTAATGTTGTTAATGAGAATGAAGATCTATTCAGGTCCTTTTTCAAATTGGAAGATTTGTTGAAAATAGAAACTAGACATTGGTTAGATATGTGTACGTTGGAAAAATATATCTCCAATAATATTATACCTAGAGGACTTAGAGTATTTAAATGGTCCTCATTTCAGGATGATCCTGATTTTGGTCAAAAATGGGATCAAATATTAGATCTTTGTTCTATATCTTTGATGAAGTTATTAGTTATATATAGGAAACAGAAAGTGAAAGAAACAGTTGTAGACATAGAAAAAGAAAGAGCCCTATTAGAAGCCCTGAAAGATCATCCACTTTTTACAGAAAGGGATATCTTAGTTAATCAAAGAGTAGAAAAATTTGAAAGAGATTTCATTGATAGGAAAAATGGGAAATATTTAAGAGATCAGAAAGACTATACAAATGGTAAGGTGAGAACCTATAATAAAAGTGATTTCAATGGAAGAAAGAAAAGAGTTGTATATATAGAGATAGATTGCATTCTTATAAGAAGCACAAGGAAGTTGCTTGTGCGCATAGCAATGTGATTACCTCTCCCAAAGGAGGTGACTCTAGTAAAGGGAATTTTTCCTTTACTCCATCAATAGGAGGAGTCTCTGTGAGACCCAAAATATTTAACCAACCTAGAGGGAATCAGCAGTTTTTTCAGTCCCACAGGGAGAGGGATCTAAATAATTCGGTAGCACACAAAACATTGATACAGAACCGATTCAACCCATTAAGAATAGATACTCCAAAAAGAAGAAGTTCAGAACTAGAGGTGTCCGAGGAGGACGAGTGGTTTCAAAAAGAAAAAAATTCCAGAAACAAAATAGTGCAATAAGTGCTAAGTGTCTTTTTAAGTTATCATCTAAGCAATTGACTAATGACCAAACGAGATTACTCATGAGAGGTCTAAATTTTGTACCTTAATCTAAACCCAAATTTTTTGATCTTTTTGTTGAGTTAAATCGGTTTATTCGTAATCTTTGCCATAAAAAGTATTTTGCAATTCAAAAATTAAAGAAATCTAAGCAAGCTGCTTCTCCCATTGTATTGGATAGTGGGGGTGAATCAGCCTTATCCATTTTGGAGTCTCTGTGTGATGAAGAGTTTCTTACAGATATTCCGGGTAAAATTTATGATGTAAAGCAGTCAGGCTCTCTCTCTAAATTCACCAACATATCTCAATTTTATCCAGTGCAATACAAAAATTCATGTATTGACACATTTTATAAACAGACTTTTGATGAATTTAGATTAATGTGTGAAAGAGAGCAGTATACCTTCCGTTATAAAAATAATCTTTCTGTGAATGAAAGGAAGGCATTGAAGGAACTTACTGCAGATTCTGAAGTCATCATTAAGATGGCGGATAAAGGTGGTGCAGTGGTAGTTCAAAATACAGATGATTATGTGAGAGAAGCTATGCGGCAACTCTCTGATACATCTTTCTATATCATCTTGGAATCTGATCCGACTAATCTTTTTCAGGAGGAATTAAAGGTGCTTTTGGATGATGCCCTGTTAAATGGGATAATTTCTAAGAGGGAATTTGAGTTTTTGTTTTCTGCACACCCTGTCACCCCCAGGTATTATCATTTACCCAAAATCCATAAAACTTTACACAATCCACCGGGTTGTCCTATTATTTCTGGTGTAGGTTCTTTAACTGCTAATCTTTCTTTTTATGTTGATCACTTTTTACAGCCACAAGTTGTTTTTCTTAAATCATATCTGAAAGACACCACTGATTTCTTAAACTCTATCTCCAATATTAAATGGTTGCCACACTACAAATTTTTGACGTGTGACATCAGCGCATTATATACCAACATCCCCCATGTGAGAGGTATTGAAGTTGTGGAATAATTTTTACATTTGGATGATAAGATTGAAAGGTCACATTGTCAATTTATTTTAGATTGTATTCACTTTATACTCACAATAATTTTGTTTTTGATCAGGTACACTATTTACAGTGCACAGGCACAGCAATGGGGACCCGGTTCGTGCTGAGTTTCGCAAACCTTTATTTGGGCCACTTAGAGGAGCGGCTCATCTGGGGTGACGAATTCGGCGCAAACCTGGTCCTTTATAAGCGATTTATTGATGATTTATTTTTCATATGGGATGGTGATGAACACTCTATTTTAAGTTTTTTGGAACAATTCAATCAGAATGATTATAATTTGACTTTCACGAGCACTTTTCATTCCTCTACGATCACATTTTTGGATATCAGACTTAATGTCGTTGAGGATATCATTCAATCTAGCACCTTTAAGAAAGATGTTGATACAAATAATTATATAGACTACACTAGTAACCACTGCCGGAATTGGCTTGAGAATATTCCATCAGGCCATTTCAGAAGATTACGTCGCAACTGTTCATCTAGGGATGTTTTCACCACACAGGCCACCCAACTGATGGAGATTTTCAAAAATAAAAATTATCCCGAACCTCTATTAAAGGAAGCTTGGAGATCTATGGAAGAAATTGATCGGGATATATTGTTGAAACCTTCTGTTAGAAAGAAATCTGCCTTTGCTGTAGATAAATCCAGTCTTTTTATTTCAAAATATAACAGCTGTTCATCTCAGATACGTAAGATCTTTACTAAAAATTATAATATGTTACTTTTGGATCCACTACTGAGGAATGAATTGGAAACCAAACCCACAGTAGTGTTTAAGAAGGCCGATAATTTAAATAGAATTTTGGCCCCTAGTTATTTTCATAATAAGAGTAGGGTTTCCAGTTCACGACCTGAATCTTTAAGGTGGCTATCCAAAATTAATGGGTGCTTCAAGTGTGGGAGCACACGTTGTCTAACATGTGGACACATTAAACATAGAAGCACTTCATTTTCTTCATCATTATCTGCTATTGAATACACTATTAGGTCTTTCATCAATTGTAAAAGCTCATATGTCATTTATATGTTACAATGTCCGTGTCATCTTAGCTATGTATGGAGAACAACCAGATCTCTTCAAACTAGGTTCCTGGAACATCGTAGCAATGTTTTGAATGGTTTCAGTAATCACAGTGTCTCCAGACACTTTGCATCACAACACTCCAGGGATCCCAAGTCCTTAACAGTAGTGGGTATTGAACATATTCCCCCTTCAGTTAGGGGAGGAGATAGGTTCCGCAGGTTGTGTGTACTTGAGGCCTTTTGGATACACACTCTGCGGATGTTAGTCCCGGATGGACTGAATGAAATAGTTGATCTAGATTTCTAGGTATTTTTTATGGGTCATTCTTCCTGAATGTATAGATCACTGTCTTTCATCTTTTTCCCCCTCCCTCCTTTTTTTGTATGAAACTTTGCTCTGTGACTGGATTATCGAGTGTGGTACTTATTAGTATGAAGATTGGTTAACCTTTCCCTTATTGGTAAAGGGTTTTTTACTCCATGTTATTGATTTCTATTGCTCCTGGTAGTAATGTATTAGAAGTATTCATGTCTTAATAGGTCAATATGTGTGAGTTTAGCTATTTGTTAATTTGTTTAAGAATTTATAGTATGGGGATTCATTTAATCTTGGTCTCCTTTTATTAATTTATTTATTATATTTATATGTCTTTCTGTTCATTTTGAATATCTGTTGCCATCAGAAATGTATCTATTTATTTATTTTTCATTTTTTATGTTTTATTTTTTGTTTCAATATTATTATCATATATATATATATATATATATATAAAATGAACAAAGGGGGTGCACTCACCAGTCTTCTAAAATTAGTTGTAAAGCTCCGACGTTTCGGTCCTAGCCATGGACCTTTGTCAAGGTACCTTGACAAAGGTCCATGGCTAGGACTGAAACGTCGGAGCTTTACTATGATGCTGTAAATTTTTTTTAAAAAGATGAAATAAAAACTCATTTTAGAAGACTGGTGAGTGCACCTCCTTTGTTCATTTTTTGTATGCAGGGATACGGGTGATCCCATTTGGGTGGCTACCCCAGCAATTGGATTTTAAGACGTGAGTGTGGACTAATACTGGACTTATATATATATATATATATATATATATATATTTATTTATTTTTTTAGTTTTTTGGTTCAAATAATTTTTTTTTTAATATAGTTTAAATATATTTTTTAGGTATATTCATTAATGCTTTTTTATTCTGAGTACCCTTACTGAGTAATTGAACCTTTGACCAAACAAACCAGAAAGTATTGTTTTATATATTCTATGTTCAGAACATATAAAAAAGTTGTTAATTGATTAATTGTGTTCAGCTTGATTTGAAAGTCTGCTATTGGTAATTGTGCATTTATAATCTCCTCCCAAGAAGGAGAGATCTATCTTGCCTTTTGAAAAAACCTCAGTTAATGAGGAGAAATGCGTCAAGGTGTTTACCTTTTATCCTGAACTGCTGCCTCATACCCAGACGGACCTTTGCCGCTGTGGGAGATTGAACACACTGGAGTGTGCATCCCAGATACAGACCATTGCGGACTTCGCGGCTTTCATCCTCCACCCTGTGGCTTCCCCCTTTTTCAGCTGATCCCGGGTACCGGAGTTCACATCACCGCTCCTTGCCCCCTGTTGTCCGCAGGTGACAGACATCACCTTCTTCACGGGATTCACCCTCCGACACTGTGACAACCAGCCCTGAGTCTGGAGACTCTCGCTACAGGTAGGCTGAATTCCTATTGCTGACTGTTGCCCCTGTGGAATGTCTTGTTGGCCGGGCTCCCATTAACAATTGTATATGTCCACCCGCTTAGTTGGTTTATTTAGGACTTCATTATATCAGCGGTGAGTGGCCTTTCTTGCATAAGGAGATACGGATAACTCTGCTACTGCGAAAAAGTACTTGCTATTTATATTGAATCATTACACCCAGTCATCAGCATCTAGAGGAACTTTTTCATCCACTAAAGGAACTCATATATTTTATTAGCTCTTTTTATTTCATTCTTATTTTATTTAGGTGTAAGAGTGGTATATTGTATCACCCCATTGTTATAAAATTTTATTTCCTGAGGAGCTGCAGTTCTAACAGGTTTATAGATATTGCAAATAAATATAATATATCTTACATTTCTGGTTTGTTTTTATGGTCAAGTGATTTTAGGCGCAGACACTAGAGTTTTTTCATTTTGGTCTTTTTTGGGGGAATTTTAGGCAGACATCCCCTTGTGTCAGCTGCCTATACCTCGCTGTTGAATTCCTGTCATTATATATCAGCGCTCCACCTTTTTTGTATCATTTCTAAATAACAATACCTTATATACTTGCCCAGATTTAAATTTCTTTTTGACACTTTTGGAGCAGGTTCTATGTAAAAACTACTTCTATTTTAATGGTCAATTCTATTTGAAATGTACCGGATGGGCTATGGTGTTCACATGTAGAACCGGCGTATGCAAATACATACATGTTCGCCATTGAATAGATTTCTTCTTTAATAGGGAGGTAAGGGATAGAATTATCTTTTACTGTCGCTATATAGATGATGTATTACTGTTCTGGCAGGGAGACTATGATGGTTTTGTCAGCTTGATGCAAAATATTAATAATAGGGAGAGCCCCATCAAATTTACTTTTCATCTTAGTTTAGAACAGGTTAACTACCTTGATGTTACTATTAAGAGGGAAAATGGTAAATTGAATACCTATATCTTCTCTAAACCAACAGACCGCAACACACTCCTTATAGCTTCAAGTCACCATCCAAGAGCCACTAAAAGGAGTTTACCCTTCTCGCAATTGGTTAGGGTCAAAAGCATAACTAGTAACCAAGAGAAACTGGATGAAGATCTTAATAGGATGTGTACTAAGTTTAAAAATAGAGGCTACACATCTGAGAATCTGAGACAAAGAGTGGATGCACTCAGTAGAACAGATCTACTAAAAAAGAGTGTCAAAGAGAAGGCTAATACAAAAATACATTGGCCACGCAGATACACGCTGGCTAATAGTATCATTAATCAGACCACACGGAATCTATGGCCTATTATTCAACAAGATAGAGAACTTAAAAGCCTCAAACGAACTAGGATACTCTCGTGTCTTAAAAGAGGCAAAAACCTTAGGGACCATTTGGTCAAATCTGATATTACTGAGCTTGTTAATACATCAAGAAATATCCAAAGAAAAAGTGGTGGTTGCCACAAATGTACTGGTTGCATCACATGCAGCCATATGATTTGTGGTAAATATTTCACACACCCACACATGGGTAGAAAGTATAATATAAGATTTCCATTAACTTGCTCTAGGTCCTATGTTGTATATTTGATCAAGTGCCCATGTGGCCTTTATTATGTAGGCAAGACCATCTGTTCATTTAAGTAGCGGATGGCCTTGCATAGATCTGCTATAACAACCTGTGGCCCGTCATTTTGTTGAGAACAAACATAATATGGCTAATTTCTGACATATGATAATTGATCAAGTCCCTGAAACCCCCCGTGAGGGTGATCGACGCAAAACTCTATTGTGTTTGGAAGCAAGGTGGATATATATATGTTGGATACGGTCAAGCCAAAAGGTTTAAATGACCATTTATCACTTACCTCATTTGTTTGATTAGGTTCATCTTAATCTCCAGCATATATATTTATTTGTAATTCTCATATATGCCCTTTAAATTCACTGCCATACAGATATGTATTGAGTGCTTTGACATGGTTAAACTTTTTTGTTATGCTAAGCCAACAAGAAAGGCTCTCTATAGCATTAGATGATTGGTGATATAGATTACCCTACTGCTAACTAGTGTTTGTCTCATTCTGTGGCTGTTTTTTCCTCTCTGTGAGTATTTTCCGTAGCCTAGATGGATACTCTAGTACATGTATCAATTGTTTACTTGCTATTTATATATTAGTGATGAATCACTTATCTATGTTATTTGACTGATTATATGCATGTCTGATTACTACGATGCTGTAAGTACTGGGCCTGAGATGTTTGATATTTATTGCACTTGTATCTTTTAACTTTTGTAATTTGTATTATATGTGTGTACTACATACGCATACACACGTGGTTTTGTTGACATTGTGTTAGTTGCCCTGACGACACTCCGTCTAGCTCTGACGTCATCGGCAGTTGCCGAGCGTGCGGAGGTGAGCTGGAGGTGGGCCAGTTTGGTGGCACGCGCGATGAGGGAAGGGGTATAAAGGTATGAACACACTGTATGTTTCTTTATGTCCTGATGACGAGTTGTTATTAAAACTCGAAACGTTGACTGCTAGTGGCTGGAGTGAGACCTTTCTTTCAAGTCCGGAGAGTGACACTGCTTTGCATTACTATATATATATATATATATATATATATATATATATATATATATATATATAATAAGGGCATAGCTCATTTGTAAAAAAATTTATTCTCCCTAGAGAATTCCAGAGGGAGGAAGGGGAGCATGGTGTTTAAAAGGCTACACCTCAAAAGCTATAGGAAGTACCAAGCTAAAATTTTGCATGTAAAAAAGTAGAAGTGTCATTCGGTGCTGCATGGCAAATTTCATGGCTAAATAATAAAACATGAGGATTTGGGAACAATCTAAAGTTCCAACTGTCAGTTTTTTCTGACACTCTCAGTTAGGACCACTTTTCTGCTGTTCTCTATGGGGGATTATTGGGCAAGGCATAATTCAGGGTAGGGGTTTCTTTTACTGTTCCAGGGTAGGGCCTTTTGGGGTTCAGGTAATTGAGAAAGTTGGAGTTTTTAAACTATTACGTCACAATTGTGCCATTGTGCCATTATAGAGATAGGAAGCCTCAATTTGTTGGGCAGCCTCAGTACGTGCCTTCAGTAGGTTTACTCACTGTGGCTTCACTTGGGTGCTCCAAGATGGCTGTCCAGAGTGGGTGGTAGTGGTGGTTGGACCAGGGGGAAAAAAGTGGGTGTTAGCTGCAGCCGGGACCAGGGTGGGCGTTAGCAGTGGCGGTATGGTCAGCAGTGAGGTCTGCAGGACCCGGCGGCAGTGGCAGACAGATGCAGCATGTGTGTGATAAAAATTGTGTGATAAAAATAAACACAGATGCTGGCCTTTATTCTACGCAACCAGCACTGGGCTTTGAGCCGGTCCTGGTTTTGGAAATACAGGGGAAATGCATAGGATGCCCCTGTATTTACCAGAACCATCACCAGACCATTTCTAGCAGGGGGGTAGTGCCACAGCCAGGGGAGCCCTATCACCGGGTCCCCCAGATGAAGCATTACCCCTGACCGCTAGTCAACCCAGGCCTGGTATCCCTGGGGTGCTGGGGAACCCCCAATAAAGTGGTCCCCCTTTCCAGGACACCCTAGGCCCAGTCTGGTGGGTGCCAGGTTGATTGTGAATAGTGTGGTGCATTTGTTAATAGTAAAAATATTGTCTTTTGCTGTGGAACTGCAGAACCCAGCAAGTCTCCCCCGCACGCTGGTACTTCAAGAACCACAAGTACCAGCAAATGGGGCATTACTGGCCCGCTGGTACCTGTATTTCCACAACAAAATAAATATTAAAATAAACACAAAACACACACCATTGAAAGTAACATTTTATTAAAACACACACATGCACACACTATCTCCCATACTCATCTATGTATCCCTAAAGCCAATCAGGTCCACTTGTCCAAGTAAATAATCCATAGGGTACCTGTAATATAAAAATCCATACTCACCTCCTCTTATGTGTGGATCAGTTCATCTTCGTTCCATGTAGCATTCCCGGTCTTGGCAACAAAACAGAATGCAATACCCAGACCCATGAACATTAGTACTCTCCACTAAGGACAGTACTACCCGAATGTTGGCTTCGCAGTGGGATTTCACTATAGAAATCCCAGTGCGCAGCACTCATTGGCTGAGAGAGGCGAGCCAATGAGTGATTTTCACCATTGATTTCAATGGTGAGAACTGCAAAAGTAACTTAAGGTTACTTTCGTGCCCATTTCAAAAATAGCACCTCGGCTCCATTTTTAATTTTAAATATGGCCGCCACGAGTCAATCACGGCTCGTGGTATCATAGCATCTCCCCTCTCGGCTGGCTTATATAAGCCAGCACAAAAACACTGCATGGAAGTCCGTCAGCTGGGAGGTAGCTGAGAAGAGCTGCAGAAGAAAGAAGGTGCTGGGGAAGTCCTGGATGGGTGGCACACTCCAGATAAAGATGCCATGGAAGTCCTGGGGGAGGTGGCAGCCATGTAAAAACGCTTAAAGGCTGCTGCCCCCCAGATGAAGGTGCATGGAAATAAAATATAAAAACAATCGGTGTTCTTGTTTTATTTTAATATTTATTTTCAAGGGATACTATAGGTACCAGCGGGCACTTGATTACCCACTTGCTGGTACTTGTGGTTCTCCAAGTACCAGCATGCTGGGGAGGCCTGCTGGGACCTGTAGTCCCACTGCAAAAGACAATATTTTAACCTTCATATGCACCACACTACACTATCAACCCGGCACCTACTGGGCAGGGGTTCCGGGGATAGCCCCGGGCTATAAGTCCAAGCCTGGAGAGGGGAACCCCTTTATCTGGGGGGTCCCCAACTTCCCAGGGATCCCTAGCCTTGGCTGACTAGCGATCAGGGGTGATGCTTTGGCTGGGGGACCCGGTGAATGGGCTCCCCTGGCTGTGGCATTACCCCTCCACCAGAAAAAGTTTGGTGCTGGTTCTGATTAATACAGGGGGACCCTACACATTTTTCCCCTGTATTTCCAGAACCAGGACCAGCTCAGAGCCCAGTGATAGTTGCGCTTAATACAGGTGACCCCTACATCGTTTGTCCCCTGTATTTTGGCAACCAGGACTGGTTCTGAAAAGCCCAGTGCTGGTTGTGTCTCATACGGGGACCCCAACGTCATTTGTCCCCAGTATATAGTGCAACCAGGACTGGGTCTCCACAGCCCGGAGCTGGCTGTTCCTTTGGTGATGGGCCACGTGTTTTTGTTTTTTAAATATACTTTTATTCATTGTTTTAACACAGATGCATGGATGGATCTCACTGATCCATCCATATATTTGTGTCTTATTTATTTATTTATTTTTTACAGGTGCAAGCCACACGGATCGCACTGATCCATGCGTGCATCTCAGAATCATTTATTTTACACAGATGCCTGCATCATGGATCTCACTGGTCTGAGGCCCTGATTCAGAGCCGGACGCTCTGAAAGAGTGCTTGCTCTGAATCAGGGCCGTCCCTCTGAATTTAAGAGTGGCCTCCTGGCCGCTCGCATAGCTGTGGGTGACCACCCACAGCTATAGTGAGCGGCCAAATTGATGGTCGCAATGGTCAAGACATCGCAACCATCGGGCTTGCGACGAGACCCTTGTGGTAGGGTCTCATTGCCGCAAGCCCTGGAGCCCTCAGAGCCAAAAGCACTCCCACTGACATCACTTGTGATGTCGGTGGAGCCGGTCCCAGATGGTAGGCGTTCCCATGGGAATGCCTGTGTCTGGGCAGCCACGCCCACCAAAGGGGGCGTTCTGTCACTCACCATCGACAGCACACCCCCTTTGGTGCGAGACCCATAACGACGGCTTGGCCGTCGTTATTCGGGTCTCGCGCATGCGCACAACGGAGCCACCTCCGTCGTGCGCATGTGCACTTGTCCAACATCGACCCGCTTGCGAGCGCTCAGCGCTCATGAGCGTGTCTGAATTAGGCCCTGTGTATGCAGTCAGTTATCTTTAGATCTTGCATGATAGTTCCTAAGTCAAAATGTGCTGGTTAAGCACCATATTGTGTCCTAGAAGAGAGTGGCATGGACATGGGAAGACAGAGCCGTGCAGATACGGAAATACAGATTAGCAGAAATAGGAAAACACACAATAGTAGGGATTGGGGAAGACAGATTAGTGTGGATGGGTAGGAAGACAGAGTAGTGCGGGTGGGGGGAGGAGACAGAGTTGCACAGTTGGGAGGGGACAGAGTGGTGCATATGGAGGAAGAAAGAGTGCCACAGAGTAAAGGAAGACAGTGGCGTGGCTTAGGGGAAGACAGTGGTACCGAAGGAAAACAGAGTGGCACGGATGCAGGGCAGTGCAGATGGAGAAAGACAGATTGGTGCAGATGAGAGAACACAGACTACCATAGTTCGGAGACCACACAGCAGTAGGGATTGGGGAGGACAGATTGGTGTGGATGGTGAGGAAGACAGAGTGGTGCGGGTGGTGGGGGGAGACAGAGTTGCATGGTTGGGGAACCAGAGTAGTGCAGATGGAGGAAGAAAGAGTGCCACAGATGAGAGAAAGACAGCAACATGGCTGTGGAGAAGGATGCAGGGCGGTGCAGCTGGGGAAAAACATTGGTGTGGATGAGGGAACACAGACTATCACAGTTGGGAGACCACACAGCAGTAGGGATTGGGGAATATATAGCAGCATGGAGGCATATAGGGGAAAAAATTGTACATGCATAGACAGAGTATGATATTTTAAAAAATAAGGGAGCTGAACGTGTATTCTAAATGATATAAATGTATGCAGTGAGAAGGATTTTGGAAGCCAGTGAGATTGTTTTGGTGATCAAATTGGAAGATTGTGGGCACTGAGTGGGATGTATGAGCCACATAACTGCTCAAACCTCAGTTGAATAGACTGCATGTGTATATTCCAATGAGCACACAATTCTGTGAATTAGCAACTCCACCATTTAGTGAGTGACAGCAATCTCATTCTGTGAGAGTTATCTCATCTGCAGTTAACCACAGGGTGTGATTGCATACCATATCTGTATTGCACAAGGAACACGTCCATTAAGGCATCAGCCTTAATGATCGTACTTTCATTGCTTTTTGACGTTTTAGTGGCAGAAAATCAATAGGTTTTGTGAATTTTCAGATCATGTCTAAGCAGCCTTAATGGGACATGTGAAACCGTAAGGTTTTTTGTCTTTGGAATTTCATAGCTTTTTTAAAATTTATTAACTATCAGAGTTTGGATGAGCAAACCGGGTCACCTGCAGGGGAGAAGGGCAACAAAATGTTACACTAATACAGGTGGAAGAGGGGACAGCACAGAGGAGGTTGGTTTGGGAGTTGTAGAGTGTGAGATGGCTGTAGGCGTGTGGTGTAGCAGCAACAGCACTGGTGCAGTACAAAGGTGGCATCAGTGGGTGACAGAGGGGCCAGCAGTGAGATCCATCTACGCATCTGTTAAAAATTGAATGTGTAAAAAAAAAAGTATAGCCCTGCCCCGTAGAAGACAACCAGCATCGGGCTTTAAAGCCCCAGTACTGGTTGTGCTACATACAGGGGACAAACGACGTAGCACAACCAGCACCAGGCTTTTGAGAACTGGTCCAGGTTGCCAAAATACGGGGGACAAATGATGTAGGGGGTCCCCCGTATTTAGCGCAATCATCACTGGGCTCAGAGTCGGTCCTGGTTCTGGAAATACAGGGAGAGAAATGAATAGGGCCCCCCTGTATTTCCCAGAACCAGCACTGGACCATTTCTAGCAGGGGGGTGATGTCACAGCCAGCGGAGCCCTTTCACCGGGCCCCCCAGCCGAAGCATCACCCCTGACTGCTAGTCAGCCCAGGCCAGGGATCCCAGGGGAGTTGGGGACCCCCATTAAAGGGGTCTCCCCTCTCCAGGGCACCCCAGGTTGATAGCCCGGGGCTATCCCCAGTATCCCTATGCGGTTGGTGCTGGGTTGATTTGTATTGTGTTTGAATATATAAGGATTGTCTTTTGCAGTAACACAACAGGTCCCAGGAGGCATCCCCCACATACTGGCACTTGGAGAACCACAAGTACCAGCAGGTGGGGCACTAAGGGCCTGCTGGTACCTATAGTACCCCTTCAAAATAAATATTAAAATAAAACAGGCACCGTTTTTTTTATATTTTATTTAGCCACACCTTCACCTGGAGGGCAGCAGCCTTAAGCTCTTTTACACGACTGCCACTCCCCCAGGACTTCTATTTCGTGTTCACCTGGAGGGTGACAGCCTTTATGCTCTTTTTCCTGGTTGTCGCCCATCCAGGGCTTCTGCCTCCCTGCCACTGACTGAGTGCATGGCAACTCGCGATGGCAGTATTAAAGCCAGCCAAGGAGGCGGGGCAATGACGTAGCGAGCCGTGATTGGCTCGCGGTGGCCATCTTTGCATTTCAAAAATGGTGCTGAGGCACCATTTTTGAAAAGGGCATGCTTGGTTCTCACCATTGAAGTCAATGATGAGAACAGCTCATTGGCTGAGAGGCGGAAGGCTCACCAGTCTCATCCAATGAGCGCTCCGCACCGGGATTTCTGTACTGAAATCCCAGGTGGCGGAGCTGTCATTCGGGTAGTAGTGTTCTTAGAGAACACTACTAATGTGCGAGGGTCCGGGTATCTCTGTTTTTTTTGCCAAGACCTTGGATTGTGTGAAGAGGACCTGATCTACTCATAGGATGAGGTGAGTATGGAATTTTTATTACAGGTACACCCCATTGGATTATCTACTGGAGAAGAGAACAGAATGGCTTCAGGGATACTAGGTGAGTATGTGAGATAGTGTGCATGCATGTGTGAGTACATGTGTGTGTACATGTATGTTTTAATAAAATTATACTTTTCTATGGTGTGTTGTATTTTTTATTAATATTGCCTTTGCTGTGGAACTAAAAGTACCAGCAAGCCCGAAATGCTCCACATGCTGATACTTGTGTTTCTCCAAGTACCAGCATATGGGGAAGGCTTGCTGGGAACTGTAGTTCCACAGCAAAAGCCAATATTTGTATTTTCAAATGCACCACACTTTACATAATCAACCCAGCACCCACCACCCCAGGGGTGCTGGGGATAGCCCCAGGCTATCAGCCTAGGCCTGGGGTGCCCTGAGGAGGGGAACCCCTTTATTGGGGGGTCTCCAACTCCCCAGGGAACCCCGGCCTGGGCTGACTAGTGGTCAGGGGTGATGCTGTGGCTGGGGGGCCCGGTGAAAGGGCTCCCCTGGCAGTGGCATCACCCCCCTGCTAGAAGGAGTCCGGTGCTGGTTCTGGGAAATACAGGGGGAATATGCATTTTATCCCCCTGTATTTCCAGGACCAGCTCAGAGCCCTGTAGGGGTTGCGTTAAATACGGGGGACCCCTACATCATTTGTTGCTTGCATTTTGGCAACCAAGACAGGTTCTGAAAAGCCTGGTGCTGGTTGTGCTTAATACGGGGGACTTCTACATTGTTTGTCCCCCTGTATTTAGCACAACCAATACTGGGTCTCCAAAGCCCGGTGCTGGTTGTTTTTTGGTGGGTGGGGCCACGCCATTTTTTTACAGTTTTTCATTTAAACACAGGCAGCCAGTCCTGATGGTGCTTAAATGCAGGGGACAAATGACATAGGGTTCCCCCGTATTTAAGCACAAACAGCACTGGGCTTGTCAGAACCAGCCCTGGTTGCCAAAATACGGGGGACAAATGACATAGGGGTCCCCTGTAAGTTGTGCAACCAGCACTGGGCTCTGATCCAGTCCTGGTTATGGAAATACAGGGGGAAAAAATGAGTAGGGTCCCCCTGTATTCTCCATGACCAGCACCGGACTATTTCTAATGGGGGGCTTATGTCACAGCCAGGGGAGCCCTTTCACCTGGTCCCCCAGCCGCAGCATCAACCCTGACCATTAGTCAGTCCAGGCTGGGGATCCCTGAGGAGCTGGGGACCCCCCCAATAAAGGGGTTCCCCTCCTCAGGGCACCCCAGTGCTTGGCTGATAGCCTGGAGCTATCCCCAGCACCCCTGGGCAGTGGGTGCCAGGTTGATTGTGTGATGTGGTGCATTTTCAAGAATATTTTCTTTTGCAGGTGAACTATAGGTCCCAGCATGCCTCCCCTGCATGCTTTTACTTGAAAAGCCACAAATACCACAATGCTGGGCTTTAGGGCCCACTCCCACCTGTAGGCCACCTGTAAAAAAGAAAATTAAAATAACACACACTTTAATATTGTAATATTTTAATTTACAGGTCTTCACCTGGAAGACAGCAGCCTTTATGCTCTTTTACATGGCCGCCACCACCCCAGGGCTTAGGCCTCTTCAGCTGGTGGGCACCAACCCACCAGGGCTTCGGCGACTTCACCTGGTGGGTGCCAATCTGCCAGGGCTTCGGTGTTTTCATCTGGCGGATACCAACCCACCAGGGCTTCAGCGTATTTGCCTGGTGGGCACCAACCCACCAGGGCTTCGATGTCTTCACCTAGTGGGTGACAGCCTGTGTCATCTCTTTTCATAGCTGCCCACCCACTAGGATTTATGGTGTCTTTGCCTGGTGGGCACCAACCCACCAGGGCTTTGGCATCTTTGCCTGGTGGGCACCAACCCACTAGGGCTTCGGCGTCTACACCTGGCAGGCGCCAACCCGCCAGGTTTTCGGCATCTTCACCTAGTGGGCGGCAGCCTGTGTCAGCTCTTTTTCATGCTGCTTCCCACTAGGACTTCCGGCATCTTTGACTGGCAGGTGCCTTGCCTTGTGGGCAGCAGCCTGTGTTAGATCTTTTTCATGGTTGCCTCCCATTATGACTTCTGGTGTCTTTGTCTAGTAGGAGCCAACCCACCAGGGCTTCAACCTCTTCACCTAGTGGGCGGCAGCCTATCATCTTTTTTCCTTGGCAGTCTCCCACTAGAACTTCTGGTGTCTTTGCCTGGTGGGCGCCAACCCGCAAGGGCTTTGGTGTCTTCGCCTACTGGGCGGCAGCCTGTGTCATCTCTTTTTGTGGCTGCCTCTGACTAGGACTTCTATTGTCTGCGCCTGGCGGGTGCCAACCTGCCAGGGCTTCGACATCTTCACCTGGTGGGCGCCAACCCACCATGACTTCGATGTCTTCACCTAGTGGGTGACAGCCTGTGTCAGCTCTTTTTCATGGCTGCCCACCCACTAAGACTTATGGCGTCTTTGCCTGGCAGGCGCCAACCCACTAGGGTTTCGGCGTCTTTGCCTGGTGGGCACCAACCCACTAGGGCTTTGGCATCTTCACCTAGTGAGTGCAGCCTGTGTCAACTCTTTTTCATGGCTGCCTCCCACTAGGACTTCCAGCATCTTCGCCTGGAAGGCGCCAACCCTCCAGGGCTTCGGAGTCTTTGCCTTGAGGGCAGCAGCCTGTGTTAGCTCTTTTTCATGGCTGCCTCCCATTAGGACTTCTGGTGTCTTCGCCTAGTGGGAGCTAACCCGCCAGGGCTTCAACGTCTTCACCTAGTGAGCCACAGCCTGTGTCAGCTCTTTTTCATGGCTGTCTCCCACTAGGACCTCTGGTGTCTTCGCCTGGTGGGCGCCAACCCACCAGGGCTTTGGCATCTTCATCTAGTGGGTATCAGCCTGTCAGCTCTTTTTCATGGCTGCCTCCCACTAGGACTTCCGGCATTTTCACCTGGTGGATGCCAATTCACCAGGGCTTCGATGTATTCCCCTGGTAGGCACCAACCCACCAGGGCTTTGGCGTCTTCACCAAGTGGGCGGCAGCCTGAGTCAGTTATTTTACTTGGCTGCTGCCCAGTAGGACTTCTGCATCTGCACATCATGGGAGCCAACTCACCAGGGATTCGGCATCTTCACCTGGTGGGCACCAACCCGCTAGGGCTTCAGCATCTTTGCCTGGCGGGCACCAACCCACCAGGGCTTCAATGTCTTCACCTAGTGGGCGGCAGCCTGTGTCAGCTCTTTTTCATGGCTGCCTCCCACTAAGACTTCCGGTGTCTTCGCTTGGCGGGAGCCAACCCGCCAGGGCTTCGGTGTCTTCACCTAGTGGGCGGCAGCCTGTGTTAGCTCTTTTTCATGGCTGCCTCCCACTAAGACTTCTGGTGTCTTCATCTAGCAGGCGCCAACCTGCCAGGGCTTCGGCATCTTCACCTGGTGGGCACCAACCCGCCAGGGCTTCAACGTCTTCACCTAGTGGGTGACAGCCTGTGTCAGCTGTTTTTCATGGCTGCCACCCACTAGGACTTATGGCGTCTTCGCCTGGCAGGCACCATCCCACCAGAGCTTCTGCATCTTCGCCTGGCGGGCACCCACCTGCCAGGGCTTCTGGTATCTTCACCTGGGAGGTGGCTGCCACCTCCCCAGGGCTTCTGTGGTCTTCTTCAGGTGCTGCCGCCTCCAATGATGTCACAAGTCATGATTGGCTCGCGGCGGCCATCTTTGAAAACCAAAGATGGCCACCGCGAGACAATCATGGCTCTCAACATCATCATCGGTGGCACCAGGCAGCTGCAGGACCAATGGTTGGGAGGGACAGAGTGGTGCAGATGGAGGAACAAAGAGTGGCAAAGATAAGGGGAAGACAGAGTGATGTGGCTTGGGGCAAGGCAGTGGTGCAGATGGAAGGAAACAGTGGCATGGATGCAGTGGACTAGCGTTCAGGGGTGATGCTTCGGCTGGGGGCACGGTGAAAGGGCTCCCTTGGCTGTGGCATCACCCCCTGCTAGAAAGAGTCTGGTGCTGGTTCCGGTAAATACAGGGGGACCCTACGCATTTTTTTCCCCTGTATTTCCAGAACAAGGGCTGGCTCAGAGCCCAGTGCTGGTTGCCCTGAATATGGGGGACCTCTATGTCATTTGCCCCCCATATTTTGGCAACCAGGTCTGGTTCTGAAAAGCCTGGTTCTGGTTGTGCTTTATACAGGGGACCCCTACGTCACTTGTCTTCTGTATTTAGCACAACCAATACTGGCTTTCCAAACCCCGATGCTGGTTGTTGTTTTTGGAGAGGGAGCCATGACATTTTTTTTATAAATAGTTTTTTTTTTAAATAAACACAGAAGCACAGACTGGTCTCACTGACCCGTCCCTGCGTCTGTGTTTGTTTTTTTTAAACACAGATGCAGGTATTATGGATATTCCAGATCCAAACCTGCATCTGTGTGCTACCTCCCCCGGGTCCTAACGCCTGCTACACCACCACCCGCACTACTGCCGCCGCTACCGTCCCCGATTCCCAGCTGCGGCTAATGCCTGCTAACCCCTACCCCCTCTCACCTGCATCCTGGCCACAGCAAAGGCTGGCTTCCTTCCCCCCATCCTGGCCCCCACTACCACCCACAACAGGCAGCCATCTTGCTGCTCCCAAGTGAAGCCACAGTAAATACACCTGCTGAAGGCTCCTACTATGGCTACGCAACAAGTTGAAATTTCCTATCTATTCAATGGCACATTCTTGAGGTAATAGTTTAAAAACTGTAACTTTCTAATTTACCTGAACCACAAAAGCACATACCCTGGCACAATAGCTACCTAATAAAACAAACCCCAAGTCTAAATTTGCCCCATACCCTGAGTTATGCCTTCCCAAAAAAACCCATAGAGAACAGCAGAAAAGTGATCCTAATTGAGAATGTCAGAAAAAAGTGACAGTTGGAGATTTAGATTACTCCCAAATCCTCAATTTTTAAGTTTTTGCCTTGAAATTTGGCAAACAGCACCAAACGACAGTTCTACCCCCCGTGTCAAATTTCAGCTCAGTAACTTCTATAGCCTTTGAGGTGTAGCCCCTTAAACACCATGCCCCCCTTCTGGAATTCTCTATGGAGAAACCTTTGTTTTAGATGCAGCCTTAATATAAGAGCACGACTGTGTCCTTACAATATATATGTATATACTACAGTTGTAATATATAAAACACCTTTATGACACACATATTCTAGTATGTACACAAATATAAATGTATATCAGCATATCAGAAGCCTGATATAGCCATTTCTCCTGAGATATTTCTTTGGGAGATATTTGTCCTGAACAGTTAGAGTAGCTTTCACTCTCCAGTCGGACAACTCTCTGTATCCTATTCACCGGCTGGACACCAGTGGGGATGTCAGTATATCTTTAGAAGTTGTATATTCACTCAGGCCAGATGCAATTCGTCACATAGGACTTCATCATTGGGCTTTCTTGCATCTGATATGCAGGTCTTGACCCTCTAAATGGGTTCCTTTGTACGGGCTGGTGGGTACAATAAGCTAACATTAAGACTGGTCTGTGTGAGGCATACTGGAATGTAGTAATCTGTCAGAACCAGGCAGACAATGTACCAGGATACAAGAAGAATTGTGTTAGGAGAAATTCAGAACCAGGAAGTCATAAGAAGCAGTGCAAAGGAAGCTGTTGAGGAGAATCATCAGATGGATCAAATCAGAACACAGGCAAGTATGCAGGGAGTTCTAGCACAAAAGATGCTGGAAATCAGGATGTGAGCCTAAAACTGGCACTGAATAGTGCCCAAAGACTTCCTTATCTAGGGATGCATTACTTATTTGGAGCCAAAGTGATGTCACATTTTGGTGCTCCTGTGACTTTAAATTCCTATAGGAGCTGCAGCCACCTGAAGCCAAAACCACCTACAATAGTAACTGCCATTAGAAGACCAGCACCCACCGCAGCAGAGCCACTGCTGCCCCTGAGGTTGGATTTTATGATGAGCACAAGTACAGCAAGCTGCCACAAAATATTTTACATCAAGATGCACTAACAGTCACCAGTTTCTGAGAATCAGGTTCAATGTCTTCTCTACTCGTGCAAACCCAGTAAAATGTAATGCATGTGCCCATTTGGACAAAGCTCAGGTGAAACCAATTACTTCACAGTGGGTATTTTAACTTTATTAGTGTTAGATTAGGTAGATTCCTGCAGAATAATAAAGGTGTTAATTTATAACAGTCACTTTTCCTGGGTGAAGGAAGTTCTAGAATGCTACCAGGCCTTAACTCAGGTACAAAGAGTCAATGTGGAAACTAGGCAGCACAAGAAATGGGCTGAGGTGAGAGCTGGAGAGAATTCAGGTCCAGAAAAAGGTAGATTACCAACATATGCAGGACTTGCAGGCAGGGATTCCTACAGTACATGCAGGGACAAGAAATTCAAGAATGGCTGGCAAAACTGGCAGAAAACTACTAGAATACTGCAGCAGGTCAGGTGACTTGTGGCAGGACAGCAGTTATAACTGGCAATGCACCAAGGCTTTAACTATTCAGGGAGCCAAACAGAACCCCAAAACAGAGCAGTTACACAAACTGAGACAGGCCAGTTACAATTAATTATATTGCAGCTGATTAGCTGCAGGTACGATGAAAGCATCCCAGCTACAGTAACAGCCATGACTAACAGGTAATGTGGCCGCAGAGAGTCCCTGTTGTGTAGCAACCATCAGGACCATCAACCATAGTGGCTGGCATGATATGGTGTACCTTAGCATTGACCGGGACCCACCGGATAGCAACTGAGGTCAGGAATCCTTAAATCTAGGTTTATCCAGGAATGCTTTAAAGAAAGATTTTATAAGATTATATACATGTAAATGCTTTCCGGGAAACCACAACCTCTCTTTAGACCCATTGCCTTTCCAATGGACTATGAAATGCTCTTAACCTTGTACATTCTTGGAATCCAAGATTATCTCAACAACATACTCTTGGTAGGCATCAATCATTACTGGAGATGGCTTCTTAGAACAGAAGAACTTGAAATGAAAGTGGTTTGAACTGACTGTGTCACAGCGCAGACAAACCCGGGTGTCTCTTACCGGGTCTGGCGAAATTGGGGTTTGGGCTGGCAAAGGACAGCGGGTGGGAGATCCCTGGCACCCACTCTCAGCTGCTCTGTCTCCGCTGGCGGCTCTGTGTGCAGGCAGCCATGGCTCCCATAGGGACGTTCGTACCACTCTGCTAAAGATTTAAAGGGGCAGGCGCAGGATTAGGGGGATGCTGATTGGGGCTGTTTTGAACTCTGACCTATATAAGGAAGTTCCTGGGAGCACTCCCGTGCCAGAATATAGGCTCCATTACTTTACTCCAGCTTTCCTGTGCATATCCCGTTGTTTGTTTCTGACCTTGGCTTTGTTCGTGACTCCAATTTCGTTTGACCCTGGTACTGCATTTGATATCTGGTTCTGACCTTGGCTTCCCTGTGACCTGCATACATCTGCTCCCTGGTACTGTCTTACCAGTTGTTTCTGTCCCAGCCTATCGACTATGCTACAAGTCTTCTCCATTTCATCCAGAGTTTGCCAGCACCAGAACCTATACTGGTCAGAACCTATTCTGAGGGCCGTGACCTGTATCGGATGCAGCTAAGACCATACCTTCTTGCGAGGGTCCCCAGTGAATACCGGCAGCACATTAGATTGGTCACGCCAATCCCTAAATATGGGTTCTATATACCCGAGACTTTGTGATAGAGAGCAATGGAAAGTGTTGGGAATTGTTAAGGATCTAGGAAGTCTCAAATGGAAGGTAACAGAGTTTATTTGTTTTATTATCTGTAATGGACCAATGTACTTGGGACTAAACTTTCTCAAGTGTTGACTTAGTCTTAAGTTCTGAGTGAACAGCCACACTTTATTTCCCACCTTAAAATTACAAGACTTTCGATGATTACCTGCAAAAAGATTTTTATGAAAAGAGGCCTTGTTGAGAGCAATATGGATCTTCCTCCAAACCTTCTTCAGCATCTTGCAGAGAAGAAAATAAATTGGCTTTTTGGTGATGTCCATAAGCACAAAGTCATGGAGATACATTGGTGGAAGAATGACAGGCAATGTTGTAGAAAAATTCGGCAAAAGGTAGATTTTTTCACCCAATTGGTATATTTGGAGATGTAGCAATGGAGATATTTGTCCAGAGATTGGTTCACCCTTTCAGTTCATTAGAGTGGAGATGGCATGCAGAAGATAGGCTGAGGTTGATACCCAATAGTACACAAAATTACTTCCAGAAGTGAGCAACAAACTGGGATCCTTTATCAGAGACAATGTCTATAATCAAAAGATATGTTGGGTGAACAAAGAGGCCAGAACCTTGGAACTTGTTAATTTGGTGAGTGAAATAAAGTGGACCAGCTTGCTGAAATGATCAACCACGACTCAGTTGATGTTATTACCAGAGGCCAAAGGTAAATTGACAATGAAGTTCATAAGTATGTGGGTCCAAGGTTTTCTAGGAATGGACAGCAGCAATAATTGTCCAGAAGGAGCACCTCTTGCAGAAACTTCACATGCCTGAACATATTCCTTTAAATCAGGAAGAATGGAATGCCACCACACAGAACAGGACAGAACTTCCAGGGTCTTTGAAATTCTGGGGTGCCCAGAAGCTTTATTTCAAAATTTCAGCAATAACAACACTCTCAGGCGGAGCTTGATCCTGAAATTATGAATAAAGCTCTTGTGCCAGGCCAGCATGAGTGAAAGAAACTGGTACAATGGTTACATTACATATTGTTGAGTCATGTTTAGGAAGACAACTGCTTGAAAAGGCAAAGCAGAGTCTGTAGGTGATTATGAAATTTAAATGTTTGAAGAATAGTGCTCAACGAGTCTTTCCTGGACTTGAGTCTCTTGGCTGACTCAATGTACTGGAGGTTCTTATGATCAGTGATGACAGTGATGGTATGCTTAGATCCCTCTAGCCAATGTCTCCAATCTTCAAAGGCCCACCTAATAGCAAGAAGCTCATGGTTACCAACATCAAAGTTGGTTTTAGCAGTAGAGAACTTCTGGGACAACAAGGCACAAGGGTGCAATTTATCAAAATGAGTATCTCTCTGAGATAGGGTGTTTCCCACTTTAACCTCAGAGATTCCACTTCGACAATGAACAAAAAGTCAGGGTTTTGATGATGAAGTACCAGGGCAGAAACAAAAGCCTTTTTTATGTTTCAAAGGCATACAAAGCGTGGGGAGACCAATTGGCAGGATCTGCTCCCTTCAGAGCATTGAAGTGAGCTAACAGAAGAATGAATGAGCAAATAAACTGCCTATAATAATTTGAAAACCCTAAAAACCTTTGAATAGCTTATAGATTTGTGGAAAGGACCCAGTCATAAATGGCTTGGAGTTTACTTGGATCCATGGCAAAGCCCTCAGGAGTGATGATTAGGCTACCTGATGAACTTCAAATTCACATTTCTCCATAAGCAAAAATATGATGCTAACAGAGCTTCTGAATAACTTTTGTGACATATGAGCAATGGAGATCTGTTGTGCTTGAATATATCAAGATGCATGACAGCAAATATCCCATGGAAACATCGAAGTACATCATTAATTAGGTCCAGAAAAACATCTGGGGCATTGCAAAGGCCAGAAGATATGACCAAATAATCATAATAGCCTGAATGAGTATTACACTCATTCCCCTCCTTGATGCATAAAAGATTGTAGGCTCCATAGAGATCATTCTTAGAGAAGATGGTGTCACCCAAGAGTTGATCAAAGAGAACTAATATAAATTATAAAGGGTAGGTGTTTTTAATAGTGATCTTATTCAGCCCCCCTGTAATCAATGCAGGATTGTAAGCTGTCATCTTACATGGAAACAAAAAAGAACCCAGCACCAGCGAGTTACTTGGAGGGTCTGAAGAACTTTTATTAAGATTCTTTTTAATATATTCATCTATGGCCTTGCTTTCAGGAGCTGACAAAGCATAGAGTCTTCCTTTCAGCAATCTAGCACTAGGGACCAGATCAATGGCACAGTCATAGTTTCTTTGCATGGGTAAGGGATCCGCCTTTCTTTTGGAAAATACGCCTGAAAAGTCATGGTAATGTGAAGGAAGATCTTTGGGTATCTGCTAAATTACCCTAACAGGTAGGGACAAACAAAAAGCAGTGCAATTTGTACCCCAATTAGTAATTTCTCCCAGCTTCTAATCAATGATAGGGTTATTCTGAAAAGCCACAGATGATCCAAGACAAGGAGAACTGTGAGACATGAGAAAGGAAATATCCTCAGAATAAGCGATAAGATGATGGTTGGATGGCAATGGAGAAGCAGATGCGTGATCTTCCCAGTAACCAAACATCTACCATCCAATTCACAGTGATAGCTGAAATCAGCTGGATTGAGGAAATATTAAAAGTCTCAGCAAACCCAATGTCTAAGAAATTTCTGGCAGTGCCACTGTCAATAAAGGCTGAAATGCCAGTTGAACAATTGTTGTTATGGATCTGAGCTGATACTAAGAGAGAGTTATTGGAAGAGATTAACTGTAAGTTTAAATGGACCCTTTTATTATACATCAGGCTTGGAGTTTTCCTGGCTTGTTAGGGCAGGAACGAGCCATATGACCCTTGCCTCTGCAATATAGACACAAGCAAAGAGAGAATCTCCTCAACTTCTCTTTCACTGACAACCTATATGTACTAAGTTGCATAGGATCAGAAGAGTCTACAAAAGCTAAAGTGGAATAACTAGACCAAGTGGACTTCTTTATCCAATTTTCTCTCCTTTAAATGTCCTTTAAATGTCTATCAATTTTAATTGCTAATTAAATAGACCTGTCAGGATTCGGCCTGGGATCAGCCGCTACTCACCATTGCACCGGCTTCCCCTGATCTTCCAGATGGTCAGATGCCAGGTTCATCAGTGGGTGGCATGATGACTATTCTTCCTGGGGTCTGCTATGACTTCTATTCGACGCTCCATTGTGGAGTTTCCTGTGGCTGCAGTCATGGGTGCAGCCATGTTGGCCTGTATCACCTGACTAGTGCCTCATCCAATGGTAGCCTTGCCAGCTCTCAGCTGACTCTCTCCTCCAATGGACAGCTACCTAAAGGTAGAAAGTAGGACTCCTGTTCAACTTTGCTTCGCTATTCCTAGTGACTGTGTCTATTCCATCGCTCCAGGCATCCACTCTGAGATACTCTCCGGTGCTATTCCATGTTAGGATCTCCAGTGAGCTATTTCAGCTCTCAAGTCAATTTCTGGTGTTCAACTCTCACGCTGATTTCTGGTGTTCAGCTCTCACGCTGATTTCTAGTGTTCAGCTCTCATGCTGATTCCTGGTGTTATATATTTCAACTCCCATGCTGATTCCTGGTGTTATATATTTCAGCTCCCATGCTGATTTCTAGTGTTATATATTTCAGCTCTCATGTTGATTCCCAGAGTTTAATTTTCAGTCTCCCACCAATGTGAGTACTCAGTTCATCGTCCATCTACTGATTTCAAGTATTCAACTACAGTACTTTACCTGCATCTGGTTCACCAGTGTGTGTACTCAGTACATAATCCATGTACTGGTTTCAAGTATTCTACTATGGTGCTTTACCTGCATCTGGATCACCAATGGGTGTACTCAGTATATTGTCCATGTACTGATTTCAAGTATTCTACTGCAGTGCTTTCCCTGCATCTGGATCACCAGTGTGTGTACTCAGTACATCATCTGTGTACAGATTTCAAGTATTCCACTACAGTGCATTCACTACGTTTCATTCTCCAGTGTATCCTCTACGAGTTATTCCCCAGAGCATCCTCCACGTGTTATTCTCCAATGCATTCTCTACATGACTCTTCCGATGTATCCCCATGTGTTATTCTCCAGTGTATCCTCTATGAGTTATTCTCCAGTGTATCCTCTATGTGGCATTCTCCAGTGTGTCCTCTATGAGTCATTCTCCAGTGTATCCTCTATGAGTTATTCTCCAGTGTATCCTCCACGTGTCATTCTCCAGTATATCCTATGCAACTCATTCTGAGTGCTATTTTCTAGAGTTTATGTAGCCACTTTGTTCCTCTGCCAGTTGCTAATTCCTGGGTCCCTGACTAAGGGGCCACAACCTGCTGGTTGGGCACAGCTAAGACCATATCCCGCTTGGAGGGGTCACTGGCACAAACCAACAGCCAGTTAGACTCTGCGCCCCTAGTTAGGTCTTGCCAACACCTGGAATTAGCTGAGGAGATCTAGTATATTACTCTTCGTCAACTGCTGCCTCTCTGCCTTGTCCCTCCGACTCCCAGTCTTCGGACTGGAAACCTCCAATGCCAAGTCATGACAAGACTCCTCCAGGGAATCTGGAACCAGGTATTGCAGCAAGGAGTACCTAATCTGATCCGATGAGCCAATAGGAAACTGACTTCTTAGTGGAGGATCATTGCACTCACAAATGGCAGACCAGCACCTGAATTCATATCAACATTCCTCAGCAGTTCTACTGCCCTGTTTGAGGAAATGTAAATTAAACTCGACAGACAGAACCTAGTCAGGATAATCATAGAGTAAGCCTAAGGCTTGAAAAAAATGCCTTTATGGACTGGAAGGCAGAGTAATTGGGGCTTAAGATGAAAGCCCAAATTTTGGGGTCTCCCTATGTGTAAGGAGATAATAATTCCAATCCTTTGTTGCTCCGACCCAGAGGAAAGGGGCCTCAATCTGAAATATAATTTACAACTCTCATTAAAGTTCCAGAATAGTCTCCAGTTTCCAGAAAAGTATACTGGAAGTTGAAGTTTAGGTTCGGTTATGAAACTATGGGGTACTGGAGCAGATTTCAAAGCCTCCTCTTGAGCAGCTAAATGATGTGACAGGTCTTGACTGAACTGAGAAAATGTCCGTAGCTGATTTGCCAATACATGGGCTGGATTTTGGGATGGATTCACAAAGAAAAACACCCAGAGGGCTCTATTTATTAACATTATTTTTGCTAAAATAAAGTGAAAAAGGGTGTTTTCACACCCTATTCACATTATTTTAGTTTCACCTGTAGTTATTACAGGGCAATTGGAGTAGAATTAGTAAAATTCTACTGCAACCCCCAGTATCACTTATTTTTAGTAAAGCAGATCACATTTCCCATAATTGTAATGGGAAATGTGATCCGACCACAGTTACTAAAAATAAATTGTAAAAAAATACCGGGGGAAGCCCTGTGATAATAACGCCACCTGGAGGTGGCGTTATCCAGGGTCTCCCCCGGTTACCGGGCTCCCACTCTGCTCTAATGGGGAGAGCAGAGGCGGGAGCCGGTACCAGTAATCAGCTATGTGGTCTAAGCAGACCGCAAGCTGATTGCTGTAAAAAAAAAGGAAAAAAAAATTAAACATTTTTTTTTTTACTTACCTGAATCCAGGGACCGGTGATCGGGCCACCGGTGATGGCTCCTCTCCGGTCAGCTGGTCTCCCATAGTACACTGGGGCCCGGTCATCAGGTGATCGGGCCTCAGTGCAGTATGGGAGATCACCTGATCGGGAAGCCCGGAGAAGATCACCGGAGGCCAGGAGGATGCAGGTAAGTGTAATGAAGGGAGGGGGGGTCGCGGGGGGGGTTGCAGGGGTCCGCGATTGCAGGGGCGGGGCTTAGCGCCGGGGACGGGGCTTAGCATCGGTGGGGGGGTAGTAGCGGTGGTCGGTCAGGGCATGCGCGGGCTCTTAGTAGCGGTATTTTTTCCGAAAATACCGCGACTAGAGTGCGGATGGGATCCGCAGGGACAGAGCTTTATCGCAAGCTATGTCCCTGCAAGGGATTTATAGTAAATACCTGTGATATTGCCTGAATTCGCAATGCGAATTCACTCGGTAATATCACACTACAATCCGCATTCAATATGCGGATTGTAGTAAATAGAGCCCACAGTCAGCCAAATGTAGCAAGTTATAATGTTATGCATGCCTAGATTACTATATGGTACAAACAGTGATTAGATGTGCACTGAAGGGGTAATTCCTGTAATGGGTGTGCGGCTAGTAATGAGAGGTTGCCCCCCTCTCTATAAACATCAAAGATACAATAGGGGTACTGCGCTCAACTCCTACAAGTGTGTGATGTTTGGAAATAAGGGAGATGCTCTATGTCTAAGATCAAGCAATTGACTTTACTATTGAATATGCAAATGCAGTATATGTTACACAATATAAAATGAAAGCAAAGAATCAAAAACAAGTACAGAACAAAACACAAACAGAAATAGAAATAAAACCAAAAAAAACAAGCTCAATGCCTTTTCTGTCAGCTGTTCTGACTTAGCAGTCGGTGAAACAGGGCAAATCGCACTGTGGGAATTGTGTCAGCGTGAGAGTATTTGGTTGCTGGTAGGTTGGTTGAGGTTTGTAAAAGTTACTGTGTAAGGGGGATGTAGGGGAGTAGCGACATCCCATTACTCACCCTGGTGATGGTCCATTGGTGTTGTGGTTGTGGAATGTGTCGTTGCCCAGTATGTCTTCAGGGCGGGAGTAAAGGGCTACAGGCTAGGGTGATCGGTAGGCAGCTGGGGCCAGTGCTGTGCTTTGTGATAAAATGGCCCTGAGCCTGGTGCACAGCGATCCTCCTCTGCCTGGGGAGTGGACGATACCGGTTTTGATCTTCTGATCTCTACAGGACACCCCCTCCAAGTAGGAACTCACCTGCTGCTGGCCACGCTGCCTGTTACTCTCTCTAGGGCCCTCAATGGATGTTAGCTTCTCTCGTCTCCATTTCCTTGGTAACTTTTAGGTCACGTGACCGCTGTTGGCATCGGACCATCCTTGGTTCAGGTTTAGGTAGTGAAGTTGTATGTGAATATTGAGAATAGTAGTCTGGGTACTGTAGGTGCTCCAATGCATTTTGTTCACCACCGGCTATCCTCTGGGAGTTTGTGATGGTTAGTGGTGTAGCTAAGAGAGGGTTAAGGCCCCATTCTGGGTCACACCCCTCATCTGATGGGCTTGCAGCACAATTGGTCCATTGTTTGTGTTGCTCTTTTATTGGCTATTTCACATGTCAGTTTTTTTTGGTGTGAAGGTTTAATTTGCAGTAGCTGAAAATTGTGTGGTTGGGTGACACATAGCTGATATTAATGATCCAGTTAGAGAATTAGATAGTCGGTAGTTGACATATGATTGTGCTCATGGGTATATTAAGACAAATATAGATATAAATATAAAATATACATATAAAATTTAAATACAAATACGGCGTCAGTGAGTGTGGCCTCCGGAATCTATATACTCCATGCACACAGACATTGACGATTGGAATGCGTTAGTGGATGCAGTGTCAAACAGGGAACCAATATAAGATAAGTTGCAAACTGTATCTCATTTTTGATTTACGGGTAGTCTCTCCTTTCTTACCATACAATTCAATTTGGTTTACTGTTTGAACTTATTATACTGCTTAATTTCAACATATGAGATACATTGATACGATGTTGTTGCAAATCTGAATAATAATGACAGAGCTATGGATGCAAGATACATCTTTAAAGAGTCTGTGTTTATATGAGAAGAAGAAACTTTCTCTTGGTATTGCAGTATTTCTGTTTACAAGAAACTTTGTTTTCCCCTTTTTCTTCTTCTTTTATCTTTATATGGGGGCATATTAATAACAAGTCCTGTATCAATTTTGTTTTTATCGTTGACAAGGGTGAGACATTAGGTGTACAGACAATTAGATATACAAGTCATCCTGTCTCTATATCGCTTCGTCCATAGAAATTTAAAGTTTTGTTACCAACAAGCAGGGCTGCCTTCAGAAATTGTGGGGCCCGGTACTGATAAAATAGGTAGGGCCCGCCCCCCCCCCGGAGGTATGCTGCAGATAATGTGCCGTGGATTACGTGGGTGGAGCTACTTTGGGGTGGGGCATCAATTGGTGGGCAAACCAGTTTAAAAATTATCAAAGTTTGACATGTGGGGGCACTTGTTAGGGAAGGGTGGTTGGACTAGGGGGGGTAAAGGGCAGGGAAGGTTGGCTGGACTGGGTTAGGGGCAGGGCAGGCAGGCTGGACTAGGGGGGGTACAGGACTGTGGCAGGACAGGGAAGACAGGCTGGCAGGGCAGGACATGGAAGACAGGCTGGCTGGACTGGGGGGCTGCAGGGAAGGCTGGCTGGCTGGGCTGGGGCAGTGCAGGGAATGCAGGCTGGCTGAATGCCACTGATCGGCCAAGCCGGCCAGGGGGGAGAGGCAGTCGGCAGGGGAGCAGAGTCAGCTAGGGCAGCTAGGGCTGCTGACAAAAAGCAGGAAGGTAACGCCTTTTTTCCTGCTTTTATCAGTTTCTGCAGGTAGGACACAAAATTTTTCTCTCTTCTATATAAATATCATTCCTGCACAGCCCTTGGGGGCTGCAAGGATGGGTAAGGAGAACTTAAAAGGTGGAGAAATCAGTGATTTTGTCACACTTTTAATGTAACTAAATACAGAGAAAATAAAAGTATGGCTTTCTTCAGCTAAAATGCTGGAGAAAAGCCATATTTTTGTTTATAAATTAGACCCATATAACATGTGATTCCACATCACAGCTGCATAGGTGATTCTTATGCAATGCAACAATATCCACATAAATGTGCATAGAAAATCTAATACAATGTATGAAATACACATTCCTGTTCTAATATACCTATTGTAACTGTGTTTGCATTTTAATTAACATATTCTGCTTAGGAAAGAAAGAAAAAATGAACTTTCCTGTGTGCTCCCAGTAACCAGCTGGTGGTAATAAGTGGAAACCTGAATATCAAAGTGGGAAAGCTAGGGGCTTCATATGAGGGTCCTTTAACACCGGGGCCATCATACAGTCAGGTCAGTAGTATCTTGTAATCAGGAGCAGGGAGTCCCACCTCACCTTTACGTAGCTCAGTCTGCCAGCAGTGAACGGAGACTTTGGAGCACCCGAGTTCTCTTTGAGGGAGACTGACCCCAGCGGTGTCTCTGGAACGGCCGGTGCCCACCACCAAAGCAGCGTGGGCTGCAGGCACTGGCAGGTAGAAAGCGCATCAGCACGGCAGAGGCATTTGAAATATGTAGCCGGCCGTGAGCCAATCACAGCTCGCGGAACGGCAGCCAATCAGGAGCGGCCGCTCCTGATTGGCTGCCGTTCCGCGAGCTGTGTTTAGCTTGCAGTCGGCTCCATATTTGAAATGTCTCTGCCGTGCTGCGCTGATGTTCAACCTTTTTCTTCCTGCCGCCCGTGCATTTCTCGCCGATGCCACTCGGGCCCCCTCTCTCTCCGGGCCCGGGACTGGAGGCCCGGCAGTCCCCCCCTGATGGCAGCCCTGCCAACAAGAGTCAGTGCGAATGTGTATGTTCAGGCTAGTAAGTTCATGATTAGATATCCTTTATACTATATTATTATAGACAAATTGGATTATGGACTAGAATACTTAAATATATTATTTTGTATATCAAATATTTGCATGGTTTGATCACTAACTATTTATACATCAAGGCTATCGGACCTTGTATAGGATATATCTATCCTGGATAAAATTCTTCTTATTGAATTAGGTATATATATGTATGTTTTGTACCGTTTATGTGTGTGTGTCTAGTTTTTAAGTGTTATCTATTAAAAGTTAATTTTTAATTAGATCATGTATCTTACTTAAGTAATGCCCCCAAAAAAGAGTCTTCTTTTGTCTCTCGGTTTATTTTTAGTTTTTCCCTGACTCTGGGGAGCACCACCAACAACATAGGCCCTGATTCAGAGCCGGACGCTCTGACCAGAGCGCTCGCTCTGAATCAGGGCCCACCTCCATTAAAATGGAGCGTCCTCCTGGACGCTCGTATAGCTGTGGGTCGGACTTGTGAGTGAAACCCTGTAGTCGGGTTTCACAACCGCAAGGCCAGGAGTGATTTTGGCTCTATCATCCCACTAGTGATGTCAGTGGGGCCGGCTTCAGACGGTAGGCCGTTCCCATAGGAACGCCTCCGTCTGGCAGGCACGCCTCCGGAACGCCCACCAAAGGGGGCGTGCTGTCAATCAACATCGACAGCACGCCCCCTTTGGTGCGGGACCCGGAGCGATGGAAAGTCCTTCGCTCACCGGGTCTCGCGCATGCGCACGACAGAGCTCCCTCCGTGATTCGCATGCGCAGTGGGGACCATCGACCCACTTGCAAGCGTACTGCTGCTCGCGAGTGGGTCTGAATGACCCCCATAGTCCACTGTGTGGCAATTAATATTTGAAGTTGGTAATTGTCAAAATGTTAACAGGCTGATATTGTATTTGTTAAATCAGGTTTTTTCGGATCCGATATTATTGCACTAGTCCTGTGCGATTCTCATTTCTTTGTTCCTATATCAACACTGGCCAGAAAGGGAAGGTCGTCCAGGGCCATCTTCATTCTTCTGCTTCTTCTGCCTTGAAGTTAGCTCCTCTGAGTCTGCATGCTGCTGTCATGCCTGACACTGGCTGCCAGGGTCACTCAGTCACTGACCACACTGACTGGGGTGGGGGCGGAGCTTCCTGATGACTCATTGGTTCTCTCAGCTAGTGATCAGAGGAGACTGAAGTAGACAGATAAGCTAACTTCATACTCCTCAGATCACTGGCTTAAAATAACCGAGTAATCATCAGGCAGCCGGGCCCCGTCCCCACCCCAGTATTGCTCAGCTTCTCCATTCAGAAGATTCCCCTATACAGTACCGGGTCCTGCATGTCTCTGCAGCATGCGGCTGCAGACAGCTGGCGGCCCCCCTCCACCCAGAGCTAAATCATACCGGCCCAAGGGGAGGAAGATGACACCCTGCCCTCCGACCCAGCCAGGCAGCCCAGTAGAGGGCAGCCGCAGCATGCTGGTAGGAGAGCCCCCCGGCCGGGTCTGTAACTAAGTACAGAAGCTGGCATGCCCCCTGAGTGTCTGGCCGTGGTAGGTGGAGTGGGAGGGCCGCTCTGGGGGCTGGTCCTGTAACTGTCAGTAAATCAATTTTGCTGTGCGACTGCGGGATAAATGCGGGCGGGCCCCCCAAGTGTGAGGGGTAAGGGCGGGCCCCCCAAGTGTCCGGGCCCAGGACTCCAGTACCAGCAGTCCTCCCCTGATGGTGGCCCTGGTCATAAGGAAGAAAGAGGTGGTGCACTACTCCCAGACCTACTGGTTTGTCCTGATCTGTCCAATGAGGAAGATACTGCTGTGTTGAAATCCCCACCTAGAATGAGATGACCCTCCATCCAGCCCTGTAACTTAGCATATAGATCTGAAAAAAGAGGCATTAGGACTGTTAGTAGCATAAATATTTGCTATTGTAAATTTTTCACCATCAAGCAATAATTTTAGAAAAATAAAACGCCCTTGAGAATTTAAGAGGGTGTCTAGGATTTCATATCCCAGTGATTTATTAAATAATATCAAAACCCCTCTCATTTTTTTATAATAGGAGGCCAATCAGGGGTGTGTCTATAATGGGTGCAGGGTGTGCCGTGCACACGGGTCCAGGGGGGCCCACGCCACACACCCTGCACTCATGTAAAACTTAGCTCTCAGAGGTCCCACGTCGGGTCTCCCAGCACTGCTCAAATGATGGAAAATGGCTGCTGCAGTCATTTTGTGGCTTTTGCGCATGTGCTGTGAGGAAATCACCAGGAAAATGGTGGCTGCAGCCATTTTTGTGGCTTTTTGAGCATGCGCTGTGAGGAAATCATCGGAAAAATGGCAGCCACGCCATTTCCCCAGCGAGCTGCACATGCGCAATAAACTACTGGCACACTCTAGTGCCCAGAGTCTATTGATTTTGCAGTGGCCGGCCAGCAGCATCAGTCGGCTGCTGGCCACCGCAGTTAGAGGAGGGGGGCCATAATGGGCGATGCACACAGGCCCCCCCCTCTCTAAAGATGCCCCTGAGGCCACTATAAGATCACCTACCCAATTTCCATTTAAGGTGTTATTATCAGAAACCTTCCAATGTGTTTCTTGGAGGAAAACTACATCGAGGTGAAATCGTTTTAATTGTTTTATCATTTTCCTCCTCCTAATCAGACTATTTAAACCCTCTACATTCCAGGAAATGAATCTCAGAGAGGTTATAACCTGGCCAGCATCTAAGGGTATAGAAATATCTTGAAACATTTAACCTATGCCCTGTTTGGGAGGCAGTATAAAATAATGTACAAAATGTGTGCATTGTATCCTGTCCCAACGAGCAGGCACAATGCAAGGATGTATAGATAACCAACCTGGATGTTTTCCATTTTCATGTAACATAGAAACACCACCTGTGAGTGAAATTAGAACTACAAAATCATTCGAGACAGTTTTACATTTTGAAAAAACCCATATGTGTGGCCAACCCGGCCTATGAAGAAAGGGATAAGTCACTGAGTGAGAAAAATACATAAGTTACAGAGTGAGAAAAATACACCTTAAGAAACTGTGTTAGCCTGGAAAAAAGTGATTGAGAAGATCTACAAAGCCATAAGGCCGCAGCCAATTATCACCTGACAACAAAAAAAAAGCATACACAAAAAGAAATCGACCCTTCGGTCGAGCAAGTAACAACACACTGTAAATAGTATGAGGACAAAAAGTACTCAACATGCCAATTATACTATATATAAATACAGTGGCGAAGTGTACCCAACACAACAAATAAGGGGTCTTATATAGTATGCCATATTGCAGAATAAGAGAAGAATGTGTAATGTGTAACGTAAAGGCAGCAATTTTGTGAAATAAGAAACCAGTAAATTTGTTGGGTAGAAGGATTAATTGCAAGAGGGTAACTGAGTAATCTCGGTATTAGCAAAAAGTTATAGTCAGTCATCAGCAGCGACTCCTTTGGGGGAATGAGTCCAAGCAGATTTCAGGAGGTTGGAGGCAGAGTTGGGGTTGTCGAAGAATTAGGCCGTGCTATTGTACAAAATCCACAGTTTAGCAGGTTAAAGGAGAGCAAAACTGAAGCTGCTTTCAAACAGTTCTTTGCAGATTGAAGAGAATTCTCTTCGTCTCATAGCAACTTTGTAAGAACATTCCTGAAATACTGTAAGAGCAACTTCGTACTTAGTAATTAAGGTCTGATTGTTTGCGATATGCTTCCATTAACTTGACCTTTTCAGCATAGTTGAGTATGCGCATGATGACAGGTCTCGGTCTCCACTGATCAACTTTATTGTCTGGACCCACTCTGTGGACTCGTTCAATTAGGATTGGGCATGTGGCAGTATCCAAACCCAGTTCGTTAGGGAGCCACACCGAGACCAGGTGCAAAAGGTCTTTCAGTTTCGCTGACTCTGGGAGGCCTATAAGGCGGAGGTTGTTGCTATGCTTATGATTCTCGAGATCCTCAAGATTATCATTGAAGGCGTTAATGGTAGATTCATGTCTATGGACTATAGATTTGGGAGCTGCCAATTCATAATCCAAGGTGGAAATTCTCTATTCTGCCTGGTCAAGGTGTGTGGAATGTTGTAGTAGCTGTGTGGGAGCTGAGTTAACAGAATTTTTCAGCTCTGTGTGTGAGACTGACTAGCTTTTTTGATGAGAATCGGTGAAATAAGGTCAGAGATTTATTGGGCATGTTGCAAAGATTGTGAACTGAAACATGAGGGATCATCCACCATATTGATATCTTCCCTCTGAGGTGATGGAGGGGAAAGTGAGGTGTTGTGTGGGGGTGATGTTCCATTAGCTTTGGCTGTGGTACCACCTTTAGGACCTCTTTGCTGCATGGCCACAAATTTTGCCATTTTAATGAAATAGTGTGTTTATAGATCAATAGGAAGTTCAACTGGTTGTGCTGTTTCAAGCCTATCTTTTTTTTATATAGGTGATTTAGGAATGCTTGTTTCGAATGAGGAGTTGGGTCCTCTTGCTGAAATGGTGAAGCTGCCTAGCAATAAGCCTTTGCAAAGTAGCAGAAATGTTCACTGATAGCACATGGAGATCAGTAATAATCTTTACTACTCCTATAAGGAGTTTACAGCAGAGGAATGCAGGCAGTGTGCAGGGCAGCCGTGTGTAAGATGGAAGATGGTGGGTGTCAGCATGGGTCATATTGGAGCCCATTGCTGCAGCAGAAGACTCCCTAGTAGCTTGGCAATAGTGGTGGTGATATAGTGGGGGTCATTCAAAGCCTGCGTGGAGCCACCTGCTGAAGCCGCAGCCTGAAAGAGGAGCCACGCACTAATGATAATGTGGCAGCCAGGTGGGGAGGGAGAACTAGCTTCTCATTCTGGGGTTTGGAGGGTTGGTGGAGCAGCAGAGGAGCTCCTATAAAGCACAGCCATGTCATTGGCCCACCCACCGGAAGTACAAAGAATTATTTTTTATCATGATAAAAAATGATATCATGATAAATTACTTACAATGGAACAGTAAATTAGATGAAATTATATTTGGTAGTGTACAGTGTCTTCTTTTGTCCAATTATGTAGAAATTTTTTATAAATAGTTCAATATTTGTGGGCTGCATGGTTTATTAGACAAAGTTGTTTCCATAACAGACTTTTTTATTTTGTGATAAAATAAATGTATGTTGTGAATGTACAGTATGTTGTGAATTATATTTTGCATTCAGTGCATTTGTTTGTTGAGATCTAATAATCACCATACTATATTAACCTTTATTTTTGTTTAGTCTCCCCTAGTCCAATCAATTTTCAGTGGAGATCCTGAGGAGATACGTATGCTGATCTATAAAACTGAGGATGTGAATTCTTTGGTAAGAGCTTGAAGTTTTTTCATGAGTTAAATGCTTGTTTAATATTTCTTACTCCTGTCTATAACATTTCATCAGAGTGTTTTTAGTTCAAATTAAATGGCATTAGCTTCTTGTTTATACAACACTTTGTAAATAAATGTAATGAAATACTGCCTAGAAAATGTATGCAGTATACTAATTTCTCACAGTTATGTATATTAAAGATGTGGGCAGACCCTCATGTTTTTTCCTAAATCTTCATCAGGTTTTGGTTTTTGAATTTCAATTCAATTAAAAATGTAAATTTTAAATTTGATAAAAATAGCTAAAATATTTGGCCTGCTATTGTTCCTACAGTATTACTAACATGATAACATTAACTAAAAACTAAGCAACAGAGCATAGACACAAAAGCACGGCAGCTTGAAAAAATATAGCACTATGAAACATTGCAACACAGCAGTGGCATACAGATGTTAGTTTATTAAACTATATGACCCCATAGAATGAGTTAATTAAGGAAGTAATTGATTAGAGGCCTGAGGTCAGCATAGGAAAAGAGAGGTGGAGTATTTATGTAATGGAAGTCAGATAAAGCATTGATTGATTACTAACAGTTATCATTTAAAAAAAAAAAATTGGAAGCATGGAACAAACTATTAACAAAGCAGCCAACTTTGAAATTTCTAATGCAATTGCAAACTGATCCATGCAGCAAATAACAGGCCTCAGGAGTTAGGACAATACAAAAGTTGCAAGAGACAGAACACCACCAATTATGCCCCAAAATACAGTACTGTATTATATGATTATTATTATAATTTATTATACACTGTCTGTCAAGCACACACAAGAAAGATGATAAGAAAAGTATGCAAAAAATATGATAAATAGGATGGGCTTTCCGGAGACAGAAGACTGTCAACAATGCCAAAAAAATACATTATTTTCTGATTACTATTACAAACTGTCAGTCAAACACAAACAAGAAAGGATGATAAGAAGGATGAACTGGTGATGGATGGCCTTGCGAAAGACAGTAGACAGTCAAGTACAGAACATAATAAAAAGAGAAGTGATGCACAATGGAGTTGTCATTGGTCCCTCCCATTTACCCTTATGTTGTATGTTAAAAACGACATGCACAGTTTAACAAACCAAGCACTTCAGTGAAAACTGCCACTTCTGGGGCTGAAGTGCTTGGTTTGTTTGGGCCACCATAAAAGAAAACATCTTGGTAGTTTGGTTAAACCAAGATACCAATAGGCTTCAGGTGGCTAACAGAGAGCCTGATTCAGCAAGGAATGCAGTTGCTAATACAAGCGCAATCAGCCCATTGTTGCATTCTGTGAATGCATATGCAGTGCATGTGCACAAACTAGCCACTGTGACCGGGACTGCAATTGCAGAGGCTACGCAGACCAATAGGAGAGCGATTCAGAGGAAGTGCCATGAGGGTGGTGATGGGAGGGTGGTCAAAGAAAAGCAGGCATGCCAGTGTATTTCAGCGCCATTGCAGGGGCGTACATAAATTAGGCACTGCGATGCCATATGCAGCCATAGCACTGATAGCATGCGTGGCTGTTAGCAATTTCTGAGTAAGGTCTGGGCTTGTGCAAGTGTGCATATGGGTCTGATGTTACTCAATGTTACCAATTGTTTCACTATATTGCTAAGTATTATGGATGTGACATTAGGGAAAGTTGCTGTCCTTATGTAAAGCTGAGATCGCAATCTTATACTGCGTTCATAATGCATTTGCATATCAGAACTGATGTTAGCAACTGCATTGCGTACGCATTAATAAAATAGTGATCCATGCTGAATCAGGCCCAGAGTTGTTAATAATCCTCACAGTTGGAAGATGTCATCATCCTTATCATTATCCTCTTCACAATTGTTTTTAATATCATCCTCATATAATATCAGTTCATACCCACTGGAATCCACTGTTACAATATTCTCTATTGTACTACAATTTCAGGGTCTTGCACCAAAGGGGGCGTGTTGTCGATGGTGATTGACAGCACGCCCCCTTTGGTGGGCGTTCCGGGGGCGTGGCTGCCCAGATGGAGGCGTTCCCATGGGAACGCCTACCGTCTGGGTCCGGCCCCACTGACATCACTAGTGATGTCAGTGGGAGTGCTTTTGGCTCCGATAGAGCCAAAAGCACTCCTGGGCTTGCGGCAGCGAGACCTTACCACAGGGTCTCGTCGCAAGCCCGATGGTCGCGATGGTCAAGACCATCGTGACCATCATTTTGGCCGCTCGCTATAGCTGTGGGTGGTCACCCACAGCTATGCTAGCGGCCAGGAGGCCGCTCCAAAAAGGAGCAGGGACGGCCCTGATTCAGAGCGAGCGCTCTGTCAGAGCGTCTGCCTCTGAATCAGGGCCTGAGTTCCATCACCTCTAATGGTAGGTGGAACAAGTTCTGCCTCCTTCATGTCACTGCACAGAAGTCCCACAGACAGAGAGCCACTCTGTCTGGTGGTGGCCGCAAACCACGTTCTTCCTCCTCCTCCTCCTCCTCCTCCAGCCCCTCCTGTCACTCACTTTTTGGGGTCAACCTGCATCCCAGTGGCTCCTTTTGTGGCATGGCTTATGTGACATTGGGCACCCAAGTGACATAGACTAGTTTGTGGAGACCCCATAAAAAAAACTGAGAGTCACAGCATAAAAATAATTAAAAGTTACAATGATGATACAGAACTTTTTTTTTTCTTTTTAAGTGACCTAACATTGTAGTCTCAGCTGATGGCAGGAGTGTTAAAAAGCATCAAAAATGTATTTCACACTGTCATAGCCCCTAAAGCTTCTAGAGGCCTAGGCAGCCCCCAGGACCCTGGATATTCACTTTACAGTTTCCTATACACCACAGTGTGTGTGTAAAGAACAGTTTTCACACTTCTTCTGGCCTCTCAGACTGGCTCCACCTAGCATGGTGGTGGTGGTGGAGGGGGCGGGGCGTAGGCCGCGGGGGAGAGGAGTTCCACCACCTCTTCAGGACCACTTTAAGCACTGGCTACAAGTAAATATAACAGGATAAACATAACACGTGAGCACTGTGTGATTTGGTAGCACTGATTAAAATGAAATGCAGCATGCCTTTATTCTGTGTGTGACTGTGGGTGTATCTGTATGCAAAATACTACAGTATATTACAGTGTCAGTGGCTGTGACACTGTAATGTAGCATTTCACATGCAGATGTGCACGGTACTGTATATAGACATGCCACATATAAATTTAATCAGCAGAAAATGCTTGTCCATCGCATTGTTTTGCGAATAAGATGCATTTGAAGATAGAAAGTTGCACGAAAAGACGCTTGGCATTACCGAGTCACGCCACGGCATGGCATGCCTAGAATGGCTGTTTAATGAGCAAGATATATTTGGACACATCTGTAGTTTGTACAAGGGTCTCCAATTTGCCTATTTTCCCTCCCAGTATTCAATGGAACTGTATGACATGCTAATTTGTACATTATCATTAAAATAATCCTTCACCATTCTATTGGTGTTTACTGTATCAGTTTGAGGGGTCTATGTACTAAGCAGTGTTGGAGACAGAGTGAAAAGTGATATGGTGCCAGTCAATCAGCTCTCAACTGTCATTTTTCAAACACAGCCTGTCAGATGGCAGTTAGGAGCTGATTGGCTGGTACCTTATCACTTTTCACTCTGTCTCCTAACACTGCTTAGTAAATAGACCCCTATATCTTCTAAAACAGATAAGAACAAAATGTTAAAATCATACATATAATAAGAACCACTTAACCTCAAAGTCTATATTAAGGCCCCCCAGGCTGCAGTGCCTCTAATACATATATTGTTTTCTATCTGGTGTAGAAGCAGGAGTTCTGGATGGCATGGAAGGCCTAGTAGACAGCGATACTTGAAACATTGTGTAGAGGCAGGATATGGCTTGGAGGGCCTAGTAGACAGCGTTGCTTGAAATGTGGTATAGAAGCAGGATTGCTGTATGGCCTGGAGGGCCCTGTAGACAGCGATGCTTGAACCCAGGGTACTTGGGTCACTTAGAAGCCAGTGAGCAGAGTACACGCAGCATGTACAGATTATAACTGGAAGTCTGGCTGCACAGAAAGCAAGTTGCATAACCAAAAGTTCCACATGATAACTCTATAGCTGACAGGACGGCGACAGTCCAGGAAGTTCAAATAGGATCAGCTGCCAATCAGGCAACACTAGAAGGAAACATGTGAAATCCTTTGACATCTGGGTCTCCTAGCAACCGGCAATCTAGAAGCATGGTCAGGAGCAGGAGGAGTACTGGCAGGAGACAAGTCCTGGACTGGACTTGTAACAGCCACCTCCACTCTCCTAATGATATTGTAGGGGGGCTGGTTACACCCTCGGGAGGCAGTAATTACCATGGTACACAAGCAAGAGCAAGCAGCATACAGTGCCAAGGTGACTGCTGCTGCAACTGCTGCAGACACTCGCAGAGACATGGCCAGGCAGAGCAGCAGCTGACCCCCTAGCAGCACTGTGAGCGCATCCCAACATCAAGTAAGGGAACCCAGGAGTCAGCAGCCTTCGTCACACCCAGCAGGTCATCACAAGATCATAGCAACGCGCAAACACATCGTCAGGAAGCTGCAACCTTTGCCACTGCCAGCGAAGCTACGCGGGAGCAACACAGCATGGCAGGGCCAGACTGGGACTAAAAATGGGCCCTGGCATTTAAAGAGCAAACAGGCCCAACTTGCGTCAGCATCTGGCTCCTGGCATAGAATCCTCCCCTTACTATTCCTAGCCCCTCCCACTTCTTAGTCTATGCTCTTACAAATATAATTAATATTAGAACAACATACAAGTACACATCATTCTCTATTTTAAAAATGTAATACCTACAACAGAGCTCATCCTGCAGGGGATTCAAACATGTGCCATAGTCAGACATTACTGGTGTAGGTCACACACAAAGAAAAGGGAAGGCATTTTCCCAAATGACCAAGCCCTATCTTAGCAGTTGTACAGGATTAGATAGTATTCACTGCAGGAATTATTTAGGGCAGAGGTGCTGAACACAGAAGACACATCTGTGCACACCAAAGCAGAGCTGTAACTACATATTTTAACAAAAGAGTCTTTTTTTGCCGCAATCCACAGGCGAATAATGGAGAGTGCGTTCCGAAGGCACGCAGAAAAAAATCAAGGTGTGGTCTCACTGGGAAGGTGCGTAACCACATAGTAGTACCCCAATTAAAATTATGCCACACAGTAGTGTCACATTATTATTATCCTCTATTTCTATGGTGCCATAAGTGTTCCGCAGCACCTTACAAAGTACATAAACAAATAAGTGAAAAAAGAAACCAGTGACTTACAGTACAATACAATACAATACAGGACAAGTATATGCTGCATTAGCGATCATAGTGCTCAAAATAAGCAGCAGGGACTCAGCAATCAATTGTTAGAGCTCTTTGAGGAGTAAGAAGTAAAAGAAAGTATAATGAGAAGCACATGAGGGAAGAGAGCCCTGCTCGTGAGAGCCTAAAATCTAAAGGAATTACACCGCACAGTAGTCCCCCTTCATTACATTACACCACACAGTAGTGTCCCTTATTCACATTAAGTCACACAGTAGTGCACCTTTTTCACTTTACGTCACACAGTAGGGTCCCGTATTCACATTAAGTCACACAGTAGTGCACCTTTTTCACTTTACGTCACACAGTAGGGTCCCTTTTTCACGTTTCGTTAGTAGTGCCCAATAGTCACATTATGTCACACAATGGTGTCACATTACACCACACGGTAGTGTCCCTTCATCACACTACACTGCACAGTAGTGTCCCTTTTTCACGTTACGTTAGTAGTGCCCAATAGTCACATTATGTCACACAATGGTGTCACATTACACCAGACGGTAATGTCCCTTCATCACACTACACTACACAGTAGTGTCCCTTATTCACATTACGTCACACAGTAGTGTCCCTTTTCCATGTTACGTCACACAGTAGTGTTCCTTGTTCACATTACACCAGACAGTAGAGCCCATTCACATTATGCCACCCAGAGCCCATTCACGCTATGCCACGCAGTAGTAGTGCCCCTTATAAATTGTGCCGTGCAAGTGTAGTGCCCCTTATACATTATGCTACACAGTAATGCCCCTTATACATTATGACACACACAATAATGCTTCTTATAACACATTAAGCCACTCACAGCAATATCGTGGCATCTGCAGATTGCATCTGTCAGCAGATCATGAGGTGTCCGAAGATGGCATCCAGTCCATCCAGTCAGTTTCTTGTCCACCCTTGCCACACTTTTCATCCATCAGCCAGCCGCGTCATGACACCACCGTGGCCGCACGTGCATGGTGCCGCCGGGCAATCCTACTGGCAGCTCACAGGAGCTTTCAAAATGTCATCCAGCCATTCCTCCCAGGTTACTTCCGGGCCCGGCCCCACTGCGCATCTCATACCTGGCTGCGTCACTAAGTAATGACGTGGCCAAGGGCCAGATTAAGACTTGTGGGGGTCCCATCAATAAAATTGCCAGGGAAAAGAAAGGGAGAAAGGAGAGAGACAGAGAGAGTGATAGAGGGGATAGAGAGAGAGAAGGTGGGACAGGGAAATAGAGAGAGGGACAGGGAGTGAAATACATAGCTGCCTATTCATCGTCATTTCATTTTTACAAAAGCAGAGGAAAATGAACACATGCCCGGGTGGACACTGCCTGGGAGGGTCTTGGCGCCGGCTGTGTCATGGCGTCATTACGCAACTGCGTCATGGCGTCATTATGCTATGACGCGGCTGCGCATTTCAGAGCATGGCGCCACCCGGGAGGTTGTTCTCCCGGGTAAGCCTGCACTCCGTCAAACCGGCCCTTGTGGCCATCGGCCCTTCTGGCATTTGCCAGAAGAGCCCGATGGCCAGTCCGGCCCTGCAGCATGGCCCACGCCGCATCCAGTGGGGCTCCTGCAGCCACAGCACATCGGCACACGCCACAGCCAGTATTGAGAATCCGGGGACATTTCAAGCACAGCATTGCCCACGCCACGTCCAGCAGGGTTCCTGCAGCAGCACGCCAGGCGTCCACACCACACACCACAGCAGCCAACGCCAAGTCCAGCACGGCCAGCAGCACGCACGGGAATGGTGAGAACCCAAGTAATAATTGCAATGTAAATGTTGTTGAGGTTGACAGGGGGAGTGTTGAGGATGTTAGCAATGCGATTGTGAGGTTTGCGGGAGGGTCTAAGGTTAAGGCAGCAGTAAGAGGTGACACACAGGATAGTGGCTCTTCAGATTCTGAGGATGACGAAGCACGTAAGGTACTAAGAGAGCAGCTGAAGATAGCGAGGGCTAACAGTAAAAAGGTAAGCATTCCAGGGGTGGACACAGTCAGAAGCCAGATGGGGCAGGTACAGCAGCAGAAAACAGGTGGCTTCTTGAGGGAAGGGATAGCGATAGGCTGTGAGCTCAAATCAGTGGCGAGGCACTTGCCAAAGCAAACGAGGAAAGATATCGAGGGCTTTTGTGGACATATGCTCATTAACCAAAGCTGGGCTGAGGGACAGTGAGGGGAGGGGGACAGACAGATGCGTATAAAACCATGGAGCATTGGTTGAGCAGCATGTTTGTCTATATAGGTTGTTACATGGAGGCCTTCCCACAAGTAGGTATGGGTATGTTAAAATATACAGATTTTATCTATTCTGTGTATAAGGAGTATGGGGGATCTGTATGGTGCAGGTATGACGAGGATTTTAGACTGCAGGCGCAAGGAGGGGAACCGATTGATTTCGGTATCAGGGATTTAGATGTGTGGCTCAGAGCGCAGGTTAGCGGCTTAGCAGAAAGAGGTGTTGCCGGGCAGCGGGTTGGGACATGGAGGCCTGGCATGCAAAAGCAGGACCTTAAGTGCTGGGCCTATAACGAGTCCAGTTGCTCCTGAGCACATTGCAAGTTTAGGCATGCGTGCACATTCTGCAGCGCAAGCCACTCTGCCAAGGATTGCTTTAGGAAAAGGGCTAGTAACTCACAAAAGCTACCCGCAGCAGCAGGGACTAGAAAAAGCAATTAGTCCAGTTAGCCTAGGCAGGATCCTGGAGTTGCTGTCCAGGTACCCCAAGCTTGATTAAGCCAAAGTGCTGCGGGAGGGGTTCAGTGGGGTTCAGGGGTTCAATGATGATTTCAGAATCCCAATAGTAAGAAAAGTTTCCCTGGCAGATAGCAGTAAAGCTGCATTCACACACAACAATTTAGTAAATAAACGATTTTAAAAAATGATTTTCGTTCATTTTTTCAAGGGAATGCGCATGAATGATAATCGTTCATCATTTTAACTCAGAAAGTGAACGATTTTTTCAACAATTGAACAATAAACAATATCGTTATCGATAATCGTTCAAAAAATCATTGTGTGTGTATGTTCCTTTAGAATTTAAAATCCATCAGGGCCAAAAGGCCTAATATGCCCCTCCCATCTTTGGCAGATAGTGGAGCCGATCTAAACGGCCTGGTCAAGCGATCTCTGGCATCCAAGACGTGGAGAGCATACAAGGCGGCATGGGAGAAGTGGAAGCAGTTTCAATAGTTGGTAAGCTCAGAGGATAGGGCACCATGCCAGGTGCTGTTAGCCTTCTTAGGCAAGCTAAGGGAGGAGCAGGCATCCAGAGCAAGGGTCGGTACTATATTGTCTGGCATCTCTTTTTTTGCCAAGTTGGAAGGAGATAAAGACAAGACCAAGGCTTTCGTCGTGCACACAATAATGAAGGGTTGGGCCAGGGCAGAGATAAGGAAGCCTGATAGTAGGGAGCCGGTCACCATAGACAAGCTAAGGAAGCTTGTGGGCATAGTGCCAGTGGTATGCTCGGATGCAAGCAAAGCTACCTTATTTAAAGCGGCCTTCATCATGGTGTTTAGCAGGGCATTCAGGGTAAGCGAGCTGGTAGCAGAATCCAAGAGTTCATGCAGCGTAAGGATGTGGCTTTAGCCTGTGATACGGTGTTGTGCAAAATATGAAGGTCCAAGATGGACCAGGTTGGCAAGGGCAGATGGGTGCAGCTTAGGCACCAGGAGGACAGCGCAATTTTCCCTTTGGTAGCGGTCACGGCATTCTTGAGCATCAGGCCGGAGGGCGGGGCTAAGTTTCTTGTCCATAGGGATGCTTCTTCTCTAAGTTTGAGTTCATGGCAGTTGTTAAGAAATGCATAAGTAGCCTGGGATGGGAAGCAGGGAAATTTGGTACCCTTTCCTTCAGGATAGGGGTGACAAGTCCACAGCAGAGGGGAGGCTGGCAGAGGGGAGGCCTTAGGGAGATGGAGATCTAATAGTAACAGGATGCACGTGAGGTTCACAGGTAACTAATTATCTTCTCCTTCCCAAACCCCCCCCCCCACACAAGGCAAAATGGAGGGAGGCGAATGTGGATCGTTGGCCATTCACACATTTATTGGGCAGCAAGCATAGCCACTACCAGGCCATATGGGAGGCTGGGCCTGCCGGCAGAAGTGGCAAGAGTGTTATGGTTTGGAAAGAGGGGGATGAAGTGGCATGAGTTGAGAAGGGCCTTGTTAGTGGCCGAGGGGGTGGCTGGTCGCCAGACGTCTTGGTAGTGCATCTGGGGGCAACGACCTAGGTAAGTTGAAGTTCCTCGATCTAGACAGGGCCAAATAAGGACTTTGCATGAGTATGGAACTGTCGGTCCAGTATCCACCCCAGGCTGGCATGGTATGGGGCCTGGAAGGGGGCGGGTATCGAAAAAGCGCGGAAAAAGGAGAATGCAGCAGTGAGAAAGTTGGTGATTACCAGCAGAGGTAGCATGATACAGCACAGGGACATTGCGGGCAGCAGGAAGGGTATGTACAGGGGAGACAGGGTGCATTTGTCTGATGTAGGCATCGATCTATCCAATATTTGCGCTGCAGGAGGGTCTCGAGGTGGCCTGAGTGTATGAGATTGCAGGGTGAGGCGTCGAGGCTCAGGCGCACCTGAGTACCTTGGGTGGTGGGAAATAAGCTGTTTCCAAGGCATAGTGAATGGGGGGAGCCAGCAGAGGTTAGCAGATTCATCAGTGAATCGCCGCATGCCCGGCTTCAGCTTTGGACGGAGTGCCAGGTGAGCATAATATGTGCCAGGAGGCTGCGTCCCTAGGGGGCATAGCTGTGGTGCCTACTGAGTAGGCAGGGCATGCCCCAAAAAATTACTTGGCAGAGTTAGCCTTGCCCACTGTTTCTTTCGGTGCTCTGCAATATGTTAATGATGTAAACTAAATCAAGCTGTGACCGGAGCTGTACCCAAAACTTTGCCTCTGTGTCAACTTCTTGGGGGGGAGGGAAGCTGGGTAATAGCGGGTCGCAGGCAGGTCGCTCTCTGCCCCTTACAGGAGCAGAAGTGCCCAAAATGGTGACAGAGCAGGGACAAGGGGAAGGGGCACAGTACAGCCTGCAGGCGAGTGGCGGGAAGAAAGGGGGGTGGGCAAGTATGCCCGGCCTTCCCTTCACACCTGGGGTCTTGTGGTGGCCAGTTAGCAGCAACTGGGGCTGGGCAGAATGTGGAGGGTTAAAAGAACGGGGTAGTGGGGAGGATCATTGCTTGAGTGGAGCAGCATGGGAAATGATCCCCAGCCACCAACCCTCCATAAGGGACAGTTGACCTCATTCAGACTCAGTCGTTGCGGCCGCACGGTCATACGGGAAAAGGGGCCGGATATGCAAATGATGCACTCGCAAGTTGCGTCCTTAATATCGGATCGGTAGCTGGCCGACCAAGGGGAGGAAGCGTCCGGAAGACAAAAAAATACGCCCCCTTCTCGTACGCATTACACGTCATCTCCAGGCATATAAGGATTAATCGAGACCATCGGGAAACATTGAAACTGGTCGTAGAGCTTAAGGTTGACCATACCCTCTCTTAAGCACTACGATCAGGTCAGTGTACAAACCACCCATGTCACGTGTTCCATGACACTACTTTGTTAATTATGCACTCCCATAAACCGTATGCACTCCCATAAAATGCTGTTCACATAATTAGGCACGCCTGCGTTTGGATCTCCACTCCCCTGTTTTGAAGCACCTTCCCCTGTTACCACCCACAAACGCCTCATCCTGTCACTCAAACTACCAACCTGGCTGTGTTCAAGGAGAGAGAAATTTCTGATCGTAGCAGCTAGTTTGCACACGCGCATTGCAAACTTTACGCATGCGCAGTTTAGCAAACATCGGTGGCGTACGACCGTGCGGCCGCTACGACCGACTCTGAATGAGGTCCTGTGTGTGAGCGAAAGGGGAGGAAGGTATGCAGTAAATAAATAGAAAATAAATAAATAACCAGACATATGTTGAACAAACGGTGGGGTAATCACTTTTTGTTGGTGTGGAAAGGATTGTTGAGCAGCAAATGATTGTATTGCATTTGTCACAGCTGGTGGGCACTGGGAAATAAGCAGTGCGCAAGGCATAGTGAATGGGGGGAGCCAGCAGAGGTTAGCAGATTCATCCTCTGTGAATGGTCGCATGCCCGGCTCCAGCTTTGGACAGTTGGGCCCATGGGGCTGTGTGCCAGGTGAACATAGTATGCGCCAGGGGGCTGGGTCCCTAGGGGGCGTAGCTGCAGTGCCTACTGGGTAGGTAGGGCACGCCCCAAAAAATTACTTGGCAGAGTTAGCCTTGCCCACTGTTTCTTTCGGTGCCGTGCAATATGTTAATAAGGTAAACTAAATAAAGCTATGACCAGAGTTGTACCCAAAACTTTGTGTCAACTTCTTGGGGGGGAGGGAAGCTGGGTAATAGCGGGTCGCAGGCAGATCACTCTCTGCCCCTTACCAGATAATTGTGTTGTTACTTTATGGTGATCTAGAAAGGGATAACATTGGTCTGTGGCAGACACAAATACAGATCCGAAGAGGAGACTCCCCCTACCAAAAAATTAGCACAGACACCACCCACAACATATATGATCAGAATAGAAGTATCTTGTTGTTGCTCTTTTTCTTACAAATCTCGTTGATACATGTAATAAGAAAAAGAACAAAAGTAATAAGAGTAAGAACAAAATAAACAAATTGTAGTATATCCTGGAGGGGATATAATCGCACAAAAATTCTACCTCCGAAATACGTTTTTTTATAGAAGCCACGTACCACACTCAGTTCAAGATAAATCTACAAAGGTTTCTTTCAAAATCAATCCCAAACAGTGCTCTCAAATAGGATACATTCACCAAATATATAGGAGGGAAACGTACATTCACTCACGTTGAAAAAAGGATTATAACACATATAAAGGTTTATTTTATGGATGGGCGTACCATTCGCACTGAGGGCCTGATTCAGACCCGCTCGCGAGCACTGAGCGCTCGCAAGTGGGTCGATGTTGGCCCAGTGCACATGCGCACGATGGACCCGTCTCCGTCGTGCGCATGCCCGAGACCCGGATAGAGATGGGCAAGCCGTCGCTATGGGTCTCGCTACAAAGGGGGCGTGCTGTCAATGGTGATTGACAGCACGCTCCCTTTGGTGGGCGTGCCGGGGGCATGGCTGGTCAGATGGAGGAGTTCCCATGGGAACGCCTACCGTCTGGGGCCAGCCCCACTGACATCACAAGTGATGTCAGTGGGAGTGCTTTCGGCTCTGATAGAGCCAAAAGCACTCCAGGGCTTATGGCAATGAGACCCTACCACAAGGGTCTCGTCGCAAGCCCGATGGTCGCGATGGTCTAGACCATAGTGACCAGGAGGCCGTTCTAAAATTAAGAAGGATGGCCCTGATTCAGAGCGAGCACTCTGTCAGAGCGTCCGGCTCTGAATCAGGGCCTGAGATAAATGTTAAATCAAATATACTGTATCTAGGTATCTTTATATGTAAGCAGAGACGGGTGTACCTTACTTACATAGTGTTTAGGTGGATTTCTCCTATAGCGGTATCTTTTCCTCCTCAGTATAGTGGATATAATCCAACTGCAAAACTTAATATGTCCAGTTTAAAATTATTTTATTAATCCAGAATAAAAAAATGGAATGGCAGGTATATAGAAAAAATAAAAATGAATAAAAACCAATCTCTGCAGATGATGGCACTACAAAGGGACTGTCCGGATCAGTCTCTATGTTAGATGTTCAAAAAAAAGTACCTCTGTGCAGAGCTTGATTGAGGCAATGTCTCCTTTCCACAAAATTAGTCCTCTTTTGCTGGCCAATGCATTTTGAACTGTGCATTCCAAGGCATAATGAGGATTGAAAGGAGTTTCTTATTTAAACTCCCATTAATCACATCTTAACCGGAAGTAACAATTTCTAAAATATACATATAAATCCTAGAATATAAATTACCACTACATATAGAAACAAATATAAATCACAGCACATACCTAAAAAGTCCACTTCCTGACAGATGGGGACACCACGCACTCTAAGTGAAGGAGCGTCCCGCTGGAAGGAGTGCGTTCCACCATTCACTCCACACACCGGAAACTGTAATCATGAACTTCCCGGAAAGTGGGGCACATGGACAGAAAACACGCACTCACATGGTGGATGTGACATAACACACGGAGTAAACCCAAACAAGTTGTCATAGATACCATTATAAGCAAATCAATGTAATTACACCTTGTTACACATAAAATTATTAAAATATATATCTCTTGAAATAAAAATGAAAGTCCCTTAGCGCATACCTAAAACATTACATCTGCTAAATGAATTTACATAAAAATACAGATATTATAAAATTATTATAACAACCATTTTAACTCAAAATCACCATTAAGTCCATTAGGCAACAGGGTATTTAATCTGAACATCCACTGCATTTCAGTATGTGCTAAATATCCTTCCCTATCTCAATTTTCCAATTATTCCTAATATTTTGTATTCCAATAAAACTAACAATCTCTGAAGGTGAATTTTTATGTTTAATCTGAAAATGATTGTATAATAAGTGAGTTGTAAACCTTTTTTTATATTTCTGATATGTTAAGGTAACCTTGTTTTTAAGGATCTGGTGGTACATCCCGCATAAACGAGGTCACAAGAACAACTTTCATGGTATAATATGTTATAAATTCTTTTATGTCATATTGAACATTATTTGCTGTGAATTTAGTGGTTTTAGTGGTTTTGGATTCGAAGAAGGTATGGGTGTGCATGCTACACAATCCCCACAGCGATAAACCCCTTTGTGCGTTTAGGGTTAAAACCGGTGTTGGAGAGGGCGCTTCTAACTAATTTGTCTTTTAGACTCTGTGCCCTCTGATATACAAATACTGGTTTGTCTGGTATTATTTTCTTTAATAATTTATCTTTAAGAAGAATGTCCCAGTATTACTTTATAATTTTATCCACACTTTTATATTCAGAGTGGAAGCTACTTATAAAAGTCTTCTTGTTACTAGTTCTTTTAGTTTTATTTCTATTATTATTAAACTAAGCTTATCATTCCACCAACATCATCTCAACCTGAGTTTTTCTAATAATTTCCGGGTCGTACCCTTTATTGATAAATTTCTGACCCATAAGAGACATTTGAGATTTGTAAAAACAGTATCTTCACTACAATTTCTGTGTAGTCTCAAAAACTGGCTTTTAGGAACACCCTTTAGCCAATCACTTGGTTTATTATAACCTTTTGTGTTTATCATATCATCTTTCAAGTATACTGTACAGTGAGATCCAAAAAAATTACTGACATGTTATTGATATCAAATGTAAGGGTTATATTCATCAAACTATCATTCAACTGGCTACATAAAAAATCCAAATCAGCACAGGAACCCTTCCATAAAAATATGATGTCATCTATGTACCAATACCAAGACACCAAGTTTGTACCCAAAACCCCTCCACCATACACTGCTGACTCATTCCAGTGCACTATGAAGAGGTTTGCATAACTGGGCATAAACTTGAAGCCCATAGCTGTTACAGTCTTTTGAAGATAATATTCACCTTCGAAAATAAATAATTATTACGCAATATAAACTCTATACCTTCCAAGATAAAATCCTCTACCGTATCTAATGTTATATTGCTTTTTGATAAAAACCACTTAACAGCTCTTAGTCCATCTTCATGTTTAATATTTGTATATAAGAAAGCAACATCTGCCATAACTAATATTAGATTGTTGGTTGCTGCAATGAAATTGAATTTCTTTATAATATCTGCTGTATCCTTAAGGTATGAAGGGTTACTAATGACTATGGCTTGCAAATAGTAATCTATACGTATCATGTCTAACAAATTTGTAGCAAGACCTCCTGTACCTGCTATAATAGGTCATCCTGGTGGAGTCAAAGGATTTCTATGAACCTTAGGTAAGATGTAAATGACTGGAGTCTTTGGATGGTCTATATTCATAAAATCATATATAGTTTTACTAATAGTACCCTTTTCTAAGATTTTTTTTTTTTTAAATCTCTGAAAATTATTTTTAATTTTGTTAGTAAGGTCTGATTTAAAGTTTTGGTATGTTTCATCTTTATTTAACTGTTCTGCTATTTTTTTATGTAATCTTCTTTATTAAGAATAGGAAGACCCACTCCCTTGTCACACAGTTTAATCACTATAGTTGGATGATTCCTTAAAATCTTTATGGCTTCCCTTTCTCTTTTAGTAATGTTCCTTTTATTTCTTTTGATTGTTTTTTAGTGCTAAGATTTTTTATATCTTCTACCACAGATTTGATAAAGCAATCGATCATGCTACCCTTAACTTGGACAGGATCAAAAGTAGATTTGTTTTTAAATATAGGAGAATTATTATCTGCGGCTTCTTCTGATTTATTGTCTTTTATGGCAAAAAACATTTTCAAACTAATTTCCGGAAGAATTTATGAACATCAATAAATATATTAAATTTATTGAAATTATTTGAAAGTGCGAATTTAAATCCCCTCTTTAAACTTTTTCTTCTACCTCCGTTAAATTATCTTACTATGATTGAAAATTGTGATGTCTCCCTCCTCAATATGAGAATAAGCTTTATTTTTATTTTTAGTTCTTTTCTCTTTTTTACCCCCTTTTTTCCCCATCTTTCTTTTTGGGATAGGCAGATTGTTTACCTAGCCCTCTATCTAAACAAGGAGAATTTATTGAATTTTCATCTCCAAAGATTTCAAATTGATTAGATAAACATACAGGATATCTTTCATGTGTTCTATAGTTTTGATTTCTTGGTTTATGTGTCCTCCTTGGATGGGACCTCTGTATTTTTTGAACATTATATTTTCTAAATTAGGTGTGGGTTTTTACTCCAAGTCCTGAACAGTATGGGATCTAGAGTATCTTGTATTTCCACGTACATAATTTCCCTTCTGATTTTTAAATGTATTTCCCTGTCTTCTGATGGGTGTAATAGGGTCAATGAGATAATCATTAATATTTTCAGGCTTTGGAACAACAGTAATGGTAATTTTCTTTTTCTTTTTAGAATGTTTTTTATTTTGTTGTTCACCATTTCTATAGTATTAATGATCTTTTAATTTTCTCTGTTTTTTATTCATGAGAGCCTTAGTATTTTGATTTATTTGTAATTCTATCTCTTTTTCTAGAATATTTTCAAAGGGTTTGACTAAAGTTTGTAGGACTACAGTTTTTTCATTTATGGTTCTTAATTTACCTCTTCTTTCTTTAAGAATCAAATTAATAAGTGAGAATGTACGTAAAATTTCTTCCACTCATTTTTAAATTCCTTGCTAGAGTCCTGTTGTTTAAACAAGTTGTTTAGCTCAAACAGATTATACCAACTTGTTTGTACGACAGATTTTGTCTGGTTTCCAGAGGTTGGGAGCACATTGTTGATTGCCATTTGCTCTCATACAGTACTGTACATTACCAGATTTTCATTCCAAACAACCAACTTGTTGGATGGTTGGAAAAAAGTTTGTCTAGTGTATGACCACCTTTAGAAAGATATGAGTATCTATTCTATACATGTTGTTTATGGCATTTTTAATTTTATATAAAAGTTGTAAATATTTAGCAACCACTATACATGCATAAGAATTTACTATTATATTATATTCAATTATAAACAAAGAGATGTTGTTCTGGGGATGAGTACCAGATCCATTTAATTGCCCACGCTGTAAATCCACTTATAGATGCATCCTCATACATCTAGCCATAATAAAGAGTTGCACAGGACCTGATGTGAGTGTACTACCAGGTCCTATGCAACCCTGCTTGTGCCCACCATCCTTTTTCAGCAGAAAATGCATCTTATTCACAATACGTTGTGATCTAGATGCACCAGGGTGTAAATTCACTAAAAGTCGATTTTGTTTCCATTGTAAAATGTATCACTGTACTTTCTCCTCATGCTCAAGACCACTTTGGGCTCTGTGGGCCTGATTCAGCAAGGAATGCAAAGGAAGAATGCATGCACTTGGCCAATATTTTTGCACTGCGCATGTGTATGCATCGCACTGCACGTGTGTGAACTAGCCAGTACATTTAAGTTAGAGTATGCAGACTACACACAGTGGGTCTCATTCAGACCCGCTCGCGAGTGCAGGATGCTCGCAAGTGGGTCGATGGTACCCAAATGCGCATGCGCACAGCGGAGGCTGCTCCGTCGTGCGCACGCACGAGACCCGGTGAGTGACGGGGAGGGCGTCGCTCGGGGTCTCGCACCAAAGGGGGCGTGCTGTCGATGGTGAGTGAAAGCACGCCCCCTTTGGTGGGCGTGCTGGGGCGTGGCTGCCCAGACGGAGGCGTTCCCATGGGAACGCCTTCAGTCTGGGTCCGGCCCCGCTGACATCACTAGTGATATCAGTGGGAGTGATTTTGGCTCTGATAGAGCCAAAATCACTCCAGGGCTTGCGGCAGCGAGACCCTACTGCAGGGTCTCATCGCAAGCCAGATGGTCGCAATGGTCTTGACCAACGCGACCATCATCATGGACGCTTGCATAAGCTGTGGGTGGTAACCCACAGCTATGCGAGCGTCCAGGAGGATGCACCAAAAAAAAAAAAAACGCCCTGATTCAGAGCGTGCACTCATTCAGAGCATCTGGCTCTGAATCAGGCCCAGTGTGTATACAGACTCTTCCAATAATGACTGACAGGAAGTGTTATTTGTGGGTGGTGATTGGGGATGGTCAGGCAAATACAGGTGTTATAACACCATTATAGGGTTGTGCATGATTAAGACAGTGCGGTGGCATATGCAGTCATACCGTAAGCAAGTCAACCACTATTATGCTAATGGATTTGATGGTTCTCGATGTTACCGATGTTTCTGATATCTTGCATACTGATCAGGCTTGAGTAAAGGGAGATGAGCAGCTTAATGTGGGGCTGGGCATCTGTTTCTTGTGCTGCAGTCTCCATGCATATGCATTGATTAGCATATTCTCGCACTGGCCAAGTGCATGCGTTCTCTCCTTTGCATTCCTTGCTGAATCAGGCCCTGTGTTTGTTGTTTCACAGCTTTGCAGCAAGAGGGTTTGTTGGCCATGGCTTCCAACCAGGAACCGGCCTGTTATGTTGCAATAGGTTGATAGACTGATAACCCCTGAGCCCACTCCCCTTATTAGTATACCTACAGGGGCCCAGCTGCACCCAGCGGTATTATCTCAGGGTACCTTACAGACTGCTGCCATAGAACCACCATGGGTGTAGTCCTCACAGTCAGTGCAAGGTTTAGCACAGTGTCTGAATCTTTACAGCAGATAATGGACAGGGACCGCACTACCAGGCACCGACCCTTCTGATTAGATATTTCTGTACCTCTGTCCAGTTGTGATTCAGACTCCAATACTTCAGATGCCTTAGGTAGATGTAGTGACCCTAATTAAAGTGGCTTAAGCTGTCCTCCATATCAAGGATGCTGAGCAGGCCCCTAAGGCTAGTGCTCCAGTCTTCAAGCATCAGAACAAGGTTTTGGCAGAATTCCCATCTTCTGCACAGTTAGAGGACCTTCTGGAGGAAGCATGGACTTGTCCTAATAGGCGCTTCCATGTTTCTAAGCCCTCCTAATATCCAAAGTCTGCTGCAGATCGGGAGTCTGCTCCTCTGGTGAATGCTCACATTGTGCACCTAGGATCCACAAATAGGTAGATGGAATCTTCCCTCAAAGGGATTTATTCTCATGCAGGCGTTATGACATGTCCAAACCCATCATCCGCTTGAGTGGCTAAGGCCATTACGGATTGGACAGAGGCCCTTCAAGTTGGCCTTAGCTCAGGTCCCCATAGGAGTGAGCTATTGTCTTTAGTGGAACACATCAAAAAGGTGGCCTCTTATCTTGTAGTGGCAGAAATAGACACTGGTGTCCTAACTAACCACCAAGGTGTCAATATCCTTGGTGTTTGCTAGGTGAGACCTCTGGCATTGTTCCTGCCACACTGACTCAAACTCTAGAGGCCCTAGAGCAGGTATGGGCAATAAGCATCCCTCCAGCTGTTGTTGAACTACACATCTCAGCATGCCTTGCAACAGTTTTAGCATGGCCAATGTCAAAACTCTGGCAGCGCATGCTGGGATGTGTAGTTCTGTAACAGCTGGGGGCCACTTATTGCCCACCCCTACCCTAGAGGCTCTTCTGTATTCATGGGACATCTTCTTTAGTCCTGATTTGGACAAGATTGTAGCCACAGTGGCAGCATCCAAGACAGCCTTCCTCCCTTCTGTGGCAGTCCCAAGATCGTGGACTTCTAATTTTCACTCCTTTCATATGAAGGGAATTGCCAGGGGCCAGCCTTTTTCAAGCTCCCAGTGTTCCAAGCCCCGAGCTAAACAGCCCTGGTCTAATAGATGCCCTGCCACCAATCTTCTTGACAAGGCTGCCACTTCATGGGATGGGCCTCCAGCATGGGAGGCTGACTTATGCTGTTCTCTAATACTTGGATGGTGACCAGGTTGGACCTGGGTGTGAGGTGTTGTCTCCCTGGGCTATGCCCTAATCTTTTGCGAGCTGCCTCCAAACCAATTTTTTTTCCACAGGCTTTTTGGGGGATCCAGGCAAAGCAGAAGCACTGTGGCAGTATATTCAGTCCCTGCTGGCCTCCAAACTATTTGTTCCAGTCCCCCTGTCCAGAAGCTGAATGGTTCCTTTTGACCAATCCTCAACCTGAAGACCCTCGACCCTATGATTCTGAAGCTGGGTGATTTCATGGCTTCCTTGGACATCCAGGATGCCTATTTTCATGCTCCTATCTGGCTCAATCACCAGTGCTTCAACAGGTTTGTGGTCCATTAGGAATATTTCCAATTTTGGGTATTGCCATTTGGTCTTTCCACATCTCCTCATGTCTTCACGAAAGTCATAGCAGTCATGGCAGCTCATTTGCAACACAGGGGATCTTATGATTCTTCCTTATCTAGTTGACCTTTTGATTCTTGCTCAGTCACTGGAGGCTCTCAGGGACCACATCCATCTACTATAGATATCCAGTCCCTTGGATGGATCATTAATTGGAAGAAATCCTCCCTGACTCCTTTGCAGGAGATGTACCATCTGGGGGGCCTTGCTGGATTCCAAGGTTCAGCGGGTCTTCCTCCGGCCAGAAAATATTTGTGACCTACAGACCAGGATTTGCAGATTCTTAAGTTATTGCAGAGTGTCAATATACTCTTGCATGCAGATTCTGGGCTCTCTGGTCTCCACCTATGTCTCGGTGGAGTTTGCCCAGTTTCATTCCCGGCCTTTTGAGATTGAGGTTTTGTGTCGGTGCAACAAGTCCCATTGGCAGCTCAAAGCACAAACTATCATCCTCTCTTGAGAGATCCAGCTCTCTTTTTGGTGGCTTCGGTTGTCCCACTTAGACTAGTGCTACACTTTTGGTTTCAGGAATAGGTCCTAACCACAGATACAAGTCTTCGCAGATGGGGGCAGTAACCTGTCAGATCTTTTAGGGTTAATGTACAGCTTCAGAAAGCTGGCTACCAATCAATAGAGCTCTGCAAACTCTGAGCGGTTTTCAAGGCTTTATGACTGGCTCTAATGCTTCTCCAGCATCATCCAGTCCATGCACAATGTGACAACATAATGCCCATTGCATACATAAACAATCATGGTGGCTGTCATGAAACCACAAAGGAGGTCAGTCGCATTCTCTTCTGGGCAGAGCAACATCTTCCGGCTCTGTCAGTGGTCTTCATCCCCAGAGTCCAGAATTGAGAAGCTGACTTCCTCAGCTGCCAGGACATTCACTCAGATGAGTGGGTGCTTCATCTGCACGCCTTTCAGCTCCTAGTTCTTTCCTGGGGCTTGCCAGACTTGGACTTGATGGCATCTCGGCACAACCACAAGCTACTGAGGTACTGCTCATGCACCAGGAATCCGGGAGCCATGCTGGTGGATACCGTAGGAGTTTGGTGAACCTTCTACCTCATGAACATCTTCCCTCCAATCATGCTGATTCTGCTGGTCCTCCAAAAGTTAAAGTTTGAAGGTGGCACTGTGATACTGGAAGTTCATGATTGGCCACAACGAGTTTGGTGCATGGATCTCTTAGGCCCCTTCCCTAAAGTTTGAAGGTGGCACCATGATACTAGAAGGTCACGATTGGCGCATGGATCTCTTATGCCTCTTCATTGACACTTTTTTGCATCTTCCTCTGCAGATGTCTCAGGGCCCATACCATGCTGAATGCCCATACACCTTCTTCTGCCAGAATTTATGATTACATCTGTGGACTTACTGTGCCTGGTGTTCTGCCAGGGGGTTTAACCCCAGATAATTTTGTCTCTTGTGGGTCCTGTCCTTTCTGCAGGCAGGTCTGGACTTGGGTCTCCACCTTATTATTTGAAGGTGCAGGTTTCTACCCTTTCTGTCCTCTTCCAGAGGTAGATTGCTCTAATGCCTGATGTATGGACTTTCCTGCAGGGTGTCCTCCATGTTCAGACTCTGTTCTTCCAGTGGCTCCATGGAACTTGTCTTTGGTGCTTTGTGCTCTTCAATCATCACCCTTTGAGCCTTGGACTCTGTGGACATTAGCTAATAGATGGTCTTACTACTGTACTTGCCATAGTGTCAGGCCATTGCAGATGTCAGACTAGTGCACGTTGTCTTGTCACTCCCCATTTTTGGTCTTTAACTCAGACCAGGCCATTTTTCAGACACAAGTAGGCTACCTTCCTAAGGTAGTTTCTCAGTTTCACATAAACTAGGAAATCATGGTCTCTGCCTTTCAAGCACCTGATTTTTTACCTGAGGAATCCTCTTCTGATGTCATGAGTGCCCTCTGGATATCTTGTATGTGGACAGGAACAGATATCTCCATAGGACGGAGTCCCTTTTTGTCCTCTAGGACTTTCACAAATGTGACTGGCCAGCTATGAAGCAGACTTTGGACAGTTGGTTCCATTTGGCCATTCACCATGCTTACACTATGGTGGACCTTCCTGGTCCAGCCATATTAACAGCTCATTCCACCAGGTCAGTGGGTACTATTTAGTTATATTTAGAAGGTCCAAATAACCTTTAGTACATACTACCTTTTCTCAACAGAACCCACTGTCAATCTATGGTGGGTTTGAACAGTTTTGAAATTACCTCAAACCTGCCTCTTAGTAAATGGCTCACACATTTTCCATCCCTAGACCTTTTAAATATTCTTAAAGTTTTCAGTCAGTCCTGTAGCGCATTGATATCAAGTATGTATACAGCAGCACAGTCATAGGGCAGAAGTGCACTATGTGCCTGCTTGGTCATTACTAGATATGGGTGACCAGTGCCACCATACAGAGTGCAGAGGCTCTGTGAGTGGCACTGGTGCTGCCCCATGGCCCTTGCTTTTGAACAAAGGGGCAGGGCTGGCACCGCATGGCCAGAGAGCTAGTTACGGTACTGTGTGCCTGCTCCACCCCTGAGTGCAAGATGTACCAAAGGGGCAGGGCTGCCATCTTCAGGAATTATGGCACTACCCAGAGCATCCTTAGGACATTCAAGCTGGCTGTTTAGGCTGCAGGGTGAGTGCCTGGAGCTTCCAAGCACTCTGCTAGCCAATGCTTTCACAATCCTAGTTATGGCCTTGATATGCAGAATTGCCACTTCACTTATTTCATAAAACATATTTTTTATCATATAAGCCTATTGTTTACTGTTTTTGGCTATATATCAATAGACATGCAGAAACCCAATCAAATTTTGTACCTATTAATCCTTTATGGACAGTTTTGGCAGTTCTACCTCATGAGACATAGAATAACAAATGATTGCATTTAATTGATATTGACAGGAGTGTTGCAGCTATAGAAAATGATCCTCTGGCACTAGACACAACACATTCCACTGGCATTTCAACTGTTTACAGATAATTGTTCCATTTATTTTGAATGGACAACAGTAGGTGGGCACACTTCCAAAAGGAGAAAAAAAACATGGCCATTCATTCAAGTATGGGAAAGTTACTGTGACCAAGTGACATCACTATGCCAGGCAATCACATTGTTGCTGTACAGATGTGTCCTCTTACATTGTTGCTCAAGTCGCGTCATACTGAGGCTTCTAAGTTGCAGCATTAAATAGTGCGGTGAGGCACAGTGAAGGTGCCCACACACATACCGACTTGCTCCCAATCAGCCAATGTACACGATTTCCCCTGAACTCTCCCTGAACTCTCCCCAGGCAGTCGTTGTCACGATTTGGAGTTAAAAATGTCCAATCTGACTTAAGATCTATCTTGCAGCCAGTGCATTGTATCCCAGATTGGCTAATCTGCCCTACAGCACGGCAGATCTGAAGATGCGATGTACGACGAGCGGGGACGCGCAACGGCATCATGATCAAGTGTAGAAACTCACGATTTGGCCATTTTTTACATGATCTGTTGTCACGATTCGTCGAAATCGGCCAAATTGGATAAAAAGTCGGTATGTGTGTGGGCACCTTGAGACTTGACAGCATCCATGGCATGCAATACACAGCTTCACCACAAGGTGGCCAGTACCATACTGATTAAAATGACAGTACAGTGCTGAATAATATAGCAGTGTATGGATATGGCATTACAAAATAAAAAAGTACAGTAAGCCCTAACAGGCGAGTCAATCACGTACAGTACTGCACAGTGTAAACATTGTCTAATACAGTATACTGTACTGTATAAATACTGCACAGCTGGCTATTTTATGAAAAACTGCCTGTGCTATTACTTGTGCCATGCACATTGTTCTGTAAGGGCCTAGCGGTAATTTCAGTAGTGATGTGCAGCACTCACACAGGGATGGCATGCCTTAGAAATGATCAGTGGGGTTTGAAGGATGCTGTATGAAATCATCACTGAACTACAAATCTGAGCCCAGAAAGAGGTATATTTGGATTACACACTCTGTTACAGACGCAGTACTTTGCTGTGCTCACACAGTGATGACATGCCTTAGAAATTAGTAGTGGGGTTTGAGCAGTGGTGTATGAAATCATCACTCAAATACAAGTACCAGCCCAGAAAGAGTTGTCTGGATTACACACTGACTGTGCATCTTCTGCAGCACACTTGCAATTTTGGCAGTGCTGTGCCACTAGGACCTTGTTGCACATACCTAAGTGCCAGTCACTGTGGCACAATAGGCAGTGCTATTGTTAGGGCACGTGCATGACTCTTGAGTATAGTTCTGCAACAGCCTTGAGGTCTAGAATTCTTGGATGGATGCGGCCGTGCAACAGCTTTGAGAGCTGGTAGAAACTTTGCTAGGTGGGCCTAAAGGCCGTGGAATATGAAGCAGCCTTTGGGCCATGCAGCAGCCTTGAGGGCTGGTATGACTTGGCTAGATGCAGCCAGTGGGCCATAGAATATAAAGTGGCCTCTGGGCCATGTAGCAGCCTTGAGGGCTGTTGTAACTTGGCTAGCTGTGGCCAGTGGGCCGTAGAATATGAAGCAGCCTCTGGGCCATGTAGCAGCCTTGAGGCTGGTGTAACTTGGCTAGATGCGGCCAGTGGACCATAGACTATGAAGCGGCCTCTGGGCCGTGTAGCAGCCTTGAGGGTTGGCGTAACTTGGCTAAATGCGGCCAGTGGGCCATAGAATAGGAAGCGGCCTCTGGGCCATATAGCAGCATTGAGGGCTGATGTAACTTGGCTTGATGCAGCAGCAGCCAGGTATAGCTGTAACAAAGTCACTGGTGTTGGTGTGCAGGACTGCGCACTAAAGTAATTGGAATGCAGCCTGTGCCACTGAGTTGACACAAGCAGCTGATACTGTAGTGTGGCCTGTGTTGCCCAGTTGACATAAGAAACTGATGCTGTAGTGTGTCCTGTGTCATCTGGTTGATAGAAGCAGCTTATGCAGTAGTGTGGCCTGTGCTGCTGGGTTGACACAAGCAGCTGATGCTGTAATGCATATTCTGGACAAAGAGTACAGTCCATGCCGCCTGGATAACATGAATGGCAGAGGACCAATTAGCAGACTGTGCCGCCTGGATGACTCAAATGGCAGATAAATGATATGCAAAACTGTGCCGCCTAGATGACTCAAACAGCAGATCAACAATATAGGAGGCAGGAAAACTGGAGCTCAACTGGAAGACAGGAGACAAAGCCATAACCAGAAACATGAAAACTCTATCACCAACATCGGAGCAGCGTTAGTGCCAGCAGAATATAGATGTAGTTGCCAATCCAAACTGAACCTCAGAATGATGGACAGAGGTTCAGCGAACACTTGTCCGGTGTTTGCCTCACACTGCATTCACAGTGCGGTGGCTTGTGACAGTACCCCTCCCTGGCTTGTCTGTAAAGTTCTCAAAGAATCTTTTCTGCAGTGTAGGAGCATGCAAAGATCTTTCTGGATACCCTTACCCTTTCCAGTGTAAAGAAATTGAAGACAACCATGAGATATTCTGGCATCCAGGATCTTTTCCACAACAAACTCCTGGCACCCCTGGATGAGTACTGGTGGAGGCCTGATTTAATGCCTAGGAGTAAACCTGGAAAAAAGGAACACCAGCTTTAGGAAGGAACAATGAAAGGTACTATTGATCCTAAGACTCCTTGGTAACTTCAGCCAAAAGGCTATGGGATTAACCTTGGCAATTAAGCGAAATGGCCCGATGAACTTAGCCCCCAACTTTTGTGACCTCTGGCACAGATTAATATTTTTGGATGACAGTCATACTAGGTCTCTAACTTTAAAATTACAATGCCAATGGTGCTTGTCAGCCCACACCTTGGACCGCCCAGATGCTTGATGGAAAGCATGATGCACCTTCCTCCTGACTGCCTAGAAATGGATGATGAAGAAAAGATACTGGTAGTAGGGGATTCAAAAGAATTACTCCTAGGATGCATGACAGAGTTGCAATAAAAATTAGAGATGGAGGAAGCAGAATGGCAAGAGTTATTATATTCGAATTCTGCAAAGGGCAGAAGTGGAACCCAATTGTCCTAGCACTTAGAAATGAAACAATGGAGGTATTGTTCCAAGGACTGATTGGCCCGCTCTGTCTAATCATTGGACTGTGGAGGATAAGCTCACATTAATGCCCAGCTCAGCATAAAAACATCTCCAAAATCGGGTCACAAATTGTGTTCCTTGATCCGAGACTATATCTACGGGAAGTCCATGAAGCCTGGAGACATGTTGCAGAAATAGTACTGACAGTTCCTTAGCAGATGGTAACTTGGCGAAAGGAATAAAATGTACCATCTTGGAGAACCGGTGAACAATGGTCCAGATGACAGAACAACAGGAAGATACTGGGAGATCTACAACAAACTCCATAGCAATATGGGTCTATGGCTTAACAGGTGTAGGCAGAGGACACAGGAGACCTTGAGGAGTGGTTCAGAGGGTCTTATTTCTAGAACAGACATTGCATGCCAGGACAAATTCACTGGTGTCACGAGACAGAACAAGACAGAAGTTCTAAAATTTTAGTGATACCTGGATGACCCCCCACCTTTGAAGAATGGAAGTCCTTCAACACATCCTTGCGAAGTCTCTCAGGGATGAAGAGCACACCTGGGCTTCTCAAGAGCAGCTTCAGTCTGACAAGCCCTGAGAGAACCCGCCAAAGTCCTGGTAATGGTAAAATGGATCCTGGAGGTTGGAATGATGGTCTCTTCTGAGGCTCTCGAGGGAAGACTGATAGACAAACATTGTGAAAGAGCATCTGCCTTAATATTCTTAAATCCCGTTCGGAATGAGATGACATAATTGAACCGGGTGAAGAATAGGGCCCAACGAGCCTGCCTCGCATTCAAACTCTTCGCCGTCTCAATGTAGGCCAGAATCTTGTGGTCTGTGAGCACCGTACCTAGATGGTTAGCCCCCTATAACAAATGCCTCCAATCCTCTAGGGCCCACTTAATGCCCAAAAGTTCCCGGTTGCCAACATCATCATTCCTCTCTGCAGAGTCAAATTTCCTGGAAAAGAATGCACATAGATGAAGCTTGCCATCTTTAATATCCTTTGGCAAAAGGATAGCACCCACTGCAATCTCAGATGCATCAATCTCAACAATAAATGAAAACTCTGGATTGGGATGCTGGAGGACAGGAGCAAACACAAAAGCTGCCTTAAGTGTGTTAAATGCTTGAATGGCCGCAGGTGACGAATGAGCGACCTTGGCTCCGTTCTTGGTAAGTTCTATAATGTGCGACACTATAGAGAAGGACTTCACGAACCTGCAATAATAATTCTCAAAACCCAGGAACCGCTGGATGGCCTTCAGCGTAACGGGTTGTTCCCATTACAGGATGGCCTTTACCTTGCAGGGATCCATAGAGAAATCTTGCGAGGAGATAATGTAACCCAGGAATGATACATCCTTTACATCAAACTCGCATTTCTCTAATTTGGCATACAAGTTGTTCTTCAGTAGTCTTTGTAAGACCTGCCTCACATGTCTACAATGTTCATCCATGGACTTCAAATAGATGAGGATGTCATCTAGATAGACCACTGCAAAGACTCCCAAGAAATCCCTTACCACCTCATTAATGAAATCTTGAAACAAGACTGCGGCATTGGAGAGGCCAAACGGCATGACAGGATAATCAAAGTGTCCCGAATGAGTGTTAAATGCCGTCTTCCACTCGTCTCCTTCTCTGATGTGGATGAGGTTATATGCGCCTCTAAAATCAATCTTAGAAAAGATGGAGGCCTCACGCAGTTGGTCGAAGAGGACGGAAATGAGTGGCAAGGGATAGGCGTTATTGACTGTGATTTTTTTCAATCCGCGGAAGTCAATGCAGGGTTGAAGGGATCCATCCTTCTTCTGGACAAAGAATAACCCAGCTCCTACTGGTGATTTAGAAGGATGAACAAAAACCCTTATCAAGAGCCTCTTGAATATATTCCTGCATGGTTTTATCTTCCGGAATAGACAATGCATATAATCTGCCCTTAGAAAGCCTGGAACCGGGTAATTAATCGATGGCGCAGTCAAATGGATGGTAAGGCGGAAGAACGTCAGCCTTCCTTTTAGAAAAGACTTCGGACAGATCGCAGTAAGGAGCAGGAATAGGCGAGGACTCAGCTGAGATGGTGGCAGCAAGATGACCAGGATGGGAGAAACAAGTCGATCCCCACTCAAGAATTTCACCAGTTTGACACTGGATAACGGGGTTGTGTTTCTTCAGCCAGGGTAACCCCATGACAACTGGGGCCAGTGGACACTGAAGGAGTTCGAATTACAATTCCTCCCGATGCAGAGCTCCAATGGCAAATTGCAATGAAGGAGTCCAGCAGATGACTGGAAGCTTGGAGAAATTTGACCCATCCAGACCAATAACCAACACAGGTGTGGATAAGGGCTTAGGCTCCAGGCCCAAGGCCTTGAAAAAGGTTACGTCCATGAAATTCTCTGCTGTTCCACTATCAATGAATGCTGGAACAGAGACTTGATCATTAGAAAGAGAGATGACTGTGGTAATAAGGACAGAATTCTCTGGGGAGATGGATGCAAGGCCTAGACCTTGCCTTTTCCTGACTTCAGTGGGTAAAGCTGAGCCATATGTACCACCGCAGTACAGGCACAGATCCAACGAATGTCTCCTCCGTTTCTCTTCAGCCGGAAGATTAAATGCTCCCAGTTGCATTGGTTCCTCAGACTCGGGCGGAGCTAACCATAATGGAGATTGTGGAGGCAGAGAAGACAATTTCATCTACACTCAGCGTTCACGGAGCTGCCGGTCGATGCACATAACCATGTTCTTGAGGTCATCCAAAGAACTAGGGGAAGGATACGGGACTATGATATCCTTCATTTCCTCAGATAGTCCCCAACAAAACTGGCTTTGCAAGGCTGGGTCATTCCAGTCGGAATTGACCGCACATCTCCGGAACTCAGTACAGTAGTCCTCAGCAGCTCTGTTTTCCTGTTTCAGAGACCTGTGGCTAGCCTCTGCCATTGCTGATTTATCCAGGTCATTATTGAGGAGACCCAATGCAGCAAAGAATGCTTTGACCATCAGTAGTGCAGGGTTAGTTGAGGGAAGACCAAAGGCCCACACAATTATCCCTACTTGTTGGACTTCAGAACCCAAGGACCTAGGTCTCAGCCTGAAGTAGAGCTTATGGTTACCTGAGAACCGATCATACAGATTTAGATCAGGTTCTCCAACAGTGGGAGCTGAGGCACCTCAAGTTTCTTCAACCAGGAGGGAAAATTCTTGAAAGAACCTGTATTTGCGCAGCTAAAATTTGAGCAGGATTCATAATAGGGGATCAACTATACTCAAAGAAAAAAATATGTGTGGCCGGTGATAATGTTTGGGCACGTGAATGACTATTTTGAGTATAATCCTGCAACAGCCTGGAAGGCTGGAATTCTTGGCTGGATGGGGCCATGCAATAGCTTTGAGAGCTGGTAGAAACTTGGCTAGGTGGGTCTAAAGACCGTAGAATATGAAGCAGCCTCTGGGCCATGTAGCAGCTTTGAGGTCTGGTGTAACTTGGCTAGATGTGGCATCAGCCAGGTATAGCTATAAGAAAGTCACTAGTGTTGGTGCGCAGGACTGCGCACTAAAGTCATTAGAGTGTGGCCTGTGCCACTGGGTTGACACAAACCGCTGACACTGTAGTGCGGCCTGTGCCGTTGGATTGACACAAGCAGCTGACACTGTAGTGCTGCCTGTGCCACCAGGTTGACAAAAGCAGCTGACGCTGTAATGTGGCCTGTGCCACCGAGTCGACATGAGCAGCTGACGCAGTCATGCGGCCTGTGCCGATGAGATGACACAAGCAGTTGACGCTGTAATGCGTACTTTGGACACAGAGTACAGTCCATGCCGCTTGGATGACATGAACGGCAGAGGACCAATTAGACCATCTGGATGACTCAAATGGCAGGTAAATGATATTGAAAACTGTGCTGCCTAATTGCTGCCTGTGCCACTGGGTTGACACAAGCAGCTGACACTGTAGTGTGGCCTGTGCTGCTGGGTTGACACAAGCAGTTGACGCTGTAATGCATACTCTGGATACAGAGTACAGTCCATGCCACCTGGATGGCACGTACGGTAGTGGACCAACTAGAGGACTGTGCCACCTGGATGAGTAAAACAGCAGGTAAATGATATTGAAAACTGTTCCGCCTAGATGACACAAATGGAAAAACAACAGTATAGGAGGCAGAAAAATTGGAGCTCAACAGGAAGACAGGAGACAGCCAGAATTGGAAACACGAAAACTAAAGTGCCAGCAGGATATAGATGTAGGAGCCAATCTGGACTGATCCTCAGAATGATGTACAGGAGGTACACTGTAGGTGGAGGTTCAGCGAACACTTGCCTGGCATTTTGCCTCACACAGCATTCGCCGTGCGGCGGTTTGTGACAGCTATGCAGCGCTCACACAGTGATGGCACACATTAGAAATTAACAGGTAGGTTTGAAGGGCGATGAATAAAATCATCACTGAACTACAAATTTCAGCCCAGAAATAGGTCTATTTGGATTAAAGACTAACTGTGTCTTCTATAGCATACATGTGCCAATTTTGCAGTGCTGTGCGGCACTCACACGGTGATGACATGCTTTAGAAATTAGTAGTGGGGTTTGAGCAGCAGTGTATGAAACCATCACTCAACTACAAGTCTCAGCCTAGAAAGAGGTGTCTGGATTGCAAACTGGCTGTGCGTCTTCTGCAGCTCACTCGCCCAGTGCTGTTCAAAATTATGCTCCTTGGTACACTTAACTAAGTGCCAATCACTGTGGCACTATAGACATTGGTGTGCACTGCTCACACACTGATGGCATGCCTTAGGAATGAAGAGTGGGGTGTGAAGCTCAGCGTATGAAATTATCACTGAACTACAAATCACAGCCCAGAAAGAGGTCTATTTGAATTACACACTGACTATGGCCCTGATTCAGAGCCGGACGCTCTGACCAGAGCGCTCGCTCTGAATCAGGGCCCACCTCCATAATTATGGAGCGTCCTCCTGGACGCTCGTATAGCTGTGGGTCACCACCCACAGCCTATACGAGCATGCAGGTTGATGGTCGCGATGGTCTTGACCATCGCGACCATCGCCACTGCGAACCGGCGCCTGCGGAAATGAACAGTGGAGTTTGAAGGGTGCTGAATTAAATTGTCACTGAGCTACAAGTCTCAGCCCAGAAAGAGGTGTCTTTAGATTACACACTGAGGGCCTGATTCAGAGCCGGACGCCCTGACCAGAGCGCTCGCTCTGAATCAGGGCCCTTCTACCTAAACTTGGAGCGGCCTCTTGGATACTCACATAGCTGTGGGTTACCGCCCACAGCTTATGCGAGCGTCCATGATGATGGTCGCGATGGTCAAGACCATCACGACCATCGGGCTTGCGTCGAGAGCCTGCGGTACGGTCTCAGTGACCGCAAGCCCTGGAGTGATTTTGGCTCTATCAGAGCCAAAATCACTCCCACTGACATCACTAGTGATGTCAGTGGGGCCGGACCCAGATGGTAGGCGTTCCCTTGGGAATGTCTCCATCTGGCAGCCACGCCTCCGGCACGCCCACCAGAGGGGGCGTGCTGTCACTCACCATCGACAGCACGCCCCCTTTGGTGCGAGACCCCGAGCGACGGCTTCCCCATCACTCGCTGGGTCTCGTGCATGCGCACAATGGAGCTCCCTCCATCGTGCGCATGCGCATTTGGGTACCATCGACCCGCTTGCGAGCATCCTGCGCTCATGAGTGGGTCTGAATGAGACCCTGACTTCCTTCAATTTCAGCAGTGCTGTGCAGCGCTCACACAGTAATGGCATGCCTTAGAAACTAGTAGTGGGGTTTGTGCAGTGGTGTTGGAAACTATTACTCAACTACAAGTCTCAGCCCAGAAAGAGGTTTCTTTAGATTACACACTTACAGTGTGTCTTCTGCTGCAAACTTGTGGCAATTTCAGCACTGCGCCACTAGGAGCTTGTCGAACATGTCGCTAATTGGTACACATCACTAAGTGCTGGTCACTTCAGCACTGTAGACGTTGGTGTGCAGCGCTCACATAGTGGTGGCATGTTTTAGAAATGAACAGTTGGGTTTGAAGGGCACTGAATGAAATAATAGTCTTTAGATTATGTACTGACTGTGCATCTTCTACAGCAAACTTAGGGCCTGATTCAGACCCACTCGCGAGCGGCTGTCCGCTCGCAAGTGGGTCGATGTTCTGGACTGAGCATGCGCACGACGGAGGGAGCTCCGTCGTGCGCATGCGCCAGACGCGACGAGCGAAGGAAAGTCCTTCGCTCGTTGTGTCCGATCAAAGGGGGCGTGCTGTCAATGTTGATTGACACCACGCCCCCTTTGGTAGGCGTGCCGGGGGCGTGCCTCCCATCAGAAGCCGGCCCACTGACATCACTAGTGATGTCAGTGGGAGAGATTTTGGCTCTGATAGAGCCAAAATCACTCCGGAGCTTGCGGTTGAAAACCTCAACCGCAGGTTCCGGCTCGCAAATTCGATGGTCGCGATGGTCTTGACCATCGCGGCCATCAAACTGCACGCTCGTATAGCCTGTGGGTGGTGACCCACAGCTATACGAGCGTCCAGAAGGACGCTCCATTTTCATGGAGGCCGGCCCTCATTCAGAGCGTACGGCTCTGAATGAGGGCCTTAGTGTGCAGCCCTCACACACTGATGGCATGCCTTAGAAATTAGTTGTGGGGTTTAAGCAGCAGTGTTAGAAACCATTACTAAACTACAAGCCTTATCCCAGAAAGAGTTGTCTTTGAATTACATGCTGACTGTGCATCTTCTGCTGAAAACTTCAGCACTAATCGGTACACTTCACTAAGTGCCTGTCACTTCGGCACTGTAGACAGTGGTGTGCAGGACTCGCACAGTGATAGCATGCCTTAGAAATTAAAAGTGAGGTTTGAAGGGTGCTGAAGGAAATCATCCCTGAACTACAAGTCTCATCCCAGAAAGAGGTGTCTTTGGTGTAGACGCTGACTGCATCTTCTATTTGATGCAATTTTGGCAGAGCTGTGCAGCGCTCACACAGCGATGATATGCCTTACACATTAGCAGTAGAGTTTGAGCAGAGGTGTATGAAACCATCATTCAATTAAAAGTTACAGGAAATAAAGAGGTACTGTTTGTATTACACATTGACTACCTTGCAGCATTAATATAATAATAAAATTCACACACACATACTGACACTGAGTAAAACATGTCCTGCAAAATGCTACATTGCGTTAACATCAGGTGTTGTGCGTCCAATGTGTGTCCAACGTCCTACATCCTATTATGTTGTTGCTGTCTCTTAGGAATCACTGTGTAAGTCTCCTAGAACTAATCAGGCAATGTCTTCTGCCAATAGCTACCACCCACAGTTCCCATAGAACACTACATGTTCACCGGTACTTAGGCGACCCCCTGGTCTTATACTTGGGAAAGTAGATGCTTACACAGTTATCTTAAGGACACAGGGTGTTATGCAACTGATGGATACTGACAAGGATAAGATGAGAGTGTTTGAAGATTGGGAAAGGTAGCTGAGGTGCGGCCTTGAGAGCCAGAGTGTGATTTAGAGAGCCGAGGTATGGCTTTAGGCCGCGTTGTCACTTAGAGAGGTGAGGTGCATCCTGAGAGCTGATGGGTATGCAGGCTGTGAGATGCGGCCTTGATGGCCGGGGTGTGACCTTGAGGGACGAGGTATGGCTAGAAAAGCTGAGGTGTGGCTTTAGAGCTTATGTGAATGCAGGCTGTGAGGTGCGGCCTTGAGGGCCAGGATGCGACGTTGGGGGCTGAGGTGCGATTAGGACAGCCGAGGTGTGACTTGAGAGCCGATGTGAATGCAGGCTGTGAGGTGCGACCATGAGGGTCGAAGTGCCTCTAGTACAGCCGAGGTGCGGCTTGAGAGCCAATGTGAATGCTGGCTGTGAGGTGCAGCCTTGAGGGTCAAGGTGTCTCTAGTACAGCCGAGGTTTGGCTTCAGACCCAATGTGAATGCAGGCTGTGAGGTGTAGCCTTGAGGGTCAAGTTGCGGCTAGGACATCATTGATTAGATCCTAGAAGACAGCCGGGGCATTGGCGAGTCCGAATGGCATGACTAAGTATTCATAGTGTCCCGAGTTAGTGTTGAAAGACATCTTCTATTCGTCACCCCTTCTGATTTGGAAAAGATTATATGCTCCTCGGAGATCAATTTGTTATGATTCCAGGAGGGAATCGACTGTGTTTATGTAGAGCAGTCTGATGATAGAGCAGGAAGCTCAACTACTGACATCACGAGTGACGTCAGCAGGGCCGCCCACAAATGGCAGCCATTCCTTCAGGTATGCCTCCATTTGTCCAGCCACCCCTCCACCCCACCTACAAAACGGGGTGAGCTGTTGATCAACATTGGCACGTGTGGCGCATGCACAGTGCCCCACCATCGACTCACTTGCCAGTGCATAGTGCTCGCGAGCAGTTCTGAATCAGGCCCTTAGTACAGTAATACTGCACAGTTACAGTAGTTAAGTATAGCCAATTAGGATCCACCATATTCAGCATTACTGTGTGACCTAACGTGAATGGGCTTTGTGTGACATAATGTACTGTAGCGTTGCATGAATAAAGGTCACTATTGTGTGACATAACATGAATATAGGCCACTAGGAATTGCAATTGACCATCAGTGATCAACAAACATCAATGGTTAACCACTGATGGTTGATGATTCTGTGATCATTGATGGCACAGAGCCAAACAATGCATTTTGTTATTTCCTGTCCATGTTCTGGGGCACACAGTTTAGCTACGCCCCCCCCCCACACACACACACACACACACAACCAGTAAAAGTAGTCACCATTGAGGAGTAACCTACCAATTGTCATCCCTACGGGTCACTACATTGTGACATAACTTTGCAGAAGACGCAGAGTCAACATGTAATCCAAAGATACTAGGGCCAAATGTAAAAGGGTCTGAGTTTTTGCTGTGGGACAAATTAAGACCTTCTCGCACATTTAAAGGTCCGAGTTTGTCCCTCAACTCACCAATGTAATAACCTGTGAACTGGTGAGTATGAGGTTATTACATTATGGAAGTCTGGAGCTCATTCAGACCCGCTCGCTAAGATGCATACTCTCACTGCCACTGATGATATGTAGTGTGTATGCATTGTGCACATGCATATACATTGCAGTGCACATGTGCATACCTTAGCAATAGCTCACAATGCGTTTTCTCGCTGCGCATAGACAGCCCAGCAGAGTGAGTGACAGGGGAAGCCATTTGTAGGTGGTAACAGGGGCTGGCCATTAAAAACGGGGGAGTGGAGGTGTAAATGCAGGCATGCCTGAGCATCTCAACAGGGTTTTAGAGGTGTGCATAATTAAAAGACAACATCATAGTACATATCACCTGGCTTGTTTTTACACTGAAGTGCTCGCAGTTTTTGCCGCAGGGTATGGACAACCTCAAGTTCTGCAATAGCATCCAATGTTCCCCGATTTCTATGGTTGCATACAGTTCCTGGACATGACATACACAAGTGGGCATCTTAAAACAGGCTGGTGGGTGTCTGCATACACTATGTGATTGCGCTCCAAGAAATACTGGGCGTGCTAATATATTAGCACGCAATTTGCATACACATCGTGCAAACGATCGGATCTGTCGAGTGGCTTTGAATTAGGCCCTCTGTGCAAGTATTTCCCTATGTAAACTCAGACATTTTAATTAAACTTGCATTAAAAGGTCTGGGTTATACAGAACCCTTAACAGATTAGTGAGATCCATGTAGGCTTCTTTGTGTAAAAACAGTAACAAAAATAAAAATGACATGTGCCCCCCTCCTTCATAAGTATAACCAACCCTGGGCTCTATTGATCCTGTCCTGGTTCTTAAAATACAGAGGAAAAATGCAGGAAAAATGCATAGGGGTCACCTGTATTTTAAGAACCAGCACCTGGCTGGGGACAAAATGAGTAGAGGTACCCTGTATATTACATAACCAACACCAGACTCTTTCTGTGTAATGCCACAGCCGGGAACCCTTTCACTGGGTCCCCCTTCCAAAGCATTACACATGACCACTAGTCAGTGCAGGCCGGGCATCCCTATGGAGGTGTGGACTCCCCCAATAAAGGGGTTCACCCTCTCCAGGGCACCCCAGGCCTGGGCTGATAGCCCAGCGCATTCCTGGCCTGTTACGATCTCACATGATGGTGAGGCAGAAGGACTACTGACTGAGGCTGAGACAAGATGATGGGTGGCAGTCCTTCCACTTCAGGGACTAGCTGGAGTATATGTGGGAGGATAGCACTACACAGAACAATATGGTCATAGGTACTGTATGTCAGGGACTGAGGAGCAACCCAGGCAATGAGTGGCATGACACTGCTAATTGCTGCAGGGCAGGAGTGACCTGGACTGAGATGTAGCAGGATTACAGACAAGACTTGACTGGACAAGACAAGAATAGATTATGACAAGACTGACAGAAAAACAGGCAAGAACTAGACAGACACAACAAAATAGTTACATAGTACTAGATGTGACCTTGAGGCCGTGGTGCGGCTTAGACAGCCGGGATGCAGCTTGGAGAGCCGGGTGATACTTGGCTGAGTTGCAGCCTTTGGGATGAGATGCGGATTTGAGAGCCGGGTGATACTTGGCTGAAATCAGCCTGTGGGCTGAGGTGCGGCTAAGACAGCCGAGGTGCAGCTTTGGGAGCCAGGTAGTACTTGTCTTGGAAGCAGCCTGCGGGCTGAGGTGCAGCTCTGGGAGCCGGGTAGTACTTGGCTAATAAGCAGCCTGCGGGCTGAGGTGCGGCTTTGGGAACCGGGTAGTACTTGGCTAAGAAGCAGCATGTGAGCTGAGGTGCAGCTTTGGGAGCCAGGTAGTACTTGGTTAGGAAGCAGCCTGTGGGCTGAGGTGCGTCCGAGACAGCCAGGATGCAGGAATCAGATGGCAATAAGGTGAACACAGATGCACCTGAACTCAGGGTAAAAACAACTGGATAGAGAGTAAAGCAGGTTGAACAGCTGAATACTGAAACTCAGCTTGACAGGACATGCAGTATAGAAATGCCACTCAACAAATTCTGACAGGTACAGGATACTGGAACTGTGGAACTTGGGAAGACCGGCAAAAGTTCAGACTTCAGAGAGACATGCATGCACTGGTTGTCAGACAGTATAACCAGCATGGAGTGAAGGGCTGCTTGAAATTTAACAGAAGCAGGGTCCAATCAGAACCAATATCTGGAGAGAGCAATTCCTAATCAAAGGCATGTGTGCACCTGCTCTGCACACAGAGAGCTAGGTAATTAGTGAGCACATGATACAAAACACACAGACAGACATGAATGACAGGCTATGATCTAAACACAGACAAGACAGGATTTCCAGCTACCTGCAAAAAGCCAGAACAAGGACAGGACATGATGCAGTATCCCAGTAACAACTATGAGTGGGAACTGCCACCAAGATGATCTGCTAACTGCAGATCCTAACAGTTTCAGCTTGATTTTATATATGTATTTGCAAAAAATAGAATTAATAATGTTGTCTTTTATTGGAGAACTACAGGACCCAGAAAGCTTTCCTTGCATGCTGGTACTTAGAAAGCCACAAGTACCAGAATGTGGGCATCAAGGGCCCGCTGGTACCTGTAGTTCACCTGCAAAAGAAATATTAATATAACCACTAGACACACACATCATGACAGTAAAATTTTATTAAAGCATACATGCACACTCTTGTTCACAATCACGGATACTCACCTAGAATCCCTGTAGCCATTCATATCCAATTGTCCAGTATAATCCCTGGCACCTGTAAAAAAAATACATACTCCCCTACCCCTTGTTCTGGTCCTATTCTCTCCCTGTAGGCATCCTTCTTCAGAAAATAGCAAAATAATTAAACGGACCCCAGAGTATTACTGAAGCCTGTGCTTCACCGACCAACACCCACAAGCAACACTTCCTGTCAATCACTCTGCAGTGGGTCTGCATAGTCACTGCAATCACAGTTCTGATCGCAGTGGCTGGTATGCACACGCACAATGCATACGCATGTGCAGAATGCAACAATTGGCCGATTGCGTGCGTATTCGCAGTTGCGTATGTTAATGAGTCAGGCCCTCAGACCCTAATACATTTACCCCCTCTTTCTAGGCTAGGACTTGTAGTTGAGTAATGGTTTCTTACACCACTGTTTGAACCCCACTAATAATGTCTAAGGCATGCCATCACTGTGTGAGTACCACACAGCAAGATTGCTGTAGAAGATGCACAGTGTGTAATTCAAAGACACCTCTTTGTGGGCTTAGACTTGTAGTTCAGTCATAATTTCAATAAGTGCCCTTCAAACCTGTCACAAACTTATGGGTGGAAAGTGAATGCTTAGCCTGTACCAAGATTGGTAAGACCCAGTACTGTGGCGCGGAGTCTAACATGCTGGCAGTATTCACCAGGGATCCCCCAAAGGAGGTTTCGACTTGGCTGCATCCAACACACAGGTCACAGCCCTCAGACTAGGTTCCCTTGTTTGGGTCCTGGTGTTATTCGGATATAGTGTACTAAAATTCAGGTGAACTCATAGTTGACAAGCTGGGTCAGAACCAAATGGACAAGTTGGTACCAGGGATCAGGCATAAATATGTCATGGAGAATAGCCAAGGTCAATACCGGATATCAAGCAAAGTAACTTGGAGGAGATGGAATCAAGTCACACACAACCCAAGGTCAGGAACGAGTAGCAGAAATCACTAGAATGCTGGAGTTTGGTTTGGGAGCCTAACAAAGTAGTACCAAGCGTGCGCCTGTGTCATAGGAAAAGGGCCAGCTGGCTTGACCGTTAAAGGGTTCTGTAACCCCCAAAGCACACTCCAAACAAAATAAAAAAATATTTTCTATGTTTGTGAAATGTGTGCGCAGTAGCCGCACGTGCATCAACAAAGTAGTGCCAAGCGTGCGCCTGTGTCATAAGTAAAGGGCTGGCTGGCTTGACCATTAAAGGGTGCTGTAACCCCCAAAGGGCACTCCAAACAAAATAAAAAAATATTTTCTGTGTTTGTGAATTGTGTGCGCAGTAGCCACACGTGCATCAACAAAGTAGTTCCAAGCGTGCGCCTGTGTCATAAGTAAAGGGCTAGCTGGCTTGACCGTTAAAGGGTGCTGTAACCCCCAAAGTACACTCCAAACAAAATAAAAAAATATTTCCTGTGTTTGTGAATTGTGTGCACTGTGGCTGCACGTGCATCAACAAAGGAGCAGCGCCAAGCATGAGCCTGTGTCCCATAAATAAAGGGCCGGCTGGCTTGTCCGTTAAAGGGTGCTGTAACCCCCAAAGGGCACTCCAAACAAAATAAAAAAATATTTTCTTTGTTTGTGAATTGTGTGCACTGTGGCTGCACGTGCATCAACAAAGGAGCAGCGCTAAGCGTGCGCCTGTGTCCCATAAGTAAAGGGCCGACTGGCTCATTTCTTAAAGGGTAGTGTAACCCAAAAAGTGCACTAGTCTCCAACAAAAATAAAAAAAATAGTTTTTGTGTTTGTGTGCGCCTTAGTCGCACGTATATATCAATATAACATAAATGGAGGACCAAACTTTCTCCGATAAAAATAAAATAGGGAAAGATCAAGAACCACATCCTCCTAGTGCTGTTGCTGCTGCTGGGAGTTGTTCATCATCCCAGAGAGGAAGTAGGAACACCACTACTTTTACTAAACAATTGACCCTCCAACAGTCCTTAGCGAGGAGAAGTACGACAGCAGTCATCCTGAAGCAAAATGTATAACTGAGGCCTTGACTGCTATGTTGGTGTTAGACGTGTATCCGGTATCCGCCATTAGTGCAGTGGGATTTAGACAATTGATGGAGGTAGTGTGTCCCCGGTTCCAAATCCCGTCTAGATTCCACATGCATCCTCAAAGCAGCAGCGACAAGCATGCGTCTGTCTGTTAAAGGGTGGTGTAACCCTCAAAGTGCGCTCCACAAACAATAAAAAAATTCTCCTTTTTTTTCTGTCTTTGTGAATTGTGTGGGCTGTAGCCGCACCTGCATCCTCAAAGCAGCAGCGACAAGCGTGCGTCTGTCTGTTAAAGGGTGGTGTAACCCTCAAAGTGCGCTCCTCAAACAATAAAAAAATTCTTCTTTTTTTTTCTGTCTTTGTGAATTGTGTGGGCTGTAGCCGCACCTGCATCCTCAAAGCAGCAGTGACAAGCGTGCATCTATCTGTTAAAGGGTGGTGTAACCCTCAAATTTGCTCCACAAACAATAAAAAAATTTCCTTTTTTTTTCTTTCTTTGTGAATTGTGTGGGCTGTAGCCGCACCTGCATCCTCAAAGCAGCAGCGACAAGCGTGCGTCTGTCTGTTAAAGGGTGGTGTAACCCTCAAAGTGCGCTCCACAAACAATAAAAAAATTCTCCTTTTTTTTCTGTCTTTGTGAATTGTGTGGGCTGTAGCCGCACCTGCATCCTCAAAGGAGCAGCGCCAAGCGTACACCTGTGTCCCATAAGTCTGCTAAAAGGTGGTGTAACCCCCAAAGTGCTCCAAAAAATAAAAAACAATTTTTTTTCTGTGTTTGTGACTTGTGTGCAATGTAGCCGCACGTGCATCAACACAGTAGCAGCATCAAGCGTGCGCCTGTGCCATAAGTCAAGGACCGGTTTGGACATCTGGTCCGGACTGAAGGGCGTGCCAACAATTTCTGACAAGTCTACTGTCACTGCATATGATACTGTCCTCAAAGCAGCAGCGACAAGCGTGCATCTGTCTGTTAAAGGGTGGTGTTACCCCAAAGTGCGCTCAAACAAAATAAAATAATCTTTTTTTCTGTGTTTGTGTGTGAAATGTATGCTCAGTAGCCGCACCTGCATCCTCACAGCAGCAGCGACAAGCGAGCGTCTGTCTGTTAAAGGGTGGTGTAACCCTCAAAGTGCGGTCCACAAACATTAAAAAAATCTTTTTTTTCTGTCTTTGTGAATTGTGTGGGCTGTAGCCACACCTGCATCCTCAAAGCAGCAGCGACAAGCGTGCGTCTGTCTGTTAAAGGGTGGTGTAACCCTCAAAGTGCGCTCCACAAACAATAAAAAAATTATTTTTTTTTCTTTGTGAAATGTGTGGGCTGTAGCTGCACCTGCATCCTCAAAGCAGCAGCGAAAGCGTGCGTCTGTCTGTTAAAGGGTGGTGTAACCCTCAAAGTGCGCTCCAGAAACAATAAAAAAATTTCTTCTTTTTTTTTCTGTCTTTGTGAATTGTGTGGGCTGTAGCCGCACCTGCATCCTCAAAGCAGCAGCGACAAGCGTGCGGCTGTCTTTTAAAGGGTGGTGTAACTCTCAAAGTGCGCTCCACAAACAATAAAAAAATTCTTCTTTTTTTTTCTGTCTTTTTGAATTGTTTGGGCTGTAGCCGCACCTGCATCCTCAAAGCAGCAGCGACAAGCATGCGTCTGTCTGTTAAAGGATTACATCAGTGACAGCATCCAAGTAGGCATGTCAGACAGTCCGTACCTGTACTGGCAGGAAAAAGATGCAATTTGGAGGCCCCTGTACAAACTGGCTCTATTTTACCTGAGTTGCCCCCCCTCCAGTGTGTACTCCGAAAAAAAGAGTGTTTAGTGCAGCCGGGAACCTTGTCAGCGAAAGGCGTAGGAGGTTGCTTCCACAATATGTGGAGAAGATGATGTTCATAAAATGAATTATCAACTCTTCCAGGGAGACCAGCCTCCAGAACGTACAGAGGGACCTGTGGTTGTGGTTTCCAGCGGGGACAAATTAATACTCTGTGAGGATGAGGATGAACACAACACTGAAGAGGGTGAGGAATCGGTGGATGAGGAGGATGAGGACGACATCTTTGCCTCCGTAGAGCCAGTTTGTGCAGGGACAGATTAATTGCCAGCTTGTTTTGTGGGGGCCCAAACGAACCAATCATTTCAGCCACAGTCGTGTGGCAGACCCTGGCGCTGAAATGATTGGTTTGTTAAAGTGTGCATGTCCTGTTTATACAACATAAGGGTGGGTGGGAGGGCCCAAGGACAATTCCATCTTGCACCTCTTTTTTTTCTTTGCATTGTGTACTGTTTGAGGCCTAGTTTTTCAAACTGCCATCCTGTCTGCCACTGCAGTGTAACTCCTAGATGGACCATGTGTTTGTGCTGCCCACTCGTGTCGCTTAGCATAGTCATCCAGCTACCTCAGTGCAACCTTTTGGACAGAAAAACACTATTGTGAGGTGTGAGGTGTTTAGAATAGACTGGAAATGAGTGGAAATTAAGGTTATTGAGGTTAATAATAGCATAGGAGCAGAAAAACCCACAAATTCTGTGATTTTAGCTGTTTTTATGCTTTTTAAAAAAAAAATACAGATCCAAAACACAAAACCCAGAACCCAAAACACGGAAGGGTGGTTTTGGCAAACCCAATCCAGATCCAAAACACGAAGAAAGATCCAGATCCAAAACCAAAACACAAAACACGAAAAGTGGCCGGTGCACACCCCTAATATATATATATATATATATATATATATATATATATATATATATATACAAAGCGGGTCTTCCAAGGACAGAAGAAGGCGGCACTCATCCGGACTTGTTCAAACAATAAAGAGCATATTTAATAAGCCGACGTTTCAAAGCCGATAAGGCTTTGTCATCAGGGTGTGAAATGTAACAAAGTACAGTGAACAGTGCTTACCTTATATAGGGTAACAATAACAATGAAGTGCAGTGCTTCTCGTGTTCCATCCAGCCGGGCGGCGCGGGACTCCGACGTCATCAACCCGCGACTTGGCGCAGAGCACTCTGGGCCAGTTGCCAGGGACGCTGTCGGGTCCCGCTGATGCCATTGTTGCCCAGCAACAATGTCAAACGCCGCGGCTGTGGAGCAGGGGAAAAAAACATTGTAAATGAATACAAAAATGAATAATCCTTAATGCCATGAATACTAATGCATACTGGTAAGAAATTTAAAATAAACAAATCTGATACAAAAGAGACATACATGTGTATCTCAATTCGGCTATACAACCGAAACCAATGAATATTAAATATCAATATTATGGAACATTGGGCCTGATTCAGACCCACTCGCGAGCGGCTGTCCACTCGCAAGTGGGTCGATGTTATGGACTGAGCATGCGCACGACGGAGGGAGCTCCGTCGTGCGCATGCGCCAGACGCGACGAGTGAAGGAAAGTCCTTCGCTCGTTGTGTCCGATCAAAGGGGGCGTGCTGTCAATGTTGATTGACAGCACGCCCCCTTTGGTGGGCGTGCCAGGGGCGTGCCTCCCTGACGGGGGCGTTCCCGCGGGAACGCCTCCCTTCAGAAGCCGGCCCACTGACATCACTAGTGATGTCAGTGGGAGTGATTTTGGCTCTGATAGAGCCAAAATCACTCCGGAGCTTGCGGTTGAAAACCTCAACCGCAGGTTCCGGCTCGCAAATTCGATGGTCGCGATGGTCTCGACCATCGCGACCATCACAATGCACGCTCGTATAGCCTGTGGGTGGTGACCCACAGCTATACGAGCATCCAGGAGGACGCTCCATGAAAATGGAGCCCGGCCCTCATTCAGAGCATGCGCTCTGCTCAGAGCGTACGGCTCTGAATGAGGGCCATAATCTCTCTGATCCAAGAAATGAATATATATAATAGTTTTACACACATACAGTAAAGAACAGGTGTGTTATTTAACTCAATAAAAAAAATTAAGTTAAACTTACCCAGTCTAGAGTGGCATGCTGTCTTCATAGGCAGAGCACCAGTGTCCAGTGCAATCATCCCATGGAGCTCACTTGGGGGGTGTTATCAGTCAGTGAGGGGAGTGAAAGTTTCCTGCGGTTCCCCGAAGAGGCTGGCTGCAATGCACACTGCGGAGAGGGGGGTTGCACTGTGATTAGGGGGAGGAGTGCACTGGCTATAGCTGCGAGGGAGGTTGGTTGGACGGGGCTGCGTAGATGCGCATGCTGCTGGGGACGGAGCTTGCTACACTGTGGGAGGCTGCACTGCGGGGGGCAGCAGCTGCTGCTACTATCTCTGTGACTTGGAGGGGGGGTTGGCTGGCTACGGCAGCGTTTGTTAGATGAGCAGCACATGCTGCGGGTGGGGGGCTGGCTACATTGCAGGGGAAGGGGAAAGGAGGAGCCTGGCTGCATTCGCTGTGACTGCAGCACTGCAGTGCACACTTCATGGGGGCAGAGCTGATTGATGTGAGGAGCAGAAAATGGAGCCGTGCTGTTGCTGCCTGTGTGTCTAGCAGCAGTTCAACCAGTGCAGCAGGTCCTCTCCAGGGCCGGATCGGGGGCCCGGTCGCAGGACCCTTGGGACTCTTCGGGCCCTAGGCGGACGCCTAGGATGCATAATGGTTAATCCAGCCCTGAGGCCAGGAGATGCGGGGGAGAAGAATGCCAATGAACAGAAATTTGACAGGCCCAAACAGCGCCCCCTGACCTGTGGTGCCTTGTGCGATGGCACCGGCCACACTGCCCTAGCTATGGCCCTGCATCGGTACATCGGGTAACATCGGATGCTATTGCAGCGCTTGATGTTGACCATGCCCTGCCACAAGCACTGCGAGCACTTCAGTGTAAAAACAAGCCAGGTGACATGTACTATGACGCTGTCTTATAATTATGCACACCTCTAAAACGCCGTTGAGATGCTCAGGCACGCCTGCGTTTGCACCGACACTCCCCCATTTTTAATGGCCAGCCCCTTTTACCACCTACAAATGGCTTCCTCTGTCACTCACTCTGCTGGGCTGTCTATGCACAGTGAGCGAATGCATTGTGAAGTTTCGCTAAGGTATGCACATGTGAACTGCAATGAATACGCATGCACACAATGCGCGAGCAGGTCTGAATGAGGCCCTAAGTCTTTTCCAGCATCTCAATACATTATGAGGCAAGTTAATATGGCAAGCTGCCACACAACAGAGCATGCAGGACCCATACTGCACATGCTCACTATGGGTCTGGTGCTTGCGCAGATTCTTGAACATTGACAATTTGCATTCAACAATACATTGTGGGCTGGTAACTCACTGCCACTTCCAGGCTGATGGATGTGTTCTCATTCACCTAGCGTTTTTGAGCTATATTGCATGGCAGGCTTTGTGCACCTTATATGCTGTGTCATTAAACTTTCTATCGTCAGATGATAGATGTGACCCATGAACTTAATCTAAACTTAACTAAAATAAACACACGAGACCAAGTTATGCCGTTTAAATTAACTGGTCAGCTTTATTTAGTTACCATGGTAGGTATGGTGGCAGGAGAAAGAACGGCAAACAACCAGCGTCCACTTAACTTAGACCAAAAGTATATATATATCACAACTTGTGAGGGCCAACTATTCCAGACAAGGGTAAGTGTGATCTTAAAAACTTGCAAGGGCCAACTAGCCCTTTCAGAGCAAGTGATGCGGCCCCAACACCCATGCCAATGCACCATTCATCCTGCTCGGTCGAGAGGTGCCGCTGACCCAAATAGGGTGAATTCAGCCTAATCAGTGCATTGAAGGGATGCACACCGCTATTACTGCCGTAAGATGGACGCTTCAATATTGCCGGTCTTTCCCTGCTATGAAATAAAGCCGACACAAGACACAATAGGGGAGGGAGGGTGGGAGATCAAATTCAAAGAGGCAGATTTTCAACATCAGATTCCCCACACCCTATCACATAACACGCCCCTTACCCTATCACCCTATCACATCTGCCCACCTGCTGTCAAACAACAATCAAACATCTTTAACTTTATTAACCCCCTCTATCCCTGACTAGAAGTTTATGTGCCGTCGGTTCTAGCCCAAACCTCCGTTATATTAAATATCGTCAGATGATAGATGTGACCAATAAACTTAAACTAAACTTAACTAAAATAAACACACAAGACCAAAGTTATGCTGTTTAAATTAACTGGTCAGCTTTATTTAGTTACAATGGTAGGTATGGTGGCAGGAGAAAGAACGGCAAACAACCAGCGTCCACTTATCTTAGGCCAAAAGTATATATCACAACTTGTGAGGGCCAGCTATTCCAGACAAGGGTAAGTGTGATCTTTAAAACTTGCAAGGGCCAACTATCACTTTCAGAGCAAGTGATGTGGCCCCAACACCCACTCATGCCAATGCACCATTCCTCCTGCTCAGTCGAGAGGTGCCGCTGACCCAAATAGGGTGAATTCAGCCTAATCAGTGCATTGAAGGGGTGCGCACCGCTATTACTGTCGCAAGATGGACGCTTCAATATTGCCGGTCTTTCCCACCACAGCAGTTCTCAGTAAAGAACACAGCCCGCCACCATACTAACCAACTAAACCCCTTAATACTGTGAATATGCCTTCCAGAAACAAAAAATGTCCCTCCTCTGTGAGATGAACCCCATCCCGAAAAAGATGGGCATCCTGGATCCGAATTAAAGGATGATGCACCACCAGCCCTCCCAACTGCAGCACATGCCTAGAGACCCATTTGGTCACTTTCCTCCTGGACCTGTCCAAAACCACACTTTTATAACAATAGCACCAGGAAGCTTGGCAATGATCGAGGACCATACTAACAGGCAGTTTGGTGCAGCTCTAAAGAAGTTTGTTTAAATCATTGCCCCCGAGATGAATAATTAACACTAAGGGGGCTCTGAATTCAGCCACTGACCTGTGTAAGCTGTGCAACAAAGCTTCCCACAGCATGCCCCTCTGTCCCTACCACCTAACACTCTCCCAACGCAGGAACACAGAGGCATCCCTTGCAAAGCGCGCCTGCCCAGCCGAAAAAATAAAAGAGTGACCAATACACCAAATGGGCCTATCGTCCTGGCAACCTGCAAATATACAAAATATAATAGATGAGTATATATGCAACATATCAAATTTAAAGGAGGATTGGGAGGGGGGGAGGAAGACTTGACCTGAGGTGAAAACCTACAAAAAACCTGCTGGATCTTTCCTATTGTAAACATCTTCTCTTTTATGACTTCTTTATTTATTCCTTATTAATTTTATTTTAAGCTAATCTATCAATGTCCAAAGCAGGGCAAAAAATAGGACAAAATCTCTCGGGACCCCCGCCGGAAAGGCAGCGAGTTGGCCAAGGCACTAAAGTCAAAATGAATAAAGTATAACAATTCATGGTTCCACACGAACATATCTTCTGTAGGCATTGGATTTCCATCTTCTGAGAGCCTGGAACTCCTGTGAAGAAAGACCCAAAGAGGACGCAAAAGTTGTGGCACCAATTCTAAAAGAATGGGTGCCGTAATCCGAAGGGGAAAGCCCGAAGTGCCGTATGCAGTGATGGAAGACCGATCAAAATTGCAATTTAGTCAGAGGAGATCCATCCTCATGCATAAGCCAAGCCCCCAGCAGCATTGGCAGGCAGAGATCATATTGGGAGGCCAAGTGAACTGGACAAATCCTGTTATCAGGACAGGGCTTCAGGGAAACCCGGTGTCCCCTACCCATCTGAACTGTCTTAGAACGCCGAATATGGCACAACATCATATCGCACAGCAGAATTTGGGAACGAAGCAGAGGGGGTTGAGCATGATGCAAAGCCGTGACCAGCTCGCTGATGCGAAAAGCCCCATGAAAGGCCATCGCAAAAGCGAGGTGGAATAAAAGAACCCCGAATTGTGTGGAACAAATGACCGTCAAGCTTTCAGATAGCCGCGCTAACAAGTCTGGACCAATAGGTCGACGCTGATCATCCATGGTAGGCATGGCGCAAGACCAACCTCTAAGGGCCCTTTGTATTAAAAATCCCTTAGTGATGTCTCTTTGTCCCGCTAAGCGCAGAAAAAATTAAATCCTGGCAAGTCTCTGGGTAACATAAGCCCGCGACCTGCCTGAATCGAACAAGAACCATACAAAGGCAACCATATTAACCTAACGAGATCTACCTGACGAACTCCGTCCTTGCAAAAAGTTCTCCCACTGTTGCCAAGATGTCTGGTAGGCAGTCAACATCCATGGGGCCATGGACCGACGTGCGAGATCTTACATTCCGGTCTGATGATCTGCCAACAATGAAATGGACAAGGCTCACCACTCAATGCCGCATACAGTGCTAATTCACGAAACCTACGCCAATCCTGCCTGGGGAGCGCATCTGCAATGGAATTGTCAGTGCTCGGCACATCACGGGCTGTAAACAGTATGTTAAATTGCAAGGCGCGCATGACTAACCAAGCAAGAAGATGCAGCACTGGTAGGGATGACGATCTTTGGTTATTGATCGCATGTACTACACCCAGGTTGTCACACCAAAACACGATGGAACGATCACGTAACTGATAACACCATAGCTCTAGTGCCACCACTATGGGAAACAGTTCCAGCAGGAGCAAGTTCTTGGCCAGTCCTGCCTGCACCCATTCCGTCGGCCAAGCCGAAATACACCAATCACCACCCAAAAAAGATCCAAAACCTGAGGATCCTGCAGCATCTTTGAAGAGCTGCAGGCAAGCATTAGACTGAGGATTCGTAGGCCAGATGCGCACTCCATTGAATTTGCATAAAAAGGTCTCCCAAACTGCCAGGTCCAGTTTTAATTCAGCCAATAGCCGCAAAAAATGGTGTGGCCCTCTGCAGCTTGCGACAAAATATCTTCCCCATTGGGATAACGCGACACGCAAAGTTAAACAGCCCGAGCAAGGATTGACCTTGATGAAGTGTTACCTTCCCCCCTGCTAATGCTAGGAGGATAGTATCCTGCAAGCGACGCACCTTGTCCGTCGGCAGACGACAAAGACCCTCCAAGGTATCGATTTCAATACCCAAGAAAACCAACTTAGTAGCGGGGCCCTCATTCTTGTAGTGTGCAATAGGAACCCCAAATTCCGAGAAGAGTGCTTGCAATGTAAAAAGGAGGCGATTACAGTGATCCGAATTGGCTGGACCCACGCACAAGAAGTCGTCCAAGTAATGTGCTATGCTTGTCTCCCCAGACCCCACTGCGACACACCAATGGAGAAAGGAACTGAAACGCTCGAAGAACGCGCAGGAAACCGAACACCCCATATGAAGACATTTGTCCAGGTAATAGCCAGCCGGTAACCGAAACCCCATGAAACAAAATGATTCCGTATGCAGGGGCAACAATCTGAAAGCGGACTCAATGTCCACTTTTGCCATCAAAGAACCCGGGCCTGCTGCACGAACTAACGCTAACGCCGAGTTGAAAGACTGGTACTGCACGCGGCAGACCTCAACACCTATGGTGTCATTAACCGAATTACCTGATGGATGTGACAGGTGCTGAATTAAACGGTAACTCCCGGGGGCCTTCTTGGGGACAACACCCACAGGTGAGAGGACAAGATCGGGTATCGGAGGTTGTATGAAAGGCCCAATCATGCGACCCAGCCCGACCTCCTTCATAACTTTGTCCTTAAGTACGTGAGGTAAATTGTAGGCCGAGCGTAGATTCCTATGGGACCTGGAACCCACAGACCGAATTATTGGAAGCGAAACCCCCCTGCAAAAACCCTTACTCAAAAAAATGGCATCGTCCCGCGCAGGATACCAGTCCAGCCATTTTGCCATGGCATCCAGACGGATGGGAGTTGCTGCTCTACTTAGAATTTCCGCCCCTTGCCGGCTTGGCAGTGGGTGTTGTGGCTGCGGCCTGAGCACCTCCCGGGCTACGGGAGCAGTCCTTACTGGGGTGTGTTGTGCCGCAGCGGAGGCACTGGTGTCGGAAACGACACCTGTTTCCCAGGGTACAATTCCCATTATTGTACGCGTAACACTTATGGTTCTTCTGCTCTCCACTGGCTGCCCTTGGTGCCGAGGGGAACGAGGGTTGAACTTGCCGCCCAGGGAACTGATCAGAAAGGACGCGTGTAGGTTGCGTCACCTCCATCCACACCTCAACATCTTTACAACCTAGATCCATGACCTTGACCCGATCCTGATTACGTAGAAATTCCTTGTCGTATTGACGCCACGCCATGCCCCGTGAGGACTTGAATAGGCTGTGTATCAGGTGTAAATACCGAATCACGTTAAGGTATTCGGACTGCCTTGTTTTGAGATAGCAAGCCGAAAACACACAAAACCCAGATATCCAATTAGTGTAGGACTTATAGGCCTCAAGCCCAATACCCCCTTTTGCTTTTGCGTTCACAAGAGCTTTTTTTGCTGTAGCTGTAAGGGGGAACATGTCTACGTAGTGCCATTTTTTGATTTGCTGCTTAACCCTGGTATGCATACCTTGAGTGACTGCCGTATTAGTGCAGTGTACTACATCATCAGGACCTGCTCCTCGATATACACTAGTACTACTCCCTGAGGACGGTTCGCTAGAGTGTCTTCGACGACGTCTATGAAACCTCCGTGCCCTTTTACGCCTAGCCTTATGCAAACTATCGCTTGAAGAGGAGGAAGAAATGGAACTAGACCCACAGGCAGATGAACTGGCACACTTACCGGAAGGACTGACAATGTCATTAGTGACTCCAGTACTAGCTGTGATTCCAGTTGCCACGCTTCTGGTCGGGGCTGCAACCACTGGTACCTCCTCCAGACAGTCGTCTGTAAAAGAAGAGACTGAGGCAGCATCGCGTGCACTGACTGTGTCTGCAGCCTGATTGGGCTGAGGAAGGGAGACCGCAGAAGGAGCGAAAGAGACAGATGGAGTTGCGGGCATAGGGGCGAGTGAGAGGCCACAAATCCTGCCTAACTGCTGCACCAGAGGACCAAGCTGTGTCTGCATGGCGGATGCCACCAATGCAGAAGGGCCTCCAGTGTCAGCAGCGTTTCCGGGCTGCTGGGTCAAAAGTGGCGTCAGCGCACCCACCACAGACACCAGAAGCCCGGCAATGGCACCAGCATCCAACAAGGGATCGCTCCTAGGTGTCACAGACCCTGCAGGGCATAGCGGCCACCTGTGCGGCTGCCATGCCCCCAGGCCTGGAGGAGCTGGCTGCCACAGACATGGGGGACCCCATGTCTGAGTCACTATAATCATTAGTAACAGAGGGCAGCATGAGAGGGGGAGGAGTAACCTGCCTATCACTGTGCAGGTGCTGGCTCCGCCCCCTTCATCCCCACCCCTGTCTTCTTCAACACTGGCCTGCGTGTAAGCTGGCACCATGACAGGCGCCCGGCCTGCATGCTTATGTGGCCGTTTGCGCCGCCCTTCCCCCCGGACATCAGCTGGCCCTAGCTGGGCGGCCACCGGGGGACAAGGGACAGGCAGCGTGAGTTCCCACGGGTGCCCGCGAGGACGCCCAGAACGAGCACCCGTGACTCTGGCGGGCGCTGCATTGTGCCTGGCCACCCTTGATCCCCGCCAACCCCTGGTTTCACTATAACTGGCGACCACCGGGAGACAAGGGGCAGGCGGATGTAGCTGGTGCATGTGTTCGCGGCACTGCCGCAGCCGCGCACCCACCACCGCAGCGCTCGCTGTGGGTACAGAGACTGAGCCTGACCCTCCCGGCCACTGGGAGGGCAGGCAATGCTGCAAAAGGTGGCCCACATATGGCGCGCCGGACCCGGTACCGTCTGACAGACGGGCGGGCACCGAGCATGCACGCTGGGGACGGCTCCTTACCACAGAGCTAGAAGGTAAGAGAGTAGATACAGAGAGTAGGGAAAGGGTAAGGTATATAGAGTAGGTATAGAGAAGAGAGTAGGAAAATATATATAGTAGGGAAAGATAAGAGGTATGAAATACAATGAAAAATCAGACACAATCAAAGAACAGATCTGCCAAGAACTGCACTTCCCTTGTCGCAGATCAAATTCAAAGAGGCAGATTTTCAACATCAGATTCCCCACACCCTCTCACTTAACACGCCCCTTACCCTATCGCCCTATCACATCTGCCCACCTGCTGTCAAACAACAATCAAACATCTTTAACTTTATTAATCCCCTCTATTCCTGACTAGAAGTTTATGTGCCGTCGGTTCTAGCCCAAACCTCCGTTATATATGCTATGTCATGGATATTGAACTTAGTACTTTTGCATATTTTTCACACTGCATAATTCAGCCATGCACTGCTGAACACAGTTTCCAATATTCTGGAGTCTGTGCAGGCACCGGGCACATACTGTGCATGTGCAGAATGGGTCTTGTGCGTTTACACACAGAGTGTCAGCTGACTCTCAGTTATTGATAGCTTGCTGTTGTTCGAGGGGTGGCGACAGCCTCCAATTCACAAAACAGAAGCATGTCACCGCCGTTGGGGGGAGGGAACAGGCCAGGATCTCTGTTGGCTGGTGGAAATTTCCTTGCCTCTTTCCCTTATCTGTGATGGCCGGCCTGTGTGACCCCATAGTCACTCAGCCGGCCAAGGATCACGCAGATGATACGATGCTGTGTCCATGGACGCAGGTCGGATCATTAATGCATGCAGGGGGCATGACACCTACTGCTGAATTAACGTAATTACAAGGACGAAAGTGCAAAGATGCTTGTGTGCAGCTTTACAATTCCATCTACTACTGAATCACACCCTTGGTATACTGGGGACTTAATATTGCTCTTTTCTCACAATCTTGGCCCTGTTCTATAAATTCACCCAATGCTGGGTGGCTGGATGCATGGCAGCGATGGCTCATATCAGTACCTGCTATATTGCCTTTTTTTCTCAGATTAGCATATACAGTATTTGGCAGAATTGTAGCATGCAAATCCACTAGTGATGTGCAGGGTTTGTGTATCTTGTGCTTTTGTTACATTTATAGTGCAAAAAAGACACAAATATAGTAAAATGTTAAGTAAATATATGCATGGTTTGGCTTTGTCACATCTTTAATGGCACGCCAAACAGGGCTATTTGGCGTGATTTGTGGATAGGTGTATAGGACACATTGTACACTGGCACCTGGAACTGCTTGTTCTACCCAGACCACGACCTCTTCACCTTGAACCACTTCTATCAGGCTCCTATTAGCAGGCACCAGTGGCGTAACTAGGGTATTTGGAGCCCAGGGCAAATTTGAAAAGGGAGCTCCCCCCCCCAGCATCCCGATATGTGTGCGTGACGAAGGCGCGCGGGGGGGGAAATGGGCGTGGTCACTTAAAAATGGGGCATGTCAACATGACACACCCCTTTATTTTCACGCTGAACATTCCTATCCATATGCACCTTAACCCCAGTAGTACCCCTTATACAGTACCCCCAGTATGCAGTTGTGGTCCCTCTTATGCAGGCCCATAGTAGTGCCCCTTATACAGTTTCCCAAGTAGTGGTCCCCCTTATACAGCCCCCAATTAGTTCCCCTTACTCAGTGCCCCCAGTAGTGGTCCCCCCCAAATGCAGTGACCTATGTAGTGTTCCCCCTTATGCAGTGCCCCCAGTAGCAGTCCCCACAATGCAGTGCACCCAGTAGTGGTATCCCCTTATGCAGTGCCCTTTATGTAGTGCCCCCAGTAGTAGTCCTCCCCCAATGCAGTGCCCTTTATATAGTGCCCCCCGCAGTAGTCCCCCATGCAGTTTTCCCAGTAGTGGTCCCCCTTATGCAGGCACCCAGTAGTGATCCCCCCTATCTAGTGCCCCCTGTAGTGGTCCCCGCAGTGCCCCTAGCAGTAAGCCCCTTATATAGTGCCCCCAGCAGTAGTCCTCCCCCCTCCCATGCAGTGTCCCCAGTAGTGGTCCCCCTGATGCAGGCCCCCAGTAGTGACCCCCCCCTATCAAGTGGTCCCTGTAGTGGTCCTTCCTGTTATTGCCCCCAGTTGTGGTCCCCCCAGTGTAGTGCTTCTAGTAGTAGGCCCCTTTTATAATGCCCCCAGTAGTAGTCCCCCCCCCAAGTAGTGGTCCCCAGTTGAGGTTCCCCCTCCCGATTAAGTGGCCCCTGTAATAGCCCCCCCAGTAGAGGTCCTCCCAATAATGGTGCCCCAAGTAATAGCCCCCCCAGTAGAGGTCCTCCCAATAATGGTGCCCCCAGTAGTAGCCACAACCCCCATTGTGCCCCCACCCCAGTAGAGGTCCCCCCAGTAGTAGCCACCCTCCTCCCCCGTTGTGCCCCCAGTAGTGCTGACAGGTTTTTTAAAAAAAATATATAAAAACATACCTACCTGAATCCACGCTGCTGCTCCGGACTGCGACACCGCTCCCACCGCCGCCCGCCAGTCCTCCTGGGCTGGCGCACTCAGCATAATGGGAGAGACGTCATGATGTCATGACGTCTGTCCCATTACCCACTGCAGGAGCTGGACGGAAGTCCGGCTCTTGCAGTGGGTGCTGCAGCAGTCAATGAGAGTCTATCTGACTCTCAATGGCTGCTGCTTAACACACGCATCGCCGTCAGCGCTGGCAGCGATGCGTGTGTTATGCACAGCCTGAGCCCGCCTCCTGGCGCTATTGGGCAAGCGCTCAAGGGGAGGTAACGGGCTCAGGTGTGCAGCACAGGACCGGCACTGGAAGCCTAGCGCCGGTCCTGTGTAAATGTGTAGCGCTGACCGCACTCACTGCGGTCGGTGCTACACTGGTGGCTAACTAGGGTGGCCGGATGGTGGCAGTCCCACGGTCCCTCCTTCCTGGAGGGAGCTGAATGCCTGCATGCAGCGAGGTGCGTGGCCCGGGGACTGGGTCAATTTTGGGGGCGGGGCCAGTGACGGGGCCTCACATTCGCATCATCGAAAATAATGCCATTGTGAAGCAGGAGCTTAGCCACGATTACGCAATTTAGCGCGAATCATGTCATCGGACCCCCCACTGTGGGGGTTTCTAGTAGGTAGTTGGGAGGGTAGGCAGCAGCCAGGAGGCTTGCCTGCCTTTCCGGGGTGTCAGGAGTGGCCCCCGATATTCAGGAGGTTCCCGACCAAATCGGGAGGGTAGGCAAGCCTGGTATACAATGCATGCAGATGTTCTTCAGAAGTACACTACTCTAGATGTTCACAAAATATATAGTTTTACAGTTCAGAGGTCCCCTTTTATTTAGTTCAAAAACACAATATCACAGGGAGTATGCCTGTTCTGGTTTTTTTTACCATTCAAGCTGTGTTTATAAGCTTTACACATGGCTTGGAAATGTAACATTGGGCCTGATTCAGTAAGGATCGCTATTTTGATCACAATAGTGAATGCATACACAGCCTCACTGTGAAGTTATGCTAATGATTGCAATTGCAATGCCATTTGCAGCCTGACATAAGGATGCCCACTTTAAAGCCATTGGTAACATTGAGTAACATTGGAGCCTCATGCACACTTGCACAAGGTCTGACCTTACTCAGAAATTGCTTACCTCATTGCACACAGTGTAAGCCCAAGCTGTGTATGGCATCAGAGTGGCTAATTTACGCAAGCCCCTGCAACGGTGTTTCAAACACACTTGCATGCCTGCATTTTGCCGACCACCTCATCATCATCACCGCCAAACAGAACTTCCTGTCAATCACTCTGCGATGGGTCTGCATAGTCTTTGTGTTCGCATTCCTGATCGCGGTGGAGTGTTCGCAGATGCGCACTACGATGTATATGCATTCAGGTATCTCTCCCTATCTCCTCATGATCTGTAGCCTGCAGGGAAGGGGTTACTTTGTACTTGGAGGCTGCTGTTACATATAAATATATGACATTTCTTAAATATAGTCTGTGCTAGGTGCTCACTCATGCAGGCACTGCAGCATATGTTTAAAGTACCTTGCTTCATTGTTCTACAGCCCACGGTTAAAAGGGTTGGGAATCCCGACGCTGGCATCCCTACCAGGTTTCAATGCTGATGCCTAAAGCTAAGTACTACTAACCTCACCCCTAACCCTAACTCTCCATCACCGGTACCTAAACCTAACCTCCCCCAGTGTCTAAACCTAACCCTCTCTCACCGCACCAAAAACCTAACATCCCCCTGCAGCCTAACCCTAATCCTCCACCTAGTGTCTAGCTCCTTACCCTAACCTTCCCCCTAAATCCAGTACTTACCTTTGGGATTCCAGTGTTTGGGATGCTGGCACCGGTATTCTGAGTGTTAGGATTCCAGTGTCGGCATTCTGACCAATGTAATCCCAGCGGTTGGTATCTGACCACATCCTGGTTAAAATACATTTATAACTTTAAATACATTTTCCTAGCAATATACATACTGTATCTTTGTTGAAATACTAGTCCAAGTGTATTGCACAAGGACTCTAACCATTGTGCACTGAGGTGCTGGGAGCTACTAACCTGGTGCCTGGCATGTTTTGTACAAACAATGCTCAGCACTGGGCTTTCTCTTCTACAGCCCTGCAGCCTGGGAATATACTTTCAGTTCTTAATGTGAACTCCCATAGTATGGCATCCCCAAAGGTTAAATTGCACACCACCATACTGAGTGCTGAGGCCACCAGGATTAGATTGAAGCAGCCGCACAAACATAAATAAAAAAATAAAATTGGTGCATTGCTGACTTCTCTCAATGCTGGGACCATACTGATTCAAACCTCTCTTGGCAAGAAAGACAAGCATTGACACAGATACAACACTGGAACCATATCATCATCAAGCCTTCCAATAAGGGAGGTAACATAGTTTTGTGGCCCAAGGAAATTTATGTAAGGGAAGTTATGAGACAGCTGAAGGATTCGTCCTGTTACAAATTATTGATGTTTAATCTCACCCATAACTTTCAAACCAAATATAACAGAATGATCAAAGAAGCATTTCAAGGAGGTGTGATCACCAACCAGGATAAGATTGGAGCTGCAGCACAAAGATAAATAAAAAAAAACAATATTTTTTCAGTATATATTTTATACATGTTACACTCATCCAGTGCATGGCACAAGGGGGTTATACAGTTACTGTCAAAGCCCTGGCCATCCCTCCATCTGGTGCCACAGTGGCCATTTTAACATATGGAGAGTGAGAGTTATTGTGGTCATGCTTCTTTAGAACTATACAAACTCAACTTTGTAATTGTGTGAAACATACCTTGTATGAATTTAGGACCTGATTCAGAGATTGAAGCTATTTGCATTGCTGCTATGCCTTTGGAAAGTGTTGATCCAAACCACTTTTGGCAAGAAAGACAAGCATTGACACAGATACAACACTGGAACCATATCAACAAGCCTTCTGACAAGGTAGGTAACATAGTTCTGTGGCCCAAGGAAATATATGTAATGGAAGTTATGAGACAGCTGAAGGATTCATCCTGTTACAAATTACTGATGTTTAATCTCACCCATAACTTTCAGACAAAATATAACAGAATGATCAATGAAGCATTTCAAGGAGGTGTGATCACCAACCAGGATTAGATTGGAGCTGCGGCACAAACATAAATATTTTTTTATTATTATTTATATATGTCTTGGTGCATTGCTGACTCCTCTCAATGCTGGGACCTTAACAACTTATGGGGTAACCGAGGCCACAGCACATAAAAAACATATTTTTTCAGTATTTTTTCAGTATATATTTTATACATGTGAGAGTAATTGTGGTATCTCTTCTTTAAAACTATACAAACTCAACTTTGTAATTGTGTGAAACATACCTTGTGTGAACTTAGGTCCTGATTCAGAGATTGATGCTATTTGCATTGCTGCTATGCCTTTGGAAAATACTGATTCAAACCTCTCTTGGCAAGAAAGACAAGCATTGACACAAATACAACACTGGAACCTTATCATCTTCAAGCCTTCTGATAAGGGAGGCAACATAATTTTGTAGCCCAAGGAAATGTATGTAAGGGAAGTTATGAGACAGCTGATGGATTCATCAATAACTTTTAGACAATATATAACAGAATGATCAAAGAAGCATTTCAAGAAGGTGTGATCACCAATAGGATTTTGAGTTTTTAGAGGTGAAGAATCTGAAAGTACCTACTTTTTACGCACTCCCAAATCACAAAAATGCACTAGATCTACCAAGGAGGCCAATCATCTCAGGTATAGGCAGCCTCACAGAACAGGTTAGCAGATTTGTGGATATCCATTTGAGAGATCACGTCTCTACTCTCCACTCTCATCTCAAAGACACGAGGGATGTCTTATGGAAAATACATTGGATAAGAATGGAAGACCATCATGTATTTATGCCTTGATGTGGAATCCCTTCACACGTCTATTAATCATGATTATGGAAGAAGGGCTGTCAAATACTTCTTGGAAATAGATGGAAGAAGTGAATTTAATACATTTCTGACCAAAAGTTACTTCACATTTCAATATAAGTATTATCTGCAAACAAGGGGCACAGCCATGGGTTCCACCTGCGCTCCCACCAATGCCAACCTTTTTTTGGGGGGTGAAAGCGTGAGGTGGTATTTTCAGATACTAATGAGGATTACAACCAACATGTTGTACAGTGGCTAAGATATAATGATGAGGTTCTAATAATCTGAAGTGGATCATAACAAGACTTTCTAACATTCATGGAGATTCTCAACAACATCAGATTAAAGTTAAGGTTTACCTGGGAACTCAGGGCCTGATTCAGACCCGGACGCTAAGGCGCTATCACTCGCGGCCAAAAGGATCCGGGTATGCAAATTCTGCTATTGCACTGTGTGGCGTAAGGATGCCCTCTATATCTTATAGAGCAACAGCAGTGAGCGTACACTGGTGTATAAAAATGCTGTGACCGGATGGCTTCCAGCCCAGACTCCTGATCACAGGTTGGGGGGTTCGATCACCACTTGACCTTGGGGTATCAGGGATTCCCACTTACCATCAGTGACCACCTGTCACTGACTTTGCCTTCTTTTATGCTACTTCAATACACATTACCACAGGGGGTAAGTCCGCCCTGTGGTTTCCAACCAATCCCCTTAAGTGCATGACCTGTGCATGTGCTGGCCACATGCCCATTTAACATTGTCCCCTATGGACAGGGGGGAGTTGTTACTCCCCTGAGCCTGAGACTACATGGTGTTTTGGTCACCACCCAGGAGTCAGCTCGTCTAGGGCCGGGGGAGGTTTCCCTCCAAAAACCTTCTTCCAGGAATCTGTGAAGGGACCAAGCCTGCCATCTCTGCCTGAATCTGAGCTCCAGAGGTGGGCAAGCAGGGTCCCCAGGCATGGTTTCCTGGCCATGGAGTGGAAGCTTTTTTGGAGCTCCCTGAAACCATTAGCTGGCTGCCTTAGCCAGCTCCCTATGCACCTCCTCATTCCACTTCCAAGCATGAGGTGGCATAGGTGGACATCTTATTCCTTCTGGAAGGGGCTGGGGGGATCCAGCAGCCCACTGAGGACTCTGGATCCCCTGGCCATCCAGAGCATCACAGGTAAGTGCATTCTCTTTAAATTATACACTTAAAATACATTTAAACACTTTAAATACATTCCTCTTTTGTTCCTTGCACAGCATCAGGCTTTGAAACACTGGCAGCACTGCAGCCCAGGACCTCCTGTCCTGGCTCAGTGCTGCAAATACATTTTAAATACATTTTATTTAATTCATACATTTTACACTGCCCAGCACTCAGTGCTGGGCTCCCCTAGCACTGCACTGCTGGGGCTGTCCCCTGTTGCCTGCTTACAGCACTGGGTGTCTGGGAAGCAGGCTCTCCCTGTCCCCCTGCGTGCAGCCACTTTATCATGCTACTGGAGCACCGGGAGCTGGGCTCCTGGTCCCCAGTTTCAATGCACCAACCAGTGCTGTGCAAGGAGCCGGCTAGCTCGGTCCTCCCTGCTTGGGGCGCTTAGCCCTGCAGTTCAGGACACTTGTCCCAGCTGCAGCAGCTTCCTGCTGGCCTTGAGCACTGGGGCACTGGGAGCACAACTCCCAGTCCACAGCAGCCAGCATCTAGCTCTGCCATTTCTGGGGGCAGCCCGGGGGCTGTAGCGCAGCACACAGCCCCCGGCCTTCCGATGCAGAGCACCTCACTGGGTAGATAGGCACTAGGAGCAGAGCTCCAAGCCCCCAGCGGTCGGCACCTCACCTGGCAGCCCAGGACTCAGTCCCTACTGCAGGGGTAGCCTCCACCATCACTGCCCTGCTGGAGGTGTGTGGTGCTTCACTACAGTCCCCTGGTGCAGTGCACCGGGGGTTAAATCACAGCGATGCTGAAGCCACAGAGTGGGACCGGCCAAGGCAGCACAAAACACATCCCCCACACACCCGGTGCCTAGCGCCGGTAATATAATTCAAAGATGGTGCCTAGCGCCGATTATACATTTAAACATGGTGCCTAGTGCCCCTTTTCCCTTTAAATATGGAACCGCAACACAGGGGGTTAACCCTTTCAGTGCTGCGGCCGCCATTAGCCTCGTATGACCAGTCTCCAGCCACACAACCCCCCCTCAAGCGGGATGCCAGAGGGCCAAGTCTCAACAATTTGGCTACTGGTCCTGCAGTCTGTTTGGGGGTTAAGGGTGTCTACCTGGGGGGCTTTGGCTCTGGCCTAGACAGTTCATACATATTGCAGTCAGCCTTTCCTTGTCGGTGCACAATGTCCAAATAGTCACACTGAAGTCCAAGGCTCCACCACAACAGTCTGTCAGTTTCCCCATTGGGGAGCCAGTCGAACACATAGTGCTGAAGGTGGTCCAATGCACAAACAATTGCCAACCACTATGTTCCATTTGTGGCATACCCCACCTCCCACCATAGCAGTATCCTACTCAAACAAGCCAAAGGGTGCTCCTGCCCATATGGCTCCTCCTGACTATGTACTGCTCCCAGTCCATGCAATGCATTAGTTTGTACCACAATGTCCATGTCCTGAAATTGCGCCATCTGCACTGGAGCTGGTATTAGAGCCTCTTTCAATGACTGGAATGCCAACTCACAAGTGGGTATCCAGTCCACTGAATTGGGAAGGCCCCCCTAGTCCAATCTGTAAGGGGTGTCACTACAGCACTAAAGTCAGGGACAACTCGTCTGTAGGGCCTTACAGTTTCTGAGGTCAGTACCTGTCTTGGGATTGTGGGCTGGGGACAGTCTCTGGCTGCCTCTACCTCCACTGGTCTGGGCCTACCCCTATCTCCCACCACTCTATACCCCAAGCACTGCACCTTTTTCATCTCCACCTGCATCTGTATGCACTACCTGTCAGACCTGCCCTAACATCCTCCTCCAATGACCTATGACTAGGGGAACTTGCCCTGTCACCTAGGCCTTCTCTCACCACCTTGCCTGCTACCTGTTGCACAGTGATGGGGGACAGATCACCAGCCTCTGAGCTCCATGTGGCATCCACCACGGGTAGGCTGCGCGTCTTCCCCGATCTACTTGGCACAAGGATGGGACCTTGCTCCCTAACTGGCCTGTCCCCTTCTACCTTCCTGGCTACCTGGTTTCTTAACCCTTCCTGCCAGGTCACACTCACTGCAGCCATCCATGAAAGGCCGCTGCCAGTGTGGCATGATATGCCTTCCAGAGATGGGTCAGCAAGCTGAGCTTCCCTGAACTCTTGCCTGTGGCCCTCACTTCCTTCTAAGTAGGTACAGTCTACAGGGGGATATGGGTTGGGATTGCTAGAGTCAGTCTGGTTGAGGTTAGTCAAAGGGAAGTCAATGTGGTCACTCATACTCACCGCCGGAGTTGGCAAACCACTAGGGACAGGAGCATCACTGGGCACCCCCACAGGATCCAACGAGCCGGAACCAACACCCTCTGCATTGCTAGGGGACGTAGGCATACCAGAAGCAAAAGGCATGCTGGGTAGATGTGCTGATCTAGCCGCTGTAATATTTTCCTCTGAGCTGGTTGATGCTGTGGTAGGCTGCGCTGGCAGTTGTTTAGCCACTGTGGTCTTTTCCTCTGGGCTGGTCTGCTCTAGTACAGATGTTGTAGACTGTGATCCGGAAACTTGACTTCGGGTGATGGCGTCAACAAACATAGTAACGATCCCACCACCAAGGTCATTCCCCAGGACCACATCGGTTGGAAGGCCATCCATGATGGCAACATCCCTCAACTCTGGGCCAGCTCTCCAGTCCAGGTAGACTCTTGCCACCGGTACCTCTTGCTCCATTCCGCCTGCCACGGTCACTTTGGCAGCGCGACCGGGCAGTACTGCAGCAGGATCAATTAGCTGGGGGCTCACTACAGTGATTGATGCCCCAGAGTCTCTTAATCCTTGTCCCTGCAGAGGTCCCACTTGGACTGTCTGTAGGTGCGGCCACATATTTGGCCTTGCAGGTGACTCTCTCCGTAGAGTTCACCTTATTCTCCCCACACTCCAATGGACTGACTGGAGTAGGAACAGTCTCTTTGGGCTCACCTCCTTGGGTTAAATAGGCAAGCTGGTCTCCAGCACTCGGATTTGGTGCACGAGTCTGGGGTGTGGGACAGTTCATCCTCAGATGTCCGATTTTCCCACAGCCATAGCACTTCTTGTCCAGTCGGGGCCCTGGTGGTCTCTGATGATTTGCAGGGACAAGGTGGGGCAGTTGCTGGCCAAGATCACCCGCGTTGGAGGATGCCCGCTTTGGGGAGTGAGGAGCAGAAGAGGGCTGTTCCCCTGGTTGTACAGTCCATTGGGGTCAGCTGCTGGTCAGATGCTTCTGCCCTTGTGGCTGAATTGCCACATACTTGTCTGCTAACTGGGCAGCCATCTTCAAGCTGGGTTCCTCCTGGTCTAGCACCCACTCCTTCACCTCTGGGGCGCACCTGTGGTAGAACTGCTCTTGGCAGAGCAGATCAATCAGTGCATCCCAGGTAGTGGCACCAGATCCCTACACCCACTTCACCATGTACTGCCTCAGCTGGGTGGTGAATTGCTCATGCTGTTAGGGTTCTTGGGCAAGTCCCGGAACTTCTTCCTGTAGGACTCAGGAGTGACAAAGTATCGCCCCTACGACTTCATCATAGTCACTGCAGTCCAATAGGCCTCTAGGGGCACTCCATGCAGTGTGGGCACTAGGTAAATCATGTAGTTTACAAGTCCTTTTGAACACTTGCAAATGTCCATCAATGTCCCCATTGCTGTCTGCAAACTTGGCAAACTGTATATGATCTGATCCCGGTATAGCAGTATGCAACGGTGCTCGGGGTACCACAGCTGGCGGTGCCCACTCATCATGCCACATCCAAATTATTGTTCCTGTGCACAGCATCAAGCTTTGAAACACTGGCAGCACGGGACCTCCTGTTCTGGCTCAGTGCTGCACATACATTTTTTTTAATTCATACATTTTACACTGCCCAGCGCTCAGCTCTGTGCTCCCCTAGCCCTGCACTGCTGGGGCTGTCCCCTTTTGCCTGCTCACAGCGCTAGGGGTCCGGGGAGCTGGCTCTCCCTGTCCCCCAGTGTGCAGCCACTTGGCCATGCTGCTGGAGTGCCAGGAGCTGGGCTCCTGGTCCCCAGCATCAATGCACCAACCAGCGCTGTGCAGGGAGCCGGCTAGCCTGGTCCCCTCTGCATGTGGCGCTTAGCCCTGCAGTTCAGGACACTTGTCCCAGCTGCAGCAGCTTCCTGCTGGCCTTGAGCACTGGAGTGCCAGGAGCACTGGTCCCCAGCAGTCAGCACCTAGCTCTGCCATTTATGGAGGCATCTCGGGGGCTGCAGCACAGCACACAGCCCCCAGCCCTCTGACGCAGAGTACTTCAATGGGTAGCTGGGGCACTGGGAATAGAGCTCCAAGCCCCCAATGGTAGGCACCCCAACTGCAGGGGCAGTCTCTGCCATCGCCGCCCTGCTGGAGCTTACCTCTGGCAGCATGTGGCGCTTCACTACAGTCTCCCGGTGCAGCTTGGGGGTTAAATCACAGCACTGCCATGGCCACAGAGCAGGTCCTGCCACGGCAGCACAAAACACATCCCCCATACACCCGGCGCCTAGCGCCGGTAATATAATTCAAAGATGGTGCCTAGCACCGGTAATATAATTCAAAGATGGCGCCAAGTGCCGATAATACATTTAAACATGGCACCTAGCACCCTTTGTCCCTTTAAATATGGTGCCAAAGCACAAAGGGTTAACCCTTTCAGTGCTGCGGCCACTATTTGCCTCGTGTGGCCAGCCTCCAGCCACACTCACCCACTTTCTTTTCTTAACACACGTCATCTGCAGGAAGTGTGTGATTAATCAGTAACATCAAGAGCCATCGGAGCTGCAAGCAGTGCTTGAGGTAGCCCCTACCCCATCGCAAGTACTGTGATTACTGCAGGCTGAAATACAACCAAGTGATGTGTACAGTGACGCTAATTATGCAAGACCATAAAACTCTGTTTTGACACCGAGACATGCCTGTGTTTGCAGCACCACTCCCCCATTCACAAGCACCTTCCCCTGTTACCACCCACAAATGGCACTATCTGTCAATCTAGGTAGCGCTCAGTCTTTGAGCTATGAGCGCACAATTCCCGATCGCTGTGACTGGCTCGTGCACTGCGATGCATATGCATGCAGAGACGGGCGACAATCGCCCATAGCGAGCAAACGTAGCTTAGCATCCGGGTCTGAATCAGGCCCTCAGTCATAATAACATTTTGTTTCTTGAGAGGGCCTGAATGGGTATATGAGATGGGACCTAAGTAATGTCCTCTTGAAAAAAAGAAACAGAATGAATATTCAAACTGTATATAATAATTCCCAAGGGACTTAACAAATACAATAGTAATAGTTCATTTCTGTAAATATGGGAATAATTAGGGAGCCCTACAGACTAGGGACTCTACCACTAAGGGGTCTCTCACACTAGCACAGGTCAGATTGGTTCACGTTTATTATTGATGTTTTGTTGGGTTTTGTACCCTTTCACATTGAATTAACTTTCAGTTGCGAACACACACAAGCAATACATGGGCTTTCACTTCATACCCCTGGCAGAGCCGGATTTAGACCTCACAGGGCCCTAGGCAAGATATCAGTTTGGGGACCACCACCCTCAAACAATCCTGTGCACATATTACAGTACGTTTCGCTGGAGCAAGATAAACACATCAAATTATATACTATACACACATCATCGTTCCTTACACACACACACACACACACACACACACACACACACACACACACACACACACACACGGGCAGCACAGACGGTGTAATGGTTAGCGTTACTGCCTCACAGCACTGAGGTCCTGGGTTCGATTCCCACCACGGCCCTAACTGTGTGGAGTTTGTATATTCTCCCTGTGCTTGCGTGGGTTTCCTCCGGGTACTCCGGTTTCCTCCCACACTCCAAAAATATACTGGTAGGTTAATTGGCTCCCCAACAACATTGACCATAGTGTGTATGTGTGTGAGCATGTGGTAGGTAATATAGAGTGTAAGCTCCACTGGGGCAGGGACTGATGTGAATGGTAAGATATTCTCTGTAAAGCGCTGCGGAATATGTGTGCGCTATATAAATAACTGGTAATAATAATAATAATAATATATATATATATATATATATATATAAAATCCAAATGTCCAGCACTCAGAACAAAAGAAAACAGCCTGCACCGGTGCAAGTCCCACGATGTGTATATAATTCAAATTAATGGATGGTACTCCAAGTCTGAGCAACCCCAACAATAATGTAGGTCAATAAGACTGTCTCTATTTACTATTGTTGGGGTTGCTCAGACTCGGAGTGCCTTCCATTAATTTGCATTGTACATATATATATTCACAGCTCTGCCAGCACTCAATGCATCCCATACAGCATTATCCTGTGCCAGAATTCAGCAAACGAATAGCTCCAACAGAAGAACGGCACTAGGACACCATATAAATGTAGAAAAATTCTTGTATTAAAGACAACAGTTTCGGAGCTACCGCCCCTTCGTCAGGACCATACAAGCATGAAATAACACAAACACGAACATATATACATCTACCCAGATCACAGACATCGCCTCCCACCAGCTGCAGTAATCACCAAACACAATTCACCTTCCCGCGGCGGTGACCCGTGCATCACTGCCTCACTTTGTGCATCAGGTTGCCATGGATACCGGAGTGCTTGCATACCACACAGGCACCATCCGGAAGCACTAAGCGGATGCACCTGCCGGACACCCAGCAAGCCAACACATACAGTATCCACCGGCAACTGACATAATTATAAAAATACAGTAAATGCAAGAATGTGGATGCATCCATGTATCCATGTATCAGAGTCACAGCCCCGATCAACCCACATCACATAGCCCCGCAAATACATATATGCAACAATACTCATAGACACACAAACATCAATATAAAAAAAAACTGTATCATCAGTCTAATTACATACATTACTAAACAACATCATTGTGTATAACAATTGTATAATTATATCAAGCAGATTACACAGAATAAATTCCAAACACCTAGAATCTTAAAGAGCATTCCAATTGATTTTATCGTTTAAGCCACCTGGATATAACGTGCCTAATCTCAAGATCCACCTAGTTTATTTATTTAAAAGAGGCTTAATTCTATCGCCCCCTCTCAATGACATAGGAACATGATCAAGAGTGCCCCAAGGTTTTAAAATGAAATACCACTGGCTGATCAATCTCTCTGCCAGCTAAAGTCAGCCGTATGGCTGATCGATGTGCTGACATTCTTTCACTAAATTTACGTGAAGTTTGTCCTACGTAGTATAATCCGCAAGTACAAACTATCACATAAACAACAAAAGAAGAACTACACATTAACACATACCGAATATCAAAGATCCTGTCGGAGTGAGGATGTTTAAAATTTTTACAGGCAATGGTGTAGCGACATGTAGTACAACAACCACACCTATAACACCCGGGTGGTTTCACAAACAGATTAGGAATTTTGGGCACACCTATACCCGTAATATCTGTACGGACCAATCGGTCACGTAAATTCCTGCCCCTTCTAAAAGCAGCCATAGGTTTTGTTTGTCTAAACACTGGCAAATCCGGGTCAGTGGACACAATAGGCCTCATAGCCTGCGTAGCTCTTCGAATTACAGGGCTCGCTGTAGTGAAATCACTCACCCATGGAATAAATTTCATTTGATTTCTTTGTGAGGGTGTAAGTAAGTCATCCCTGTTCATATCTAATACTTTTAGTTTTTGTGTTTGTAGTAATTTACGATCATACCCTCTTTTTGTAAATTTATCAATCAAGGTGTCCAAATGTAATGACACCTTAGACTTGTTGCTGGTAATACGAGCAATCCTCATCATTTGGGACAAAGGAAGTCCCTTCTTGAGAGGTTCTGGATGGTGACTAGAAGACATTAGAAAGGTGTTACGATCTGCAGCTTTATTATACACCTCAGTTTCAATGACACCCTCATACCTTCACGTCCAAAAAACATGCCTCACTCACACTACTAGAGTATGTAAACTTAATGAAAGGTGACATTAGATTAATCTGTGACATCAAAGCCTCAAAGGCTTCTGTGCCTCCTGTCCATACCAGGAACACATCATCAATATATTGAGTGTATAGCAATATGTGTTCCTTAATCATGGGATCTTCAAAAAACAATTTTGACTCTAAATCGAACATAAACACATTAGCGTACGAGGGGGCCACGGATGAACCCATGGCACACCCTAGTAACTGCAAATAGAACTGCCCATCATACAGGAAAAAATTCCTGCATAATGTCAGCTCTAATAATGAAAGAAATAAACCATGGTCAAACACCTCAGTAGACAAATTGGACTCCAAAAACAATTGCATAGCACATAATCCTCCACTATGCCGGATAGAAGTGTACAAACTACACATGTCTAAACAGCATAGTAAATGCCCCCGAGGGCAAATTCCCAAGATCCAACAACTTGTGCAAAAAAGATGTGGTATCCTTTAGAAAATTCCTTTGTGTCACCAACAAAGGTTGTAACACACAATCTAACAATTGTGACACATTCTAATATAGGGATCCCCTAGTGGCTATAATAGGCCTGCCAGGTGGATTAGAATTGTTCTTATGAAGTTTCGGGAGAGTATAAAGTACAGGAACCACAGGTTGAGACACCTTCAAAGCCAACACCATCTTATCTGTTAACAACTTTTTTTCTTGCGCTGTATCTAATATAGCAAACAATTCCTTCTGATATTCAACCATCGGATCCGACAACAATTTCTTGTACACAGAGCCATCCGCAAGTTGTTGCATAATCTCCAATCTGTAATCACCAATATCCTGAATCCCGATGGCACTGCTTTTATCGGCGGGCCTAATAATGATTTCCTCACATGATTCCAGGGCATTCAAAGCCCCAATCTCAGCTTTATTCAAATTGTGATGGATTTTAGCTGGCATGGAATTATATTGGATAATGGATTCGTCTAATAGACGATTGAATGTTTTCTGTGAAGAATTGTTAGATGCAGGGTCAAAGTTTGACCTATAGGCAGTTTTAAGGAAGGGTTCAAAAATGGAAGGACTAGTTACATTTAGTTTGTCTTGAAAATATTCTTTCAATCTTAACTTGCGGCCAAAGCTATGTAGATCTTTACACCAGTTGAACCTATAATAACGGTTCGTAGGAACAAAGCTCAAACCTTTATTTAAGACTCTGGTTTCCATCTCGCTTAATGGCAAATGAGACAAGTGAATGTGTCACAATTGTTAGATTGTGTGTTACAACCTTTGTTGGTGACACAAAGGACTTTTCTAAAGGATACCACATCTTTTTTGCACTAGGCTTTGTGGCCTATTGTGTCCACTGACCCGGATTTGCCAGTATTTAGACAAACAAAACCTATGGCTGCTTTTAGAAGGGACAGGAATTTACGTGACCGATTGGTCTGTACAGATATTACGGGTATAGGTGTGCCCAAAATTCCTAATCTGTTTGTGAAACCACTCGGGTGTTATAGGTGTGGTTGTTGTACTACATGTCGCTACTCCATTGCCTGTAAAAATTTTAAACATCCTCACTCCGACAGGATCTTTGATATTCGGTATGTATTTACGTGTAGTTCTTCTTTTGTTGTTTATGTGATAGTTTGTCCTTGCGGATTATACTACGTAGGACAAACTTCACGTAAAATTAGTGAAAGAATGTCAGCACATCGATCAGCCATATGGCTGACTTTAGTTGGCAGAAAGAATGATCATCCAGTGGCACGTCATTTTAAAACCTTTAGGCACTCTTTGGAATCACTGAGATACTTTGGCATTGATCATGTTCCTATGTCATTGAGAGGGGGCGATAGAATTAAGCCTCTTTTAAATAAATAAACTATGTGGATCTTGAGATTAGGCACGTTATATCCAGATGGCTTAAATGATAAAATCAATTGGAATGCTCTTTAAGATTCTAGGTGTTTGGGATTTATTCTGTGTAATCTGCTTGATATAATTATACAATTGTTATATACAATGATGTTGTTTAGTAATGTATGTAATTAGACTGATGATACAGTTTTTTTTATATTGATTTTTGTGTGTCTATAAGTATTGTTGCACATATGTATTTGAGGGGCTATGTGATGTGGGTGGATCAGAGCTGTGGCTCTGATACATGGATGCATCCACATTCTTGCATTTACTGTATTTTTATAATTATGTTAGTTGCCGGTGGATACTGTATGTGTTGGCTTGCTGGGTGTCTGGCAGGTGCATCCGCTTAGTGCTTCCGGATGGTGCCTGTGTGGTCCGGTATCCGTGGCAACATGATGCAGGAAGTGAGGCAGGGGCGCACGGGTCACCGCCACGGGAAGGTGAATTGTGTTTGGTGATTACTGCAGCTGGTGGGAGGCGATGTCTGTGATCTGGGTAGGTGTATATATGTATGTGTTTGTGTTATTTCATGCTTGTATGGTCCTGACAAAGAGGCGGTAGCTCTGAAACTGTTGTCTTTAATACAAGATTTTTTCTACATTTATATGGTGTCCTAGTGCCGCTCTTCTGTTGGAGCTATTCGTTTGCTGAATTCTGGCACAGGATCACGCTGTATGGGATGCACTGAGTGCCAGCAGAACTGTGGATGTATATGTTTGTGCTTGAGCAGCACCTGTTACATGGCACCTACTGGATTGTTGCATTTGTGTCAGTGAACATATACTTTACCTTATCTGGAGTTTGTCATTATCATGGTGTACATGGTCTGAAATATCCTGTCAATATGGAGTCCACAAGTGGTACACTGCAGGATGGCTTGGGATGTTTAAATTTAGTGATCCCTGACCAGGGAGAGACTTTTAGCTTTTTGCAAGCCCAAATTGATAACATCTTATTTAAAGTAGTGGTGGATCTTTCAGATACTACGTACAATTCAGCTTAGATGACGGGAGACTGATTTTTTATTACACAGGATTTCTTTAACAGAGTATTTTAAAGAGCATAGGATCCCCAGGGGCTTCCGGGTTCGGAATGTTCCAACTATTGGGCGGCACAACCTGAGTTTGTACGCAAATGGATCACCATCCTCAATAAATGTGCCTTCGATTTAATGATACTGGTGATTGAGGAGGCAAACAGAGAATTGTTAATTACTAGGAGCAAGATTGTTAACTTTGAGAAAGAACATAAAAAATTTTTGGAGGAGGATGCCTCTCAGAATTGGATTCCGAAACTGGAGTCTCAATGTGATCAGTATAGAAGGGAATTATTGAGATTCAAAAGAAACAAGAAGCATACAGTGGCCATGGATTACGAGGAGAATAAAGTGTATAAATGGCTTACAGGTAGTGAGCCAGGAAATTTTTTTAGCAGACCCCAATCTCATAAGACAAGACCTTGGCAAAAACAGAAATGTAATTCCCAACAGGAATCTGTACAGTCCAGTAGTGACACTGACTTTGTGGTTTCTGAGGTAGAGGATATTAATATCAATAGAGATGTCCCTTTAGGTACAGGTACCACAAGGGTGACAAAACCTGTAAATTTGCTCCCACCCACAGGGGAGGGCAGAACGTGAGGAAGAGGAAAAATTACCACCAAGAAGAAAGTTTAATCTTTAACTTGTCTCATCGGCCATTAAGCGGGATGGAAACCAAAGTCTTAAATAAAGGTTTGAGCTTTGTTCCTACGAACCGTTATGATAGGTTCAACTGGTGTAAAGATCTACATAGCTTTGGCCGCAAGTTAAGATTGAAAGAATATTTTCAAGACAAACTAAATGTAACTAGTCCTTCCATTTTTGAACCCTTCCTTAAAACTGCCTATAGGTCAAACTTTGACCCTGCATCTAACAATTCTTCACTGAAAACATTCAATTGTCTATTAGACGTATCCATTATCAGATATACTTCCATGCCAGCTAAAATCCGTCACAATTTGAATAAAGCTGAGATTGGGGCTTTGAATGCCCTGGAATCATGTGAGGAAATCATTATTAGGCCCGCCGATAAAGGCGGTGCCATCGGGATTCAGGATATTGGTGATTACAGATTGGAGATTATGCAACAACTTGTGGATGGCTGTGTGTACAAGAAATTGCGGGCGGATCCGACGGTTGAATATCAGAAGGAATTGTTTGCTATATTAGATACAGCGCAAGAAAAAAAGTTGTTAACAGATAAGATGGTGTTGGCTTTGAAGGTGTCTCAACCTGTGGTTCCTGTACTTTATACGCTCCCGAAACTTCATAAGAACAATTCTAATCCACCTGGCAGGCATATTATTGCCGCTAGGGGATCCCTATATTAGAATGTGTCACAATTGTTAGATTGTGTGTTACAACCTTTGTTGGTGACACAAAGGAATTTTCTAAAGGATACCACATCTTTTTTGCACAAGTTGTTGGATCTTGGGAATTTGCCCTCGGGGGCATTTACTATGCTGTTTAGACATGTGTAGTTTGTACACATCTATCCGGCATAGTGGAGGATTATGTGCTATGCAATTGTTTTTGGAGTCCAATTTGTCTACTGAGGTGTTTGACCATGGTTTATTTCTTTCATTATTAGAGCTGACATTATGCAGGAATTTTTTCCTGTATGATGAGCAGTTCTATTTGCAGTTACGAGGGTGTGCCATGGGTTCATCCATGGCCCCCTCGTACGCTAATGTGTTTATGTTCGATTTAGAGTCAAAATAGTTTTTTGAAGATCCCATGATTAAGGAACACATATTGCTATACACTCGATATATTGATGATGTGTTCCTGGTATGGACAGGAGGCACAGAAGCCTTTGAGGCTTTGATGTCACAGATTAATCTAATGTCACCTTTCATTAAGTTTACATACTCTAGTAGTCTGAGTGAGGCATGTTTTTTGGACGTGAAGGTATTGATTTCTGAGGGTGTCATTGAAACTGAGGTGTATAATAAAGCTACAGATTGTAACACCTTTCTAATGTCTTCTAGTCACCATCCAGAACCTATCAAGAAGATACTTCCTCTGTCCCAAATGATGAGGATTGCTTGTATTACCAGCAACAAGTCTAAGGTGTCATTACATTTGGACACCTTGATTGATAAATTTACAAATAGAGGGTATGATCGTAAATTACTACAAACACAAAAACTAAAAGTATTAGATATGAACAGGGATGACTTACTTACACCCTCACAAAGAAATCAAATGAAACTTATTCCATGGGTGAGTGATTTCACTACAGCGAGCCCCAGATTTGCTAGTGTTTAGTCAAACAAAACCTATGGCTGCTTTTAGAAGGGGCAGGAATTTACGTGACCGATTGGTCTGTACAGATATTACGGGTATAGGTGTGCCCAAAATTCCTAATCTGTTTGTGAAACCACCTGCGTGTTATAGGTGTGGTTGTTGTACTACATGTCGCTACACCATTGCCTGTAAAAAATTTAAACATCCTCACTCCAACAGGATCTTTGATATTAGGTATGTATTAACATGTAGTTCTTCTTTTGTTGTTTATGTGATAGTTTGTCCTTGCGGATTATACTACGTAGGACAAACTTCAAGTAAATTTAGTGAAAGAATGTCAGCACATCGATCAGCCATATGGCTGACTTTAGTTGGCAGAAAGAATGATCATCCAGTGGCACGTCATTTTAAAAACTTGGGGCACTCTTTGGAATCACTGAGATACTTTGCCATTGATCATATTCCTATGTCATTGAGAGGGGGCGATAGAATTAAGCTCTTTTAAATAAAGAAACTAGGTGTATCTTGAGATTAGGCACGTTATATCCAGGTGGCTTAAACAATAAAATCAATTGGAATGCTCTTTAAGATTCTAGGTGTTTGGAATTTATTCTGTGTAATCTGCTTGATATAATTATACAATTGTTACATACAATGATGTTGTTTAGTAATGTATGTAATTAGACTGATGATACAGTTTTTTTTATATTGATTTTTGTGTGTCTATAAGTATTGTTGCATATATGTATTTGCGGGGCTATGTGATGTGGGTGGATCAGGGCTGTGGCTCTGATACATGGATGCATCCACATTCTTGCATTTACTGTATTTTTATAATTATGTCAGTTGCCGGTGGATACTGTATGTGTTGGCTTGCTGAGTGTCCAGCAGGTGCATCCGCTTAGTGCTTCCGGATGGTGCCTGTGTGGTTCGTGTTTGTGTTATTTCATGCTTGTATGGTCCTGACGAAGGGGTGGTAGCTCCGAAACTGTTGTCTTTAATACAAGAATTTTTCTACATTTATATGGTGTCCTAGTGCCGTTCTTCTGTTGGAGCTATATATATAAATATATATATATATATATATATATACATATGTTTAACTTAATCCATTGACATTACTGAAATATATGCAGTTCTTACAGTAGGTAAGCATATTGCCTTTGAACCTCTATATACCCCTGCCTATACCTTCTAATATCCTGCCTATAAACCTCTAAGGATGACGCTATTTTGCATACGCAGTCATACAGAAAATAAAGACTCCAGACCTAGAACCTGTTGTTCCAAAGCACAAAGTATTATTCAAGTAAAAGTACAGCAGTTACATGATATGATCCTCATATAATCTTAGCACAAAGAAATTATACAGACCCAAGTACAGTTATACATACGCAGCGCTTTCTGGACCAGATGTAGGCATCAGCAAGAAACCACCATCAATCAGCATTCAGCACGATGACTAGAAACCCAGGGTCAGAGCACACATATTTATACCCCCCCAGAGATAGACAACACAATAGAGAAGTTTGTTGCTAATACCAATGGTCCTAAAGGAGAGGGCATATGCTACAAGGCATCTAACAAGTTGGTTTAAATAGACACAGTTCAGCCTCTAACAACTGGTGGTCTCTGGTTTCCCGCCTCATGCAAATCCTAACAGTTGGTCATATAATGTACATTTTGTTGCTTGAAGTCTCTGCGGTCCATAAGTTGAGAATGCATGTTGCGATCTCTACATCGATGTTATAAGAATACTGTTGAGAGAGTACGCATCAGTACAATACCAAACATGGCTTATTTATCACGTATAAAACCTTAGTTACAAAATAATCTTTATTTCATAGCAAATATAGTAAATGTGCATACTTGAATCTTATACCTTAAAGCTTATGGAACCTTGTATGTGAATATGTAATGTGTGAGTATGTGGGGTTTGATGTAAAGACGCTAGTTAACTTGGGGAAGATGCGTGTGTATGAAGCTAATATTCTGAATTTTTCATACAGGATCTTATGCATTTGCTAATATGCGACTAGGTAACTGCGCAATTGTGTGTATTAATGTGTGTATGAGAAATGGTGTAAGACGCAATCGCATGATGCTAATAGTAATATTGCCACATGTACTAAAGTGTGAGTTTATCTAAAATGGCACTTGAGCGGCCATTCACAAAATGGCATCTTGCGATCTCATTTCCAAGATGGCGTCTTGCAGTCGATCACAAGATGGCGTCGCTGCGATCCAATTTTAAACTGATCTTGTCTCAGCCAATTATCCAGCTTCGACAAAGGTGTAATCAAATACACACTGGAAACACTAATTTAAAAAACATATGAGCAAGGCAAAGGGTGTTATATGCATTACCGCGTCCGGCATCACTTTGATCGGGATGCCGGGTGCCGGTCTCCCGGCGTCGGCATCTAGATTGAGACGCCTGTCATCCAACTCTTGCTGGGATCAAGTAGTCTGGAAGCTGGTGGTTGGCATTTAGATCGTCGTCTTCCAGACTACATCCCAAGGCAAAACATCAAATATGACACAATTTAATACTACTAATGGTGCATACACACAGGACAATCGTCAGCGATAATGATATCGCTGAACAATCTCCCTGCACCTTCCAGGGGTACTGGATGATCGCTATCGATCATCCAGCACACCACCAACCCATCAATGACAGGCCAGTGACCCACAAGTCCCTATATTAACCTGGTCAATATCGACCAAGTTGGACATGCTGCACAGGCGATGGTCATTATCATCCATATGTGCCCCCACATCGCAGCTCGTTGGTGGATTGGTAGGCACCAAAAAATGCACTTGTAGAGTGGGAGAAATGGAGGACAAGTGGGATGAATGGGGGACAAACAGAGGTAGATGGGAGGAATGGGGAACAAACAGAGAGAGATGGGAGGAATTCGAGGACAAACAGGAGGAATGGGGGACAAACAGAGGGAGACGGGAGGAGAGTGAAACAAACAGAGGTAGTTTGGAGTAAAGGGGGACAAACAGAGGTAGACGGGAGGAATGAGGGACAAACCGAGGGAGACGGGAGGAAAGGGGGACAAACAGAAAGAGATGGGAGGAAAAGGAGACAGAGGTAGACATGAGCAACGGGGCATAAACAGAGATAGACGGGAGTAAACAGGGATAAACAGAGATTTATGGGAGTAAAGGAGGACAAACAGGTAGAAGGTGTAAAGGGGGACAAACAGATGTAGACAGGGGGAATGGAGGACAAACAGAGGGAAGAGGAAGAACAGGGAGAAGGAAAGGGGGATGAACAGAGGGAGACTTAGCGAATATATATATATATATATATATATATATATATATAGACAGTGTGTGTATATATATTGTGACACAGTCAGGATAGGGGTCCCTCTCATGGGGTAGATGGACTCCCTCTTTACACACACAGCAGCTGTAGAAACAGGATACAAGTCAGGGGTTCTCGTACAAACTGGTCGGCACCAGTCTTTATTGTGCCAAATCAATATAAACATAAACAAAACATAAACATAAGTCCTAGCCTGGCTGGGCACTAGCTACACAGCAGATACCCTCTCTATAATAATGGTAGGGCCTATTGCCCTGACCATCAACAACACACATGCACAGTACTTACAGGGAAAGTAACCAAGTGTCTCTGAACAGGCTAGTCTGCCTGCTCTCCCAGGTGTGAGACACTCAGCCACAAACAAACCCAGGTCATATTAGCCATTACCAGCTGCAAGCCCTAATGAGCCTGTTACCAGGCTGAAAGGCCCAAAACCTGGAGTGGCCCGTGGGTGGAGCCCTCCCTCTCCTCACATCCACACCCCCAGGACCAAAACAGGTTTTCCAAAAACCGACACACTGGTCTGTTTAGAAAGACTTCTCCTGGAGGTTTTAGAACACATAGGACAAAAACCTAGGACAAATGTACCTGCCATTGACCACTTTACCAGTGCTTCTATCACTATATATATATATATATATATATTTATATATAAAAATATATATACACACACATACAGTATATATATATATATATATATATATATATATAAACACATATAAATATTATAAAAAAAAATTCACTTACCAAGTGTCATCTCTGTGTCTTAGCTGGGCCATCATGTTGCTGCACCTGGCAGAACACCAGTGGTAGGAGCCGGAGGATGTTGCTCTTTAGGGGGGTGGGGGGGAAAGATGCTTGGAGCCAGAGGAGGCTGCTTGCCATACTGCGGAGGGGGGAGGGGGGAAGGCAAATGTACAGAGCCGGAGCAGGACTGGTGGGGGAGGTGGTCAGATGCTCGGATCCAGAGGAGGCTGATTGCCATACTGTGAAGGGGGGTCGGGCAAATGGACGGAGCCAGAGTACAGTGCTTGCTTCACTGAGAGTAGAGTGGGGGAGGTGGTCGGATGCTCGGACCCAGAGGAGGCTGCTTGCCATACAGTACGGAGGGGGGTTAATGGAGGAGGAAGATAGCTGCTCTCAGTGTGTGACAGACTGTGACTGCAGAAGGGGGGACTGGCTTATGGAGATTGGTTGGAAGGGGCGAGATTCTGGCTATACTATACAGTGGGGGTGGGGGGGTGCAGAGGAGACTGCAGAGGGGAGAGGTGTGAATGCACTACACCAGTTAACGCTGACTGACTTTAGGAGCTCGCTCTTCCTCCCCCCGCACAGTAGGGGCAGGGCCTGTGTGAGTCCCCTCTCCGGCCTGGTGCCAGCAGCAGCAGTTCACTTCAGGGCCAGATTTCGAGAGGTGGGGGCCCTGCCACGAGCCCCTTGAAACCTGACGGGCCCTAGGCAGGTGCCTAGGTTCCCTTATGGTAAATCCGGCCCTGAGCCTTGGTAAATCCTAGAGGATACCCCCTTTATTATACCTTTTAAGATTTTTTTCAATTTGAATTTTTCCTCGTCACTTCTATACTGTTTTATTACAGTTGCACTTCTATAGATATGTAGAAGATAGTAATGATATCATGGGAGTTATTTATTTAATTTTCACAATATTGATCACTAGGGCCTCTTCCTTTATATATGATTACACTCATTAGAACAGGGGTGCTGAACCTTTTTTTCTGCTGAGGGCCATTTTGATATATACTATATATATATATATGTATATATATATATATATATCATATATATTGTGGGCCCGGTGCATACCACGTCCCATCCATGTAATATCACACAGGGCGAGGCCACAATCACCGGTGATTTACATCAATGCCCGTCGCATCCTGAGGTTGCTCTGGGGAGCTGTAATGGCAGTGAGGTAACCATCTGAAGGGTGCTAAGGATGCTCCAGATGGCGCTGCTGCATAGATTCTGGCTGCAGGGTGCCATTCTAAGCACCCTGCTAGCCAGATGAGGCTACCAGTAAAAAGTTCCGAGGGCCAGACCAAATGATTCCATGGGCCTTACATGGCCCCCGGGCCTGAGGTTCCCCATCCCTGCATTAGAAGGATATATGTACATGGGAATCTGCATACAGAAATACTTGATGCACAAGAATTTCACCATTCACTTAGATTTAAGTGACCCACATATGGTATGAGAGGACACAGGGAGGTACTGTTTTATTGTGGCTATTTAACCCCCCTCTTATGTTTATTTCTTTCTCCTGTTCATAATGGATATAAAATTCCCTACCAAGTAGAAGAGATATACAATATAGATGATTAGATAGGACAGGTATTATAATAAGGAAAATCAATACATATTCTCCTACAGTTTGATTAATTTCTCCATTCACCCTGATTGGCCCATAAGCATTCTGTCATCTATATGTGACTAATACCCTATATGAAAGCATAGTTTAAATGCAAACCACCAGGATTAGCATATATAATTGGATAATGGCTCACGGAATATATGATCGACATACTTACCAATAAGCATGTTGGATATTAATACAGGACAGAGAGAAACTATTTTTACTCTGTTACAGTGCTTTGTAAATAATTACACTAACCATAGAGCATATGTGACAGGTTTAATGCAGTGGACCATCACGGCATAATGGTTCTAAGTATATGTGTCAGCATATTAACAGGGTTTGTTTACAAACTCTAGGACACACACCCCAGGATATCTACAATTTTGATAGGATAGTGTACTTATGTAAGCAAGGGTTAACAATCAGTAGTGTAACTAGGGTCTTTGGAGCCCAGGGCAAATTTAAGATTGGCGCCCCCCCTCACCACCACACAGCAAGACAATGTTTATGCATGCCAGATGCCTACGGCAAAAAATGGGCGTGGTCAAATACCAAAAGGGGCATGGCTACTGAAAATAGGGCATGCCAACATGACACGCCACCCATTTCTTGTCAGTCTGGGATGGGAACGGTCCTTTCCATTCCATATGCACCTTACCTATACGGTGGTTTCTCACAATGTGGAACCTCTGAAGAAATACATCCTCACTGACATGACGGTGTCTTCAGTCGGTATTCAATATTCATGTGGGTCACATCGTCTGGAAGATGCCTGTTTGTGTAGGAATATCAACAAGGTCATCATCATACGACAGTGGTTCAATCAGACTCATTCCCCCTGTGTAACTTCCTTCCCCCTGCATCTCTAAGCCACACCATCATCTCACTGCATCATCTCTTATCCACACCATCACCTCCCCCCTTGCATCATCTCTCAGCACACCATCACCGCCCCCTGCATCAATTCTAAGCACATCATCAACTCCTCACTGAGTTGTCTCTCAGAACATCATCACCACCCCGCGTCAATTCTCAGCACACCATCATTTCCCCCTGCATCATTTTCTCAGCACATCATCACCGCCCCCCCTGCATCAACTCTCAGTCACACCATCACACTCCACATCATCTCTCAGCACACCATCACCTCCCCCCTATGTTGTCTCTCAGCCACACCATCACCCCCCCTGCATCGTTTCTTAGCACACCATGACATCCCAGCCTGCATCGTCTTTGTCACATGATCAGCTCAAACCCTGCATCATCTCTCAGCACACCATCACCTCGCCCCTGCGTCAACTCTCAGCACACCATCACCTCCTCCCGCGTTGTCTCTCAACACACCATCACCTCCCCCTGCATTGTCTCTCAACACACAGACACACACTGACACAGATACACATACACTGACACAGATACATAGACATATTTACACACACAACACATATGTACACACACACTGAAAGCCTATACATACACACACACTGACATATATACACACACACCGACACATATACAGTATACACACACACACTGAAAGCTTATACATACGCACACACACTGACACATATACACACACTGACAAAAATATACATACACACACTGAAAGCCTATACATACACACACACTGACACATATACACACACTGAAAGTCTACACAGACACACACTGATTTCACACAAATGCAGCCAGCAGCTGCCCCCCCACACCAGAACCACACATATAACATTAACACCCCCCCTCCCCCTCCCACAGCAGCTTATTCATCCACCCCTGACCCCCCTCCTCCCCCCACCAATAACTTACCTGCAGTGAGCAGAGATAGAGAGCACCAGAGAGTGAAGCATCAGTCTAGGTAAGGAGAAGAATAGAGCTGTTATGAAGGCTACCTAGGAGGGGCTGCGCACTTCCACTGCAGCTACCCCTACAGGCAGCCCAGCCAACATCAGGCTAGCAGGTAGTGGCACACTTGCCTGCTCCGTAAAGTGCAGACAGGACACTATGGTGGTGGGGGTCAGGTGTGCGGGTAGGATGCCATGGCAGGCAGTGTCCCCCTCTGCAGGGCTTCCCATGGTGCCCAAGGCACGTGCCTCGCTCAACCACCTTTAGTTACGCCAATGTTAACAATATTGCGGGATAGATGGATAAGACCCACCAGTTATTAGACTCTAATGTTACCCATATGTTAACATTAACAGTATCATATTATTTAACTTCACAACAGCAAAGAATTTTCTATTCTAGCAAAAGAAAATGTGATATACCCAGCTATCACTATAATGAAGGTTGGGTATACTTCACTAAAACACTCCTCCTGCTTTAAACTAAGTTTCCCATTGGTTAAGACAGATATCTTATCCCATTGGCTTATGAGACCATCAGTCAGATGGGAGCATGCTCGCATTGGATTAGATCACTCACTTAGATCTAGGAACAGGATGTAGGAAATGAGCTGATCCACCATTAGCAAGCCCATTACCACCCTATTTCATGCCTAAAACCTTGTTGGGCAAGGCCAACTGCAAGTGGGTCACATGTAAATGACCCCACTGTGTGAGTTCCAAGTGTCATATTTGTTACCCAAGGCTATTTAACCGTTGCACAACTACAGCTACTTATTCAAATATATAAATTGGTGATTATGCCCATTTTACCACCCTATTTCATGCCCAAAACCTTGTTGGGCAAGGCCAATTGCAAGTGTGTCATATGTAAGTTAACCCCCTTCTGTGGATTCCAAGTGCCAAATTTGCTGCCCAACACTGTTTAGCCCTTGCACAACTATAGCTACTTATTCAAATATATAAATTGGTGATTGTGCCCACTTTACTACCCTATTTCATGCCCAAAACCTTGTTGGGCAAGGCCAATTGCAAGTGGGTCATATGTAAGTGAGCCCCCTCTGTGGATTCCAAGTGTAACATTTGTTGCCCAAGTCTAGTTGACCCTTGTGCCCACTTTACCACACTATTTCATGCCCAAAATCTGTGTGGGCCAAGCACCATACAATTGAAATTTGTGTAATAGATAACATATTTTGTTTATTTAATGTAAGCTTATTGATTATATTGATAAAAAAGTTTTACTATAAAAGTTTCTGAATAAGAAGCTGGAAAATGAATAAGAAGCTGGAGCTCGAATAAGAAGTGAATAAGAAGCTGGCCGAATAAGAAGCTAACTTCAGCCTCGTCATGTGTCTGTGATTAGTTCCCAAAGTCTCCAGTGAGAAGCACAGTATATAAATTGCTGGTAGTCCCAGATATATCCATACAAGGTGCTCTGTTGGTGAACTTTATAATGTCCAGTATGTCTTATCCTGATATTAAATACAAGTTGTCATGCAAGATAAAGTTGAAGCCTGGAATTTACTCCTGTGCCAACCCCCATGTATTGCAGGTAGTGAGAGATGTCAAGGTAGCATACATGTAGTATACCAATGTAGTCAACGGGTTGGGGGAGATGTAGAGCTGGGCTCCAGGAGGATGTAAAGTCAGGGCCATAACTAGGGTGGTGCGCCACCACAACTTTAATTTTTGCCAGGCTGCAGTGTTTTAATTAGTGGTGCGCCCAGCCCTGGCTTCTACCTTCAGTCCTCTCCGCCTTCCAGCTAACTCACAGTGTGCATTTCACTGTGGGAGAGATGTCATGATGTCTCTCCCACAGTGCTGAATATGATCAAGCCAGGACTGAGGTGAGGATCCGTATGCCATTGGGAGCAGTTTCACTTTCACTGCACAGATTGTGACCGAGTCTGTGACTGTGAGAGTAGAGGGCCAGCAGTGACAGACAGGCAGAGGCTGAGCTGAGCTTACAGACTGTCAGGGTGAGTGTTGTCACTGACACTATGACACTAATCCTGCAGTGCTGCTAGATCAGGATAGGCAGGGGGTGTATTAGAATTCAGCTAACAATAATTTAATACTTGAATTTTAATGTTTCCCCTGATGACGGTTGATACCGAAACAGCTGTAGGGATCTGACAGTAGGGGAAGGAGCTCTGATGCATTGACGCTCACACCTGCTGTAATGTATGATATGCTGAACAAGATGTACCTGTCATTTACTACAGTGTTGCTATAAAACCTTCTTTTGGATTTATGTATGACTTTTATTGAGTGCTGGCCTCGTCTCTGGTTGAGCCCTTGGTGGATCTACAAGTGGACGGTTTGCTATATATATATATATATATATATATTGTGATAGGATCACTGGTAAAGTGGGTGTGGCAGGTACATTTGTCCCAGATTCCTGTCTTACGTGTTTTAAACCCCCAGGAGAAAGTCTGCAATGTAGCAGGCTTGAGTTTCGGCTTTTTGAAAAGCCGGTTTGGGACCTGGGGGTTGTGGGTGAGAGGAGAGGGAGGGCTCCACCCACGGCCATTCCAGGTTTTGGTTCTCGCAGCCTGGTAACAGGCTTGTTAGGGCTTCCACCTGAGAGTGGCCAATATAAGCCTAGTGTGTTTAGGGCTGAGTGTCTCACCTGGGAGAGCAGACAGGGAGTTTGCTCAGAGACACTGGAAAAACCTATCTGTGAGTGTTGTGCTGTGCCTTTGTTGCTGGTGAGGGCATTAGGCCCTGCCAGGTTCTGGTAGTGAGGGAACCACCTGTGAAGTTAGTGCCCCGACAGGGCTAGGATTTATGTTTATGTTTTCTTTATGTTATTTCTGTTTTGCACAATAAAGACTGGCGCCAACCAGCTTGTACTCGAATCTAGTCTGGCGTACTGTTTCCCGGCTGCTGTGTGTGTGTAAGGAAGGAGTCCTCTACCCAGGAGAGGGACCCCTAATCTGACTGTGCCACACACACTGAAGTTGCAGCAAGAGGAAAACTTTCCGTTTAAAAATTAAAGGGACAGACACCCAATTTGTGAGTGTGGAAATAACACTGTGTCCTTGGAGTCCCATAGAGGAGGCGTCAGCCAATGCTCAGAGAGGCAAGGTTCAGTTTCCAACCTACACCCCAGGACAAAATGGAGGAAATTGTTAAGGCCTTGCTCCAAGCTACCAGGGCTCAGCAGGAAGCTACAGCAGCTCAGCAGGAATCTACCAGGGCTCAGCAGGAATCCATCAGGGTGCAACTGTTGGCCTTGGAGACAGCCCAGAGGCAACAACAGGTCGCCATCAAGGAAACCCACCAGGCCTTATCGGAAAACAGCCAGGCCATAAGAGAGGTGGTACTACTGGTCCTCCCACCACCACTCACTCCGTACGAGCCAGTCACTTCCTCCAAAAGATGACTTCGGGCGATGATGTGGAGGCCTATCTCACCGCGTTTGAAAGAACAGCCGAAAGGGAGAGTTGGCCCAAGGAGCAGTGGGCAAGTCTGGTGGCACCTTTTTTGTCTGGAGAGCCACAAAAGGCCTATTTCAACTTATGCCTGGCTGATGCCAAGGACTATAAAAAACTAAAACAGGAGATCCTAACTCGCATGGGAGTCACCACCTTTGTTCGTGCCCAACGGGTCCACCGCTGGGAGTTCCATAGGGACAAGCCTCCACGTTCACAGATGCATGACCTCGTCCATCTGTCCTCAAAATGGCTACAGCCCGAGACGCTGACGGGACCACAGATCGTGGAAAGGGTCGTGATGGACCGGTACCTGCGATCATTACCTGTGACTCTGCACAAGTGGGTGAGCCATGCAGACCCTAAGTCCGCGGACCAGTTGGTCGAGCTGGTGGAGAGGTACGTGGCGGCTGAGGAGCTGATGAGTATTCCCCACCGAGCCCCGATGGTGCACCGGCAAACTCCCACAGACACTGGTAAGACTGTTCCAGGGGAGAAGGGTGCTGGGCGGTGGAATGTACCTAAGACTGAGGGTGTAGAACCTGAAGACAGGCCTGCTAGGCCAGGAAGGTTCTTGCCCCATAAACGACTAGACATTAATATGACTCAGTGTTTCCGATGTGGTGGCTTCGGCCATATTGTTCACTTACAACTGAACCTATGCAATGTGATACTGCTCATGTCTACCGCAGGGGGTCTTTCTTTGCGCAGACAGCCTGTACGGCTGACCAGCAGGCTGAGACTGATAAGCACATGTGTGTACTCACTGTAGATGGCAACCGAGTAGAGGCACTGTTAGACTCTGGTAGCTTGGTGACACTTATAAAAGCTGAGCTGGTGAACCCCTTGAGGTGTAAGGGGAAAACTGTTGGTGTGACCTGCATACATGGGGATACTCGATATTATGTTACTGCCGAGGTGAACATCGAGACACCATGTGGCTCTGCTATATTTTCTGTGGGTTTGGTGCATGTTCTGGTGTACGATGCAATATTGGGGAGAGACTTTGCTCACTTCTGGAAGTTGTGGGAAAGCCGTTTTGTTCCAGAGGTGAACAACCCCGATCCATTTGAGAAGGTTTTCGATGTAGTGGAGGAGGGAGTTTCTTCTGAGTCAGAGTTATTCCCTTTTTCTACTATGATTGGCGAACTAGAGAATGCGGAGCGTGACGGTGGCCCGCCAACTGATGTGCCTCCCATTGAGGTGGGAAGTGTTGTTGGGCCAGGTGATCGTCTGCCTGATTTAGAGGTCAGAAGAGAGGTCTTTGCCGTGGAGCAGTTGAATGACCCTACTTTGGTAAAAGCCAGGGAGAATGTAAAAGTAGTTGATGGTAAACCCGTAGTCCCTGATAGTCCTTTGTCCTATCTCCACATGGCAATGTGTCAGGATTTGTTATATCAGGTGATTAAGAAGGGGGAGGGCTTCATAAAGAGGTGTCTGGTGTCTGACTTTTGCGCATCCTGCCCTGAGTGTCAGTATCATGCTCCCAGGCCACATTTTAAGGGTCCACTAGTTCCATTGCCTATTATAGAGGTGCCGTTTGAAAGAATAGCGATGGATTTGGTTGGACCCTTGATGAAGTCTGCCAGGGGACACCAGTATATTCTGGTCATAATGGATTACACTACCAGGTACCCGGAAGCGATTCCGTTGCGCAATACGTCAACCAAGACCATTGCCAGAGAGCTAGTTCATGTCTTTAGCAGGCTGGGTATACCCAAGGAGATACTAACTGACCAGGGTACACCGTTTATGTCAAAAGTCATGAAAGAGTTATGCCGCCTGTTCAAAATTGAACAGTTAAGAACTTCGGTTTATCACCCCCAAACCGATGGGCTGGTCGAGAGGTTTAACAAGACGTTAAAACACATGCTTAGGAAAGTGGTCGACAAGGATGGCAGGGATTGGGATTACTTATTTCCGTATTTATTGTTGGCCATAAGAGAGGTTCCCCAGTCCTCCACCGGGTTTTCACCCTTCGACTTGTTGTATGGGAGACACCCAAGGGGGTTACTAGACATTGCCAAAGAGACATGGGAGGGGCAGTCTAGTCCTTACAAAACGGTGATTGAGTATGTTTCTCAAATGCAGGAGAGAATTGCTGCGGTAGTGCCGATAGTGAGAGAGCACCTGGAACAAGCTCAACAGGCACAGCAGAGGGTATACAACCGCAATGCCTGGTTATGCAGCTTTGCTCCTGGGGACAGAGTGTTAGTGTTGGTTCCCACTGTGGAAAATAAACTTTTGGCTAAATGACAAGGGCCCTTTGAAATCTAAGAAAGAGTGGGGCAGGTCAATTACAAAGTTTACCAGCTGGGGAAAAGAAAGCCGGAACAGATATACCATATAAATCTGTTAAAGCCCTGGAAAGATAGAACGGTACTGTCGGCCATCCGAGCCCCTCCAGTAAATCCAGGGCCCTTAGTTCCCGAAGTGACAGTGGCAAAAACCCTGTCGGCAATTCAACAACAAGAGGTCAAGGAGTTTCTGATCAGAAATAGGGTGCTGTTCTCTGATGTACCTGGGAAAACCTCGGTCATTAAACATGACATCATCACTGACCCAGGGGTTAAAGTTAATCTAAAGCCCTATAGGTTACCAGAAGCACAAAGAGAATCGGTGTCGAAAGAAATTAAAAATATGCTAGAGTTAGGGGTTATTGAAGAATCACGTAGTGAATGGTCAAGTCCCATTGTGTTGATTCCAAAGCCCGACTGGAGTGTGCGTTTCTGCAATGACTTCCGAAAGTTGAACAGTGTTTCAAAATTCGATGCCTACAAGATGCCAAGAGTGGATGAACTGATTGAGAGACTAGGGAGGGCAAGGTATTTAACCACTCTTGACCTAACCAATGGGTATTGGCAAGTACCGTTAACCAAGAGCGCCAAACAAAAGACAGCTTTTTCAGCGCCAGAGGGCTTGTTTCAGTACAAGATGTTGCCCTTCCGGCTACGTGGGGCACCTGCTACCTTCCAAAGAATGATGGACAGGATTCTAAGGCCCCATAGATGGTATGCGGCTGCTTATCTGGATGACGTGGTCATTCATAGTCCTGATTGGCAGTCTCACTTACCCAGGGTACAAGCAGTTTTGGACTCCATCTATAAGGCAGGTTTGACAGCCAACCCAAAAAAGTGTTGTCTAGGCATGGAGGAAGTAAAATATCTGGGATACACCATTGGCAGAGGCCTGATAAAGCCTCAGCTCAATAAAGTTGATGCCATACAAAACTGCCCACGGCCTCTGAATAAGAAGCAGGTGAGAGCCTTCTTGGGAATTATGGGGTACTACAGGAGGTGTATACCCAACTTTGCCACCATGGCAGTCCCACTGACTGACCTGACCAAAGGCAAACAAAAAGTCATGGTAGAATGGAGTCCTGAGGCAGAGAAAGCTTTTCAGGAGTTGAAAGTAGCGTTGTGTTCCCAACCAGTCCTGATGACTCCTAATTTTGAAAGGGAATTCATAGTACAAACCGATGCATCAGAAGTAGGTATAGGAGCGGTCCTGTCCCAGAACAAGGAGGGTGAGGAACACCCTATTTTCTATCTAAGTAGAAAGTTGAATGTACATGAGAGAAACTATGCCACAGTGGAGAAGGAGGCGTTGGCCATAAAGTGGGCATTAGAGGCTCTCAGGTACTACTTGGTTGGAAGAAAGTTCAAATTGATCACTGACCATGCCCCTTTGAAGTGGATGTCCGAAAATAAGGACAGTAATGCGAGAATTACGAGATGGTTCTTGGTGTTACAAACTTTTAAATTTTCAGTGGAACACAGGCCAGGAAGCCAGCTGGCCAATGCTGACGCGTTGTCACGCGTTCTTTGTTTGGGGGCTTCAGTTGTTCCACCCCACAGGTCGAAACAAAGGGGGGGGATATGTGATAGGATCACTGGTAAAGTGGTCTGTGGCAGGTACATTTGTCCCAAATTCCTGTCTTATGTGTTTTAAACCCCCAGGAGAAAGTCTGCAGTGTAGCAGGCTTGAGTTTCAGCTTTTTGAAAAGCCGGTTTGGGACCTGGGGGTTGTGGGTGAGAGGAGAGGGAGAGCTCCACCCACGGCCACTCCAGGTTTTGGTTCTCGCAGCCTGGTAACAGGCTTGTTTAGGGCTGAGTGTCTCACCTGGGAGAGCAGACAGGGAGTTTGCTCAGAGACACTGGAAAAACCTATCTGTGAGTGTTGTGCTGTGCCTTTGTTGCTGGTGAGGGCATTAGGCCCTGCCAGGTTCTGGTAGTGAGGGAACCACCTGTGAAGTTAGTGCCCCGACAGGGCTAGGATTTATGTTTATGTTTTCTTTATGTTATTTCTGTTTTGCACAATAAAGACTGGCGCCGACCAGCTTGTACTCGAATCCAGTCTGGCGTACTGTTTCCCGGCTGCTGTGTGTGTGTAAGGAAGGAGTCCTCTACCCAAGAGAGGGACTCCAAATCTGTCTGTGTCACAATATATATATATATATATATATACATATATATATATATATAAATTATGGGTGAGCGGATTCGGTTCTACACGGTTCCGTTCGGATTTAAAAACCGAATCTTATTAGCTATCCAAAACTCGTGACAGCTGATAGCCAATAAGATTCAGTTTTTAAATCCGAACGGAACCGAGTAGAACCGAATCCGCTCACCCTAGTTCACTTTTAGACAGGCAGCACACACCTACAACTCCATCGTGAGGAGTGCCTGCCTGTATACAAGAAAGAGCCAGCACATCCGAATTAATGAAAAATTAGAAAAAATTTATTATACGGTATAAGGTGCACAGACATAAAGTGCATAGTAATACAAGTAGCATCATGGCAGAGCCTGGGAGGCTTCTAAGCATCACAAAAAGACAGCATGAATTCCATTGTGAGATAATACTCATCATAACCCATATGTCCATAAACAGATGTATGCTATCCCAGTAGCAGCCAGCCCAGCTCAACAGCCTGCTTGTGACGAAGGTGGTTGTTACCCCCAAAACGGCTGTTTACTATGCACTCTATATCTGTGCACTTTATATAATACATTTTTTCTATTTTTTCATTAATTTGGATGTGCTGGCTCTTTCTTGTATGTATATATATATAGAGATGGCGCTGATGAGCAGCAGATTCTGTGTGGGGCAGGAGAGATCTGCCCACACAGAGAAGAAAAGGATTCTGGGAAGAGGTGTAAGTTAAGGGTGGCCCTGTGAACTCAGGCCCTGATTCAGAGCCAGACACTCTGAAAGAGCGCTCGCTCTGAATCATGGCGTTCTTTTTTGGAGCGGCCTCCTGGCTGCTCGCATAGCTGTGGGTGACCACCCACAGCTATTGTGAGCGGCCAGGATGATGGTCGCGATGGACAAGACCATCACGACCATCGGGCTTGCGACGTGACCCTTGTGCTAATAGAGCCGGAAGCTCTCCCACTGACATCACTGGTGATGTCAGTGGGGCCGCCCACAAACGGCAGGCATTCACATGGGAACGTCTCCGTTTGTGAAGCCACCTCCCCCGCCACGCCTACAAAATGAGGCGAGCTGTCGATCAACATCGACAGCTGCCCTTCTTGTAGTGAGCCTCAGAGTGAGTGCTTATTGCGCTCGCTCCGGGGCTCGTGCACATGCAGTGCGTGCGCCGCGTGTGCACACTGTGCCACCATTGACCCGCTTGCAAGTGCTATGCACTTGCGAGTGGGTCTAAATCAGGCCCTCAGTCCAGGGAGGACTGAGGCAGACCAGTCAGACAGAGCTCACTGTGCTAGCAAGCCAGTGAGGGCAAGGAGGCCTGAGCCTGGATGTTTGGGAGACAGGGGAGGCTATCAAACTCTGGGACTGTGAGAGGCGGCAGCCAACAAGCTAAGGAAGCTATACCAGGCCAGGAGGCCAGTGTCCAGTCCTGCATGTGGCATGAAGGACCACCAATCTCAGAAACTGTGAGAGATTTTCATGCAGACTAGCTGCTTCTGTAGAGAGGGTACAAGAAGTGAGCTAGTGCCCTAAAAAAGGGCTAGGTGTTTATTATTTTCTGTTTGTTTCCTAATTATTCTGGAAGTAAAGCACCACTTTCATTTATTTTTACTGGAATACCATGTGTGGTGTCTGATTCTGCAGCTAATCACTGCACCACTGACACCAGTCTACCAAGCTAATTACCCCAAGTTATCACATATGGTGGAGAATGCGGGCATAAAGATTCTACACAAGAAAATGTGGAATACAAATGGAAATATGGAGGCTCACTGCACCTGCATGGTGGAATGCTCATCAAGGTGGTGAGTGAAGATAAAATCTGTTTTGAAGTATTTCATGGAAAAGTTGTATGCATGTCTGAAAACCGTGCTGCAAAGTTTGCTAAAAGTTGTGCATTTTATTCAGCATTGGAAGGGTTAAAAGAAGTTGTGTGGTTTATTCTGTTGAAATTAAGCTCATTAACACACGGTGTGTCTAATTATGTGGCCTGGACATTTCTTTTGCAAAGAAAAGAGCAAGTGCTATGTTGATTGCTGGACATTGTAGTTCCACAGAAGTGAAAGCAGGTGCTGTGTTATATTGTGCTGTAAATACAATTGAAAGTCAAGTGTTGTTACAAGTGAAAGAACTGTGCTAAAAAAGAAAAAAAAAGTGTTTAAAATATAAAGGGACAGCCACCCGATTTATTTTGGGGAGAAAAGACTGTGGTTCTAGGTTCTTCATGGTGCTGGCATCTATTCAAGCCGAACCCTGCCTCAATTCTAAATCACCAGACAACATGGATGACATGGTGAAGGCCTTGCAGTGTGGCTACAGCAGCTCAGCAAGTAGCTACAAAACAACAGTGGGCAAACCTCAAGGCCCAAAAAGAAAGTGGTCTACAGATGCTTGACTCTTTCTGTGATACTACTTTTCAAAATGGTGTGGTAAAAAGTGTAATTCCATACCAAAAGATAGTTAAGAAGCAGAATCGAATGGTCAGCGTGGGTGCTCAGTGTATGGTGCAAGGTCCGTCCAGAGGGGACTATATCAGCCTGGAAGAATTTCACAGTATGCGTAAAGTTTTGAACGAAGGCAATACGTATTATGCTGGGAAGATTGATGACTTAATGGAACAATAAGCTTATGACAGAAATGTTCATGAACAAGCTGAAAAGAAATTACAGAGTGAATTGTCCTCTTTGAAAGGACAATTCCTTTCATGAAGTTCTTAAAGAGACAGACCTCAAATTGGCAGCTATGTCTGAATGCCTTGAGGAATCTAAAATGTTCCAATGTGTTACAAAGTATAAGAATGATGTGCTCCTAGCAAAGAGTGACGTATTAGAGCAGGATGTTGTGAAATTGCAGCAAAAGTGTGTGGTACTTCAGCAGGAAGTGGAAGAATTGAAAGAAGGTGTCCAGAGACATCAGAGTGATGCAGAGCGCGCACAAGTGAAAGTGGCGGATCTGACTCTGGTGTTAAAAGGAAAAGACTCTTTAATTGTGTCCACACAAGTAACACTTAAAGATTGTGAATTGGAGAAAAGTTCTCTGGCTGAAGAGTTCTGTGAAGTAAAAGAGAAGTATCTCCAGATGCTGCAGACTCACGCTCAGTGGGAAAATGACAGTGAAGAAAAAGAGATGGAGATGGTCCATCTTGAAGTCAACTGTAAAGAGCAAGTACAAACTCTCCTGTCCAATTTAGCTACAGCTAGAGCAGTTTCAGAATGTTTGGCAGAAATAAATGTATTCCTGGAGTAAAGTCTGCATAAACACAGGCGACGATTGCTGCAGCTTGATCATGAAAAGGCTGGCGCTTTGGTCGGCAGCCTCCTGAAAACGGGTGCCACTCCCGACCTCCCGGGAAGGCAGGCAATCCTCCCGGCTGCTGCCCACCCCTCTTAACCCCCCTTGCACTTACCTTAGAAACCCCCGCAGTGGGGGGGCAGTGACGCGATTCACGATGAATTGCGTCATTTTGGCTCCGCGCCTTGCTTCACAATGCCTGTAATATCGGCATTGTGCCGAGTGGGCGGGGCTAAAATGACATGACTGTGTGGCCCTGCCCCTCGCTCCACCCACAAACACACATCACCTGGCTGGCCCCGCCTCCTCACGATGGCCACGCCCCCTGTAATGCTGATCTGGCTGCTCCCTCCCGGAAGGGGCAGCCAAAATGTCGGCAAGCCTGACTAAGATGTGTGTGTGTGTGTATATATATATATATATATATATATATATATATGGGCCCGGATACTGCAGCATCCTGTGGGACCACAGCATGTTGGCCATGGCTGCACCCATTTGTGGGTGGGTCTAGCATGTGAGACGTACCCACTCACAGGAGCATGGCATAGCACCCAGCAGCTGGCATTAAAGTAGTCACTACTGTATCAGGATGGCAGGACAGTCCCATAATTTATAAATTTTAATCAGGATGTATTTAGATGCTAAAATGTAACACACAATAATTAAAGTGTACATCTCTCAGGTAAATAACACATAATCAAAATCTATTTTCTGTCACAGAGATAGACGAATGAAGGACTTAATCTTGACATAACATCGGGTCATCTTAAACACACACATTCCACAGCACATATCCTAACCCACTGCTCCATGCTTCTTCCTCACTATCTACCCCATCTGTGTCACCCTTGTCTGTTGGACCTTCCCCTTTAGAATGTAAGCTCTCACGAGCAGGGCCCTCATCCCTCACATGCTTCTCCTCCCCCTGCTTATAGTATAATTTACTCCTAACTCCCCAAAATGACACCTAACACCCGGTTGATCATGTCCTGCTGCTTGTGTTATGCAGCTATGTTTATAAACCATGTCCTTGTTCTACATTGTTTTGTATTACTATTAACTGTTTTTCTTGTGTGCTCATTTATGTACTGTGTAAGGCGCTGCGGAACCTTTGTGGCGCCATATAAATAAAGGATAATAATAATAATTATATATATATATATATATATATATATATATATGTAACAAGTTCACCGGCACTCTTGATGAGAGCAATAAAGATATATGCTGCTGCGGTGCTCACCCTGGGGCTTATCACCCCTCCATGTATCCTCTTCTCAGAAAGCGGCACTCACAGACTGAAGTACTCGTGCAAAAAAAGTATTGATATGCAGCAAATACTTTTTTTGCACGAGTACTTCAGTCTGTGAGTGCCACTTTTTGAGAAGAGGATATATATATATATATATATATATATATTTATATTCTATAGACAAAAAACCTTATGGTTTCACATGTCCCATTAAGGCTTCTTAGACATGATCTGAAAATTCACAAAACCTATCGAATTTCTGCCACTCAAACTCCAAAAAGCAATGAAATTACAATCATTAAGGTTGACACTTTAATGGATGTGTTCCTTGTGCAATACAGATATGGTGTGCCATGACACCATGTGGTTAACTGCAGATTCAGCACTCTCACAGAGTGAGATTGCTGTCACTCCCAAAATGGTGGAGCTGCTAATTCACAGAATTGTGTGTTCATTGGAATACACACATGCAGTCTATGCAACTTAAAAAAAAAAGAAAAAAAAAATTATGTGCTCCACCCCCCCACAAGGTACAACCAACACCGAGATTTGCATACTCAGTCCTAGTGGTGCTAAATACAGGGGACAAATGATGTAGGGTCCCCCAAATTATGCACAACCGGCACTGGGCTATTCAGAACCAGTTCTGGTTTCCAAAATACTGGGGACAAACAATGTAGGAGTCCCCCATATTCAGTGCAACAGCACGGGGCTCTGAATTGGTTATTTTTCTGGAAATAGAGGGGAAAAAATGCATAGGGTCAACTTGTATTATCCAGAACCAGCACCGGACTTTTTCTAGTGGGGGGTAATGCCACATCCAGGGGAACCCTTTCACCGGGCCCCCCCAGCAGAACCATCACCCCTGACCAATAGTCAGCCCAGGCTGGGAATCCCTGGGGAGATGGGGACCCCCCAATAAAGGGGTCCCCCTCTCCAGGTCACCCCACTCTCAGGCTGATAGCCCGGGGCTATCCCCGGCACCCCTGGCCGGTGGGTGCCTGGTTGATAGTGTAGTGTGGTGCATATAAAATTTGAAATATTGTCTTATGTAGTAGGACTACAGATCCCAGCAAGCCTCCCTTGCATGCTGGTACTTGGAGAACCACAAGTGCCTGCAAGTGGGTGATTAAGGGCCCATTGGTACCTATAGTACCCCTGTAAAAGAAATATTAAAAGGACCAATTGTTTAAATATTTTATTTTCCAGCACCTTCACCTGGGGGATGCACCCTTTAAGGTTTTTTACATGGCTGCCACCTCCCCCAGGTCTTCCACGGCATCTTCACCTGGAGGGGGGCGTCCATCCAGGACCTCCCCAGCATCTTCTTTCTTCATCAGCTCTTCTCTTCTCCCTCCCAGTCAACAGACTGCCATGCCGTATCCTCACACTGGCTTATATAAGAAAACCGAGGGGGCAAAGTGATGATGCAGCAAGCCGTAAAATTTCAAAAATGGTGCTAAGGTGCCATTTTTTAAATGGGCACGCATGGTTCTCACCATTAAAGTCAATGGTGAGAACCGCTCATTGGCAGAGAGGTGAAAGGCTTGCCTCTCTCAGCCAATATGCGCTCTACACTGGGATTTCTATAGTGAAATCCTATTGCGAAGCTGTCATTCGGGTAGTACTGTTCTTAGAGGACAATACTAATGTCCATGGTCCACGTACTTTGTTGTTGTTTTTTTGCCAAGACCCTGAATTGCCTACATGGAATGAAGAGGATCTGATCCATGCATAGGAGGAGGTGAGTATGGATTTTTTATTACAGGTACCCTATGGATTATTTACCTGAACAAGGGGACATGATTGGCTTCAGGGATACTAGGTGAGAATTTGAGATAGTGTGTGTACATGTGTGTGTGCATGTATGTTTTAATACAATTTTACTTTCAACTGTGGGTGTGTCCTGTGTATATTTTAATATTTCTTTAGCTGTGGAGCTACAGGTACCTGTGGGCTCGTAATGCACCCCATGCTGGTACTTGTGGTTCTCCAAGTCCCAGAATGCAGGGGAGGCATGCTGGGAACTGTAGTTCCACAGCAAAAGACAATATTTTTAACTCTTTACTTTGCACAACACTTTACATAATCAACCTGGCACCCACCGGCCACCGGGGATAGCCCCGGGCTATAATTCCCTGGAGAGGGGGACCCCTTTATTGGAGGCATCAGACCCTTTCTAGCATGTGGGTAATGCCACAGCCAGGGGAGCACTTTCACTGGCCTGGGATGGGGGGGGCTCAGTGAAAGGGCCATGCTTTCGCCTTGCTAGAAAGGGTCCAAAGCTGGTTCTGGTAAATACAGGGGAATTCTACACATTTTTTTGCCTGTATTTCTAGAACCAGAACCGGCTCAGAGCCCAGTGCTGGTTGCACTGAATATGGGGGATCCCTACATCATTGGTCCCCCATATTTTGGTAATCAGGACTGGTTCTGAAAAGCCTGGTGCTGGTTGTGCTTAATACGGGAGACTCCTATGTCATTTGTCCCCTGTAGCCTGGTCCTGGTTGGGTTTTTTTGGGAGGAGGGGCCACGCCATTTTTTTTTTTACACAGGTTTTCTTTTATTTTTTAACACAGAAGCATAGACAGGTCTCACTGATCCCGTCTGTGCTTCTGTGTTTGTTTGTTTATTTATACACAGATGCAGGTATCATGGATCTTCCAGATCTGAGCCTGCATCTGTCTGCTGCTACCTCCCCCAGGTCCTGCCGCCTGCACCACCACCGCCTCTGCACTGCCGCTGCTGCCTGCTCCACCACCACTAACACCCACTGCCATCCCCGGGTCCCGTCTGCAGCTAACGCCCGCTATCCCCCTACCCCGGGTCACAGCTGCAGCTAATGGCCATTTCCTTCCCCCGAGCCCACCGCCCGCACTGGCCAGCCATCTTGGTGCACCCAAGTGAAGCCGCAGTGGTACACTTGCTGAAGGCACCAACTGAGGCTGCGCAACAAGTTGAAACCTCCTATCTCTATAATGGCAGATTCATGAGGTAATAGTTTAAAAACTGTAGCTTCCTAATTGGGAGCGCTGAGATCACCAAGAAAAGTATTTATTATCTCAAAATAGATAAAATAATTAAAAACAAAAATTCAAGACATAAAAATCTGAGATGGTAAAAACAATCAAAATGCAGGATAATATATAAATATCTAAAAGTTATGGCTAAAGAAATACAAAGAAAAGAAAACAATCTAAAAATCGGTCAGGAAGGGATATCCCAAAAAAATCTGAATGAGAACAAGATAATCTTATCCAACTTGATTCAATATTTTGTTCAATGTAACACCAAAATATCGTATAGTGTATTACTTGAAGTATACACAAATTGAGAAATACAAAACACAAAAATAGTCACCTAATTATTAGTCCAGTTGCAAATGTGGAATCCAATTCATGGTTTGTTTTTTTTGCTTGGAAGTAAGAGAGGGGGGTTTACCTCTGAAGAAACAGCCGGCCGTTTTGGATGAGAAACGCATTAGGTTCTCAACTCATGCATGCTGTTGTACTCTGGATAATTATATCCATCTATTTAGAGACACAGCTGACTCCGCCGTTATTGCCAGATGACGGGGTCTCCCTTTTATACATCAGGCACACTTTTTGCTATAGCGGTCTGTGGTTAATTGCTACATAGCAGCCCTCCATTCAACGTGTCACGGCTTAAACACTGACACATGCCGGACATCCAGGATCCCTTGTTTAAACAGTGCAGGAGAGGCCTCTCCCAAATCAACTCTGTGATTGCACAAATACAGAAAAAACAGTGGATTCCACTATGGAGGTCTTTGCAGTTACAAACTGGTGAATTACAGGTACATTTTCACAGATGTCATTTGCATTATGCAAACTGTCTAAAATGCGCATTGTATGCACACATTTGCAACTGGACTCATAATTAGGTGACTCTTTTTGTGTTTTGTATTTCTCAATTTGTGTATAATTTCAAGTAATACACCATACGTTATTTTTTACATCAAGTGTTACATTAAACAAAATATTGAATCAAGTTGGATAAGATTATCTTGTTCTTATTCAGATTTTTTTGGGATATCCCTTCCTGACCGATATGTATATTGTTTTCTTTTCTTTGTATTCCTTTATCTATATAAATGTGAGATATTTTATATATTATAATGTATTTTGATTAAGTTTTTCCTCTCTTTTATGTCTTGAATTTTAGTTTTTAATTATTTTATCTATTTTGAGATAATAAATACTTTTCTTGGTGATCTGAGCGCTCCCAGTTTCTTGGTTTTTCTGTACCTGTTCCTATAGGGGCCTGCCACCCTCTCCTGCTGAGCTGCTTTAAGATCCCCTACATCAGACCATTCTTTGAAGTGCCATGCCACTTTTTCTATTTAACTTTAGAATTTACCTGAACCTCAAAAGCACCTATCCTGGAACAATAGCTACCTAATAAAATAAACTCCAAGTCTAAATATGCCCCCTACCCTGAGTTATGCCTTCCCAAAAATCCCCCAAAGAGAACAGCAGAAAAGTGGTCCTAATTGAGTATCAAAGAAAACTGACAGTTGGAAATTTAGATTACTCCCAAATTCTAATTTTTTATGTTTTTGCCCTGAAATTTGGCATGCAGCACCAAGAGACAGTTCTGGCAGCCCATGCCAAATTTCAGATTGGTCCCCCCAATAGCTTTTGAGGTATAGCCCCTTAATTACCATGCCCCCCCCCACTCGGGAGTTCTCTATGGGAGAATTCAGTTATTAGATCCAGCCTTAATAATATATATATATATATATATATATATATATATATACACACAGGCGTACCTCCGGCACTCTGTAAGCACTGAGCTGAATGCCCTCCTTCCTCCGGTGCCCTCCTCATGGGGTCAGTGCCCCTGGTTCATATATTCCACAAGTATAGGCGGAACTCAGAGGCTAGTAATACAAGAACCCTCACCAGAGGGATTTATTTAGTGCAACAAGTGAGTCAACATTTCAGGGCAGACACCCCTTCCTCAAGACAACAAAGTGGCTCACTTGTTGCACTAAATAAATCCCTCTGGAGAGGGTTCTTGTATTACAAGCCTCTGAGTGCTACCTATACTTGTGGAATGAATATAAAATATATACATACATATGGGCAGAGTCATGCCCTTATATTAAGGCTGCATCTAAAAATAAGGATTTCTCCGTAGAGAATTCCGGGGGGGGGGGGCATGATGTTTAAGGGGCTACACCTCAAAAGCTATAAAAGGTACCGAGCTGAAATTCAGCACGGGTGGGTAGAACTGTCTTTCAGTGCTTCATGCCAAGTTTCAGGGCAAAAACATAAAAAATGAGGATTTGGCAGCAATCTATTGCTCTAAATGTCACTTTTTGCTGACATTCTCAATTAGGACCACTTTTCTGCTGTTGTCTATGGGTTTTTTTTGGGAAGGCATAACTCAGGGTAGGCTGCAAATTTAGATGTGGGATTTGTTTTATTAGGTATATATTGTTCCAGGGTAAGTGCTTTTGGGGTTCAGGTAAATTAGAAAGTTACAGGTTTTAAACTATTACCTCAAGAATGCACCATTGAATAGATAAGAATTACAAACCGCAGTAGGAGCCATCAGCAGGTGTATTAACTATGGCTTCACTTGGGTGCAGCAAGATGGCTGCCTTTTGCAGGTGTAGTGAGGGCGGGGTCCGGGGTTAAGGAAGCTGGCATTTGCTGCGACCGGGATGCATGGGAGAGGGGGTAGGGTTTATCAAGTGTTAGCTGCAGCTGGAAACCAGGGAGGGTAACGGGGCGTGAGCAGCAGTGCGGTCAGTGGTGGGGAAGGTATTAGGACCTGGGGGAGGTAGCAGCACACAGATGCAGGCTAGGATCTGGAAGATCCGTAATATCTGCATCTGTGTTTAAAAAAAAACAACACAGAAGCAGGGATGGGTCAGTGAGACCCGTATGTGTTTCTGTGTTTAATTAAAAAAAAACCTGTGTAAAAAAAATTAAAAAAATGGTTGGGCCCCCTCCCCAAAAATACACAAATTTTAGTTTTCTATGGTGTGTGTTCTGTGGTTTTTTCATATTGCTTTTGCTGTGGAACATGCCCCGCATGCTGATAGTTCTCCGAGTACCAGCATGCGGGGGAGGCATGCTGGTACTTATTTGTTCCTCAAATGTTTAATATTAATTATCTATAACATTGCTTTAAACTCACTAACCCTGGAGGAAAGATAAAATGTATTAATCATAAAGAGGTTGAATCATTTACATCACCTAAAGTAACATCATGAGTACAGAGTGAGACTTTGGTATATAGATAGTCCTTATGACTGACTGCATAATATTAGAACTGTGAATATTTGTGGGGATCACAGACGTTGTTCACGAAATAAAGCTTGTTACATACTTATAAGTTTATGCATGACATTTAGTTTGAAAATTTCAGCTACAAGCATATCCAGATATTTCACCCTCTCTCTCCAAAATGATATATGGGGAATTAAAAGCAACACAGACAATTGATGTTATACTGTGAAATGGATACATGTTAAAAGTATTAAAATAAAACTGAGTTACTATATTGCTGTGGTTGATTATTTCCTTATACCACAGTGTGCTGAATGTTCTAAATTGTCTGTCTACTTTTGTGTGCTGTGATTAATTATATGTTGCCAATATCACAACATTCTGATTGATATATGTGTGAATATATTTGTGTTTATGTGTATTGTACGTGGTAAAATTATAATTTTTTAAAATAATATTTAATAAAAGGTAAATTTTAATATTTACATATTAACATCAAGAGTTCCCCCAAAAAGGAGATCTTTCTGTCTTCCTGCTATATAGGATGACTATAGCTGTCTAATATACTTTACGTTACTCCTGGGGAGCACCGCCAACAGAGTTACTGACATAGAGAGCTTTCTCTCTAAGTAAATACTAAAGACGTTGGCCACCATATGATTATTACAATTTATGTTTTCAGCCTGTGCCGAGTCTCCCATCTGTTTTCTACAGAACATACAGCTGTGCAGATGGCATAATAGTATGGTAGATGGGGGAACAGGGGCAGAACTATGGGAGACAATGGAGGCACCTGCCATCAGGTGCCAGCACTGACAAGGCACCTCCTCCATTGCCCATAATATATTCACCCCGCTTAAGGCTATTTGATATTAGTGTTTTTGTGCATTTGTAATACATAGATATTTAAAAGGGGGGTTGAACTGCGCTCAAGCGTAATGGTGGTGGCATGTTCCAGTGTGCTGTGGCAGTGGTGAGTGTGTGGGGGTAGATAAATGAGGGGGCGGGGTTGGGGCGGGTGTTGGGTGGATGGTGTGGGTTTCTAGAATGTGTATGTAGGTGGGTGTGTGTAATTGTTAGGTGGAGTGCTGCACCTTTGTGCGGGAGTACCGCGACCTGCACTGGCTAGATTGGTGATAAGGGGGGATTAAGGTGCGCTCTGTTTTGGTGTTATGGTATGGTAGATGGGTGTGGTGAAGTGAAAGGGGAGGAGATTATAAAGGGGGGAGATGTAAAATGTATGGATGGATGAAATGAAAAAAGCCAGGCAGAAAGGGTTGGGGCCAAATCTTTTATTGGAGAAGTCACAGTGCTGCTCCTGATGGGTCCTGGGCAGTGGGGGTGTGGGAGGGGTGACACTCCAGGTGGGGAAGTTGGTGGACCCTTTCAGGGGGCTACTTGACATGAGGTTCACTGACCAGCACGTATCCCCTGCTGGATCTATGGTCTGCAGTCTGTGGAGTCTCACTGAGTGGGTAATGGAGCTGGGTGAGTGAGGCACCGAGGCAGCATCCCACGTGGTGAGGGAATAGTCTCAGAGTACTTACCTACCAGTAGGATTTGTGGTAGGTGGTGTGTCAACATTGCAGCCATGTGGTAGGATGATGCTTGTAATGGTGGTAAGTTGCGAAAGTCAATTGGAGCACAAGTCGTGCTGTGGGCTGTGGCGCTGCTTGTTGCTGGAGGTCACTGGACCTGTGATGGCGGGCAACTGCTGTGCGGTGTTTGTGGTGGTTTGTCCCCCCTTGCTGGTGTGCGAGCAGCTGGTCCTGCTGAGCCGGAGGGGGGGAATTGCTGGGAGTGCAGCTCCTGTGCTGCAATGCCGGGGGGGGGACCAACTGGCGGAGGGTGGTCTGCCCGGGACATTTTAGGTAGAGGCTGGTGTGGTCGGTCACTGGAGGTGTGAACGGTGGCCAGCCAGAGTGCATCCTGGTGCTTGGTGGGGGGCGGCCGCAATCCCTGGCGGTCCCTGGTGGAGATGGGGATCGTCGGAGGATCGGGCCAGGTACCGTGGGACAAGTAGGTGGTATCTCCAATGCATATCGGCAGTGTGCTGCCTTCTTCAAGGAGGTTGTAAGTGTACAATGCTAGTGGAGGTGTTATATCCTTTACTTCCGGGAGTGGGTGTGTGGTCAGGTGACCTGTGGGGCCAATCATGAGTGGGATGATGAGTGGTAATAATGTGCTGCAGGTGTGCGTGGATGGGGAGTGGCTGCTGTAATTATATGCTGCAGGTGTGTAGGGACGGGGAGTGGCTGCTGTAATCATGTGCTGCAGGTGTATAGGGATGAGGAGAGGCTGCTGTGATAATGTGCTGCAGGTGTGTAGGGATGAGGAGAGGCTGCTGTAATAATGTGCTGCAGATGTGCAGGGATGAGGAGAGGCTGCTGTAATAATGTGTTGCAGGTGTGTAGGAATGGGGGGTGGCTGTGGTGTTGTGTGGGATAAAGTACAGACAAAGGGGGATGGGGGCCTTGGTTGGTGTGTACTCAGGAGGGGTGTGTGGTAGGCAGGGGGTCTGTTTGTGTGCGGAGGGTCGGGGTGGACAGGGTCTGTAGGGTGGAGGGGGAGGGGGGTGGGGTTATTAGGTAAAATTATGTAAGTGTGGTAAGTGTAGGCAATGCTATTTGGTGATGACAGATTTGACTTCATTATCAATGTTGAGTCCTGTGGGTGTCAGGGTTTTGAGAGTGAAAATCCACCTTAGTTCCTCTTCGTTTAGGATTTTAGTGTGATCTCCACCTCTCCAGTTCTTCTTCACATGTTTGATTCCTATGAAACTGGTGCCCTGTGGGTTGCTGTTGTGGTGTTCTTTGTAGTGTATGGGTACGATGTGGTTGTCTGTTTGTTTAATGATATTTCAGAAGTGTTCTGCAATTCTGGTTTTTAGTGGTCTGACGGTCCTTCCTATGTATTGTTGGTTGCAGGGGCATTTTATGAGGTAAATCACATTGTTAGTGTTGCAGGTGATGTGTTCCTTTATTATGTGTGTGTGTCCTGTTTGTGTGGATGAGAAAGATGTGGTGGGGGTGGTGCTTCTGTATTTTAGGGTCCTGCAGTTTGTACATGTGCTGCAGTGAAAGAAACCTCCTGTGGGTTTGGAGTTGTCCAGGGTGCTTTGTGTAAGGTTTGTTGGTGGGATGTGGTTGAAAACAAGTTTGTTGTGGATGTTGGGGGCTTTGCGATAGATTACTTTCGGTTTGGCGGGTAGGATGTCTGTGAGTTGTCTTCCCGTAGTAGGTGCCAATGTTTGGTGATAATTCTTTTTGTGTGTGTTGTGTGGGTGTTGAATTGTGTGATGAAAGGTGTGAGGTTCTGTGTGGGTTGTGTTCGTTGTTTGTATTCTAAGAGGGGTTTCCTGTCTTTTCCTATCTGTGTGAGTGTGACTTCGAGGGTGTCTGGTTTGTAGGCCTTATTTATAAATTGCTGTTTGAGGGCATTGGCTTGTTCCTGGTAGTCTGTGGGTTTTGTGCAATTGTGTCGGAGGTGTTTGAATTGTCCTGTGGGTATGTTGTCGAGCCAGGTGGGGTGATGACTACTGCTGGAGAGGAATTAACTGTTTACTTCTACTGGTTTTTGGAAGGTTTTGGTGTGTATCTGGTGGTTGTCGATGTATATTTCCAGATCTAGAAAGGTGACTGATGTTTGACTGTGGAGTGTTGTGAACTTGATGTTCCTGTCGCTGTTATTGATGTATTTTATGAAGTCATGTAGTGTGTTTTGGGGACCCCTCCAGATGCAGAGGACATCATCTATGTATCTTGTCCAAAGGACCAAAGTCACATCCCAGTCATGACCCGTTCAGATGTGGGAGTCCTCCCATGTGCTCATGAACAGGTTGGAATAACTGCGCGCACTTGGTCGCCATAGCGGTTCTGGTCCTCTGCAGGAGGAAGTCCCCGTCAAACCAGAAATAATTATCATCGAGGATGTATTCTATGCCTTGAAGGATGAATGCGGTCTGTTCTGGGTCTAATGTGTTGTCCTGGTTTAAATGGTGTCTAATGCTGTAAGTCCTTGTTCATGGTTAATGATCGTGTATAGAGATGTGATGTCGCTGGTGACCAGCCAATGGTCATCACCCCAGGTCATGTCCTCAAGAATTTTAAGTATGTGTGTGGTGTCTTGTAAGCGTGAGCGTTGTCATTTCACGTAGGGTTGGAAGCAGTGGTCGATGTACTGTGAAAGATTTGATGAGATGGAATTGATGCCGGAAATGATGGGTCTGCCTGGTGGGTTTGTTGTGTTTTTGTGTACCTTTGGGAGGTAGTAAAAGACTGGTATGACAGGGTTGGGGTTGTGTATGAAGTTGAACTCCTGTTTGGTGAGGATCCCTTTGTCTAGTCCCATAAGCAAGATGTGTTTGAGTGCTTGGTTGAATTTGTGTGTCGGGTCAGATTTGAGTATAAATTCTAAACATATCTGGTTGATAACAGATTCATCCGGAAATTAACCCTCAAGAAATACTTCATGTCCAACCCAATCACCAAGGAACCACCAAGAACCAATACAAACACACAACACCTAGATCCCCTTCCGACTTCTTCCCCAGCCACCTAAAAGGACATCTTGTACACACCTTTGAACATCTAGTAACAGTAGACATTAACAGACTCAACACTCCGAAAAAACAACATAACCCCAACCTCATCTCAAAAGAAAAAAGCACACTCAACAACCTTAAATCGGACAAAAACCTCATCATTAAACCAGCGGACAAAGGGGGGGGGCATAGTCTTACTAGATAAAACCAACTACATCTCCGAATCACTATGCATCCTCCAAGACAGAGACACATAAGAGATACTCAAATCTGACCCGGCACACAAATTCAACCAAGCACTCAAACACATCTTACTTATGGGACTAGACAAAGGGATCCTCACCAAACAGGAGTTCAACTTCATACACAACCCCAACCCTGTCATACCAGACTTTTACTACCTCCCAAAGGTACACAAAAACATGACAAACCCACCAGGCAGACCCATCGTTTCCGGCATCAATTCCATCTCATCAAATCTTTCACAGTACATCGACCACTACCTCCAACCCTACGTGAAACGACAATGCTCACACTTACAAGACACCACACACATACTGAAAATTCTTGAGGACACGACCTGGGGTGATGACCACTGGCTGGTCCCCAGCGATGTCACATCTCTATACACAATCATTAACCACGAACAAGGACTTGGCAGCATTAACATAATTTAAACCAGGACAACACATTAGACCCAGAACCGGCCGCATTCATCCTTCAAGGTATAGAATACATCCTTACTCATAATTATTTCTGGTTTGACAGGGACTTCCTCCTGCAGAGGACCAGGACCGCTATGGGGACCAAGTTCGTGCCCAGTTATGCCAACCTATTCATGAGCACATGGGAGGACTCCCACATCTGGATGGGTCATGACTGGGATGTGACTTTGGTCCTTTGGACAAGATACATAGATGATGTCCTCTGCATCTGGAGGGGTCCGCAAAGCACACTACACGACTTCATAAAATACATCAATAATAATGACAGGAACCTTAAGTTCACAACACTCCACAGTCAAACATCAGTCACCTTTCTAGATCTGGAAATATACATCGACAACCACTAGATACACACCAAAACCTTCCAAAAACCAGTAGATGTAAACAGTTGCAGCCTCTCCAGCAGTAGTCATCACCCCACCTGGCTCGACAACATCCCCACAGAACAAATCAAATGCCTCCGACGCAATTGCACAAAACTCAGACTACCAGGAACAAGCCAACACCCTCAAACAGCAATTTATAAATAAGGCCTACAAACCAGGCACCCTCGAAGTCACACTCACACAGATAGGAAAAGAAGACAGGAAACCCCTTTTAGAATACAAACATCGAACACAACCCACACAGAACCTCATACCTTTCATCACACAATTCAACACCCACGCAACACATAAAAAGAATTATCACCAAACATTGGCACCTACTACGGAAAGATGCACAACTCAGGCATCCTACCCACCAAACCGAAAGTAATCTATTACAAAGCCCCCAACATCCACAGCAACCTTGTCTTCAACCACATCCCACCAACAAACCTGACACAAAGCACCCTGGACAACTCCAAACCCACAGGATGTTTCTTTCACTGCAGCACATGTACAAACTGCAGGACCCTGAAATACAGAAGCACTACCCCACCACATCTTTCTCATCCACACAAACAGGACACATACACAAAATAAAGGAACACATCACCTGCAACACTAACAACGTGATTTACCTCATAAAATGCCCCTGCAACCAACAATACATAGGAAGGACCATCAGACCACTAAAAACCAGAATTGCAGAACACCTCAGACACATCATTAAACAAACAGACAACCACAGCGTACCCATAACCTACAAAGAACACCACAACAGCAACCCACAGGGCACCAGTTTCGTAGGAATCAAACATGTGAAGAAGAACTGGAGAGGTGGAGATCACACTAAAATCCTAAACGAAGAGGAACTAAGGTGGATTTTCACTCTCAAAACCCTGACACCCACAGGACTCAACATTGATAATGAAGTCAAATCTGTCATCACCAAATAGCATTACCTACACTTACCACACTTACATAATTTCACCTCACCACACGGGATGCCGCCTCGGTGCCCCACTCACCCAGCTCCATTACCCACTCAGTGAGACTCCACAGACTGTAGACCATAGGTCCAGCAGGGGATACGTGCTGGTCAGTGAACTGCATGTCAAGGAGTCCCCTGAAAGGGTCCGCCAGCTTCCCCACCCAGAGTCTCTCCCCTCCCACACCCCCACACTACCCAGGACCCATCAGGAGCAGCACTGTGACTTCTCCAATAAAAGATTTGGCCCCAACCCTTTCTGCCTGGCTTTTTTTATTTCATCCATCCATTTTACATCTCCCACCCCTTTCTCATCTCCTCTCCTTTCACTTCACCACACCCATCTATCATACCATAACACCAAGGCAGAGCGCACCTTAACCCCCCCTTATCACATAGATAGATATGCATAATATATATTTCCCTTTTTTTAGGGAGGGCACCAAATTAAATTGCCTTTGGGCGTCTGGGATGAATTTACGCCACTGTGGGGGAAGTAGACATAGTGGTGTGGATGGGGCAGACAGAATGTTGTGTAGAGGGGAAGATTGGACAGTACAGATGGGGCTTAGCCAAAGTGATGCAAATTGGTGGAAAATGGTGCACATGGCGTGAGACAGAGTGGCACAGTTTGGGGGAACAGACCAACATGAATGAGAGGTACAGAGTGGAATAGATGCAGGAAGATAGAGCAGCACAGATGGGTAAATCCAGATTGGTGTGGTTGAGGAATACAGACTAGCACAATGAGAGAACACACAACAGTCGGGATTGGGGAAGACAGATTGGTGTAAATGGGTGGGAAGACAGAGTGGTATGTGTGGGAGGGGAAAGACAGAGTGGCACGGTTGGGAGGGACAGAGTGGTGCAGATGGAGGAATAAAGAGTGGCAGAGATAAAGGGAAGACAGTGACGTGGCTAGGGGCAAGGCAGTGGTGCAGATGAAAGGAAACACAGTGGTACAGAAGCAGAAAGACAGGATGGTGACATGGGGAAAGACAAATTGGTGTAGATCAGAGCATGCAGACTAGCATGTGGGAGAATAGACAGCTGTAGGGATTGGGGAAGTTATAGCAGCATGGAGGTGAAGATAGTGTACATGTATAGACAGAGTATGATAGTTTTAGCAATTGGGAAGCTGAATGTGTATAATGAATGAGATGGATGTATGGAGTGAGAAGGATGTTGGAATTCAGTGACATTTTTGTGGTGACTGAATGGGAAGATTGTGGACACTGAGTGGGATGTATGTGCCACATAACTGCTCTGACCTCAGTTGCATAGACTGCATGTGTGTATTCCAAAGAGCACTACAATTCTGTGAATTAGCAGCTCCACCATTTTGTTAGTGACAGAAAACTCTGCAGTTAACCACATGGTGTCATGGCATACCATATCTGTATTATACAAGGAACACATGATCGTAATTTCATTGCTTTCTGGAGTTTCAGTGGCAGAAATTCAATAGGTTTTGGGAATTTTCAGATCATGTCTAAGCAGCATTAATGAGACATGTGAAACCGTAAGGTTTTTTCTCTATGGAATATATATATATATATATTGTGATTGAAGCATTGGAGAAGTCTGGGATGGCATATATGTGTCCCAGATTCCTCTCATATGTGTTTTAAAAAACCCTAGGAAAAGTCTGTTATGCCAAACAGACCAGAAGTGTCAGCTTTTGATAAAAGCCAGATAATGGGTTCTGGGGGTGTGGATGTGAGAAGAGAGGGAGGGCTCCATCCACAGGCCAATCCAGGTGTTGGGGCTTTCAGTGTGAGAGCAGGCTGATTAGTAATTGCACCTGGAAGTGGCTCAGATAAGCTGTGTTAGGTTTTGATTCAGTGTCTCGCATACCCTGGGAAGAACAGACACTGAGGTTTGTTCAGAGACACTGTGATATTTGAAAGTGCTGTGTTTATGGTTTGTGGTAAGGAAGTAGGCCCTGCCACTTATAGAGAGGGAAAAACCTGTCTAGTTAGTGCCCAGACGGGCTAGGATTTAGTTTTAGGTTTTGTTTATTTTGTTGTTTATATTGCACAATAAAACTGCTTCTGACCAGCTACCCCGGAAGTGGGACCCCCTACCCCGACTATATCACAAGTTGTGGAGAATGCGGGCAACACATGGAAAACTGTTGGTGTGAGATGCATACATGGGGATACTTGCTATTATGTTACTGCAGAGGTGAACATAGAAACACAATGTGGTTCAGTGATAGTCTCTGTGGGTTTGGTGCATGGCTTGATGTATGATGCAGTATTGGGGAAAGACTTTGCTCACTTCTGGAAGTTGTGGGAAAGTTGAATTGTTATAGAAGTAAATAACCCTGACCCATTTGAGAAGGTTACTAATGCAGTAGCAGAGGGAATTTCTTCAAAGTCTGAGATGTTCCCCTTTTCTAGCATGATTGGCGACCCAGAGAATGCTGAGATTGATGGTGGCTCCTATTGAGATGGGAATTGTTATTGAGCCAGTTGATCATCTGCCTGATCTTGAAGTCAGAAAAGAGATCTTTGCCGTGGAGCAGTTAAATGATCCTACTCTGGTAAAAGCCAGGGAAAATGTAAAAGTGATTGATGGTAAATCCATAAACCCTGATAGTCCATTGTCATATACTCACATGGAAGGAATTTTTGTATCAGGTGACCAAGAAAGGGGACGATGTTGTGGAACAATTAATAGTTCCAAAAGCATATAGAAGAACACTGTTAGACCTGGCTCATGGTCACATAACTGCAGGTCACCTAGGGGTAGAAAAAAACACAAATTTTACAGAGGTTTTTCTGGTCTGGGGTACATAAAGAGGTTTCTGACTATTTTGCATCCTGCCCTGAATGTCAATATCTTGCACCAAGACCACATTTTAAAAGTCCACTTGTCCCTTTACCCATTATTGAGGTTCCATTTGACGGAATAGCTATGAATTTGGTTGGACCGTTAATGAAGTCTTCTCGGGGCCATCAATATATTCTGGTGATAATGGATTATGCTACCAGGTACCCGGAAGCAATACCATTGCACAATACGTCAACAAAGACCATTGCTAGAGAATTAGTCCATGCCTTTATCAGGTTGGGAATACCTAAGGAATCCTGACTGACCAAGGTACCCCATTTATGTCCAAAATCATGAAAGAATTATGCCACCTGTTTAAAATTGATCAGTTAAGAACTTCTGTGTATCACCCCCAAACCGATGGCTTAGTGGAGAGGTTTAACAAAACTTTAAAACATGCTAAGAAAAGTAGTGGACAAAGCTGGTAGAGATTGGGATTACTTATTGCCTTATTTGTTGTTGGCCATAAGAGAGGTTCCCCAATCCTCCACCGATTTTCACCTTTTGATTTGTTGTATGGGAGACACCCAAGGGGATTACTAGACGTTGCCAAAGAGACATGGGAGGGGCAGTCCAGTCAATATAAAACTGTTATTGAGCATGTTTCCCAAATGCAGGAAAGAATTGCTGCTGTGGTGCCGATAGTCAAAGAGCACTTGGAAAGGGCCCAACAGGCACAGCAGAGGGTGTACAACCGCAATGCTCAGTTACGCATCTTTGCTCCTGGGGACAGAGTGTTGGTGTTGGTTCCCACAATAGAAAATAAACTTTTGGCTAAGAGGCAAGGACCATTTGAAATTCTAGAAAAAGTGGGGGAGGTTAATTATAAAGTTTACCAGCCTGGGAAAAGAAAGCCAGAGTAGATATGCCATGTAAATCTTATAAAACTTTGGAAGGACAGAGCAGCTCTGTCAGCTGTCCCAGCCCCTCCAGTAAACCTAGGGCCCATGGTTCCCAAAGAGACAGTGGCTAAAACCCTGTAGGCAGTTCAACAGCAGGAAGTTAAGCAATTTCTTATCAGAAATAGGGATTTGTTTTCAGATATACCAGGCAAAACCACAGTCATTAAACCTGACATAATCACTGACCCAGGGGTTAAGATTAACCTAAAGCCATAAAGGTTAGCAGAAGCCCAAAGGGAGTCAGTATCTAAAGAAATTAAAAAAATGTTAGAATTCGGTGTAATTGAAGAGTCGCACAGTGAGTGGTCAAGCCCCTTTGTGCTTATTCCCAAACTCGATGGGAGTGTGCGTTTCCGCAACGATTTCTGAAATTTGGACAGTGTGTCAAAATTTGATGTCTACCCAATGCCTAGGGTGGATGAACTAATTGAAAGACTAGGAACAGCCAGGTATTTAACCACTCTAGACTTAACCAAAGGGTATTGGCAAATACCGTTAACTGAGAATGCCAAAGAAGAGACAGCTTTTTCTGCACCAGAAGGGTTGTTCCAATACAAGATTTTGCCCTTTGGGTTATATGGGGCACTAGCTACCTTTCAAAGGATGATGAACAGAATTCTAAGGCCCCATAGACAGTATGCTACTGCTTATCTTGATGATGTCATCATTCATAGTCCTGATTGGCAGTCTCACTTGCCCAGAGTACAAGCAGTGTTGGAAGGAAATTCAGGCTGATCACTGACTATGCCCCTTTGAAATGGATGTCAGAGAACAAAGAGAGCAATGGGAGAATAACAAGGTGGTTCTTGGCATTGCAAAACTTTAAGTTTTCAGTTGAACACAGGCCAGGAAGCCAGCTGGCCAATGCAGACAATTTGTCACGTGTTTATTGTTTGGGGGTTGCAGTTGTTCTGCCCCACAGGTTGAAACAAAGGGGGGGATATGTGGTAGAAGCACTGGAGAAGTCTGGGATGGCATATATGTGTCCCAGATTCCTTTCATATGTGTTTTAAAAACCCCAGGAAAAGTCTGTTATGCCAAACAGAGCAGAAGTGTCGGCTTTTGGTAAAAGCTGGTTAATAGGTCCTGGGGTTATGGATGTAAGAAGAGAGGGAGGGCTCCATCCACAGGCCAATCCAGGTGTTGGGGCTTTCAGTGTGAGAGCAGGCTGATTAGTAATTGCACCTGGAAGTGGCTCAGATAAGCTGTGTTAGGTTTTGATTCAGTGTATCACATACCCTGGGAAGAACAGACACTGAGGTTTGTTCAGAGACACTGTGATATTTGAAAGTGCTGTGTTTGTGGTAAGGCAGTAAGCCCTGCCACTTGTAGAGAGGGAATAACCTGTCTAGTTAGTGCCAAGATGGGCTAGGATTTATTTTTATGTTTTGTTTATTTTGTTGTTTATATTGCATAATAAAACTGGTTCCGACCAGCTTGCAAGAAAACCCTGGACTGGTCTGCTGTTTCCTGGCTGCTGTGTGTAAGGAGGTGTCCACCTACCCCGGGAGAGGGACCCCTTACCCTGACTATATCACTATATATAATATTGTGATATCTTGGGGTAATTATCTCGGTAAATGGTGGATTGGTGCAGTGTTTAGGTGCTTAATGAGGGTCCACACAGCTTTCAACTAAATAAATGATGCTTTACTTTCCAGCATGGAAAGTCAGGAAACAAACAGAAAATAATAAACAACATAGCCCTTATATAGGGTGTCTAACTCACTTCTTGAACCCTCTCTATAAGGGTGCAGCTAGTCTGCCAATAAAGTCTCAGCCTGCTGCTCTGCAGGTCTATCGCCGGCTCCAGCCTGGCTTGGCTGCCACAGCTATACAGTCAGTCTCTGTGCCTTCCCTGTATCCTCCAGGTATACAGTATGCCCTGGCTTCCTCAACCTGCAGCCCAGCTGCTTCAATGTCACACAGTATGAGAGTCTTCTGGTCCCCCCTGCCTCCTGCAGGTACAGACCCAGGCCTCCTTGCCCCCAATGGCTTGCATAGCTTCACTGGGCTCTCTGGCTGCCACAGTCCCACATAAACTGTCTACAACAGTAGCCTGACTGGTCTGCCTCAGCCCATACCTGAGCACTCTCCACAAGCAACCCTTACATACCTTCCCAGAAACCTTTTCTTCTGTGTGGGTGGATCTCTCCTGCCCCACACAGAATCTGCTGCTCACCAGTGCCATCTCTGGTGATACTGCCACAATATATATTTTATATATTATAAGGGCACAGTCATGCCCTTATATTAAAGCTGCATCTAAAAAATCGGATTTCTCCATAGAGAATTCTGGAGGGGGGACAGGGTGTTCAAGGGGCTACACCTCAAAAGTTTTAGAGGTACGGATCTGAAAATTGGCATGGCCGAGTAGAAGTGTCACTGGGTGGTGCTTGTCAAATTTCAGGGCAGACACCTAAAAAATGAGGACATGGGAGTAATCTGAAGCTCCAACTGTCACTTTTTTCTGACATTCAATTAGGAACCCTTTTCTGCTATAGTCTATGGGGGATTTTTGGGAAGGCATAACTCAGAATAGGGGTGGAATTTAGACTTGGGGTTTGTTTTATTAGGTGGCTATTGTGCCAGGGTATGTGCTTTTGTGGTTCAGGTAAATTAGAAAGTTACAGTTTTTAAACTATTACCTCAAGAATGCACCATTGTAGAGATAGGACTTTTCAACTTGTTGCGCAGCCTCAGTAGGAGCCTCCAGCAGGTGTAGTCATAGTGGCTTCACTTGGGTGCAGCAAGATGGCTGTCATTTGCAGGTGGCAGAGGGGGCCGGGACCAGGAAGCAGGAAGCCGGCATTTGCTATGGCCTGGGATGTGGGGGAGAGGGGGTAGGGGTTAGCGGGCATTAGCTGTGGCTGGGAACCGGGGATGGTAGCGGGTGTTAGCAGCGGCGTGGGCAGCAGTGGTGGTACAGGCGTTAGGACCCAGGGAGGTAGCAGCACACAGATGCAGGGTCAGATCTGATAATTCTGTGATACCTGTATCTGTGTTTAAAAAAAAACAAAACACAGAAGCACGGACAGGTCAGTGAGACCCGTCCATGCTTCTGTGTTTAAAAATAAAAACAGTGTAAAAAAAATTGTCATGGCTCCCAAACCGAAAAACCAACCTTTAATGTGGGTGTCCCTAACTCCATAGAGATCCCCAGCCTGGGCTGACTAGCAGTCAGGGGTGATACTGTGGCTGGGGGGCCCGGTGAAAGGGCTTCCCTGGCTGTGGCCACCTCCCTGCTAGAAGTCCGGTGCTGGTTCTGAGAAATACACGGGGATGCATTTTTAACCGTGTATTTCCAGAACCAGGACTGGCTCAGAGCCCTGTGCTGGTTGTACTAATATGGGGGACCCCTACATCATTTGTCCCCCATATTTTGGCAACCAGAACTGGTTCTCAAAAAAGCCTGGTGCTGGATGTGCTATTACGGGGGACCCATGTGTCGTTTGTCCCCTGTATTTTACACATTCAATTTTTAACAGATGTGTAGATGGATCTCACTGCTGCATATGCACTACCAGTGAGCTCTCTGTCGCCCACTGATGTCCCTTTTGCAGTGCACCACTGCCACTGCTCTGCACCACAGCTGCTGCTGCTACCCCACATGCCTACATCCGTCTCACACTCAGCATCTCCCAAACCAACCTCCTGCATGCTGTCTCCTCTTCCACCTGCATTAGTGTACCATGTTGTTGCCCTTCTCCCTTGCAGGTGGCCCGGTTTGCTCATCCAAACCCTGATAGTTAATAAATTTTAAAAAGCTTTGAAATTCCATAGACAAAAAATCTTACGGTTTCACATGTCCCATTAGGGCTGCTTATACATGATCTGAAAATTCACAAAACCTATTGATTTTCTGCCACTCAAACTCCAAAAAGCAATGAAATTACAATTACTAAGGTCGAAGCCTTAATGGATGTGTTCCTTACGCAATACAGATATGATATGCCATCATATCCTGTGGTTAAATGCAGATTCAGAACTCTCACAGAGTGAGATTGCTGTCACTCACAAAATGGTGGAGCTGCTAATTCACAGAATTGTGTGCTTATTGGAATACACACATGCAGTCTATGCAACTGAGGTCAAAGCAGAAAGTAGATCTGTGCAGATGGGATAAAAGTGGTTTGGATGGGGGGAGGAGATACAGCAGTGTGGATAGGTGAGACACAAAGGTGCGTAGAGGAGGGACGGTCAAGCAGTACAGAGGGGGGTAGCCAAAGTAATGCAGATGGACAGGACACAGTGGTGTGGATGGGGAGAAACAGAGTGGAACAGTTTGGGGGAACAGCGACATGGATATGGGAAGACAGAGCAGTGCAGATGGGTAAAGACAGATTGGTGCGGATAAGGGAATACAGACTAGCACAAATTTGAGAACACACAACAGTAGGGATTGGGGAAGACAGATTAGTGTGGATAGGTAGGAAGACAGAGTAGTGCGGGTGGGGGGAGGAGACAGAGTTGAACAGTTGGGGGGGACAGAGTGGTGTAGATGGAGGAAGAAAGAGTGCCACAGAGGAAAGGAAGACAGCGTCGTGGCTTAGGGAAAGGCAGTGGTGCAGAAGGAAACAGAGTGGCACAGATGCAGGGTGGTGCAGATGGAGAAAGACAGATTGGTGCAGATGAGAAAACACAGACTACCATTGTTCGGAGACCACACAGCAGTAGGTATTGGGGAGAACAGATTGGTGTGGATGGGGAGGAAGAAAGAGTGGTGCGGATGTTGGGGGGAAACAGAGTTACATGATTGGGGGAAGAGAGTAGTGCAGATGGAGGAAGAAAGAGTGCCACAGATGAGAGAAAGATAGCAACATGGCTGTGGAGAAGGTACGGATGCAGGGTGGTGTGGCTGGGGAAAAACATTGGTGCAGATGAGGAAACACAGACTATCACAATTGGGAGACCACACAGCAGTAGGGATTGGAGAATATATAGCAGCATGGAGGCATATAGGGGAAGAAAGTGTACATGCATAGACAGAGTATGATATTTTGAAAAATAAGGGAGCTGAACATGTATTCTAAATGAGATAATTGTATGCAGTGAGAAGGATGTTGGAAGGCAGTGAGATTGTTTTGGTGATCAAATGGGAAGATTGTGGGCACTGAGTGGGATGTGGGAGCCACATAACTGCTCAAACCTCAGTTGCATAGACTGCATGTGTGTATTCCAATGAGCACACAATTCTGTGAATTAGCAGCTCCACCATTTTGTGAGTGACAGCAATCTTGTTCTGTGAGAGTGCTGAATTTGCAGTTAACCACAGGGTGTGATGGCATACCATATCTGTATTGCACAAGGAACACGTCCATTAAGGCGTCAGCCTTAATGATTGGAATTTAAGAGTTTTGAGTGGCAGAAATCAATAGGTTTTGGGAATTTTCAGATCATGTCTAAGCAGCCTTAATGGGACATGTGAAACCGTAAGGTTTTTTGTCTATGGAATATATATATATATATATATATATATATATTTCGAACTTCTACTCTAGTGATGTATAGCAACACCAAATAATAAGGAAATAAAGAGGTGGTACTCCCAGGTTGAATGGTGAAAAAAAGATTTAAATGGACTAAACAATCAGAACAGATTACATTGATGTTTCAAAGCCTTACAGCCTTTTCCTCATGACTACATGCATACACATATGCATTTAAATCTTTTTTCACCATTTAACCTGGGAGTGCCGCCTCATTTTTTTCCTTATTTTTGTGGTGTTGCCAGGGCTGCCATCAGCCGTGTCGGGCCCAGGTGACAGGAGGCGTGACCTAATTGCGGGATGTGTGGGCCACGCCCCCTAAGAAAAAAAAAAGAAAGTTTTTTTCAGTTCCCAACTGTCATCTCACAGGCTGTGTTTGAAAAATGACAATTGGGAGCTGATTGGCTGGCACCTTATCACTTTTCACTCTGTCTCCTAACACTGCTTAGTAAATAGACCCCTATATCTTCTAAAACAGACAAGAACAAAATTTTAAATCATACATATTATAAGAACCATTTAACATGAAAGTCTATATTAAGGCCCCCAGGTTGCAGCGTGCCTAATTCATATATTGTTTTTATTTCTGCTTTGGCCAATTGGCTTGCTAGATCTTTTCTTTGACAATGACCTTTGACCCATTGAAAGCCTATGAAATGTTTTATGGCAGTATTAGAACAATTGTGATATTTTCTAAAATGGTCAGAGAAAGCATGAAATTCTAGGCCTGTTTTATGTTCCTAAGGTGCTGTCCTAATCGCACCTTAAGTGGTCTGGAAGTTCTCCCTACGTAAGACAAATTGCAGTTACATTCTATTGCGTAGACAACATTTTTTGTTGCACATGTGATAAATTCCTGAATTACAATAGTCAATAGCTTCGTACAAGAAATCAATTTAGATAAAATTCTGCAAAATTTCATTTCAGAAGCAGTACTGTTTATCCTGATAAATAATGAATTTTCCTTTTAAGGGAGATTTTTACCCGCAGATGGTTAGGCCCCCTGATGGGCACTAGGTTCACTCCGAGCTATGCCAAAATGTTCATGGATAGTTGGGAGAAAGCATATATTTGGAGTGAACATCAATTCGGAGCGAGCCTGGTGCCATGGTCCCAATACATAGATTATGTACTTTTCTTCTGGCAGGGAGAAGAGGATTCCCTGAGGGGAATGATAATACCTGAAATATTGACTTCTTTTTCATCAGCAGTAGGGAATCTATAAACTTTCTAGATATTACCATTTATGTGGAAGATCAAAAATCCATATAAAAACTTCACAAAGCCTACTGATTCATTGAGCTACATTAATGCGGATAGCTGCCATCATCCAAATTGGTTACAGCCAATTTCGGCTGGACAACTAAAAATAATTAAAATAAATTGAACAAAGAAAGATGTATATCAGGGTCAACCTAAGGAAATTCAATCAAAGGCCCTCATTCAGAGCCGTACGCTCTGAGCAGAGCGCACGCTCTGAATGAGGGCCGCCCTCCATAAAAATGGAGCGTCCTCCTGGACGCTCGTATAGCTGTGGGTCACCACCCACAGCCTATACGAGCGTGCATTTTGATGGCTGCGATGGTTGTGACCATCGCGACCATCGAAACTGCGAGCCGGAGCCTGCGGTTGAGGTTTTCAACCGCAAGCTCCGGAGTGATTTTGGCTCTATCAGAGCCAAAATCACTCCCACTGATATCACTAGTGATGTCAGTGGGCCGGCTTCTGACGGGAGGCGTTCCCGTGGGAACGCCCCCGTCAGGGAGGCACGCCCACCAAAGGGGGCGTGCTGTCAATCAACATCGACAGCACGCCCCCTTTGATCAGACACAATGAGCGAAGGACTTTCCTTCGCTCGTCGCGTCTGGCGCATGCGCACGACGGAGCTCCCTCCGTCGTGCGCATGCTCAGTGCAGAACATCGACCCACTTGCGAGCGGACAGCCGCTCGCGAGTGGGTCTGAATCAGGGCCAAAGTTTGTAGCCTGCGAATATAAAAAAGATTTAGTTGATGAAGCAGCTAAAAAAATTGTGGATAGAAAATGTTTGCTAGAGTCAGAACGTATAGAGAAACAAAGTAGGAAAAAAGATTCCAAAGGATTTGAATGGACATTTGTGACCACTTTCAAAAACCAATATACATTTATTGAAAGATCAATCGAGAAACATTAGGGAATCCTAAAAAAGGACCCAGTATTAACTGAACATTTACTTACTAGATCTAAATTTATTTATAGGAAGGTCCAAATATAAGCAACAGCTTGGTATGGAGTGCACTTCTTCCAGTAAAGAAGTGTGCGGGTATCAAATCAAATGTATCTCTTGTATAGCCTGAAATGAAAGATCAAACCAAAACCAGTGAAGTCAAGTTAAATGAGAATTTATTTGTAATTAAGAAATTTATCACATGTGCAACAAAAAATGCCTACTCAATAGAATGCGAATGCAATCTATTTTAAATAGGGAGAACTTCCAGGCCACTTCAGGTGCGATTAGGACTGCACCTTAGGAACATAAAACAGGCCTAGAATTTCATGCTCTCTGACCATTTTAGAAAACATCACAATTGTTCTACTACTGCCATTAAACATTTCATAGGCCTTCAATGTGTCAAAGGTCATTGGCAAAGAAAAATCTAGCAAGCCAAAGCAGAGATTAAAACAATATAAGAATTAGGTACACTGCAACTTGGGGGCCTTAATATAGACTTTGATGTTAAGTGGTTCTGTCTGATTTTAAATTTTGTTCTTATCTGTTTTAGAGATACAGTGTAGTGCTTTAAGATGAGACCCTCGATTTAAAGAGGAACCCCAGTAAAAGAATGAGAATCTCCCGAGAGTAAGAATCACAGCACAATTATAACATGAAACAAACCAATGCTGTAATATATGATTATGACATTGAGGAGATATGAGAACAAGCAGCATCTGCAGTTGCCATGACTACCGGTGCTGCAGACATTGTGAGAGCAGTGTAGCCATTGTGAGAACACCTTGTGCACAATGTCATGCAATCGGTAAATACCCAGAAATGGGAGGACAGTTATGCCCAAGCTCACTATAGTAACCACTATCATAAACAAGCAGGTTACGTGATCAGTAGATGAAGTAAGAGGATTGGGGTTTCCACAACAATGGGTACTGACTCGGGAAGCCCAGGACACAGGATCACAGAATTTTAGGAGCGATTATGTATATAGATCAGATGTGCCAGGACCAATCAAAGCTCAGCTAAATAACAGTAAAGACTTAAGAGTTTTTGGACTTGAGAGATTACATATGGGCATAAGAGGAGGTGATACCACTAAAGAACTTTCAAAGATGGAAAGTAAATGGATTTTTCAAATGGGTTCATTAATACCAAAAGGACTAAATGAATCTAATAATTATGGAGTCTTTTTGCCGACATGAAGTTTAATACGGACGCCATAAACTAAAAAAACCTTTCTCTCTCCCTTTACCAGTACATGTATATGTAGAGATGTTCCGTCTATAACATAAGTTGGTTTAGGTAGGAGATAATATAGGTAATTTTCCCTCTTTCTATTAGGAATAATTGACTTGAATGTCTCTAGTAATCCTGTTAGTCACTATAAACGGCATTTTCTGTATTTTCTCTCCAACTTTTATTCAATAAACAACTATTGGTTGGTACTACATTGACTGATTAACCTTATACTAGTGGAGTGTATATATATATAATTATGTAATTTTTAGAATATTATTAATATTTATATGATTTGATCCTATTTTTTTAATTTTTAGATATCCCATATTTTTTTTATATATTATAATTTGGATTCTTTTCAGTCATATTAACTGATAGATAGTCACTTCAGCACTTCTTACACTTGTATTTAGTTAGTTTTTTGTCTAACATAAATCAACACCTTTTATTTAACATTATCTATATTTATTATATTTTTTGTTTTAATGTCACAATTATCTTGAATATATTTTGGAGGTCATCTCCCTTATATAACTATGATACTATCGATCACATAATGAACACTATATGGAATCACATACTTTATCACATTCTATCACTGTATCGAATCATAATGTTACTTTAATCTTGAATTTTATTTTTTGTGGTTATATTTTTAATGCAATATGAATTATATAAAAATTTATAACCTGATTATTGGGGGTTTTATATTTATTTTGTGAAGTATATAAATTCATTTTATTACGTATAAGGATGCCTTAATAATATATATCTACACTCTATTGTGACTGATGTCTGGCTGTTTAATTATATCTCAACTATGAGAATAATAGAGACTATATGTCTCAAATAATGATATTACACGTAAATATGTCTAATTTAAGTTATGTATTGGTGTCCAGTATACACAATCTATTACAATTTCGTTATAATTTATGTTCAGCTATGTAATAATTGATAAATTACCCCAACATTCAACTAGAATTGATTTAATTTTTTATTTAAAAGACACTAAACCAATAATGAGAGATCAATAATCTCTAAATTACCCATGTCAATCATGACAATTAACATAAACCCTGGGGCTTTTTAAGGAGAAGCTGTCACAGGGAGAACATAGGCTCCGATGTGAACAAGCTCTCTATGTGAAACGCGCGTCATCTGCCAGCGCCAGGACTCCGGGCTTCACAGGGCGCCCATGTGACCCGGCTTCCGACGGCGGCAAGGTTACCCAGCGGGACGCTGCTCCCGATCATCCCTCCCCTGCTAGACTTGTATACCAGGCTACCAGGTAATTCCGTCGGCCCCCTCATCCCGCTGTCACCGGTTATACCGCCCTGCACTGCAATATCTGCAACAGGGGGATACCGGTGTCAGCTGGGAAAGTAGGAACCGACGACTCTCTTTGTGTCTTATTGTTTCACCCTACACCCAGGAGGTCTCCATCTCCCTCTGATCCGTTCAATACCCATTAGGGTAAACGGAAACAGGGGTGAGTGGTCTTCCCCCAACAGGGTGGGGGTCTTTTCATAATATAATTTACCTGGATTGGTCCCATATATTATTATCTACAAATACCCTATACTTTTAACTGCCTCCAGATTACGATCTACAGTATATTTAATGTGGATACAAATGCCATCAAGTATTATATTCTTTAATTGATCTAATATTGGACATTGTTGATTGTGGCTTTCTGAGCAGGGGTTAATCATGTGGATTTAAACATTATTGCTATACACAAATAAGAATAGATATATGGATGGAATGATATATACTATCAACTACCTGGTTCTGTATGTACATTTATTTTTGATATCTTTGCTTATACCATATGCAAATACTCTGACAGGGGTTAATTATGAGGATGTGAGTAACCCTGCTATGTTTAATTTATACCTGTAATGGGACTGCTATCAAAATTTCAATGAACGATAATATAAATTGGTCCTTTGACTGATATATTTCACTTTTTATACTTTCTCTTGTTCAATATAAGGTCTATTAACATTGATGAAATAACCAATTATGTATTTAGTAAACTAGCTGATATAGCACAATTGATTGGAGTAATAATAGACCTATATAGATTATATTAATTGTTTTGAGCCAGTTTAACAATTAACACTCCTTAAGGGAGTAAATTATTTGCAGCATTATAAGCTGAGCAAGTTATCTGCAGCATTATATGCTTTGATTGCGAGCAGATTTTTTGTATGTATGTCTTTTGTTGTGTTTGTTTGTCCAATAATTAAAAGTTAAGTTTTATACTGTACTGATATTCAATGTACTAATTATTAGGTAACAAGAGTGCATCAAAAAAGGAAATTTCTTTTTTCTGAGTCATTTTCTATTATGACTCAATACCCATTATATAAGAACTGACAATTGCCTGTTCTCTCCTATAGCTGGTAATTGCCCAATATCTTAAACCATTCATGGATACAGACTAAGATGTGGAAGTCTGCTATTTTATTGTGACAGTTTTTAGTTTTTATATTGTAATAAATGTGTATTGTATCATACAGTTTTACCTAATATCATTAAGGTGTATTACACACCTTACCTGTGAGGTGGAGAATACTATATAAAGAACCAAAGGAATTACAGTATCTACTGTAATTTAACAAGCGCTGATGGAGTGGTATTCTATTAATTGTGGTTATAGATTACTTGTGCGACATAGTTCCCCTCCACGATATCCCTTGTTTTGATTTCCACATAGGTCCTCCCAGGAGATGGAGTGGAAGTTAGCCTTGTAGATGTGAAGACTGCAGAATTTAGCCGAGGGTAAGGTTTGATTGTAGCTGAGTTTTCATAAGGGCACATTGAGCGAGTGTTATGAATGTACCAGCACTACTTACATGAGCCCTCTAGAACTTGCTGATGGGGCTCATGCAATAGGCAGGGATCCACAGAGAATTAACCTGGAGTTAACAGTAGGCAAGGCAAGAATTAATTGCAGGGAAAAAACAGGTGCAGGTGTGTACTGGAGTCTGCTGCTGGAAACTAGTTGGAAGTTCAAAATCCTAGTAATTAACCTGCACAGGTGGATAGGCTCAGACACAGACAGGATGCAGATCTGGATAGCAGCAGGCCAGCTACTCAGGATGCAGGTAGGAATTGTGTAAACAGAATCAATATTTGAAATGGTTGAACTGGCAGACAGATGCAGGTTGAAGTTTGTAGCAGTATCAATACTTGAAATGGTTAAACTGGCAGACAGATGCAGGTTGGGGTGTACAGCAGTATCAATACTTGAAGTGGTTGAACTCACAGGCAGATGCAGGTAGGAGATTGTAGCAGAGTCAATACGTGAACTGACAGGCAGATGCAGATGTATGCTGGGACTAAACACAAACTGGAGGAGACAAGGAATGCAAACTGGAGGGTCTTGGCGAGGCACAGAAACATAGCTGGGATGGAAACAAGAACAGAGCAGAATCCATCAGGACACAGGAGCAGGACTGGCAGGGACAGGACACTGAGGACTGAATCTGGGAGTAAAAGCATACAATGGCAGGATACTGAACACCGGAACAAGGGTACAAGAGCAAGTAACTGCACAGCATGCTGCGACCATGTGAACATCCACTAGGTGCAGGAACATAGTAATATCACTGGCAGGCAGGAACAGACTTGAATCCTTAATGAAGGGAAAGGTCTCCTGTGGTTGGTCACTCGGGCTGAGGTCAGGTAATGAGAATACCAACAGGTGAGTAACCGCACATAGCAGCCAGAGTCCAGGTAGTTAGGATAACCACTGAGAGCCCATCAGGCAGATAGCCACAGTGGCACATGTAACAGTACCCCCCCTTGAGGGTGGACTCCGGACACCCCAACAGGACTAAGAGTAACTGAAAACAAGAAAACAAATCGACAAGGCAGACTCAAAATTTATGTAGAGACTTCTTCTTTCTGCAAGATTGCTGAGGTCTGAGCATGGTAAGTCCAAAAATATTGTCAGAACTGATGGTACCCTCAATCAAAAGAATTTCTTCGGCTTCAGAGTTGTAATCAGAGTTAGAATCCACATCCAAAGGATGGATTACGGTGCTCTTCTCAGAGACAGATGGTATCGGAAAAGAAACACGATTAGATTGGGCACAGGCAGAATGTCCAAGAGCCTGGATGGGTATTGGATACAACAGTTTAGATTAATTCAAAACTACTTTACAAGAGGAGGACAAAGTAGAACAGCCAACAGTTACCTTCCTGGTTTGAGACCTTGAAGATGAAAACACTGTGTTGTGATTGACCAGAGACTGAAAGTCCTCAGAAGCCTGCTTCTTACAAGCTTGACCCTTTTTGTTGGTGCATTGGTTAATCAAGGATTTTCTGAGCTCAGTGATAGGCGGTTCTTTGGCCGACAAGGCAAAATTTTCAGAAGAGTCAGGATTATGTCAGGACCAGCAAATCTTTTAATAACAGCATTATTGAAGGCCTGTAAATCTTGAAGAATAGGATCCTTAGACCAAATAAGTGGTTTAACCCATTTCAAAGCCTCCCCTCTGAAGGACATAGTCAAGCATAGTATGTTCTCAGCTAGAGTAAGAAGTGGAGCTACTTCTAGACACTGATGCATCAGATCAAGATATTGTTCTAATTTTCCATCGAAAATGACTAGGTCAGTGTCTTGGTTTGGAAGAATGGATTGAGAGTATTTAGGAAGATGCTGTGAATTCCCTGCTGAAATGACTGGTTGGTATTTCTCTCCAGACTTTACAAGGTGCGGTGCCCCTCCCAGAACTGACAGGTTAGAAGTTTTTTCAGAAAGTGAACATTTAGAAGTCTTTTCAGAAGCTGGATATTCAGAAGTCTTTTTTGGAGACAAGGGATGAACCACCCCTCCTGGGGTTTTGACTGGAATCACTCCTTCAGGAGACTCAGCAGGATCTACCTCTCCTGAGGTCTCAGCTGGAATCTCCCCTTCAGGGGCTACAGAACTAGACTTGAAGACAGATGCCCCTTCTAGGGCTTCAGGACTTGACACATAATCAGATACCCGTCCAGGGGCTACAGAACAAGACTTGAGGACAGATGTCTTTTTAAGGCCACAGAATCAGATGTCCCTCCTGGGGTAGGCAGACCCAATATAGATCCTGGAACTGGAGACTTAGATACCCCCTCAAGGAACCAGACATTATCCCCATTATGTAGGGTTGGTATTTCAGGCTCCCCTTCTGTAGATGGCACCTCAGGCAAGGCAGAAATGGGTGGACCCTCTTTGACCTTTGGCAAGGCAGACACCTCTTTGACCTTTGGCAAGGCAGAAACCTCTTTAACCTTTGGCAAGGTGGACACCTCTGGGACCTCTGGCAAGGCAGACCCCTCTGGGACCTCTGGCAAGGCAGACCCCTCTGGGACCTCTACAAGGCAGACCCCTCTGGGACCTCTGGCAATGTGGAAGTCTTTGGTGACTGGACAACCCTTAGAGAAAACACACCTGAACTGGCGGCCGACATGGCAGCACTTTCCTCAGGCCTGGAGGCCAGGGCATTATGGACCTCAGGCCCGGAGGCCAGGGCATTAGGGACCTCAGGCCTGGAGGCCAGAGCATTAGAGTTCTCAGGCCCAGAGGCCAGGGCATTGATAATGGTCTTTAAGACTTCTCCTAAGGTTGTTAACAAATTAAATGCACCACTCGGGGCAGTAGAACTAAATGGCCCTCCACAAATGGTAGTGTTAGATGTATTTCCTGGGGCTACAGGATCAGGGATTACCCTGGGAATGGAAGATTTGCATTTCCTCATTTGGTTCCCAAATCTTAACTTGGGGCTTCGGGTGAGAGGACCCCAGTTATAGACCTGATCCCCTTCTTGGGAACTTTTGGCACCATTATTGGAAGTTAGGGGGTCTGGAATAACCACTTGAGGTGACATGTCAGTCTGTACCTCGAGATGTTGAGTGTCATTACATGCATAGCAGGTCATTCTTTCATCGCTGGCACTCACTGACAGCACGTAAGGAGTCACCCCTAGACCAGTGGAACCAGAATCTGTGGTCTTTTCTGCCTTAGTAAATAGGGAAGCGACTGTTGTGGCATCCAAAGAAGTTCCAGAAGTTCAGAAACTTGCTGACTTTTTTCAGGGAGTGATGTCATCAACTGCTCTACAGGAGCCTGAAAAATCCTCAGTTGTTCAAGACTCCCCTTACTGGAAAACTTAGGGGGCAGAGAATAGTCACTTTGAAAGGTGTCATAAACTCTTTGTTCACATGATTTACAAAGCTGAGAATTGTCAGGACAGAAATTATTTGCAGAAATCTGCTGCTGCAGAACATCTACACGGATAGATAGCCCTAGGAAGGCTTTTGATGTGAGAATTAGCATGTCTTCATAGCTTTTCAATCTGCTGAACAAGACCGGAACTGGATGCTCATCCGGATTCTGACTTGAGGTGGCCTAGCTTGAGGGTGAAGACTGGACAGGATTTTGCAGAGCCAGACTCATCTTGCTATACTCCAGAAATGGGCCAGTGATAATGTTATGAATGTACCAGCACTACTTGCATGAGCCCCCTGGAACTCGCTAATGGGCTCATGCAATAGGCAGGGATCCACAGAGAATTAACCTGGAGTTAGCAGTAGGCAAGGCAAGAGTTAATTGCAGGGAAAAAACAGGTGCAGGTGTGTATTGGAGTCTGCTGCTGGAAACTAGCTGGAAGACAAGAAGTCTAGTAATTAACCTGCACAGGTGGATAGGCACAGACACAGACAGGATGCAGAACTGGATAGCAGCAGGCAAGCTAGTCAGGATGTAGGTAGGAATTGTGTAAACAGAATCAATACTTGAAATTATTGAACTGGCAGACAGATGCATGTTGAAGTTTGTAGCAGTATCAATACTTCAATACTTGAGCTGGTTCTTTTGGTCTGTGTATATGGAGATAGGAAACCATGCACTTTCCAAAAGATATTGCCATTCCTCAAATGTAGGGGAGAATTCAATTCAATGCAAATTAAATAGCTCCAGGAGGGAGCTCCTGGATCTATTCAATTCAGTGCACTGTTATTTGAGAGAATGCCAGTTTTCATGGCTTAACAAGGGTGTTAAGACATGGTAACCGGCATTCTCTGATTAAAGTGTTGGGCGCGCGGCTGTTAACGCCGCGCTAAGGAGTAAAACAACTGCGCGTCTGGCACTTTTGTCTGATTTCTCCACGCATCCCCAGGGGAGTGCGAGAAGAAATCCATTGCCCACCCAAACAGCACGGTGTATTGAATAGCTTCGGGAGCTCCCTCCTGCAGCTATTCAACATCGCACTGAATTGAATGCCCCCCAAAGTTTGATGGCAAGAAGTTCTTTCTCACCTATGGGGTAACTATTCTCAGTTGGTGTGAACTTTTTGGATAAGAAACCTCAAGGAGGGACTTTGTTGTCTTCTTATTTATGGGCTAGCACTGCAGCAACCCCTTCTGAAGATGCATCCACCTCCAGGATGACAGGATAGGGTATATTTACTAAGGTGCGGGTGTTTAGAAGTGGTTTTGTTGCCCATAGCAACCAATCAGATTCTACTTAACATTTATCTAGCACCTTCTAGAAGGTAATAGCTAGAATCTGATTGGTTGCTATGGGCAACAAAACCACTTCTAAAAACCCGCACCTTAGTAAATAATCCCCGATGGGTTACGTCTGGTTGTTTAAGGACTGGAGCAGAGATTAAGGATTGCTTCAGGGTCTGGACAGCTGGCTTGGCTTTGGGAGGCCACTGGGCTGGATTATCTCCTTTTCAGAAGAGGGCAGTGATGGGAGACACTAGGGTAGAGAACCCTTGGATGAACTTCCGGTTATAATGGGTGACATCAAATATATCAATATGGTTTTATTGACATCAGTACTTTGTAGGTCCACCATGTGCAGTGATAACTGCAGACACCCATTTTTGGCAAACTGTCCACAAATCCCTGGACAACAGCAGGTGGTATGTTTTGCCATTCTGCCTTAAGTACAGTGACACCAACTGTGTCACTGAAGAAGGTCGACTTGGCCTAGAATGCACCTGTCACTCCAATTTGTCCCAGAGGTTCTCAATGAGGTTCAGAAATTGACTCCGAGTTGGCCAATCCATCCGGGTTACCAAATTTTCTGTACACCAGTCCACTGTCAACCTGGAAATATGACAGGTGGCATTGTTGTCCTATTAGGAGAGGAAGAGAGAGAGAGAGAACGAATTCAGGGCCCTTTGGTGGGCGGGTTGGGGGGGTGACTGCCCAGATGGAGGCATTCCCATGGGAATGCCTACCATTTGGGGGCGGCCCCACTGACATCACAAGTAATGTCAGTGGGAGAGCTTTTGGCTCTCTTTGATCCGAAAGCTCTCTGGGGCTTGCGGCCACGAGACCCATACACAAGGGCCTCGTCGCAAGCCCGATGGTCATGGCCACTCGCTATAGCTGTGGGTGGTTACCCACAGCTATGCGAGCGGCCAGGAGGCCGCTCCATAAAAAAAAAGACGCCCTGATTCAGAGCGAGAGCTCTTTCAGAGCATCCGGCTCTGAATCAGGCCCACATTTCTAATATCTAGCAAGTGTGCCCTGTTACCTTCCTCAATATTTAGGACAAGAGTATAGCAATAATAGGCAGCACTCCGGGCCTTTAAGATGCAAAAGTTCTTTTATAACTTGTCACAGATTCTGTACCAAAATTTCAGAGTGCACACCACACACCTTGAAAAAAGAGCGGTGTATGCTCTGAAACATTGGTACAGCATCTGTGATATGCCATAAAAGAACTTTTGCAGTTTAAAGACCCGGAGTGCCGCCCATCATTTCTATGCTTATATATATATATATATATATATATATATATACACAGGGGCGTAGAGAGCCCGGCCAGGCCCAGGTGAAGGGGGGGCATGGCCTAGTCATGGGTGGTGTGGCCACGCCCCCTTGAGCTAAAGAAGAAAAAAACACTGTAAGCCCCGCAGCATGGCACAAAGTCAGAGGGGGGCGTGATCAATGTGATCGCTCCCCCCAAAGGCATAGGAGACTGCTGCGGCTGCAGCTCAGCAGCCGTGAGAAGTCTCCCACTGCAGCCATGCACACGCCGTGTGCTGGGCTGCTGTGTGGGTGGGTGGAGTGAAGGAAGGAGGGGGAGAGCATAGCTGGACAAGGGCCCCTGCCAGGCCCCTCTAGCAAGCCCAGGCCCATGTAAATAATACCTGCCCCCCACTCTCAGCACCCCTGTATATATACCATCCAAAGAAGGACACAGAACTCCAATGGCTCCAATTATGATGTCCAACACCAAGTGTATTTATTGAAGTATTTAGGTCAACATTTCAGGGCATCCGCCCTTTCGTCAGTACACAGTCACATACAAATAACATGGTACACTTACCTACCCATATATACCCCTCAGAGTCTTCCACCATCTGCCACTTCACACTCACATCTCCCAGCCTGGACTACCATCTGTGATGCACTTCTGGGATCAGCAAGCCAGGCCGTTACTAGACAACCAGCCAACTTGCGATCCACCACAGAAGCACCCATCAGCTGATAGGCGCTATGTGCTGTAAGCACGAGTGAGAGAGAGGACATAACCATACCCCGTGTTTATAGACAATACATACAAATATAAACATAGCAAATATTACAATGTTGAGAATCCAGGCAGCCAACATATGGTATCTAGCCTAAATATCCAATGTGCTTCAGTCAGAAGCAAAGCTTTACCCCTATCACCCCCTCTATATATCGTTCCCTTATATTAAGGCTGCATATAAAAAACAGATTTCTCCATAGAGAATTCCAAAGGGGGGCAGGGTGTTTAAGGGGCTACACCTCAAAAGCTATAGGAGGTACTGAGTTGAAATTTGGCAGGGGCAGGTAGAACTGTTGCACAGTGCTGCTTGCCAAATTTCAGGGCATAAACATAAAAAAATGAGGTTTTGGGAGTAATCTAAAACTCCAACTGTCACTTTTGCTGACACTCTCATTTGGGACCACTTTTCTGTTATAGTATATGGGGGTTTTTTTAGGAAGGCAAAACTTAGGGTAGGTGGCGAATTTAGACTTGGGGTTTGTTTTATTAGGTAGCTATTGTGCCAGGGTATGTGCTTTTGGGGTTCAGGTAAATTAGAAAGTTACAGTTTTTAAACTATTACCTCAAGAATGCGCCATTGTAGAGATGGGACTTTTCAATTGATGCGCAGCTTCAGTAGGAGCCTCCAGCAGGTGTAGTCATAGTGGCTTCACTTGGGTGCAGCAAGATGGCCATCGCTTGTGGGGGCTGGGACTGGGGGGCAGGAAGCCGGCATTTGCTGCGGCCGGGATGCGGGGCAGAGGAGGTAGGGGTTAGCAGGCATTAGCTGCACTGGGAACCGGAGACGGCAGCGGATGGCGGCGGCGGTGCACACAGATGCAGGCTTGGATATGAACATTTCGTGATACCTGCATCTGTGTTAAAAACAAACAAACACAGAGGCACAGACAGGTCAGTGAGACCCGTCTGTGCTTCTGTGTTTACATTAAAAAAATGGGGGACAAATGATGTAGGGGTCCCCCATACTTAACGCAACCAGCACTGGGCTCTGAGCCAGTCCTGGTTCTGGAAATATAGGGGGAAAAATGCATAGGGCCCCCCTGTATTTACCAGAACCAGCACCGGACCCTTTCTAGCAGGGGGGTGATGCCACAGCCAGGGGAGCCTTTTCACCAAGCCCCCCCCAGCCAAAGCATCACCCCTGACTGCTATTCAGCCCAGGGGAGTTGGGGACACCCCTATTAAAGGGGTCCCCTTCTCCAGGGCACCCCAGGCTGATAGCCCAGGGCTAGCCCCAGGACCCCTGAGCGTTGGGTGCTGGGTTGATTTGAGCTGGAGTGCCACAGAGGAAAGGAAGACAGCGGCGTGACTTAGGGGAAGGCAGTGGTGCAGAAGGAAACAGAGTGACACGGATGCAGGGCGGTGCAGATGGAGAAAGACAGATTGGTGTGGATTAGAGAACACAGACTACCACAGTTTGGAGACCACACAGCAGTAGGGATTGGGGAAGACAGATTGGTGTGGATGGGGAGGAAGACATAGTGGTGCAGGTGGTGGGGGGTGACAGAGTTGCACGGTTGGGGGACCAGAGTAGTGCAGATGGAGGAAGAAAGAATCACAGATGAGAGAAAGACAGCAACGTGGCTGTGGAGAAGGCACGGATCCAGGGCGGTACAGCTGGGGAAAAACATTGGTGCAGATTAGGGAACACAGACTATCACAGTTGGGAGACCACACAGCAGTAGGGATTGGGGAATATATAGCAGCATGGAGGCATATAGGGGAAGAAAGTGTACACGCATAGACAGAGTATGATATTTTTAAAAATAAGGGAGCTGAAAGTGTATTCTAAATGAGATAAATGTATGCAGTGAGAAGGATGTTAGAAGCCAGTGAGATTGTTTTGGTGATCAAATGGGAAGATTGTGGGCACTGAGTGGGATGTGGGAGCCACAAAACTGCTCAAACCTCAGTTGCATAGACTGCATGTGTTCCAATGAATACACAATTCTGTGAATTAGCAGCTCCACCATTTTGTGAGTGACAGCAATCTCATTCTGTGAGAGTGCTGAATCTGCAGTTAACCACAGGGTGTGATGGCATACCATATCTGTATTGCGCAAGGAACACGTCCACTATGGCGTCAGCCTTAATGATTGTAATGATTGTAATTTCATTTGCTTTTTGGAGTTTGAGTGGCAGAAAATCAATAGGTTTTGTGAATTTTCAGATCATGTCTAAGCAGCCTTAATGGGACATGAGAAACTGTTAAGTTTTTTTGTCTATAATATATATATATATACAGTCAGGTGCATAAATATTGGGACATTGACAGAATTTTCATATTTTGGCCTCTATTCACCACCACAATGGCTTTTAAATGAATCAAACAAGATGTGCTTTAACTGCAGACTTTCAGATTTAATTTGAGGGTAATTACATCCAAATCAGGTGAACGGTGTAGGAATTACAATGGCATGCTCAAGTGGATTCAGGTCAGGGGATTCACTTGGCCATTGCATAACATTCCACTTTTTAGCCTTAAAAAACTCTTTGGTTGCTTTTGCAGTATGCTTCGGGTCATTGTCGATCTGCACTGTGAAGCATCGTCCAATGACTTCTGAAGCATTTGACTGAATATGAGCATATAATATTGCCCGAAACACCTCAGAATTAATTCTGCTGCTTTTGTCAGCAGTCACATCATCAATAAATACAAGGCAACCAGTTCCATTGGCTGCCATACATGCCCACGCCATGACACTACCACCACCATGCTTCACTGATGAGGTGATATGTTTTGGATCATGAGCAGTTCCTTTCCTTCTCCATACTCTTCTCTTCCCATCACTCTGGTACAAGTTGATCTTTGTCTCATCTGTCCATAGTATGTTGTTCCAAAACTGTAATGGCTTTTTTAGATGTTGTTTGGCAAACTCTAATCTGGTCTTCCTGGTTTTGTGGCTCACCAATGGTTTACATCTTGTGGTGAACCCTCTATATTCACTCTTGTGAAGTCTTCTCTTGATTGTTGACTTTGACACATATACACCTACCTCCTGGAGAGTGTTCTTGATTTGGCCAATTGTTGTGAAGGGGTTTTTCTTCACCAGGGAAATAATTCTTCTGTCACCCACCACAGTTGTTTTCCGTGGTCTTCAGGGTCTTTTGGTGTTGCTGAGCTCTCCGGTGCATTCTTTCTTTTTAAGAATGTTCCAAACAGTTGATTTGGCCACACCTAATGTTTTTGCTATCTCTCTGATGGGTTTGTTTTGATTTTTCAGCCTAATGATGGCTTGCTTCACTGATAGTGACAGCTCTTTGGATCTCATATTGAGAGTTGACAGCAACTGATTCCAAATAAAAATGTCACACCAAGAATCAACTCCAGACCTTTTACCTGCTTAATTGATAATGAAATAACGAGGGAATAGTCCACACCTGTCCATGAAATCGCTTTTGAGTTGATAGTCCCATTACTTTTGGCCCATTAAAAAGTGGGAGGCACATATAGAAACCGTTGTAATTCCTACACCGTTCACCTGATTTGGATGTAATTACCCTCAAATTAAATCTGAAAGTCTGCAGTTAAAGCACATCTTGTTTGTTTTATTTCAAATCCATTCTGGTGGTGAATAGAGGCCAAAATATGAAAATTCTGTCAATGTCCCAATATTTATACACCTGACGGTATATATATATATATTAGGGGTGTGAACCGGCCACTTTTCGTGTTTTGGTTTTGGATCTGGATCTTTCTTCATGTTTTGGATCTGGATTGGTTTTGCCAAAACCACCCTTCCGTGCTTTGGGTTCTGGGTTTTGTGTTTTGGATCTGTATTTTTTTTTAAAAAAGAATAAAAACAGCTAAAATCACAGAATGTGTTGGTTTTTCTGCTCCTATGCTATTATTAACCTCAATAACCTTAATTTCCACTAATTTCCAGTCTATTCTGAACACCTAACAATAGTGTTTTTATGTCCAAAAGGCTATGCTAAGCGACACGCGTGGGCGGCAAAAACACGTGGCCCATCTAGGAGTGGCACTGCAGTGGCAGACAGGATGGCAGTTTGAAAAAGTAGGCCCCAAACAGTACATAATGCAAAGAAAAAAAAGAGGTTCAAGATGGAATTGTCCTTGGGCCCTCCCACCCACCCTTATGTTATATAAACAGGACATGCACACTTTAACAAACCAATCATTTCAGCGCCAGGGTCTGCCACACTACTGTGGCTGAAATGATTGGTTCGTTTGGGCCCCCACAAAACAAGCTGGCAATTAATCTGTCCATGCACAAACTGGCTCTACGGAGGCAAGATGTCGTCCTCATCCTCCTCATCCACCGATTCCTCACCCTTTTCAGTGTTGTGTACATCCTCATCCTCACAGACTATTAACTCGTCCCCGCTGGAATCCACCACCACAGGTCCCTCTGTACGTTCTGGAGGCTGGTCTCCCTGAAAGAGTTGGTAATTAATTTTTATGAACATCATCTTCTCCACATTTTGTGCGGGCAGCCTCCTACGCCTTTCGCTGACAAGGTTCCCAGCTGCACTAAACACTCTTTCAGAGTACACACTGGAGGGGGGGCAACTCAGGTAAAATAGAGCCAGTTTGTACAGGGGCCTCCAAATTGCCTCTTTTTCCTGCCAGTACAGGTACGGACTGTCTGACATGCCTACTTGGATGCTGTCACCGATGTAATCCTCCACCATTCTGTCAATGGTGACAGTATCATATGCAGTGACAGTAGACATGTCAGAAATTGTTGCCAGGTCCTTCAGTCCGGACCAGATGTCCAAACTTGGTCCTGCCTGCCATGCATCACCGCCAGCGGGTTGCTTAGGATACCTAAGTTTTTTCCTGGCAGCCCCAGTTGCGGGAGAAAATGAAGAAGGAGCTGTTGACGTGTCACGTTCCGCTTCAGCTGACAGTGTTTTCACCAGCAGGTCTTTGCACCTCTGCAGACTTGTGTCAGCCGGAAAGAGAGACACCACATAGGCTTTAATCCTAGGATCGAGCACGGTGGCCAAAATGTAGTGGTCTGAATTTAACAGATTGACCACCCTGGAATCCTGGCAAAGCGAATGAAGGGCTTGATCCACAAGTCCCACATGCCGAGCGGAATCGCTCCATCTTATCTCCTCCTTCCCTTTCTCCAGCTGCTTCTGTAAAAGCCTGATGAGGGGAATGACCTGACTCAAGCTGGCAGTGTCTGAACTGACTTCACGTGTGGAAAGTTCGAAGGGTTGGAGAACCTTGCACAACACGGAAATCATTCTCCACTGCGCTTGAGTCAGGTGCATACCCCCTCCTTTGCCTATGTCATAGGTGGATGTATAGGCTTGAATGGCCTTTTGCTGCTCCTCCATCCTCTGAAGCATATAGAGGGTTGAGTTCCACCGCGTCACAACCTCTTGCTTCAGGTGATGGCGGGGCAGGTTCAAGAGTGTTTGCTGGCACTCCAGTCTTCAGCACGCAGTCGCTGAATGGCGAAAGTGGCCAGAAATTTTTTGGGCCACCCAAAGCGTCTCCTGCACGCCCCTGTCGCTTTTCAGAAAATTCTGCACCACCAAGTTTATTGTAAGAGCAAAACATGGGACGTGCTGGAATTTGCCCAGATGTAATGCCCGCACAATATTGGTGGCATTGTCAGATATTACAAATCCCCAGGAGAGTCTAAGTGGGGTAAGCCACTGGGCGATGATTTCCCTCAGTTTCTCTAAGAGGTTGTCGGCGGTGTGCCTCTTACTGAAACCGGTGATACACAGCGTAGCCTGCCTTGGAACGAGCTGGCGTTTCTGAGATACTGCTACTGGTGACGCTGCTGTTGTTGCTGCGTAAGGTGATACATCTACCCAGTGGGCTGTCACAGTCATATAGTCATTAGTCTGCCCTGTTCCACTTGTGCACATGTCCATGGTTAAGTGGACATTGGGTACAACCGCATTTTTCAGGACACTGAGGACACTTTTTCTGACGTTTCTGTACAGTCTCGGTATCGCCTGCCTAGTGAAGTGGAATCTAGACGGGATTTGGAACCGGGGACACACTACCTTCATCAATTGTCTAAATCCCACTGCACTAATGGCGAATACCAGATGCACGTCTAACACAAACATAGCAGTCAAGGCCTCAGTTATACGTTTTGCTTCAGGATGACTGCTATCGTACTTCATCCTCCTCGCTAAGGACTGTTGGAGGGTCAATTGTTTAGTAAAAGTAGAGGTGTTCCTACTTCCTCTCTGGGATGATGAACGACTCCCAGCAGCAGCAACAGCAGCAGCGGCAGCAGTAGGCGTAGCAATGCAGGTTCCTCCGGAGGAATCCCGGATAGGAGAGTCAGTCATGCCAGAGACATGGCCTGCAGGACTACTTCCGACCCTGACTAAGGAGGAAATTGACGAGGAGGGAGTTGACGGTGTGGTTTGCAGGCGCTTGGATACAACAGGACAATAGGATTTAGGTGTCCCTGGACTGCTTATGGTTTTAGCCAAAGTTTCTGAACTTGACAGTAACTTTTTATGAACGCGCTGCAGGTGCCGTATAAGGGAGGATGTTTCTAGGTGGTTGACGTCCCTACCCCTACTTATTTCACCTTTACATATGGTACATATGGCAAGACAGTTGTTGTCCGGATTTGGATAGAAATATTGCCAGACCAAAGAGATGTAATGTTTGGTCTTCTGCCCAGGCATGACCGTGATGGGCTTTTTCATCCCACGGACAACAACTGTCTCCCCCGGAGCCTGATTTAAACAAACCACATCACCATCAGAATCCTCCTCGCCAACTTCCTCCTCAGCACCAGCTACACCAGTATCCTCATCCTGTTGTACTTCAACAGTGACATCTTCAATTTGCATATCAGCAAGTGGACTGTGGGTGCTCCTTTCAGCACTTGCAGGGGGCGTGCAAATGGTGGAAAGAGCCACCTCTTCCCGTCCAGTGCTGGGAAGGTCAGGCATCGCAACCGCCACCACACTTGGACTCTCCTTGGGGATTTGTGATATCTTCTTAGAACGCACAGTTCTTCGCTGTGCTTTTGCCAGCTTAACTCGTTTGATTTTTTTAGAGGGAGGAGGGCTTCCATCGTCATGTGAAGCTGAACCACTAGTCATGAACATACTAGTCATACTACTATGACACACACTAGTCATAGGGAAAGACCTTAGCCGTTCCTTGCCACTCCTTGTCATAAATGGCATATTGGCAAGTTTACGTTTCTCTTCAGATGATTTAAATGTTTTTTTTAAGGTCATTTTCCTGAACTTTGTCATTTGGGATTTTATGTGACCTCTACTATGACATTGGGCATCGGCATTGGCAGACGACATTGATGGCATGTTATCGTCTATGTCATGACTAGTGGCAGCAGCTTCAGCACTGGGAGGAAGTGGTTCTTGGTCTTTCCCTCTTTGGTCAGGAAGCACGTGGTGCCAATAAATTCTGGGTATTAATCCAAGGGAAGGTACCCTCTTGAATAGATCTTAAAGAGAGGGCTTAAACCAAGCCCATAAACACAATATGGTGTAGTATTTCCTAATGCAAACATAGTGGATAGTAAATGTAAATAAATCTGCTTACCAGATAATGCAATATGTAGTTCATATTAGAATATCACTCCTTCCTGTTCTCCGTGTTTCAAAGATCACTTTCAACTTCATAAACCAGGTGTAACAGGCCTTAGACCATGAAAAAGGAGAGTAATCTCCGTAAATGATATTTTATTAACCAAAAACATGTAAACAGACAGACAAACTGGTAACAGGAATATATAAATTAAAATTGCTTAATTTAAATATGGTTTTAAGCAAAAAAGAGTCCACTTTGTTGGAGGTGCAGGAGAACCAGGCCCTACGCATTTCGTCCTATTTGGACTTCCTCAGGGGTAATGCCCAGAGTTTGGAGTACCTCTTTATATACCCTTTCATAGGGGTGTGCCAAAATCTTAATTGAAACTTCTGAATACGCCGACCGCGCATGCCCGTTGCATGGCAGCCATTTTGATGACATAATGCAACTGCATCATCAGCTGTAAAATCAGACTACTGGACTTTTACAAACACTCACGCTGTTCAACATAGTGAACGCGTGTGTGATGGACATACTACCTCAATAGGCATACGTAGTTCCCTCTAAATACCGCTGTTCGCATGTTTAGCAAAACTCTGTGTATGTAAAATAAATAAATAAACTTAAAATGCATATGATAATCCTTTTTTTATTATGGGTTTATTATTATCATACACATTTTATGTTTCTTTATTTATTTTACACCTTTGGAAGAATTTTAATTACGTGTTTTAAGGGATTTATAGCATTGTCATTTGTGAGTTCTTGTTATGTAATCTAATTTGTAGACACCAAAAAGATGGCTGCCGGGAATATATTGGTGTCACACCTAAGATGGAGGACGAGGGTATTTGGTCGCCGGTATGGGGCCGTTACACCAATAAGATGGCTGCCATGTGCACCGCTTCATAGAAGATGGCCGCCGCTATATGCCTCGTATGGTGGGGATGATTCCGCCTCTCACAAGATGGCTGCGGCTTTAGAAAGCATTCAGCCTCCACCAAGATGGTGCTGGACCTGGAAGTGCGTTGCCGTACTTCCGGTAAACGGAGTTTTGCTAAACATGCAAACTCCAGTATTTAGAGGTAACTACGTATGCCTATTGAGGCAGTATGTCCATCACACCACACATTCACTATGTTGAACAGCGTGGGTGTATATGTAAGTCCGGTAGTCTGTTTTTACAGCCGATGACGCGGTTGCATGATGTCATCAAAATGGCCGCCACGCAATGGACATTCGCGGACGGCATTTTCAGCAGTTTCAATTTAGATTTTGGCACACCCCTAGCAAAGGGTATATAAAGAGGCACTCCAAACTCTGGGCATTACCCCTGAGGAAGTCCAAATAGGACAAAAGGCATTTTTCCTGGTTCAACTGCACCTCCAACAAAGTGGACTCTTTTCTGCTTAAAACCATATTTAAGATAAGCAACTTTAATTTATATATTCCTGTGACCAGTTTGTCTGTCCATGTACTTGCTTTTGGTTAATAAATTATCATTTACGGAGATTACTCTCCTTTTTCATGGTCTAAGGCCTGTTACACCTGGTTTATGAAGTTGAAAGTGATCTTTGAAACACGGGGAACAGGAATGCGTGATATCCTTATATGCACTACATATTGCATTATCTGGTACGCAGATTTATTTACGTTTACTATCCACTATGTTTGCATAAGGAAATACTACACCATATTGTGTTTATGGGCTTGGTTTAAGCCCTCACTTTAAGGTCTATTCAAGAGGGTACCTTCCCTTGGATTAATATCCAGAAATTATTGGCACCACATGCTTCCTGACCATTAGGAGTGTGACCTGGATATCAGATAAGCTTTTAAAAATTATATTTTTGGTACACACATTACTTACTTTGGGCACAGATTGCTTTACTTTAAATACTACACTATTAGGCGCACGTCTCTTATTTTTCAGCACCCATTTTTCCTGTTGCCACACGGACCACTAGAACACTGCTGCCACCTATTATCATCAGGAGTGTCCCCCCCCCTTCTTATTTTGTTCACGAGTATCACGAAGAAACAATTTGTGATAATTTGTCATAAGACTATCCACAGAAGGAATTCAAAACTTGTGCGCCAGTATTCATATATCTCTTTAATATATATATAAAATATATATATATATATATATATATATATATATATATTAGTACCAGTCAAAAGTTTGGACACACTTTCTCATTCAATGGTTTTTGTTTAGTTTTATTTAAATTATTTTCAACATAGTAGATTAATACTGTAGACATCAAAACTGTAAAAGAACACATGGAATTATGTTGTAAACAAAAAAGTGTTAAACAAATCAAAATATGTTTTATATTTTAGATTCCTCAAATTAGCCCCCTTTTGCTTGGATGACATCTTTGCACACTCTTGGCATTCTCTCAATCAGCTTCATATGGAAAGTAGCACGGACAACGGCAGTTTTGCAAGCTGTGTGTGACTTTTATTTCCAGCAGTCACATGCAATGCACAGTCTGTTGGTCCTTTACACCAACTCCAGTAGACTTGACCAATCATAACACTACCTCATTTTCCACAGCCCTAACTATTACCTGGTCCCTTACTGGCATCATGAGCATTGGTTTAAAAATCTAGCCTGGCTAATTAAGAAGGTACATCTTGGAGTGATTGAGGTACCATGCTCCCTGGAAAACCCAAATTATTGACTACACCCGGGCCACCTTTTAACGCCTTGAGCTGTGGCACCTGGGTCTTTCTGCCACAATATATATATTTTTATATACACTATAGTAGCTTATTTAAAAGTGAAGACATTAAAATAGAAATGATCAAAATTAAAGTATTCCAATAAACAATATTGTATGTGGAGCACATGGTGGTTAATATCTACTTTAATTTGAAGTCTGAATTTATACCTAAAGTTGTCTGTGGCAATTTATTTTATTCATATTAAACACTTTTTTCATAGATTTTTTTATTTTGATGATTTCCCTTATTATACTGTATTCTTGTATGTTTTGTAGCACTTCAATAAAACAATATATTAAAAAGTATTACGAATATATTACGTTACACTTTGTGTAGCTTATACATTTTTAGATTTGCTTCTCAGGAAAAGTTACATGAAAAGTTTCTTGTAAGAGAATGCTATAAGAAAGACTATCCAGGGTACAGAGCATATGAAGTATTAAAGAGGTTTTATGTTTACTCCGAACAGTGGTGCCATTATTAGCAGGGCTTGCCCAAGCCCAATTTTTTCACAAAGCAAAAATGCAGTAGTAGTGCCCCTTACACATTATGCTCGCAGTAGTAGTGCTCTGACATACTCCCACAGTAGTACTACCCCATAGACATTATGCCCATAGAAATAAGGACACCCTGGTGTGCCCCCCCCCTGGGCTCTGCCTGGCCCAGAGACCCACACATTAGGCTGTGTTGCTAGCACTGGTGTCTCGCACCACACTACACTACTGTGAAGAAACTCAAAATAAACTACAACTACCAGCAGCCCTTGCTGCCAAGCACTGCCTGCTGTGCAAGTCTACAGGCCGGGCAGGTGAGTTTCTTATTTGCGTGTTGCTGTTGCAGCTGAGCCAGGGTGCCCTCTATGTGGTGCCCTACTCGGCCACGTAACCAGCATATAGGTAAAACTGGTCCTGATTATTAGTATATATGAAGGAAGAATCACAAAAGCTATCTTTCAGTGAAAGGTTGTAAGTGAAGGTACCGCTTATTAAATTCACTTCTGGTCAGTATGAGTATTGGATGTAATTTTACAGCTAAAGATATGAATAGTTCTAAGGAGAAAAGTAAACAAATAACTGTAATGTTCAGACTTAACTAAGTATGTCTCCCATGCTTTCATTAACATCTACCGTACTTGACTGCTGTTTTAGGTAGGAGGAGCTTTAACACAGGAGGCAGAGTACATAAGGAATGAATTGGCAGGAATGATCTATGTGGATTGGATGATTTACACACAGAGGCAAGGATGATGATGTTAAAATAGTTCAGATTACAGAATACTCAAGGTTTTAAACTGTAGCAGATTCCATCAGGCCGGGGCATATCTATAATGGGTGCAGGGCATACTTACCGATTTATCTGGAAAAAATTTTGGGAGCAGCTGGAGAGGAGCTGCTGCTCTCAGCTTCAGGGGGTGGGCTCAGATTTTAACCATCATTATGCCCTGCCCCCTTTACAGAAAACCCGCTATTCAGATGAGGGGGTGGAACTAAATGATACAATTTGCATCATTTAGCACAGCTCCCTCCATATGGACCCACAAATTTCTCTGAAAATATCCCCGTTCTGCTCACTTCACTAGGAAGTGGGCGGGATGCTGGAGATCTGCGTACTTTTCCGGGAGTGTGGTGAGTTTACTCGAAAAGTCGGGAGCCTCCTGCAACTCCTGGGAGAGTAGGCATGTATTGTGCAGGGTGTGCAGTGCACAGAGGCCCCTGGGTCCAAGGGGGCCTACACCGCACACCCTGCCCCCATATAGCCTTATACTAACCTGTCCGTAGTCTCCATACTGTTGCTCTGTAGCGCCGGGTCGATGCTGCAGAGAAGCAAAAATCACTGGGGAAAATGGTGGCAGACGTTTTCCCAATGACTCACACATATGCTGTACTCCTGTCCTCAGGAAACTGGCGCAGGCACCATTTTACTGGAGACCCACACATGTGCAGGAGATTCCGGCATTAAGCAAGAATCTATAGCACCATGGCACCGCCAGAGAGAGGAGTGTGCCCGCACGGAGTCTGCACATGGGCTGCCTCCACTCTTAAAACACCCCTGCCATCAGGGGACTATCCTAAAGATGAGGGAGGGGACAGTGACAGAGACAGAAAAGGAAAGTACAGGTAAATCAGAATGACAGAGAGGATTGTTTAAGGCAGAGGTTCCCAAATGCGGTCCTCAAGGGTCCCCAACTGTTCAAGTTTTAGAGATATCCATGGTTGAACACAGGTGGTTAAAGCAAATTGATTGAGGCACTTATTAAGTAACCTATGCTCAACCATGGATATCTCTAAACCTGAACTGTTGGGGTGCCTTGAGGACCATGTTTGGAAACCTCTGGCTTAAGGTCATTTTAACAAAAAGTAATTAATTAGAAAAAGTCTTAAATGACTGTGATTTATACGTTTGTTAATTAATGTATACCAGTGTGTATCCATGGTTTGACCATTTTCCCCCTAAAAAAATATAAAAAAAAAATGTTTAACATAAAAATATACTTTGTCTTTTTGTCTGCTGCATCCTATAGTCTACATCAGGGGTTAATAATAAGAAACAAAAAAGATCATTTATCAGTTAGAATGTAAAAAATACAAGAAAAGCAATTTGTATAAAACAATATTAGTATTTATTTAAAGTTTAAATAGTGTTTCTGAAAATTAATGTAATATGTGCAGTTTTTAACTATTACCACTATGTACACAGTAAAACAAATAGACAAACATAAAAACAAACATAAAACAGACAGTGCAGTTCTATATACAGTAGTACCAAATATTGTAAATGGGGGGCAAGATACACCACTAGTGCATTTTACTCTCACTCTCCAGTACTTGATCGTTCAAGATGCGGTAAGTCTCTCCGCAATAAAAAAAACTCTGATGAGGTGTATCTGAATAAATTGCGGTATGTGTCCTTGCATTGTAAAAAGACCTCCAATGAGGTGTATCTATGAATATTCAGAATGCGGTATGTGTCTTCGCAAATGCAGAATCCACTAAGTATGTGGTAAATGATGGTTATCCTCACTGTTCTTAAGCTGAGCTGGATTGCGCTCGTGGGAACAATGGGTAGAGGTGGTTTACCGGCAAACACTTAGAGCACCGTTAATAATCTCGCTGTCATCAACATGTTTCACCCAGATGATGTACTTCATCACGATGGCGGGTCTGTGTATCCTCTACTCCATTTAAACCCACTGGTTGGTTACATCCTCCTCCTCACTTCCACCCGAACTCCAGTGATGTCACTTCCGCCCTGTTAGGTTGCATATACTGTGTCTGGAATTCTTCTTACTCTGGATGTTAGTAATATTATCCCACAACACTGTACTATGGAGTGGGGATGGTTATGGTGTTTATCTTCAAACCAGGGAGTAACGGAGCCCTCATGTTAATCAATGACATATTCGTCTTTGATGATCTGATCGTGCGAGGGTTACTTCCGCCCTTAGTTTAAACTGCATTACGTAGTATCCATCCTTGTGGTAGCGTGGCCTGGTTTCCATAGTTGTACCCATCCTTTGGGTAGCGTGGCTTGGTTTCCATGGTGATCGGAAAGTACTTAGTGAAAACATAAAAAACATACATATACAACAATAAAAAATCACTTAAGTTGATGTATGTATAAAGAATGTATTTGAAGCCGGGGTCATTTTAGAAAAATCACATGTTTTTGTAAACCCCCAATGTATATAAATTAAAATAAATAGAATAAAAATACAACTATATTTATCAAAATGAAGAAGGAACTATAGAGAACTATTTCACCTATGTCAGCTGAGGGAACATGCTATGATTCAAATTAGTTTCTCAATATATGGTTATGTTTTTAAGAAAGGTCTATATTGAGGCCCTTTGGTTTGAGGGTTCCAAATTCAAATATCTTTTTTGTCTCTTCTTTTAGGATGTTGTTGTTTATTTTGCCTTCTCTCCAAGGGGTTTTCAGTTGTTTAAGTCCTAAAAATGTTAATTGCGATGGGTCACTATTATTTTGTTTTCTACATCAGAGGTTGCCAACCACGGTCCTCAAGGTACACTAACAGTCCAGGTTTTTGGGATAGCCATACTTGAGCACAAGTGACTTAATTAGTACCTCAGTTATTTTGATTTAACCATATGTGCACAGTCATGGATATCACTAAAACCAGTACTGTTAGTGTGCCTTGAGGACCGAGGTTGGGAATCACTGGTCTACATAATACAAATATATAATTTAAATAATGTTCAGGAATGGAGGGACTTGCCATGGAAATGATAGCTTTGTGTTTCTGTTTCATGGATTTTGTTACCAATAGTTTATCATTAATGACAATAATGCATGTTTTATAGGATAATGAAAAACGGACTCCTCTTCATGCAGCAGCATTCCTGGGTAATGCAGAGATTATTGAACTTCTCATATTATCAGGTATTTATATTTCAGTTCTAGGAATGCACCATCGAGGATTTGGGCAGGAACAGCTGAAGTTCCAAGATCATGAGTTTGGAATATTAGATTATCTAGATTTGATTTATGTGGAACTATACCTTACATATAGTTTTTAATCTTGACATTATATTATAGTGTAACTTTTGCTAAGGGAGAGTGCTACAGGTTGATGATCAATTGTACCCAAAAATGTACTTTAAGGTAAGGTATAATAGTACAAATCATAGCTAGCTTGTGGTCTGACATTACTCAAATCCAGGGTATCCGCAAAATGGCTGTAGAAGTCCAGCACTTTGATTCAGTTTCCCACTATGAATACAGTTATTATATTCATTTAAACAGGCAGCAGTGTTGTCATGTGGGATGGGCATTGACTATATACTATTAATTTGAAAAAGGTATCCCTTATTTGAAAATACAATCACACATTGCTGGATTGCTGAAGCCTTCAGAGGGACTAAACCAGTAGTTCGCAAACTCGGCCCTCAAGGTACCCCAAAAGTCCATATTTTAAGGATATCCATGCTTGTGCACAGATGGTTAAATCAAATTAATGGAGGTCTATTTAAGCTACCCTTAATGAGAGTAACAACTATGCACCTTTCCTATGAATCAGAAATAATTTTGGAAATTAAATATAAGCCTTTTCTTTTTTGAAACCTTTTCCTATATTTGAGGACATAGGGTTGAATTTACTGATATAAACAAATTTATTAATATTTGAGAAAACAGATAAATAGATAAATCTTTGGAATCTCTTATGTTGGAATAAATTATTATTATATTTTTATATTTATTCAACTAATTTCATATAGGGATAATACATGGTTTTTCTAAAAATCCATATTTACCTTATATATCCTTATGTGGTATACAATTGAATATCACACTCATTCTCTGGGACTTTATACTTACCTTCCTCCTAGGACTATCTTCACTTCTAAATTATTTGAAGAATGAAAAACCTAAATTATTAATATTTATTCTCTTCGTGGTGTCATACATACAAGTTATGTCAGCTATAGAAGATACTGTACACTAGATCTTCTGATATATAATAGTGAGGGGAGAATATATACTATAGGGCAGTGGTTCCCAAACTGTGCTCCGTGGCACCCTGGTGTGCAGCGGCACTATTACAGGGGTGCCGCAGCCTGGTGGTCCAGTCCGACCAAATTAGGTGGGCCGGCAAGTTATTAGACCAGCTGCATGCTGCAAAGCCATAGCAGCTTCAGCATGCAGCCATTTACACTGTGACTCAGGGCTGCATGCTTCGGCTCTGCCCCCTCTAATCTCCTACCTGCGCTGCTGAGGCTGACCCGATACCAGGCTGAAGTCCTTCCCTCTCCTCCTGTGCTACTGTCGTGGTCTTCCCTCTCCGAGGAGTAAAGAAATCTCTCCAGGACATCAGTACTCCCTGACTGTTGTCAGGCTGCTCTGCATGCTCCGGAGTTTGTACAGGCAGCCAGCTGCTGAAGTCACAGAGGGCAATGGAGATAGGAGCACTCTAATATTGTTATTTTAACCCTCTGCACAAAGAATTTCTGCCAGTTTCACCTCCGGAGTGATTGTAGTGGCAGTCCTGCTGTGCAGCTGCTGTCTGCAAACTACAGCAGGTAAGAAGTATACCATGTGTAGCTCACCTATGCCCCTACCCTGTGTATACTGACACTGTGCAGGCACACCTGTGCCTTCATCCTATTTACATTGGCAATGCACAGTCCCAACTGTAACCTCACTCTGTGTACACTGACATTGTTCAGCCCATCTGTGCCCCCATGCTGTGTACACTGACACTCTGTAGCCTCATCTGTGCTCTTACCCCATGTACACTGGTACTGTGCTGCCCCACCCCATGTACGCTGGCACTGTGTGGCCCACTTGTGCTCATAACCTCTACACACGGGCACCAGGGTTGGATTTGGGGGGAGCGATCAGGGCAATCATGCCCGTAACACCACCCATAACACACAGCTCCCTGTTGGACTCAGAGTGTTGCAAAGTAGTACAGCAATTTCCCGCTACTGCACAGTAACACACACAGGGATGTGCTCACATCTGGGAGATGGGTGTCAGCTCCTTCAGACCGGGAAGCCGATGGATGGAATCCCGACTGTCAGCTTCCCAACTGTCAAATCCAGACAAGGGATTAAATGACATTTTACCTACGCCGGGAGCCTGACACCCGGCTTACCGATCAAAGGTAAGCCGGGCACGGACAGCTGTGGGGGGGGTTTAGGTTTAAGGTTCCCGGGCGGGACTTAGGGATAGGCACACCCCCGGGAGGTTAGGTTTAGGCTAGGGGAAGGGGGGGTTAGGGTTAGGCACTTGGGGTGGAGGTTAGGGTTAGGCACCCCTAACGGAGGGTTAGGGGGTAGAATTAGGTTAGTAAATACTTACCTTTGATGATCGGGATTTCCTCCTTTGCCGAGATGCCGCTACCGGGATGTGGCTGGCGGTAAATCATATGTATTCCCTTCAGACTATCTTCCAGTAATCATATGCTGCTATAGCACAGCCTGATAGTAATTGCACACTATGGATCGGATCAAGTGGGCAAAGTTTCATTACCCATCTATCGGGCCTGGATCTGGGTTTTTTACATTCTAGGAAAGTTGTCAAGTACCTGTCAGGCTTCATTTTAGATCACTTATCAATCTGTTAATTGCTTTGGAACAAAGCAAACATTCTGTTGCTAGACATTTTATATCTCTTCTCTACCCACTGGCCTAGGGGTGCCACAAAAAAATTCTTAGTTAATAAGGGTGCCATGAACTGAGAAAGTTTGGGAACCACTGCTATAGGGGATACATACATCATTCAAGTAATAGCTATTGACATCCTTTTTGCGATCATTCTAACATTTCTTTTTTCTTTCCTATAATTATGTAATACTTATGTACATACATATATAGAAATATCAGATGGAGATACTCTTATGTTTACACATATAAGATACTTACTATCGCAATATTGTACAATTGGAGGACTAAATATTTGTGGATAATATATATGATACCCTTTGAAGAAGGTATATTGGTTTATATAGAAGCACATTTATCACTTTGACACATTTTTTAGTTTGTAAATAAGTACAGTTCAAATGTACACTTTCACATTATTGATACACACATTATTTCTCACCTCCCATCATTCACACTTACTCACTATATACACTATATACATAAATATTAGTTGAGGCATTCTATTTTAAACACTGTATATATACACAATGATTTCATAAATATTCTGTTGACACATATGTCATTTATCACTATATGAAGTATGTTGATGTTACATACAACTTTCTAGATGCTTGATAATCACTGGTGACACATCTATCGTTTTAGAAGGTTTTCTTTGGTCACTTCACTATACGAATCAATAATATAAATGTTATTTTATTTATGTATTTTTGGGGGTATTAGTAAAGAATTAGGAGAGTATACCACATGTTTTTTTTATTTGGGTCTAGAAATTGAATTTATATAAATTTATATATATATTTATATAAATATTTCTCAATATAATTTTTAAGCTCAAAACAGGACTCATATATTGAAATAGGGGATATAATGCCATGTAATATATTATGATTTATATTACTTTTTCATGTCAGTATTGTGTGGAAGACATGCCCATAATACCACTCGCCAATGTTTGTTGGTTGGCTCATGAGCATTACCTAAATCCTTTACAAATCTCTGGCACTTTGCTAGTTCTTTCCTAGGATCAGGGAAATCTGTCATTATGGAATGTAGCTCCGCTCTCGTCAATGGACAATGCATCGCTACATCCCTTTGCATCTGGATTCCCATTGGGAACAGTTATTGTCCGGATGGGATGGAAGCCTGAAACACTGCTACCTTTGGCCTTGCTACCTGGTGGAGGGTTCAGCCTATTACTACTACATATGGTATTAACAACCTCTGCTATTGTTACAGCGGGTGTTAATACTTCCTGCACTATCAGTGCTGGGGCTACCTCTACTACTGGTACTGGTGGGGCAGCTAGCTATGCTTGTTGTGATGGTACATTTAACATTTGGGCAACATGGGAAAGAGCTGACATTACAACAGGTTCATCATCTACATTATAAACATGTTCATTATACTCAGGAGAGGGTACAAGTTACTTTTTACATTTTTATGATTTTTGAGATTGACTGAACCTTCACCCCCATCCGTATAGGGCAGAGGTGGTGCGCATGCGCTACTAACATTCCATTCGGCAACGCTACCTTGCCGTGCACACGTGCTCCCTTGCATCGTGAGCACGACACTAGTTTGCGTTGCGTGCACACCGCTAAGCCACATGTTCCCCTCATGCTGCCACAACTTTAAACAATCATTAAACTTTATCCTTTCTTCAGAGATTTCACTAAACATATTCTATCTCTAACATTATTCAGTACCTCCGAATCAAAGCTACCAATCTTCGGAAAAGGTTTTCTACATTTCTTGGTCATCTTGACCCATATGTCACAGTACGCCATAGCGTATGCACCATACTTTTTAAACATGATATACCTGGCCGAACCAGTTGGCCCTTCCACCAGAAGCACATCATCGACCATTTCCAGAGATTGCTTTGCACCCATCTGAGAAAACGCTTAGCAATTTCTAGAGAATTTCGATTAGTGAATGATTTTCAGTGAGCTACGTTCACGCACTCCCTCCCGTTATGCACAGCCGGCCCGCTAGGCATTTCAGTCAGCTTGCACAATGAGGAGCAGAATAACCACCTATGTAAATTATTCTACCTGCGGCAAATTCAACCCAAGCTTCGGCCGCTTGCTTCTTCCCTTTATGCACCACCGAAATGGTCAGTGTGCATAAACGAGGAGTAAAATAACCGCCTAGCTGATTATATTACTTGTGGTGAATTTATCTCAAGCTTCACCATTCACTTCCTACTTTGAGTTTACTCCCAGCTGTAGCATCTAGGAGTTCCAATAACTCCTAACCTTGCCAGCAGTTTCACTCCCACAACAACCCACTTCACAATCACAGTTTATATAACCATGTGGTTCAATCGCATTGCCCAAAGAACCTAACTGATCAATGGACTTTGCGATTAATGGGTGTCGGACCGAGAAACCCCTTAGTTTCTTGATAACCACAATGTACCTGCTTTGTACACTGGTCCAGTAGTTTGTATGGCCCCGTCAGGCACCTAGTGAGTTTCAACCTAGGCTTAACAGACAGAAGCCTCCACTTTACAATCACACGTTTCAATTACATACACCTTTTCTGCGCAGAAAAAAATGTAACCTTTTCCCTAAATATAGTAGTATAATTCAGAGGTTTAACAACCAATCACACTATGAATACAATGACTGTTTGAACACATGGCTGCAATACAGGAAATATGCATACGCTATTGTGCGAATTACCCTCTAACACAAAACTTTAACAATGAAAGAAACCAAACTTTTCCTTTCTTGTCCCTGGATTCTAATCAGCACTCCTTGAACTCACACAATAACGGATATCAGTTTCTCAACATTGACTGGTAGCAGGTTTTCGAACAAAGTGCTTTCTTTCCTGCGTATGGTGCCTTCCACCCTTCGCTGAGAGATCGATAACCGTGTGTTACCATGTAAATTCCGGTAGCGTCACCTCACTATGAGCCCCCAACTATGAATACCTAATCATATTTAGCGTTGCAAGTCACACAAGAAATAATTGCTTTCCAGACTTGACTGTGGTTCCAAAAGCACAAAAAGTTATTATTCACATAAAAGAATTCAGTTACATGCCTTGATCTAAACACAATTAGTGCAAAAGATTATACATTCAAAGATACAGTCGATACATACACAAGCGCTCTGGATCCAGATTTCCCAGCATCAAACGTGAAGCCTCCATCAAAAGAAAGAATATGATGACTGACTACTGGACATAGAGCGCTTGAATATATACCCTACAGAGAGTGAACAGTACAATAGAAACGAGTTGACATAATCCCATTGGTTCTTGCTCTTGGTTCTTCTGTCATAGGTCAGTTTGTACAGTGGTAGTTCAGCCCTCCAATGGCTCTTTGTGTGTGTTTTAACCAATCAATAGACACTACATACAAAGTACATTCTAACACCTAATTCTCTATAATCCATAACTTGCAGACGCGTGTTGTGATCTCCTTGCCGATGGAACCGGAGATCTGCAAATAGACAGTGGTTTAGAATGGTACCAAACATGGTCTGCTTATCATGCACTAAACCTTAGATATGAAATACATACATTTTACATCATAATTAATAACTTTAATATAAACCATAATGTGCAGGAACCTTTTATGAGTGCGTGTATATTTATGATTATATCTAAGTATGGGTTGTGTGTCTTCATACAGCATAAAAGGTGTGCTGTATGCAGGAGTTGTGTACAGCACAAAACATGCGCATGGGTGTGTGTTTTTATTTACAATAGCAACTGTGTATATGTGTGGATGCATTGTGGATACACATGCGATCATTTGTGTATATAAATATATATATATATATATATGTTAATATACATATTTTTATATATATATATATATATATATATATATATAGCTTTAAACAGTAACTGGTTTTATTATTACTTCTGTCTGAACTAAGTTATCAGAGATGGCCAGCAGACACTTGATGGAATCACAATGTAATCAAAGGCCTCTCTAGCCTACTTGGAAATGCAAGTTTGTTTAGGCATACAATGATAGTCAGACTTAAAGACAATGGTTCAGTTAAAACACTCATCTGCACCTCACAGTATCTTTGTGTATTCCAATTACTAGTCCCAGACATGTCCACAAGACTTGTCTGTCAGCACTGAATATATAAAGTCTTTAAATATATGTGTATTCGTGATGCAAAGACTTTAAAAGTGTGCAGTAACACGGCAGATGTACACAATGCTAAAATAGCGCCGTCCACAATTATATTATACTGACTACGCCAGATGGCATCGCGCAGACAATGCAAACTGGCATCATGTAAATATTATTTTTACAATTTAGGTCTCAGCCAACCATCCGGCTTCGACAGTATGTAAACCCTGATCTCAGTGTACAACTCCCAGCATGAGAGGACAGTCTGTTTATACCGAGTGGTAGCTACGGAGCAAAAAACACTGGATAGTGTGCAGTATTCACCATGTGGAAGGCTGTCTATGGATAGTTTGTCCACGGCTAGAGCTGGCAATGTGATCAGCTGATTTTAGATAGTGAAGATCTCTTTCTCCCTAACGTGTTTCTTTCCCGGCTGGGGATTTCTTAAGAGGGGTGTGTTCAACAGGTAATACTGGTTCCTGTTTTATACTGGACTTGATTGTTTAATAGTCAGCACCTAATTTATTTCTCCGTAGAGATACTGAGTGCTTGAAAATTATCTAATTTAAATCACACAGACTACAATAATGCTACATTAAAAATCTATTCATTGATTACTTTAGCATCTTACATAGCAAATGTTTAGAAAAACAATTGTATACTATATATATATATATATATATATATATATATATATATAAATGAAAATGTGATTGTATAAAAAACATTATATTGTATGAATCTTGTGCTGAAAATATACAGTGATATATCAGAATTAAACTAGATAGGCTTATACTATTCCTAAAAAATTAGTTAGATAATATTTTATTATATAATCATAAACTATCAGTAATCCATAACATAGACATTATGAATGTATAAAAAATAGTAAATAATAATAACCAGTATACATTATTGATGAAAAGTTGCCCATATGAATTATTGTTTATCTTTAGAAAACTTATAATATCATATGACTTTATATACTAATCTCATTATTATGGAATCTAATAATCTATATTTATCTATATATACACATATGTAGAATAAAATACAACCCTATGGATCCATATGTGAACACATTTTCCATTTCTATAAATAAGGTGTATCTACATAAATCAACAATAATTAATTTAATCGTTGGTTATCTCTGATATTTTTAAATTAGATCTTATTTTATCATTGTTCTATATTTTATTATCTTATATATAGAGTTTATCTTATTGACATAAATACCCAATGATCGATGGGAGACCAGAAATGTTATTTAATCTTGAGAATAAAGCAATATGAATATTACCACATAATGTATAAACAAGGATATTATATGTGGGATACTGGAAAAAGGAGGGGGAGTAGGACCATGTCTTGAATTCCTAAAGAGCTGAAGGTGGATCATGGTACCCATGGTGCTGACTCGCCAAGGACCTGTCGTAGCGAGCAACATGGGCACCAGTGCTCCACCACATGTGGAAAGAGGTATCCATTAGACAGAGAGGAAAAAGATTCTATTGGGATATAGTGACTACTGGGGAGGGTGTATACAAAAAAGACACTTAAGATGGTGTATCTTTATATATACACATATACATATATATATATATATATATATATATATATATATATATACATAAGCATGTGCACATAAAAAGAGTGCATCCAGAATCCAGATTATTATATTGATAGATCTGAAGTTTATAAGACTTCATTAAGATCAACAGTCTCATTGAGACCTTCTGGGAATAAAGAGTTGAATTCTTGGATCCAGAATACTTCTCTTTTACAAAGTTGCTTGTATCGATCTCCCCCCCTACTTGTCTGTTTGATGTGTTCTATGCCCATTATCGTCAAGCAGCTTGGATCAATATTATGATGCTGTACAAAATATCGGGAGATGCTGTGTGTCATTACTTTATTAATGATATTTCTTCTGTGTTCTCAAAGCATATTTTTACATTTCTAATGGTTCTACCAATATAGTTTAGCTTACAACTGCAACTCAAATGATAGATCACATATTTGGTTTTGCAGTTAATAAGTTATTTTCATTTATAATCTACATTAGAGAAGCTTAGAAGGATTTCTTTAATTTTATTAATAGCATGAGGACACATGACACACCGCATACTCCCATATCTATAAAAACCAAGATGAACACTAGAAAACCATGGAGTGATCAATCCAGAATTGGGTATATTGTCAGGTTTAAGATTTTTGTTTTTCTTATGATAACTGGTTTATCTGCAATGATGTTTTTTTAAGACAGGATCTTTTTTGAGTAGAGGATAATTCTTATTGATGAGATTTTTAATTTGATATGTTGATTTATTGTACCTACTTATATAGGGTATACATTCTTTTTCATTATCTAATCTTGATGATTCATATTTTTCATCTATTTGATTTTTAGATGATTTCAAGAGATCCAATCTATTCATTTGACTCACATCCAAAAAGGTTTATGTAACAAAGCCTTTGGGTAGCCTCTCTCTATAAAATTAGTTATCTCCTTAGATTGACTCAAAAAGGTAGATTCTAAACTGCAATTAAGTTTTAATCTCATTAGTTGTCCTTTAGGGATATTATCCCTCCATGGCTTGTAGTGTGCACTCTTGTAATGGAGAAAATTATTAGTATCCACTTTCTTGCGGAAAGTGGATGAGACAATTGTATTATTGTCTATATGTAAGTTTAAATCTAAAAATGAAATGGAAGTTCAGTGAAAGAGATGTGTGAATTTTAAATTATAAGAATTAGTGTTAAGTGAATCTACAAAAGAAAGTGCAAGTGTTTCATCCCCATCCCATATGATAAATCATCAATATAATGGCCATAGAAGATGAGTGCCAAAGCCAACGCCCCACACGTGGTGCTCGTCAAAGTCCCCCATGTATAGGTTCTCTAATCTAGATTATAAAATAAATGAATTTATTAACTGCAAAACCAAATATGTGATATATCGTTTGAGTTGCAGTTGTAAGCTAAACTATATTGGTAGAACCATTCGAAATTTAAAAATACGCTTTGGAGAACACAGAAGAAACATCATTAACATAGTAATGACACACAGCATCTCCCGCCATTTTGTACATCATCAGCATCATAATAGTGATCCAAGCTGCTTGATGATAATGGGCATAGAACACATCAAACAGACAAGTAGGGGAGGAGATCGATACAAGCAACTTTGTAAAAGAGAAGTATTCTGGATCCAAGAATTCAACTCTCTATTCCCAGAAGGCCTCAATGAGACTGTGGATCTTAATGAAGTCTTATAAACTTCAGATTTATCAATATAATAATCTGGATTCTGGATGCACTATCTTTATGTGCACATATATACATGTGTACACGTGCTTATGCATTTATATATATATATATATATATGTGTATATATAAAGATACACCATCTTAAGTATCTTCTTTGTATACACCCTCCCCTCTAGTCACTATATCCCAACAGAATCGTTTTCCTCTCTGTCTAATGGTTGCTCTCTACGACAGGTCCCTGGTGAGTCACCACCATGGGTACCATGATCCACCTTCAGCTCTTTAGGAATTCAAGACATGGTCCTACTCCCCATCCCCCTTTTTCAGTATCCCACATATAATATCCTTGTTTATACATTATGTGGCACTATTCATATTGCATTTTTCTCAAGATTAAATAACATTTCTGGTCTCCCATCGATCATTGGGTATTTATGTCAATAAGACAAACCCTAAATATAAGATAATAAAATATAGAATAATGATAAAATTAGATCTAATTTAAAAATATCAGAGATAATCAACGATTAGTTGATTTATGTAGATACACCTTATTTATAGAAATGGAAAATGTGTTCACATATGAATCCATAAGGTTCTATTTTTATTCTACATATGTGTATATATGGATAAATATAGATTATTAGATTCCACAATAATGAGATTAGTATATAAAGTCATATGATGTTATAAGTTTTCTAAAGATAAACAATAATTCATATGGGCAACTTTTCATCAATAATGTATACTGGTTATTATTACTATTATTATTATTATTATTATTTACTATTTTTTATACATTAATAATTTATATGTTATGGATTACTGATAGTTAATGTTTATATAATAAAATATTATTTAACTAATTTTTTATGAATAATATAAGCCTTTCTAGTTTAATTCTGATAGATCACTCTATATTTTCAAAACAACATTCATACACTATATTGTTTTTTATACAATCAAATTTTCATTATATTTATTTATATATATACAAGGAAAGACTAGCTGGCACTCAAATGCTCCTCCAACAACACGCGCCGATGCCCTCCTAAATTACCAGCCCTGTACAGGGATGGAAACACCAAATATAGAACAAGATAGGCGGCACTCTGGCGACTTAAAAAATACACTGGACCCCGTCCTACTCCCCACCCCCCTTTTTCAGTATCCCACATATAATATCCTTGTTTATTCATTATGTGGCAATATTCATATTGTGTTTTTCTCAAAATTAAATAACATTTCTGGTCTCCCATCGATCATTGGGTATTTATGTAAATAAGATAAACCCTAAATATAAGATAATAAAATATAGAATAATGATAAAATTTGATCTAATTTAAAAATATCAGAGATAACCAAGGATTAGTTAATTTAAGTAGATACACCTTATTCATAGAAATGGAAAATGTGTTCACATATGAATCCATAAGGTTCTATTTTTATTCTACATATGTGTATATATGGATAAATATAGATTATTAGATTCCATAATAATGAGATTAGTATATAAAGTCATATGATGTTATAAGTTTTCTAAAGATAAACAATAATTCATATGGGCAACTTTTCATCAATAATGTATACTGGTTATTATTATTATTATTTACTATTTTTTATACATTAATAATTTATATGTTATGGATTACTGATAGTTAATGTTTATATAATAAAATATTATTTAACTATTTTTTTATGAATAATATAAGCCTTTCTAGTTTAATTCTAATAGATCACTCTATATTTTCAACACAACATTCATACACTATAATGTTTTTTATACAATCAAATTTTCATTATATTTATATATATATATATATATATATATTGTATACAATTATTTTTCTAAACATTTGTTATGTAAGATGCTAAAGTAATCAATGAATAGAATTTTAATGTAGCATTATTGTAGCCTGTGTGATTTAAATTAGATAATTTTCAAGCACTCAGTATCTCTACGGAGAAATAAATTAGGTGCTGACTATTAAACAATCAAGTACAGTATAAAACAGGAACCAGTATTACCTGTTGAACACACCCCTCTGAAGAAATCCCCAGCTGGGGAAGAAACACGTTAGGGAGAAAGAGATCTTCACTATCTAAAATTAGCTGATAACATTGCCAGCTCTAGCAGTGGACAAACTATCTATAGACAGCCTTTCACACGGTGAATACTGCACACTACCCAGTGTTTTTTGCTCCGGAGCTACCACTCGGTATAAACAGACTATCCTCTCATGCCGGGAGTTGTAGACTGAGATCAGGGTTTATATACAGAGGAGACAGGAGAGCGGCACTTGCTGGTGAGACCTTGCAGCTATGGAGCCCTGAATACAGCGCTGCTAGTGATTATAAATCCATCTGCATACCTGCTTACCTCCTCTAGTTGAATACCCCAGGACTGGGTGAGTGACATTACATCCCCATAAGAGAGGACAAAGCTATACCTAAAGTGTTGTGCACACACAGACATAATAACAAAATAACACTGAATAGGACACTTATTAGTATTATTATTATTATTATTATTATTATTATTATTATTATTATTATTATTTTTTGGTTGCTACATTCTTTCAAGTATAATGAATAAGGTGGACATTGGCAACTAATAATCCCTCACATTAAGAATTGCTTTAGCATAACAGCGTTTGGTGAACTATCTTACAAAATTAGCCCATTTAGCCAGATGCGGCACTTACAAAATTAACCAATTTAGCTGGACGCGGCAAATTGGTTAAGATAATTTAAAACGATCCTTGCATTCCATTGCATATATGTTTAGCAACCAGCTGATACTATTTAATTAGATGTGAATATTATCGGTTATTGTCTTTTTAAACTGTTATTTAGTTTTTATAATGCAAGAACATGTGTAATTTTTATGTTTATATATTTGTAATAAATGTCTATATAATTTTCACACTGTACTGCTGACTTGACCACAATAGAGCACGGTTATCAGTCTTTTTTGTTTGCTTTGCATGTTATAATCACAACTCCACACTAATAGGAACAAGATATCTACTACCAATAATATGTTATATAGGAGTGGGAGAATAGTGAGAAGTTCACACTGAATAAGCATATGGAGTATTTACATGATTTGTTCTGAAACTATTGGAGACAAGATTGAGACAGTGTGAAACGAATATTAAAGTACCAGTATTCTATATATAAAATTTATCAACACTTACCAATTAGCCGGTGCACTGTCCTATCTGTCTATTAATCATTGGATACCATGCCGTATAGGACACGGATGAACTGCTCCTAATATAAGGCTCATATGAGAAAAAGCTATTTTGGACATTTTACTAGGATGCAGTGCCAGACTTTTATGTGATTAAATAGCTGCATTTTATCACAGCTATATAATTAATACTCATTCCATCCAAGATTTGCTTGATGTGTAAACATAGCAATCAATAAATTGTATATATTGATTGCTAAATGAGACACTGTGCAGTGTATATTGATTGCTGAATGAAACATTGGGGCAGATGTATGAAGCTCTGGAAAGTGATAAAGTGGAGAGTGATAAACGACCAGCCACTCTGCTCCCAACTGTCATGTTACAGGCTGTGTTTGAAAAATGACAGTTAGCAGATGATTGGCTGATAGTTTATCACTCTCCACTTTATCACTTCCCAGAGCTTCATACATCTGCCCCATTGTACTGTAAAGGACACGAATAAACTGCTTCTAATAAAGGTTCATAAAAGACTACTTTATATTGGATATATAATTAGGATGCAACGCTGGATTCTCATTTGATAGAATAGCGACTTTACACAATGGCTATATAATAAACACTAATTTTATCTAAGATCTACTGGATATATTAATATATCACTTAATAATTTGTGTATGTTGATTGCTGAATGACACATTTTTTGTGGATCTGTCATAAATTTACAAATATGACAATTCTACTTATTACTGAGGAATGCACAATATTAGTTACAGTCTCCAGAATTCTCACTAATGGTAACTGTATCTATTATATTTGGAAGTAAATATATCTGCTTTATATGAGTAACAGTTGTTACACTTGGGAGATAAAATAGTTACCTTGTTGTGAGCAATAATTTAATTTGTGGGAGACTATGGGGGATATGTATCAACAGAATTTCCAGAAAAAAAAGTGATAAAAAGGATTTTCATCTAATTTTCACTATAAATAAGTATTGTGGGAATGTAATAAAGTATTTTGCTTTTTTTTTCTCTATTGAAAATTAATGAGACCCTTATGTATCATTGTTTTAACATGAATTTGTTACAAAACGTGCCATTCATTCTTTTCGCCAGCCTTTACTGGCGTTAATTGTATTAGTTTTTTGTATAGAAGTATTCCGGTGCTCCCAAGGATCAGTGTTATTTTGGGGAAAAAAAGAGAATGAAAAAAAATAGTGTAAATCTGTGATAAAAACCAAAAAAGAAAATATTATAGACATATACTCACCCTTTATAGTTGAGATCAGTACAATGGACACAAATCAACACTGTGGTCCTACGGTGGTTGCAATAGCAGTGATGAATCGTTCCAGATGGATCTCAAATCCTGACAGTAGTTGTTATGTGAAGAAAATAAAACATGCCTCCATAGTGCAAATCGGCTGTCATTAAATCAGAATAATAGTAAATAATATCCTGCTCACCTTATTCCAATTGCATATGCGCCTTAGATATTCATTTTAAATCCCGATGTCCGTCGGTAATGAAAAAATATATATCTCTTAAAAATAATTTTATTTAACTTCCATTAAAATAATTTCATATATGGCCATACAAAAAAAAAAAAAAATCAATAAAAATATAAAATATAATATAATTAGAAATTATAAAATAACCATAAATAGTGCCAAACCGTAATGTAAAAAATGTGAAGAAGGCACCAATAGCAGCAACACGTTTCGCACACCCTGTGTCTGCTTCCTCAGGCTGACAACTTGGAAATGAACCTTCCAGCCCTTAAATAGGGGACTGAGGTTCAGACAAATGATGATTGACATATGTTTAATTAACTTAAAATATACATCAAAATACATAGAAAAAACAATATAAGACATACTGCATATCAAAGAACAACATATAAGTGTTTTAAACAATGTTTAAAATGAATCCCAAAAGTTCATAAGAAAATGGGAGGAGCTAGGCCAGCAAATTAGATAATTAACAGCAGAGAGAGCAATCAGCATGGCAAGATTCATGCATAGACACATACAAAGATAACTGCATGGATAGCCCTCCTGATTGTGTGAAACTGAACCCATTTTAAACATTCCGATCAGCACTGTGGTCTGTAAACCATCAGTGCGGTTGGTAGCCATGGAGACAATAGACAGGTGACCTCATACATATGTAAAAGGATGCGCCCAGCAATCCCATAGGTGGAGCGGTTGTCCTGGATAATGGGCAAACACACCCCACACACATAAACTGAACCTCATGAAACATATATCCAAGAAATTTATATATCTATATGGATCAACCTCCTAGTTATATAATACTGAAGCCGTTGTTAAAAAGCACTCTGATCAGCGCTGTGGTATGTAAACCCTCAGCGCAGTCGGTAACCATGGAAATAATAGACAAATTACCTCATAAATGTATGAAGACATGCCCAGCGCTTGTCCTGATTACTAGGTAGCCACATCTCACCAACATAATAAAAAAACTCCATAAAGCCTGTCAATAGATTATTAGTACAGCATCTTTAGTTACTATATTGCTATCGTTGTGTAGATATTAGATATCATAACTAAACCATCTATTGTAATCGTATAGAAATATAGAAAAAATATGATTAAAAAAAATATATATATATAATATAAAAAAATAATTTAAGCGCTCTGGTCTATAAGCCGACAGCGCAATCAGTATCCATAGAAACAATAAACAGGTGACTTAATGTGTATATAAAACACCCAATATTCCAATCAGAAAAATGTGACTCTAGAGACTATGAAGCCACACCACACATTGTGATCCAAACTCCATAGACTTATCAGAAGGAAAGATCCTAATTAAATGTCACTTATGTGAATAATCTAAATAAATGATAGTACAATAATAATACTAATACATAAGGGATTCGAATATGTGTGACATTAATGTGAAGTATAAATTACGTGAATACAATATTATAATTAATATGTAATTACACTATATAAATTAGTGACTCTATAATACAATGTCTTAAAATAAATGTACTAAACCCTATCTGTACATATAATTCTATATGCACATAACATGTATACTGTGTGAATACAAGAAAAAAGAAAGAAGAAAAGAAATTGGGAAAAGAATGGAAAAGAAAAAACATGAAAAACATAAAATGCATGAAAAAATTGTGTAATACAAAATGCAATAATGGTCCCACATAGATCAAATCAATATAGCATAATGAGGGTCCAAAAAAATAATCACATGATTTATCCATGAAATACAGTAAAAGACAAAAACTAAAAACCAGTATGAATGTAGTGTTCCTTACAGAAAGGCGGCCAAATCAATATCTATGTTTAAGCCCATTGGGAAAAGGGTCTTCAATTTATGAATCCAATAAGTTTCTTTTTTGGTGAGTTGGTTTGCTCTATCACCCCCTCTTATTCCTAAATGGACACGATCAATACCAATAACTCTAAGTCCAGCTGGATTACTTGAATGTTTCTCTAAAAAATGTTTGGAGACACTATGGGGTATATACAATTACCCGCGGGACTTCTCCTGCGAGTAATTGGGGCTCGAAAGTCCCGCAGCGCGGGGTTAAGCTATTCAATAAAATAGCTTTTTCCCTGTGCCGGTAAATGTGCCCTCGCTCGCGGGAACACACTGTTTCCGCAAGAAGTGCGGAAACAGTGTGTTTTTCTGGCGCGCGAGGCCGACAAGGGTGGCTTCATGCAGCTGTTACCTCGCACCTACATGAGGTGCGAGGTAAAGCACGGCAGTGGGGGACTCGCGTGGGGTCTCGTGGACACCCGCGCGTGGAGTCCCCATGAATTGACTCACCACCAGCGCAACAATTAGTCGCGGGTAAACCCCGCGGCTAATTGTATATACCCCTATGAGTGAGAAATCCTTTGTTAATATTCAGGATATGTTCCCAAATACTATTCTTTAAAGGTCTTACTGTCTTCCCGATGTATTGTAAATGGCATGGACACTCCAACAGATATATCACGTAGTCACTGTTACAGTTGACATTTTGCTTTATTGAAAACTCGTGTTTCTTCACAATAGAGGTGAATGATGTGACCTTCTGTCCATACTTGCAAGAAATGCATGAAGTGCATGGAAAAAAATCCTTTCTGTTGGATATTTAGCCAATTTTTGGATTTCTTGCCTAATGAAAGTGGTACAGTTGGAGCAAACATATTCTTGATATTTGATGCCTTTCTAAAAATCACTTTTGGTTTCTTTGGAAGGTGTGTACCCAAAATAGGATCGCAACATAGTATAGGCCAGTGTTTTTCAATAATGGTTTTAATAGCATTTGATTGATCATTATAACCCATGATGAAGGGTAAAATAATGTCATTTTGTCTATTGTCAGTAATATTCTTCTTTAACAATTCATCTTGGTTAAATGTTCCATATTCAGTATAACATTTTTCCAAAAGGGGAGCTGAATAACCTCTTTCTTTAAACCCATGTGTTAAAAAAGTGACCTGTTCTTTATAAACATCAAGATCTGTGCAATTTTTCCTAATACGCCTAAATTGACCTTTAGGGATGTTGCAAACCCACTGGGGATTATGACCACTTGAAGGCATAAGATAATTGTTTGATTCCACTGGATTAAAATGAGTTTTAGTTTTAAAAGAATTCCTGGTCATGATATATATCTAAATCTAAAAATGTAATTCTTTCTGTACTCATATTGGATTCAAATTTCAGATTAAGGGGGTCATTCAGACCCACTCACTAGCCGCAGTATGCTCGGCAGTGGGTCGATGTTCCCCACTGCACATGCGCATGACGGAGGGAGCTCCGTCGTGCGAATGCGCGAGACCCGGGGAGCGACGGGCTTCCCATCGCTCCGGGTCTTGCACTAAAGGGGGCGTGCTGTCGATGTTGATTGACAGCACGCCCCTTTTGGTGGGCGTGCCTGCAAGACGGAGGCATTCCCATGGGAACGCCTACCGTCTGAAGCCGGCCCCACTGACATCACTAGTGATGTCAGTGGGAGTGATTTTGGCTCTGATAGAGCCAAAATCACTCCAGGGCTTGTGGCAGGGAGACCCTACTGCAGGGTCTCCGTCGCAAGTCCGATGGTCGGGATGGTCAAGACCAACGCGACCATCTTTTTGGATGCTCATATATGCTGTGGGTGGTGACCCACAGCTATAAAAGCGTCCAGGAGGACTCTCCATTTTCACAGAGGAGGGCCCTGATTCAGAGCGAGCACTCTGGTCAGAGCGTCCGGCTCTGAATCAGGCCCTAAGATCATTGGTGTTAAGATAGATTAAAAATTGAGTCAGCGTGTCTTCATCCCCCTTCCAAATAAAAATGATATCATCAATATATCTTCGCCATAGGACCAGGTTTGCACCAAAAGGATCATTGTTCCAAATGCGGTTATACTCCCAATATCCCATGAATAAATTAGCATAACTAGGTGCAAACCTGGTCCCCATGGCTGTACCTTGTATTTGTTGGTAAAATTGTTTTAAAAGTTTAAAATAATTATGATTTAAAATAAATGAAGTACTATCCAAAATAAAAATAATCTGATCCTCATGTAATTGATCATATTTTTCCAAGAAGAATTTTGTGGATTCAATTCCTTGATGGTGTCTTATACAAGTGTACAGTGATGATACATCTACTGTACACATAGTGAATCCATTCTCCCACTTTAAACTCTTTAGTAAACTAATAATTTCAGTGCAATCCCTAAGATATGAGGGGAGGGTACTGACTAAAGGTTGTAAAAATGTGTCCACATATTTGGACAGTCCTGAAGTGAGAGAATTTATCCCTGACACTATAGGTCGACCGGGCAGTTTAACTGGATTTTTGTGAACTTTGGGTAAAATGTAAAAGTAAGGGATCCTTGGATGTGTAATAAATAAGAAATCAAATTCTGATTTCAATAAGATCTCCTTATTTGAAGCCGTCTTTAAAATTTTATATAGTTCACTTTTATAAATAATAGTAGGATCCCTATCCAACTTTTTAAAAGTGGTGCCATCACTCAACAGATGCTTGGTTTCTGAATAGTAATCTTCACTATTCATAATAACAGCCAGTTGTATAATGATCGACTCCTCCTCAGTTAGTTCTTTTAGGATTTCTTCCTGCTCAAATTTTTGTCCTTATTCAACTGATAATTGTCAGTTAGATCCTCCAAATCCTTCAATACCATATTATTAAAAGTTTCAACAAAATGTGGGATCAAATGTAGATGTTGGCTTCAAATTACTGTGTAAAAAGGAATTGTTAGAAGATATAGGCCCTCATTCAGAGCCGCTCGCTAGCGGCTGTACGCTCATTCTGAGCGATGTTCGCACATCTGCGCATGCGTACGGTTTTTAGTACGCATGCGCGAACCAGTCAGTGCGGCCAAAAATCGTTTGTTCGCTATATAGCGAGTGCCTGCTATTTTGAGTGACAGAATGAGGCTTATGTGGGTGGTAACAGGGGAAGGTGCTTGAAAACGGGGAGTGGAGATCCGAACGCAGGCGTGCTTAAAGGTCAAAACTGGTGTTTTAAGGGAGTGCATAATTAATACATCAGCGTCATTGACCACGTCCCTTGGTTTGTTTTAACTCAGAACTGCTCGCAAAATAGCGGTTGAAAACACCAACCACAAGAATAGCGAGCAGTTCATACGCTGTACGATGTACTCGATTAATCTAATAAATAGCGGACATGACGTATGGTGCGTGCGGCCAGGGGGCGTTTTTATCAAATAAACGAGCGTATGTTTTGCTCGCTCGTTCAGACTTAGAGGTGGGAACAGACTGCAATTTGCGAACGGTTCATTTGAATAGCCACCCCTTGTTTTTGAACGAACGACCGCAAATAGCGAACGGCTCTGAATCAGGCCCATAGTTTGTTGAGCTTCAACATTCTTTGAATCCGCATCATTTTTCAAAAAGTAACATTTTAAGGTTAAATTCCTGGTGTATTCATGAACATAAATAAAAATGTTGAATGGATCAATATTTTTTGATGGAGCAAATCCTAATCCTTTTTTGAGTAGAGATTCATGGGATCGGTTTAGTTGAAAATTTACTTAAATTAAATATTCCGATACTTAGTTCTACCTTATTTTCTTTTTTGGATTTATGATTTCTTCCTCTTGTTCCTCTTCTCCACTTTTTCTTCTTAGAGGGGAGGCCATTGCTACATTTTCTTGAAGCGGTGAGAACCTGTTCTTGGTGCGAAATCTCCTGTCTTCCTCTAAAAAATGAGGAGAACCTCTGGAAAACCTCTTTCTATCATTCATATGCATATTATGTTCTCTACGTTGTGGAGAATCATCATATCGATTGGGATTCCGACGGTATTGATATCTGTGTTGGTGATATGGTCTAGGATACCTCCAATCATTCTGTTCTTCATATTTTCATCCTGGGCCATAGGAAAATCCATTGTTTTGTCCATAAAACCTATGTGGGGGTGGGCGATTTATTCTTTTTCGTTGGACCACTGTCCAATTTGATGGTGAGTAGATGGACAGGGGTCTAATAGTGTTGTTTTTTTTTATATTCGTTTATTGTGCAGAATTGACTGTACAATAGAACAACATTAAACAAAACATTAAACTGTAATCCAACAGTGTTAAATAGTTACGTATAATTAGTAACAACTACTACTAGAGTATACAACAATTCATCGTTAAGAAAAATCAATCATGAGTAATTTCTGAGAAAGGTTAGGGATAGGGTGAAAGGAAATTGGGTTGGGAGAGTAATAAATTAAAAATAAAAAAAAATTAAAAAAAGGGTGTGAGGGGGTCTAGCAATAAGAAAATAGGAAATAAATTGGTAGGGGATGATCCGGGGTGGTAGATGGTGATCATGAAAAAGAGGGAGGTAAGAAAAAGAAAATGAAGAGCGAAGAAAAAAAAAGGGGGGGGATTTTAGATGGAGCTACCCAAGCCCAGGGAGAGGGGAGTTTTGATAAGAGTACCAAGAATGCCAAATCAAGTGGAACTTCCTAACATTATTATTCCTTAAACTGGTAATGTATTCCATTTTTGCTATGAACCAATTTCTATTTACGAGTTCCTGTTTGGAAGGGGTGTTGGATTGTTTCCCGTTGTGGGCAATTTGATATTTTGCCGCACAGCTTATATGAAGTACCAATTTATTTGTGGTATTGGGGAAATCGTCGATCGGGGCACACAGCAGAAAATTTGCTGGGGTAAATGAGAGTGGGGTAGAAATAATTTGGGTTAGAAATGTATGGACTATGTTCCAGAATGGGATGATTAAACGGCATGTCTACCATGTATGTAAGAAAGATCCAAGTTGGCCACAGCCTCTCCAGCAAAGAGCCGAAGAGCTAGGGTAGATTTGCCGTAGGCGCTCTGGCAGTAGGTACCACCTCGTATACACTTTGTAGGAATTTTCACGGATAGCTATGCTAATAGAGCATTTTGAAATAGCCAGACGTATGCTTGCCCATGCTTCTCCAAGAGATAGGCCCAGGTCTAGTTCCCAAGCCCGTTCATGTGGTTCAAGCTGGGGAGATTTTGGTGTTAGTATAGTATGGTATAGGTGTGAGATAGATCCTCTGTCATTGGGTCTGTGTATACATAATCTCTCTATGGGGGTAGGTTTATGATAAGAACCACTGGGGAGGGATGAGGTAATAAAGTGCCGTATTTGTAAGTACTGGTAATGAAGTTTATGAGGAAGTCCATGTTTGTTTTGGATATCAGCAAAAGACATAGGGGAGAAAGCCCCAGCTATATGCTGGAACCTGGTAATTCCTGCAGATATCGGCCATAGATTGAGATAGACCTGAAGGGAATGCTGGGTTAGCCAAATGGGGGTTAGTGGGGAGGAACATGAAGAGAGGGTTAGTTTTTTGTTTAGAGAGTCCCAGTTACGAAGCATCAGGGCAATGGTGGGGAATAGGAGTGAGGATCTAGGCCTATGTTTACAGGGCAACCATGGGAGGTATGAAGCTGAGTATATATCTAGTAGATCGCTTTCTAGGTCAACCCATCGTTTCATATGTCGGGGGAAGTGCCAGGCAGGCATCTGACTCAAACGAGTTGCATCATAATAACGACATAAGATAGGTAGCCCCAAACCCCCATCCCAGGAGCGTTTGGTGAAAATATTGTGGGAATCCGGGGTTTCCGGTTGTTCCAGATGAATTTGCAGAGTGAGGTTTGGAGGGTTTGTAGTGTGTGGGGTGGGACAGGAATTGGTAATGTCTGGAAGAGGTAGAGTAGTTTGGGGAGGATATTCATTTTTACAGCGTTAATGATCCCACCCAGGAGAGAAAGTATGCTTGCCACTGTTGTAAGTCTCTGTGGATTAAGTTGATGAGGGGGGGTAGTTAGTTCTATAAAGGGAGTCATAAGATTTAGTAATTGATACTCCTAAATATTTGAGAGAGTCTCGTTTCCAGATAAAGTTAAAATTTGATTTTAATAGAGATTTCATATTTTTGGTGAGGTGGAGGGGGAGAGCTTCTGATTTGGTGTGGTTAACCTTGTATCTGGAGAGTTCACCATATATAGAAAGCTTGTGAAATAGATTAGGAAGGTACATGAGTGATTTGGTCAGCGTGAAGAGTATGTCATCCATGAGTAGAGAGAGGGTGTATTGGGTGTGTTTGACTGTGACGCCACAAATATCAGGATTGGCCCGTACTCTAGAGGCAAGTGGTTCTATAATAAGGGCAAATATTAGGGGTGACAGGGGACATCCCTGTCGAGTCCCATTTGAAATTGAGAATGAGCCGGAAAGCAGGCCCCCTGCCGAAAATATACGGCTTGTATAGCTTGTAGGAATTTACCACGTATTCCATATTGGCATAATGTGTGGAACCTAAAGGGCCAAGAGACCCTGTCAAAGGCTTTCTCTGCATCCAGAGCAAGCACCAGAGAGGGGAGTTGGTGAGTGTTAACATAATGAATTAGATCGATTGTGCGTCTAGTATTATCTAGTGCCTGTCTGGATGAGACAAACCCACTTGGTCAGGGTGAATTAAGGAGGGGAGAAGGGGGTTCAGACTATTTGGTGAACAACTTTAGGTCAGTGTTAAGCAATGAGATGGGTTGATAATTTTGCACCGAAAGAGGGTCTTTGTCAGGCTTGGGGATGACAATGATAGTGGCTTTAGTCGTGTCTGGTTGGAAAAAAGAGCCGTCTAATATACAATTGAAGGTTGTGATAGGGTGTGGTATTAGGGAGGTCTGAAAGGTTTTATAATATGACATTGGTAGACCATCAGGTCTAGGTGCTTTTGAAGGTTTTTGTGTTCTGAGTGCTGCTGTAATTTCCTCCTCGCATATAAGATCATTTAAAGAGGAGGAAGTAGAATCATCTATACAAGGGAGGTTGCAAGAAGTAAGATAATCAGAAAAAGAGGTTGTGGTTGGAGGGTCATGGGATAGAGGGAGATTGTAGAGATGCTCATAGTAGTTTTTAAATAAGGAGTTGATAGTGGCTGGGTTGTGCTGGTGGATGCCATGGTCGTCTTTTAGCATTGGAATAGCGGTTCAGGCTTTGCAGGCTTTTAATCGATTGGCCAATAGGGAATCCACTTTGTTACTCTTCTCATAATATTTTTGATTAAGCCATTGTAGGGTTTGTTCAGTCTTTTCAGCTTGAAGGTTATTAAGGGCTGTTTTGGCAAATGTCAGCTTATCATATATGGAGCGGGATGGCTGGCATTTATGGGTGGTTTCTAGAAGGGCAATTTCTTCAGTCTAGGAAGCTAATTGAGATCTACGTTCTTTGTTCCAGAAGGAGGCGAAGGTGATAATGTGCCTGCGAATAACGGCCTCATGAGCCTCCCAAACCACAGGGGTGCAGGCAGTGTCGGTATTTAAAGAGAAGTAATTTGCTAGGGCAGATTTCACTTTTTCCTGGAATTTTGGGATATTTAGTAAAGTTTCATTTAGGCGCCATGGGGGACGTGATGACAGTATATCAAGGAAATTGAAAGATGCGGTGACGATGGAATGATCTGACCATGGGTTAGAAACAATGGAAGAGTCGACAATATGCTTGGAAGCGTTGCAACTAAGGATCAGATCGATTCTTGAGTAGGATTGGTGTGGATTCGAGAAAATGGTGAAATCTCTAGATGTAGGGTTAAGAGCGTGCCATGTGTCAAAAAGACCCGATTCCTGAAGATGTTTGTTCAGGGAGCGGGATGGTGGGCAGGGATGTGTTTTAGTAGAGACGGGGGTTTTATCAAGGACAGGGTTGAGAACAGCGTTAAAATCTCCTCCAATGAGGAGGTTGCCCATTCTATATTTATTTATTTTAGTGAATATGGATTTGAAAAATGAGGACTGGCCCAAATTGGGGACATATATATTGGCAATTGTACATTCCAAATTACCCAATTTACCTGTTAGTATAATATATCGTTCATCCCAATCAACGTGCACTGAGTTTAGAGTAAAAGGGAGTCTACTGCTGATAAGGATCGCCACTCCATTGTGTTTGGTGTTACTGGAGGAATAGTATACTGTGGGGAATCATTTAGAGTGTATTGAAGGGTGCGAGTGCTTTTTAAAATGAGTTTCCTGGAGCAATACAATTCCAGCCTTTGAGACTTTGGATGGTCCATAAAAGTGAGGAGTGTTTTTGAGGAGTGTTTAGTCCTTTAACATTAAGTGAAGCGAGAGTAAGTGGCATTTGGGTAGAGTATTATAAGCAGTGAGGAAGAGAATGAGGTAAGAGAGAGGGTTGGGAGAGCTATAGAAAGAAGGATAGAGAAAGAAGAAAGGAGGTCCCTCTTTTTTTGTTAAAGAGAGGAATAGAGTAACAGATAGTGTAGATATACTGGGTCCCCGGATTGCCTAGGTACAAAGAAAGATAGAGTTGAAAAAAAAAAATGGGGGAGTGGAGGATTGGGGGAGTGAACCGGGTGGGGATTCTTCTTGTCCTGCAGAGGAAAATGCACATGGAAGTTAGGACAATATGTTCCAGAAAGGCAAAAGGGAGGGTAGTCCCAATTAACTTAGGGAAACTAAATAAAGTTGAACTGAGAGAAGAATATTTAGATACAACATAATATGTGTAATTGATATAGGGGGAGCAATAGGAGCGTTAGAGAGCCGTCGCCCTCTATTTTGTGGTTATATAGTAGAAAAAGACGTAGAAGTAAGAAAAAGCAGAGAGGTACTGGAACGGAAGGACTTAATAGACTCTAGTAAAAAATATCAATATAGACTAAAGAAAGGGGGATAGGAGAGAGAGTGAAGATCCTTTTAAGAAAGATACAAAGCGTGTACGGATCAGAATAACATATTAATATAGTACAATGTATAAGGTACAAACCCACTAATAGCAAAATCTATGAGTTTAAAGGATCAATTTGTGAGTAAGCTTGAGATATTCATACGGGGACTGTGTATTGCAGTCTAGTAATTAGTTTGGCTTGTGGACTGGTAAATATATAACAGTGTAAAATTGTAAAATGAGAACCCGTTTGTCAAAACATTTGAAAAAACAGAAAAAGAACAGGTATATTTATAATTAATATAATATAAAATAATTCTTGCAGAAAAAAGGATATAATGTGTTCCTCGGTGTATAGGCTCACGATGGAGTAAGGAACTCCGAGGCGAGGAAGGTAAGCTCTATCATGTGACCTGGAACATCTTCAATAATTAGATTGACGGATTGTCTTTGGTCAGTCTTGTAATGATGAGAAGGCTATCCATATCCTTAAGTGTCTCCTGACATAGGGGGAGAAGGGCCAGAGTCCTCCAAGTGGGAGAGAAAATCTTTGCTTTCTTTGAGATCGCTGATCACAATCGATTTTATATTGTAGTCGATAAGCAGTTTGAAGGGGAAGCCCCATCTGTAGCGGATCCCTCGGTCATGAAGAGCCCTTGTCAGATCTTGAAGCTCTCTTCGCTTTAAAATTGTAATATGGGCTAGGTCTTGAAAAAATTGCAATTTGATGTTGTCGTGCATGATATGGGGTTTACCCTGTGTTGGAGCCATAACTCTGTCTTTGTCCTTGAAACTGAGGAAGCGTATGACTATGTCTCTAGGGGGTTCGCCATCTCTTGGTTTAGGCTGAAAGGCTCGGTGGGCTCTTTCCAGTGGAAACTGGTGAGGGCCCAGGTCAGGGAGAATGGAAGCAAAGACTTTATGGAGGTAATTCTCTAGGTTATCTGGGGTCACTGACTCTGGAATATTTCATATGTGGAGGTTATTTCTTCTTTCGCGGTTCTCCAGGTCCTCATTTTTAGTAAGGAGGTCAGCAAGATCTTGAATAATATGGTCTAGGTCCTTATGAACCTCATTTTGAGATTTATGAAAGGCATCTTGATGAGATTCTAGTTTGGATGCCCTGGTAGATAATGAAGAGAGATCCGATTTGATGGTTGAGATAGCTTTATCAAGTTTGGTTTCTAGAGAGTCTTTTAGATCTGTAATAAGAGATCGCAAAGCCAGGATGTCCTTCTTAGTGGACAGAGCCGTGGAGGGCAGTTCATCTCCGTCACTTTGAGAGAGGTGAGGAGAGGGAGGGTAGGTGGCTGTTGAGGGTTTGTCACCTTTAAAGAAGTGTTGGGAAATATCACCTCCTGCTTTTTTCCTGGAGTTAGTGTTTCACCTGTTCATGGTGGCACAGATATGGATCTCGGCAGCAGGGGAATGACAAAACCGTGTAGTCAGTATTGGGACCAGGTTGAATAGTAATAGCAGTCCAGAGGTGATGGAAGTTTGCACACAGGTATATATAGAATGGAGTTGTAGGGTTTCTAGGGAGATAAAGATAGGCACCACAGGAGGGCACTGCCTCAGCGCTCTTAGGGTGTCATTGATAAAAATTGCTTAGACATTAATTGAAATGGCAATAGATCGTGGGAAGGGAGGTGGGATATTACTAGTAGACAACCATATGGAGCACCAGGGATCAGAGACAGAATATAATGTGGAGACAACTTTTCCAGTTCATGGAGATAGAAATGATTGATACTTAGCTTGAGGTGCTGTATGTTAGTCAGCAGCTGGATGGTTCAATGTCCATGTTCAGGGCTCTAGCACATCTGAGGCTCCGAGCCTTCAGAGAGGGTTCAAGTGCTTGCTGGTGTCAGTGTGAGCACAGGTGAGTGCCCACATCGATGATCAGAGCGCCGTTGGGGATAATAGCAGTTGGAGCTGTTTGAGTTTCAACCAAAATGGCGGATCTCCATCTAGAATGGTGCGTGTGACCCTGCAGCTTGTTGGGGTCGAGAGGAGGCACTAGGGAATGTAGAGGCCAAGATCGAGTGAGGTAGGGCAGTGGAGACCTTCCCGATGCCTGAGAGCTTGGTTCCGGCAGGAGTGGCGGGGGCAGGAGGTCGCGGGCTATTAAGATGGGGGCCTCCAGACAGGCATGGATTCCAGCACAGCCACCACCTGGGGACAACAGGGAGCACCCCAGCAAGATGTTGGAGCGGGGACCAGGTGGAACAGACCAATGGCCCTTTCCCCGGAGCCACACAAAGCAGCGCCACCAATATTGGTGGGTTTAGTGGGCTGTGTGTGTCCCCAACTCGGGGCCACAGCCTGTGAGTAGTTGGCAGACTCCTTGTGAGGAGAAGGCATTGACACATGATTTGGTCACTGTGGGAACTAGGTAGTTGTACCGGAGGATATTGGGGACACTGGGGCCCCAAACACTTGAGGAGCAATTTTGATTTAAATGGCCCCTTGTATATATAGGCTGTAAGTGGGACACTGTACCTTCCTCGCCGCGATCGCTGAAGTTGCAAGCACTAGTAATGGAGACCCAGCTGGCAGAAGAAGCAGAGTCTGCGAATCTCAGCACTTTGTAAGGGCTTCAGGAGATCCCTGTTCTCAACAGGGAGCCGACGCTAGTAGGGGAGAAGCCACAGAGGTCAGTGGAGGCAGCGGGTAGCAGTCAGAAAGCCTCCTGATTACAAGGGAGTCCGGCGCGGCTGTAGCGGTGATGTCACGGGTCCCTCCTTAGGAGCAGCAACTGGAGGCCGGGGCGTCTATCAGGCAGGTAGGCAAGGGAGTCCTGGGTCTCGGGAGACAGTCATCAGGCACAGTAAGTAGGGGAGTGGGGTTGCGGGAGCCCTGTCGAACAGGGCAGCCTGGGCGGGGATGTCCAAGGAGGCCCCAGATAGCGTCCCAGTGGCAGAAGAGTCAGTACCTGTAGAAGGCACATCCACGTGGTCTGCCAGTCGGGCTGGGTCTCTGTAGTGGCAGCTTCTTGAAGACTTCCAGGGGGCTGCAGGAAGGAGAGGGGGATCTGCCTCCAGTTGCAATCTGCGGCGGAGAGGTCCAGCCAGTCCCACCTCAAATTGAGCTCCCGACTTCCCGGCGTGAACAGGCCTCAGGTTGCAGGGGGCCAGCGGGTACTATCCAAACTCACAGTCTTGATCCCAGGCACCCCAGAAGGCTCCAATATGTTTGGGCTACACGCTGCTCACCCTTTGCGTCACAACCAGGACCACAAAAGGTGTTTTTTTAATTGGATTTGGCAGGAGCTCACTAAGAATGCCTCTACTCGGCTCAGCAGACAGGCCACACCCCCCACTAATAGTGTTGTTTTTAGATATATATCTTTAAATATGTTCTTTGTCAAACTTAAATCTCAAGTTGTCATCATCTTTTCCTTCCACCACATTAGTTAATTCATTATTAGAAAAGGCACCTTCATAATCATGTTGACCTCTTTGGAATGTTTTCTTTTTAATATGGCTAATTTCTTGTTCGACTTTCATAACTTTCTCTCTGGTTCTAGTTTTTAGCCTCTCATAATCCTCTAGTTGTTTATGAGGACTTAAAAGATTCTTTGTTTCCTTATCCAAATCTGGTAATTTGTTTTTTTTATGATTGATAATTAATTTCATCAGTTCAAATGAACACTGATTAATAATATCATTCCAACTATTAATAAAAACAACATTCTCACCAACATTAGGGGCAAAAGAAGCTTGTTTATGAATCCTTAATCCCCTTGGGATTCTTTTGACCTCAAAATAAAAACCATTTTTTACTACAACATCAGAAAAATCCAAAAGGTATGAGATTCATGAGGATTAGGAAGATTGAAAAAGAGGTGGATAATATGAAGAAAAAATCTCAAAATCAGAAACAGAATCGATTTACAATATGGGGACCTTACATCCAAAGGGTTTGAATATAGATTTTGACCTAGGAGCCTTCTTGAAAGTGTGTGTCACAGTGCGCCGAACCCCGGCTTCCACTTACCAGGTCCAGCAGCACTGGAGTCTGTGGCAGGCAGCGGGCGGGAAGTCCCCGACACCCACTGCCATGACGTCTCCCCCGGGTTTCCCACATGCCGGCTTGGATTGCAGATGGCCGCGGCTCTCCTAGGAGCGCGCGCGCCGCCCTGCAAAAATATTTAAAGGCACAGGCGCACCAAACGTGAAGTCACGTTTGTCGCGAGATTTGAACTTCCTCTATAAGAGGAAGTTTCTGGCACCAGACAGGTGCCAGAGTATAGGCTCCATTACATTCTATACCTCAGCGTTCATTGCACTTACCTGTTATCCCGATCCTGACCTTGGCTTGTTGTGACTCCGATTTCGACTGACCCCCTGTAGTGCTCCTGATATCTGTTTCTGACCTTGGCTGATTCCTGTGAACCATTTACGTCTGCTCCCTGGTACCGTCTCGCCTGTTTGGTTCTGACCCAGCCAGTCAACTATGTTTATTCTTCTGCACCTGATCCTGTGTCCACCAGTACCTGTATAGGGGAACCTAACCTGAGGGCCGCGACCTGTGTGTAGGACACAGCCAAACCCATACCTTCTTGTGAGGTTCCCTTGTGAATACCGCCACCACATTAGACTCCGCGCCTCAGGTATAGGTCTAGCTAATTCCCTAAATATGGGCCGCATCCACATTCCGTCCGAGAGTTGTGACACTGTGATTATCAGACCCAAGCAATTACCCTTCACGTTCCCATCTTGATAATAGAAACACATTTTATCTACTTCCAACAAATCTCTATAGTAAAACATATATTTATAAATGTATTTCCTCAAAACAAATATCTGTCTATCAGAAATGTATTAAAATTAGATATCTTCATATTTAGTAGATAAATACAATTGTATTGGACCTTGAAAATAATTTAAAGACAATGATACATTCTGCTTAATAACCCGAAACAAGAATGTTTCTTTGTAGCAATCTGTGGGCACATAACATAACAGATGGAGCGCTTTTTACACTGATTAACATTATTGCTATTTTTTTATTGCTATTTTTAAAGCTTAAATTGTAATTTTTAATGTTTATTTTCATTTCTGTATCTTAAATAAAAATAAACACACCCGATTTTTATAACCCATTTATTTTTAAACTGATGCTTCTAACCAAACGGCATATAAGCTAAATGGGATAGAGAAGAAATGAGAAGCAATTGAATACATCAGCCAATTAAATCCTCTCCTCGAGAATAAAAGGAGACAGAACTCATGACTCAGGCATCTTGAAAAAGTCAGTTGTGACTAAACGCGTTGGTGCTTATGGACCCCCCACTGACATCATTGAAGAAGCGCGACACATCAACCACCGGAGTGTGAGTCGCATAGCGGCTCTCTAGTAACAGCCAAGGAAAGGATGTTGTCTCAGTAACTATACAAGCAGCGGTCGGACGGATGGAAGCCAACAGATCCATTATCAGCTGACAGATCCGGCAACAGCCACTCTACAGGACAGAAAACTTCCAAAGGAGAACACCACCAATAGGGAAAGGTAGTGCAAGCATTTTTTTGCTGCAAATATTTAACCTTTTACACTATCAGTGACAGGGTGCTCTTTTAACACAAACCATAAAAGTGTCTGTCAGAGTTCAGCCGGGGATCGGCCGTCCCTTACCGTCCCGCCGGCTTCCTCTGACTTCCCAGGCAGTCGTGCGGCTCGTGCGGCGACGTTGGAGGTGCTGAGCATTCTCCCTGATGCTGTGTCATGGGCGGCCTGGTGCGTGGGGATCGGAGTCCCTGTCATGGGAGCCGCCATGACACTTCCTGCTCTGACTGCTTTTCTTCCCCTTACAGTCTGGCCGGTCAGCTGACGCTGTGGACCAATCAGTGGGCTTCCAGGGGTATATTTCCGGCTCCTGTGTATCAGGTAGTTGCCTGAACAACCATTGTCGCTGCTAGTGTTACTAGTGGTTTCTCGTTCCAGGTTCCCTTGCTTCCAGTGATCTATTCCTGTGTACAGCTATATCGTCCATCTCATCAGTGCTTTACCACCTCAGCCTGTGTGCAGCTATATCGTCCATTTCACCAGTGCTTTACCACCTCAGCCTGTGTGCAGCTATATCATTCATCCCACCAGTGCTTTACCACCTCAGCCTGTGTGCAGCTATATCATTCATCTCACCAGTGCTTTACCACATCAGCCTGTGTGCAGCTATATCATTCATCTCACCAGTGCTTTACCACCTCAGCCTGTGTGCAGCTATATTGTCAGTGGGTTATCACCTCGCCTGTGTGTAGTATACCTCCATTCCACCAGTGCGTTACCACCACCACCTGTGTGCAGTATACTATCCATTTCACCAGTGCTTTACCATCACAGCCTGAGTGTAGTTATACGTGCCCACCTCTCCAGCACTGTAATCTCTGGCTGGCTCCGGTGCCACTACCTAGCTCGTTACCTGACTCTGTGGTCTCTACCTACGTGTTACAGTATTGCATCGTGGTGCACTCTTTCTGACCGGCAACCCGGTAGAGTGTGTCCGCAGTGCACACTTCCTTGTACCTCAAGTACAGTGTCCCTACGTGCCCCTTACTGGCACCGATCCTCTGGGCCACGAGTGTTAGTTTCTCCTTTTTCCCGCAGGCTTTGGTCACCTAGTCAAAGGACCACGACCTGCTTACGAGATGCAGCTCAAGCCCATATCCCGATTGGTGGGGTCACTGGCGAACACCATCTCGTGGGTTAGATTCCGCACCTTTGACTAGGTCTCGCCAACGACCAAGACCCGTGGATGCAGAGGTCATACATTCAGGCCCCTCGCCTCCGTTTCCTCCCGCAGCCTCCGGCCTCAGCTTCCAGATAACCGCCTCCCAGCGTGACAGTTTGTTCAGGCCCAGTGGAAGCTACGGGCTCCCCAGGTACTGGGAATCTCCAGGAGCTAACGGCTCGCATGGATAACCAAGAGACGGCACAGCAACATGTGGCCCAGTACCTACAGGAATTATCTGGTCAGCTCCTGTCTATTCAGAACACTCTGGCAACTATGTCTCATGCTCCACCTTCTGTCGCTCCTACGGTTTCTCCGGTATTACCTTCGGGGGTCGTTCCTCAAAAATCCCGTTTGCACTTGGCTACTCCCGAGAGGTTCGATGGTACGCCTCAATGATGTTGTGGTTTCATAAACCAGTGTGAGATCCAGTTCGAATGCCTACCCCAGAATTTCCCTACCTCCCGGTCTAAGGTGGCCTATGTAATTTCGTTACTAACCGGGGCAGCTCTGGATTGGGTCTCCCCCTTGTGGGAATGAGCAGATCCACTCGTATCTAGATATGAAGAGTTCGTGGCAGCTTTCAAAAGGATCTTCGATGAACCCGGGAGATCCATCTCTACTTCTTCAGATTTGCTTCGTGTCCGTCAGGGTACCCGGTCCGTCGAGCAATATGTGGTACAATTACAAACCCTGGCGTCCGAACTAAAATGGAATGAGGAAGCACTGAAGGCAGCCTTCCTACATGGCTTATCTGAGAGGATGAAGGATGAATTGGCATCTAGGGATTTACCTCCCACCTTCTCAGATGTTATATCCCTCTGTATAAAGATTGACCTTCGCCATAGAGAGCGGTGGGGAAATAGGGGGTGTGGAGATCATCCTCGGGATTGCCCATCCTTGGGAGGTAAGGCCCCTCCATCCTTCCTTAGCAGTGAGGAGCCGATGCAAATTAACAGATCCCGGTTAAGTACCGCCGAACGGAGCCGGCGTTTTCAAAATAAATTGTGCTTATATTGTGCTGCTCCGGAGCACATATTAAGGAATTGGCGGGAAACGCGAAACCCTAATTGATGTTGGGAGCATGCAATTGGGGGTTATTTCGGACTCCTCCCAAATAAATGACAGTTTATTGCCTGTGTCACTTTCCTACCGGTCCAGGACAAGGATGGTTAAAGCCCTTGTAGATTCTGGGGCTGCCGGCAGTTTCATTTCTAAGTCACTGGTTCAGACCCTAGGCATTCCGGTGGTTCCATTGCCAAACAGGTTACTGCTCTCAGTTGTAGATGGCAAAACTTTGTTAGGAAGATCTATTTCCTCTAAAACCCTGCCAGTGTTCCTCCAGATTGGATGTCTGCACCAGGAGACAATTGAATTTTTTGTTCTTCCCGACTCAGCCTATGAACTAGTTTTAGGCCTCCCCTGGCTACAAAAGCACAACCCTACGTTTGAGTGGTCCAGTATGCAGATTTTATCGTGGGGTTCAAGTTGTATCCATGAATGTCTCCTCCAAGTACTCCCTGTCCGCACTAATATGGTGTCCTCCAGTGGAAATATAAGCTTCCCCCCGTCTGACAAGCCCAAGTGTTCTTTTGTTCCCGGTCTACCAGCAGCTTATCAAGATTTTGCTGATGTATTCTGCGAACAGGCTGCAGATAAACTTCCACCTCATCGTTCCTGGGACTGTGGTATTGAGCTCCTGCCAGGGAAGAACCCTCCTCAGGGTCGAACCTACCCATTATCAGTTCCTGAAACAGCCGCTATGGCGGCATATATAAAAGAAAATCTAGCTAAGGGGTTTATCCGGCCCTCCACTTCTCCAGCAGGGGCAGGGGTTTTTTTTGTTAGCAAGAAAGATGGCGGGCTTCGGCCTTGATTTGACTACCGTGGTCTCAACCAGATTACTGTAAAGAATCGATATCCTCTGCCTCTGATTCCGGAGCTTTTTGATAAAGTTCGCGGGGCCTCTTTGTTCACCAAACTTGATCTGCGGGGTGCATATAATTTAATTCGTATTAAAGCTGGAGATGAGTGGAAGACCGCTTTTAACACCAGAGACGGCCACTTCGAATATCTTGTAATGCCCTTTGGACTCTGCAACGCCCCAGCTATATTTCAAGGTTACGTGAACGAGATTTTCCGGTATGTTCTCTACAGTTTTGTTATAGTCTATTTGGATGATATTCTAATTTTTTCCAAGAATTTGCAGGATCATCACCAGCATGTCCGCAAAGTCTTGTCCCGCCTCCGGAAGCATCACCTTTATGGAAAAATATCCAAGTGCCTTTTTGAACAAACCGTGATACACTTCCTAGGGCACATAATTTCTGGAAAGACCCTCCGGATGGATCCGGAGAAGTTAAAAGCCATTTCTGACTGGCCGTTACCCAAATCCTTGAAGGCTACTCAACGCTTCTTGGGTTTTTCAAATTATTACCGGCGGTTTATACCAAATTTCTCTACACTGGTGTCACCTATCACAAATCTCACAATGAAGGGGGCCAATCCCATTCGCTGGCCAGATACTGCCATCCAAGCCTTCCAAAAATTAAAAGAAGCCTTCTCCACTGCACCTATCCTGTGCCAACCCCAATTGGACAAACCATTCACAGTTGAGGTAGACGCTTCTTCAGTAGGGGTAGGGGCAGTACTGTCTCAAATCTCAAGTGATGGAAAGTACCATCCCTGTGGGTATTTGTCTCGTAAATTTTCCATTGCCGAAAAGAACTACGGAATTGGTGACCAGGAACTACTAGCTATGCGGTTAGCTTTAATGGAATGGCGGCATTTGTTGGAAGGAGCCAACTTTCCAGTTACCATGATCACGGATCATAAAAACTTAATCTACCTCCAAACGGCTCACCGTCTAAATGCTAGACAGGCCCGTTGTTCCTTGTTCTTTTCAAGATTTAATTTAAAGTAGAAAAATGACTGAGGTGGGTCATCTAGACACCCTCAGTTATCCTGGCGCTCAATAGAACACTAATGTGTTGTTAAATAATACAATACTCCTAATTCGGTTGATCAAAAACTGATGTACACAGTGCTGCAAAACCTATATGTCAGTTGCTAGTCTGACAAAAAACTTCACCAAGTGAATAAAGAAGAAAAGAAGGAGGTACTGCGCTGCTGTGGACTATCTAATTAAATATACTTGATTGATTTAAAGAAGTGCTTGAGCCTCTCTGATTAATAATTAAATATTTAATAACATACAATAAAAATACAACATCTATATGCAGCTTCTATTATAATAAGATGACATTGATGTCTTGGTTGCAACAACTAGTGTGACCATTCAAATAATTTGCGAAATACAATGTCTCCACTAAAATTCTTGGATCCTTTAGTAGTGAATTGATAAAATTGATACTTGTATGCTCACCACCGCTCTCACATATACGCTGAAAGTATCTGGTAAACACTCTTGTAAATAGTGCCTGGATGTTACTTGTAGTGCGCCAGAGCTCGTTGGGATCAGTGTGCAGCACCGCTCCCAAATACACCTGGATCTTTGGTGGTAGTCTGGTACAATTCACCCGTCCTTAGTGGTGTGCCGGAGCTCGCCGACAAGTGTCGTGCGGCTGTGTTGCAGTCCCTCAGCACGGCGTGGCAGCAAACAGTGTGGCCATGAATGACTCTTGGTACACTGAGGCGGACGGAGACCACAGGTGATCGGCGTCCGTCCGACACCTGATGGTATAGAGCGGTCTCCTTCTTTCTCTGCCGCAATGAATTAACGGCAGATGTCCCGTCTGAGCTGACAGCTGCTGCAAAGTTCAATCTGATCCGGAGCTCGTATGCCAGAGCGCAAAACAGTGTGACCAGCGGTGAAGTAAGGCAACAATGGGAGAGTTGTAGGTCACAGCTTACAATGAAAAATTAACCCCTTTGACGCATTTCGCTCCCCTCTTGGAGCTTTTTCAAAATCTTGACGGGACATCTGCCGTTAATCCATTGCGGCAGAGAAAGAAGGAGACCGCTCTATACCATCAGGTGTCGGACGGATGCCAATCACCTGTGGTCTCCGTCCGCCTCAGTGTACCAAGAGTCACTCACGGCCACACTTTGCTGCCACGCCGGGCTGAGGGACTTCAACACAGCCGCACAACACTTGTCGGCGAGCTCTGGCACACCACTAAGGATGGGTGAATTGTACCAGACTACCACCAAAGATCCAGGTGCATTTGGGAGCGGTGCTGCACACTGATCCCAACGAGCTCTGGCGCACTACAAGTAACATCCAGGCACTATTTACAAGCGTGTTTACCAGATACTTTCAGCGTATATGTGAGAGCGGTGGTGAGCATACAAGTATCAATTTTATCAATTCACTACTAAAGGATCCAAGAATTTTAGTGGAGACATTGTATTTCGCAAATTATTTGAATGGTCACACTAGTTGTTGCAACCAAGACATCAATGTCATATTATTATAATAGAAGCTGCATATAGATGTTGTATTTTTATTGTATGTTATTAAATATTTAATTATTAATCAGAGAGGCTCAAGCACTTCTTTAAATCAATCAAGTATATTTAATTAGATAGTCCACAGCAGCGCAGTACCTCCTTCTTTTCTTCAAGATTTAATTTAAAACTTCAATTTCTTCCTGGCAGTCTAAACATAAAAGCTGACGCTCTCTCACGGTCTTTCTTGTCCAGCACTCAGGAAGAGGATCATCAATGTTCCCGACCAATTTTAGATCCTGTAGTCTTCGCCTCTACTCAGATTTTGACTCCTCCCCCAGGGAAAATTTTCGTGACCCCAGAACTACGGGGAGAATTGCTAACTTGGGCTGATAGCTCTCTGTTTGCTGGCCATCCTGGCATCCTCAAGACTTACAAGTTTCTTCAGCGTTCCTATTGGTGGCCCACAATGAAAGGGGATATTCGAGAATTTATTCTTTCATGTGTAAAGTGCGCTCAGCATAAGACTCCTTGCAAGAAGGCAGCAGGTCTCCTGCGACCCCTGTCCATTCCTAATATGCCTTGGACCCATATATCCATGGATATAATCTCTGAACTACCATGCTCTCAAGGATACAATACCATATGGGTAGTGGTGGATCGCTTTTCTAAGATGGCACACTTTATTCCATTAATGGGTCTCCCTTCTGCTCCGCAGTTGGCAAGAGTCTTTATTAAGGAAATATTTAGGTTGCATGGACTTCCTAAAGAGATCATTTCCGACCGCGGAGTTCAATTTGTAGCTAAATTTTGGAGAGCCTTATGTAGCACTTGTGGAACCAAGTTAAAATTTTCTTCAGCCTACCATCCACAAACTAATGGGCAAACCGAAAGAGTTAACCAAGAGCTGGAGACTTTCATAAGACTCTTTGTTTCCTCCTCACAAGATAACTGGCTGGATCTATTACCTTGGGCAGAATTTTCACATAACTTCAAATATCACACTTCCTCCAAAGCCACTCCTTTTTTTACGGTGTTTGGGAGACATCCTCGAGTCCCAGATTTTCAAAATGTGCCTACTGTAGAGATTCCTGCAGTTTCTAATTTGGTTGAGTCCTTCGCGACCATTTGGAAGAGGGTTCATTCTTCTCTGAAGCAGTCGTCTAAGAACTACAAAAAATTTGCAGATAGACGACGTGTCGCTGTCCCACTGCTGAGAGTTGGAGATAAAGTCTGGGTAACCTCCAGGAACATCCATTTGAGAGTACCTAGAATGAAGCTAGCTCCGCGCTTCATTGGTCCTTACCGTGTTCGCAAGGTCATCAACCAAGTCGCGTATAAGTTGGAACTCCCTCCTCAACTAAGAATATCCAATACCTTTCATATTTCTTTACTGTGTCCTCTAGTGCAGAATCATTTTCAAACTTCTGCTCCCAAGTTACCTCAAGTGCAAACTTCTCAAGGTACAGAGTTTGATGTAGGGAGGATTTTGGACTCTCGATTTACCCAATCTAACAAACTCCAATATCTCATTGACTGGAAAGGGTACGTTCCGGAAGAAAGGGCATGGATCAGGGCCACAGATGTTCACGCACCTCAAATGGTTCGAGCCTTCCATACTAGATTTCCTGGTAAACCTGGTGGGTGTCCGGTGTCCACCCTGAAAGGGGGGGCTACTGTCAGAGTTCAGCCGGTCCCTTACCATCCCGCCGGCTTCCTCTGACTTCCCGGGCAGTCGGGCGGCTCGTGCAGTGACGTGGGAGGAAGCTGAGCATTCTCCCTGATGCTGTGTCCTGGGCGGCCTGGTGCGCGGGGATCGGAGTCCATGTCATGGGCGCCACCATGACACTTCCTGCTCTGACTGCTTTTCCTCCCCTGACAGTCTGGCCGGTCAGCTGACGCTGTGGACCAATCAGTGGGCTTCCAGGGGTATATTTTCGGCTCCTGTGTATCAGGTAGTTGCCTGAACAACCATTGTCGCTGCTAGTGTTACTAGTGGTTTCTCGTTCCAGGTTCCCTTGCTTCCAGTGATCTATTCCTGTGTACAGCTATATCATCCATCTCACCAGTGTATTACCACCTCAGCCTGTGTGCAGCTATATCATCCATTTCACCAGTGCTTTACCACCTCAGCCTGTGTGCAGCTATATCATTCATCCCACCAGTGCTTTACCACCTCAGCCTGTGTGCAGCTATATCATTCATCTCACCAGTGCTTTACCACCTCAGCCTGTGTGCAGCTATATCATTTATCTCACCAGTGCTTTACCACCTCAGCCTGTGTGCAGCTATATTGTCAGTGCATTATCACCTCGCCTGTGTGCAATATACCGCCATTCCACCAGTGCATTACCACCACCACCTGTGTGCAGTATACTATCCATTTCACCAGTGCTTTACCATCACAGCCTGAGTGTAGTTATATGTGCCCACCTCTCCAGCATTGTAATCTCTGGCTGGCTCCGGTGCCACTACTTACCTCCTTACTGGACTCTGTGGTCTCTACCTACGTGTTACAGTATTGCATCGTGGTGCACTCTTTCTGACTGGCAACCCGGTAGAGTGTGTCCGCAGTGCACACTTCCTTGTACCTCAAGTACAGTGTCCCTACGTGCCCCTTACTGGCACCGACCCTCTGGGCCACGAGTGTTCGTTTCTCCTTTTTCCCGCAGGCTTTGGTCACCTAGTCAAAGGACCGCAACCTGCTTACGAGGTGCAGCTCAAGCCCATATCCCGATTGGTGGGGTCACTGGCGAACACCATCTCGTGGGTTAGATTCCGCACCTTTGACTAGGTCTCGCCAACGACCAAGACCCATGGATGTGGAGGTCGTACATTCTGGCCCCTCGTCTCCATTTCCTCCCTCAGCCTCCGGCCTCAGCTTCCAGAAAACCGCCTCCCAGCATGACAGAAAGTGCTATAAACATTTTGTGTACATGTACAGTATATGCATTGAGTCTTTTGTATTTTAAACATTATCGGTCCATACAGATAACATTATTTTTTCCGATGGCAACTTCACATTAACAAGCACGTCTATCAGCACTTAAATAATAAATAATAGACAGCTGCTTAAAACTCTAATTGGGAGTGCAAGATATTCATTTTAAAATAAGTATTGAACACATCAACATTTTTCTCAGTAAATATATTTGTAATGGGGCTATTTTAATGAATTCTTCACCAAATGTCAACAACAACCCATGCAATCCACACAATCAAAGAAATCAAACCATAGATATCCGTAAATTTAATTATGTGTAATAATGTGAATTGACACAGGGAAAAAGTATTGAACACGCTTACTGAAATGTATTTAATACTTCGTATAAAAACCTTCGTTGGTAAAGACAGCTTCAAGACACCTCCTGTATGAAGAAACTAGTCGAATGCATAGCTCATGTGTGATTTTGGCCCATTCTTCCACACAAACAGTCTTCAAATCTTGCAGGTCCCGCGGGCCTATTCTATGAACTCTGGGCTTGATTCAGACCCGGTCGCAAGCGCTGAGCACCTGCAACCGGGTCGATGTATGCCCACTGGGCATGCACATGACAGAGCCAGCTCCGACGTGCGCATGCGCGATGCCCGGCTAGCGACGGGTGCTCCATCGCTCCGGGTCTCGCAACCAAAGGGAGTGAGCTGTCGATGGTGATTGACAGCTTGCCCCGTTTGGTAGGCGGGCAGGGGGGTGGCTGGCCAAATGGAGGCATTCCCGAAGGAACGCCTGCCATTTGGAGGTGGCCCCACTGACATCACCAGTGATGTCAGTGGGAGAGCTTCCGGCTCTATTAGAGCCAGAAGCTCTCTGGGGCTTGCGGCCATGAGACCCTACCACAAGGGTCTCATCGCAAGCCCAATGGTCACGATGGTCTTGACCATCGCAAACATCAACCTGCATGCTCGCAATAGCTGTGGGTGGTCACACACAGCTATGCAAGCGGCCAGGAAGCCGAACACAAAAAAAACCACCCTGATTCAGAGCGAGCGCTCGTTCAGAGCGTCCGTCTCTGAATCAGGCCCTCTGATCTTTAGTTCTTTCCTTAGATTTTCAATTGGATTCAAGTCAGGTGATTGGCTGGGACATTTTAGCAGCTATATTTTCTTTCTCTGAAACCAATTGAGATTGTCCTTGGCTGTGTGTTTGGGATCATTGTCTTGCTGAAATGTCCACCCTCGTTTCATCTTCAGCATCCTGGTAGATGGCAGCAGATTTTTATCAAGAATATCTCAGTACATTTTTCCATTCATCCTTCCTTCAGTGATTTGAAGTATGCCAGTGCCGTATGCTGAAAAAAAGCCCCATACCATCATGTTCCCAGCTCCAAACTTCACTGTTGGTATGGTGTTTTTGGGGTGATGTGCAGTGCATTTCTCCTCCAAATGTGTGTTTTATGGCATCCAAAGAGTTACATTTTGGTCTCAGCTGACCAGACTATGGGCCTGATTCAGACCCACTTGCTGTGTGTGGCCGCTTGCTCCCGGCATATGGAAATTCAGCTAAGTGGCGTCAAGGCAGCTGCTCAAACGGCAAGGCATAAGCACTCCCACTATGTCTTGGAGAGCGATCACTTTGTGTTTACAGATGCCCACCAGCCTGTCTTAGCTACCCACTAGCGTACGTCATCTCCAGGAAGTATATACAGCCATCGGTACATCGGGTTCCATCGCATTTGACCGCAGTGTTTGTGGTTGACTGTACCCTACCACAAGCACTGCGAGCACTTCAGTGTATTTTTCAACCAGGTGATGTGTATATGCATGCCCTAGAAACGGCGTGAAAACACTCTGGCACGCCTGCGTCTGCAACTCCACTCCCCCGTTACTACTGGCACCCCCTGTTACCACCCACAAACAGCCTCTCCTCTCACTCATTCCACTAGGCTGTCTTTGCAGGGCAAATGAGCACATTCCGATCACTTGTACTAGTTTGCGCATGCGCACTGTGAACTACACGCATGCACACATTAGCAAACATGGTCTGCAATGAGTGGCCGCTTGCTAGCAAGTGGGTCTGAATCAGGCCCTATATTCAACCAGTATTTAACAGGCTTGTCCAAATGTTGTGCAGCAAACTTTAAACAAGCTTCAACATGTTTTTTCTTCAGTAATGGAGACTTGCCTGGGAGCGTGCATACAGGCTTTGGCAGTTGAGTGCATAACTTACTGTTTACTTTGAAACAATTGTACCTACTATTTGTGGTGAACTGTGCTCATGTCATGGGGTGGAAAGGGTGGGAATCTATTGGGGGGGTGTGGAAGGGGGTGATGGGGAAGGGAAGGAAGTGTGGACTGTGATGGGTTGTGTGGAGAGGGGGGGAAGGAGAGTGCTGCACCTAAGGTAGGAGTACCGATTCCTACCTAAAGGAAGATCTGATCAATGGTGGGTAAGGTGCGCTCTCTTTTGGTGTGGGGTGTGGTGTGAGTATGGTGTGTTGTGTGTGCGTAAATTAGAGACTGATGATGTGTTGTGGGGTCAATATCTTTATTCAGTAGGCACAGTGCTGCTGGGTTAAATGAGCCATGGGGCAGGGATGGTTGGGGGTGCAGATGTGGCTCGGGGGGGAAGGTGGGTGGACCCTTTCAGGGGGCTCCTTACCGTGCGGTTCAGGACCAGCACATCTTCCCTGCTGGTCCTTTGGTCATCATGCTCTCATTTATGCACACACAACACACCATACTCACACCACATCACCCCCTCCCACACCCTGCACCAAAAGAGAGCGCACCTTACCCACCATTGATCAATTGTACCTGCTAATTCCAGGTCTTTCTGAAGCTCTCCACAAGTGGTACTTGGCTCTTAGACAACTCTTCTGATTATTAATTTCACTCCCCTGTCAGAAATCTTGTGAGGAGCTCCTGGTTGTGGCTGGTTTTGGTGAAAGTATGTTCATTTCACTTCCGGATTATGGCCCCAATAGTACTCACTGGAACATTTAGAAGTTTAGAAATCCTTATGTAACCAATTCCATTAGTATGTTTTGCAACAGTAAGGTTGCAAAGGTCTTGAGAGAGCTCTTTGCTTTTACCAATCATGATATGTTTCTTGTGTGACACATTGGTAATGAGACACCTTTTTATCAGTCGGGACTGAACCAGCTTTTATTAATTTGCACTGACAAGGGGCAATATTGCTTTCTAATTACTGATGGATTTCAGCTGGTGTCTTGGCTTTCCATGCCTTTTTGCACTTCCCTTTCTTCATGTGTTCAATACTTTTCCCTGTATCATTTCACATTATTACACATAACTTAATTTATGGACATCTATGGTTTGATTTCAATGCATGTGTGGATTGCATGGGTTGTTGCTGACATTTGGTGAAAATTTCATTACAATATCCCCATTTGTTGGTTTGTTTAATTAGGTAGCTATTGTGCCAGGGTACATTCTTTTGGGGTTCAAGTAAATTAGAAAGAACCAGTTTTTCAACTAATACCTCAAGAATGCGCCATTGAATAGATAGGAATTTTCAACTTGTTGCGCAGCCGCAGTAGGAGCCTTCAGCAGGTGTATTCACTATGACTTCACTTGGGTGCAGCAAGATGGCTGCCTTTTGCTTGCAGTAGCGAGGCTGGGGGGAAGGAAGCTGGTGTTTGCTGTGGCCAGGATGCAGTAGAGATGGGTAGGGGTTAGCGGGTGTTAGCTGTGGCCGGGAACCAGGGACGGTAGAGGTTGTTAGTGGTGGCAGTGCGGCAGCAGTGTGGGCAATGGTGTAGCTGGCGTTAGGACTCGGGGGAGGTAGTAGTACACAGGTGCAGGCTCGGATCTGGAATATCCATAATACCTGCATCTGTGTTTAAAAAAAACAAACACCGAAGCAGGGATGGGTCATTGAGACCCGTCTGTGCTTCTGTGTTTAATTTAAAAAAAAACTGTTTAAAATAAAAAAAATGGCATGGTCCCCTTCCCAAAAACAACAACCAGCACTGGGATTTGGAAAGTCAGTACTGGTTGTGCTAAATACAAGGGAGAAATGACGTAGGGGTCCCCCGTTTGAAGCACAACCAGCACCAGGCTTTTCAGAACCAGTCCTGGTTGACAACATACGGGGGACAAATGATATAGGGGTCCCCCGTATTCAGCGCAACCAGCACTGGCCTCTGAGCTGGCCCTGGTTCTAGAAATACAAAAAATGCATAGGGTCCCCCTGTATTTACCAGAACCAGCACTGGACTCTTTCTACCGGGGGGTGATGCCACAGCCAGGGGAGCCCTTTCACCAGGTCCCCAGCCGAAGCATCACACCTTACCGCTAGTCAGCCCAGGCTGGGGATCCCTGGGGAGCTGGGGACCCCCCCAATAAAGTGGTGCCCTTCTCCAGGGAACCCAAGGCCCAGGCTGATAGCCCGGGGCTATCCCCGGCACCCCTAAGCGGTGGGTTCCAGGTTGATTGTGTAAAGTGTTTTGCAAGTAAAGTTAAAATATTGTCTTTTACTGTGGAACTACAGTTCCTAACAACCCTCCCCCTCATGCTGGTACTTGGAGAACCACAAGTATCAGCATGCAGGGCATTAAGAGCCTTCTGGTACCTGTAGTTCCACAGCAAAAGCAATATTATAAAACCACAGAACAGACACACCGTAGAAAAGTACAAATTTATTAAAACATACATGCACACACACATGTACTCGCACATGCATACACACTATCTCACACACTCACCTAGTATCCCTGAAGCCAATCTGTCCTCTTCTCCAGTAGACAATCCAATGGAGTACCTGTAATAAAAATTCCATACTCACCTCCTCCTATGCGTGGATCTGTCCTCTTCATTCCAAAGTAGGCAATCCAGGGTCTTGGGCAAAAAAAACAACACAAATACGCGAGCCTACGGACATTAGTAGTGTCCTCTAATGACACTACTACCTGAATGACAGCTCCATTGTGGGATTTCAGTCCAGAAATCCCAGTATTGGCTGAGAGAGGTGAGCCTTCTGCCTCTCAGCCAATGAGCTGTTCTCATAATTGACTTCAATAGTGAGAACCGAATGTGCCCTTTTTAAAAATGGCGCCTCAGCTCCACTTTTGAAATTCAAATATGGCCACCACGAGCCAATCACGGCTCGCAACATCTTTGCCCCGCCCCCTCGGCTGGCTTATATAAAGCCAGCATGAGGTGCCGTCCACTCACAGTCCGACTGCTGGGACACAGCAGAGAAGAGCTGCCAAAGACAGAAGACACCCGGGAAGCTCTGGATGGGTGGCAACCATGGAAAAAAGCCGCCGCCCTCCAGATGAAGATACCATAGAAGTCCTGGGGGAAGCAGCAGCTATGTAAAAGAGCTTAAAGGCTGCCGCCCCCACCAGGTGAAGGTGCAGCATAATAAAATATTTTTTAAAAATTGTGTCGTAATGCCCCTCCGGCTGGTACTTGTTGTTCTCCAAGTGCCAGTATGGGGGATGCATGCTGGGACCTGTAGTACTACTGCAAAAGACAATAAGTATATTATCATATGCCCCACACAATACAATCAACCCAGTACCCACCGCCCAGGGGTGCTGGGGATAGCGCTGGCTGTCAGCCTGGGCCTGGGGTGCCCTGGAGAGGGGGACCTCTTTATTGCAGGGGGTCCCCAGCTCCCCAAGGACCCCCGGCCTGGGCTGACTAGTGGTCAGGGGTGATTCTGCGGCTGGGGGGCCCGGTGAAAGGGCTCCCCTGGCTGTGGCAACAACCCCCTTGCTAGATAGAGTCCAGTGCAGGTTCTGGTAAATACACGGGGACCCTATGCATTTTTTCCCCTGTATTTCCAGAACCAGGGCCAGCTCAGAGCCCAGTGCTGGTTGAGCTGAATACGGGGGACCCTACCTCATTTGTCCCCCATATTTTGGCAATGAGGACTGGTTCTGAAAAGCCTGGTGCTGGTTGTGCTTAATGCAGGGGACCCCTATGTCATTTGTCTACTGTATTTAGCACAACCAGTACTGGATTTCCAAAGCCCAATGCTGGTGGTTGTATGTGGGGAGGGGCCATGCCATTTTTTTTTTGCACAGGGTTTTTTTAAATAAACAGTAGCACAGACGGGTCTCACTGACCCATCCCTGCTTCTGTGTTTATTTAAATACAGGTATCAAGGATCGTTCAGATCCAAGGCTGCATCAATCTGCTGTTACCTCCCTTGGGTCCTGCCGCCTGCACCACCGCCGCCGCTAACACCCATGGGTCCCAGCCACAGCTAACACCTGCTGTCCCCCAGGTCCAGCCGCAGCTTATGGCTTCTTCATTCCCCCGAGCCCACTGCCGCTACCACCCACACTGTCCTGCCATCTTGGTGCTCCCAAGTGAAGCCACAGTGAGTACACCTGATGGAGGTGTTGAAACTTCCTATCTCTATAATGTTGAATTCATGAGGTAATAGTTTTTAAAAACTATAACTTTCTCAATTACCTAAACCCCAAAAGCACCTACCTTTGAACAATAGCTACCTAATAAAACAAACTCAAAGTGTAAATTTGCCCCCTACCCTGAGTAATGCCTTCCCAAAAATCCCCCATAGAGAACAGCAGAAAAGTGGTCTTAATTGAGTGTCAGAAAATACTGACAGTTGGAAATTTAAATTACTCCCAAGTCCTAATTTTTTATGGTTTTGCCCTGAAATTTGGCATGCAGCATCGAGCGACAGTTCTACCAACTCATGCCAAATATCATCACCATACCTCCAAAAACTTTTGAGGTGTAGCCCCTTAAACACCATGCCCCAATCTGGATTTCTCTACGGGAAAATTTGTTTTTTTACTAGAGGACCCCTACATCGCTCGTCCCCTGTATTTCGGCAACCAAGACTGGCCCTGTTTAGCCTGGTGCTGGTTGTGCTTTATGCAGGGAACCCCTATGTCATTTGTCCCCTGTGTTTAGGGACAATGCTGGTTGTGCTGTGGAGGCACGTAATTTCTTTTATATTGCACATTCATATTTTAAAACAAGACATGGATGGATCTCACTGATACGTCCATGCATCTGTGTCTTATTGATTTGATTTTCTCAGGTGCATGCCCAGCACCAGTGAGTCCCTTTGTCGCCTGCTGATGCTTCTGTGCATGCCCATTGCTGCCACTGCTCCACACCTCCACTGCTGCCACTGTCCCACACACCTGCCACCTGCATCCATCTCTCCCTCTGCACCCTTAAAACACCTCCTGTGTGCTGTCTGTTCCTCCACCTGTGTTAGTGTACCTAATTGTTGTCCTTCTGCCCTGCAGGTGGCCTGGTTTGCTTGTCAAAACCCTGATGCAATGGAATTCCATAGACATTAAGGCTTCTTAGACATGATCTGAAATTCCACAAAACCTACTGAATTTGTGCAACTCAAACTAAAAAAAGCAATGAAATTACGATTATTAAGGCTGACGCCTTAATGGACGTTTTCCTTGCACAATACAGATGTAGTATGCCATCACACCATGTGGTTAACTGCAGATTAAGCACTCTCACAGAATGAAATTACTGTCACTCACAAAATGGTGGAGCTGCTAATTCAATTGTGTGCTCATTGGAATACACACATGCTGTCTATTCAACTGAGGTTTGAGCAGTTTTGTGGCTCCCGCAACCCACTCAGTGCCCACAATCTTCCCATTTGATCACCACAACAATCTCACTGGCTTCCAACATCCATCTCACTCCATACATTTATCTCATTTAGAATACATGTTCAGCTCCCTTATTTCATACTCTGTCTATGCATGTGCACTTTCTTCCTCTATATGCCTCCATGCTGCAATATATTCCCCAATTCCTACTGCCGTGTGGTCTCCCAACTGTGCTACTCTAAGAAGCCTTAATGGGACATGTAAAGCCATAAAGTTTTTTGTCTATGCAATATACAGTATATATATATATATATATATATAATATATATATATATATATTGCAAATATATTAGGTGATGAGCGACTGACACATATTATGCAATAATTTGTGAAGTGTGCAATTTTAACCAACAAACATATTACACAGAATATAGAATGAAGATAAATAAATATATCACAATTTAATAATTAAAATAAATAAATGAATCATGTCAAGAGATGTGCAAAGAGTGCTAATAAATATTTAAGATAATGTTAAAAATGCAATTCATACATTTACATACATCTAAAAAGCGAATGGAGTTCATATATTTAAAATATATTTAAAATAGCCAGTTACACAGAGGAATTAGTAGATAAAAACAAGTAAAAACTAATTCTAAAAGATTTTTTTAAAAATAGTTAAAAACTTGTTTCAAAAGTATAGGAAGTTTCTACAAAATGAAATGCTTATCTGTATTAGTTCATTCAGTCAAAAGGCAGCTACCCCAACACGTTTCATCCACTTAGGGACTTCATCAAGGGGTGCAGTTAATCAGGGCTTGCCACTTTTTATACCCTTTATGAGACAGGGCTCCAATTGCCTCGTTTAGATCATCCATGACATCACTTCCGGTCTGCCACCTCCTAAAAAGCGCTATTTTTACAGAGAGTTTAAATTAAGTTGGTAATATATATATTATCCCACATCTGTCCTTGGTATAATATTTATGAATCTTAGATCAATGTCCGCTAGCTCCTAAAATAATTTAGGGCCACTTAGTCGTCTACTAGCTTCCGCCCTTACTCACTCAGCTTCCACCCAGAGATGACGTCATAGTCATTTTGTCAATAGCGCAGGTATACTTTAGATTGCTTCAGAATGTGTCCGCATCTCTGGTAGTGCGTCCGCCATTTTGTTGTAGTCCATATGCGGCTGTGCTGTAGATCCAGCTTGGCTCAGCTCGGCAGAGTTCTCCAAGTGTTCTCCAGCTTCTGCCTTCGTTGTTGCTTTCACCTGCTGGTGACATCTTGTCCACTCCCCATTTTCCGCTACATTCAGCGCATCTGTGGTAAATGTAACACATCGGCATCATCGTTGCTATAGTAACGACGATGCCATCTTTCCATACACGGCTGATGATAAAAAGGGAAAAGATTAGCAAAATGCATAAAGATAGGAGACTGGCTTCCTTGTACATGGATTACCTCAATGGGGGTAGTACATGAGGGTTCTCTGATAACGATGTAAAAAAGAGTGAAATTGTTAAAAATAAAAAATATATGTATAGTAGTTTTAGTCTTGTATAGAAAAAATGTCTATCTGATAACAATATATTAAAACATTTTAAAAATAAAAATGATATGGTATAGTGGTTTAGTCTTGTATAGAGTAAATGTCCAAAGTCCAGTAATGGCTTGAATACTCCATGACTTGGAAATCCTGGCTGTTCAATGAATGGTGTCTTCATTATTTTCGACTTGCATGTGACCCATAATCCTTAAATGGACTGAGTGGCGACTTGGCGCCCTACTGTGGATATCATATACTACAACACTGAGTATTCCCAGGAGGTCTCCCATCCAAATACTGACCCAGTCCAATTGTGCTTAGCTTCTTTGACCAGATGAGATTGGGCTTCAGTACAATGGTAAGATTGTAGATATTTAGAAAGATACCCACAGCTACCGACTCATCCTTTATAGGAAGGGGGCAATTTCATAACTTTCGTTAAAGCCATTTGGAGCCATTGTGTTTAATTGGAAAATCCAGAACATTTCTCTCCGCAAAAGTTTATTGCCCAAATCTCCTCCTCTTTCTCCCAGAGTCACTTGTTCTATTGCTTTAAAAGTGCATTCTTCAGGATTGGATCCGTGATGGGTGATAAAATGTCTAGAAACTGCGTGTCCTTCTACTTTATTCTTGATATTTCGGATGTGTTCTTGAATCCTTAGTTTGAGGGGTCTTTTAGTTTTCCCTACATACTTTAAGCCACAAGTACATTTCAGAACATAAATAATCGAGGTGGAGTTACAATTCATGAAGTTTTTAATCTTGAATTCTTTGGAATCATTATAATTGTAGAAAACTTTTCTCCGTGGATGAAGATATCTGCATATATTGCAATGACCACATTTGTAACATCCTAAACAATGAGGAAGAAGATAATTTCTTGTCTGATTATCATCCCTAATCATACTCGGTGCCAGAGTGTCCTTCAGACTTTTACCTTCTTGAAAAGAACAGTGGGTTTTGGAACATGTGCAAAACATTAATGAGAACAGACCACTAGTGTCTGTATTTAAAACAGGATTCAAAACAGAATCCAAAGCAACTACTGGCTTTTTGCAGCATAGAAAGGGTTGTTTTAGGTTCCTTGGGTGCACCACCGGCAACTATTTAGTTGCGGGTGAGTACATTGCACATCCGTATACAGGCAACAAATTTATAATTCAGTGGAATCTGTCTTGTACATCTAGGTTTGTCATTTACGTTCTGTCTTGCCCATGTGGTTTGCACTATGTGGGCAAGACAGAGCATCAGTTTAAGGAAAGGATGTCCCAGCATAGGTCAGCTATTAGGGCAGCCTTGTTGAGTGGTCAGAGTGAGCAACCGGTGGCACGCCATTTTGCCATATTTAAACATGGCATGGCGACATTAAGATACTGCATAGTGGATCATATCCCCGTTTCTATTAGGGGGTAACAGATCCAAGAAGCTGTTACAGAGAGAATCAAGATGGATTCACCGTTTAGACACTGTATCACCTAGGGGACTTAATGAATGCTTGGGCCTCTATAACTTCTTGTGAACCTCTTTAACCTTTTGTCTTCTACAATTATATATAGCGGCATGGTTTTGGTTAAATATTAACCCTCATTCTTTTGTACAATTACTCTTAAATATTAGTACAGATATATAGACAGAAAACTGCGCTAATATACAGACAAAAAAAAAGTGAGTTTTGCTATTTATACCAAAAATCAATCAAGTTAGGTATAGAGTAGTAAAAATAGGTGGAAAGGTATATGGATGCTATATTAACTGCAAATATCTGAGGCAATATATATAATATCGAACATATTATTTAATAATATAAAAAATGAATAAATCAATGACATACATAAGACAATAGGAACCACATGTTCCACAACAAATTAAAATAAAAATAAAAAAATTGCTAGATAAATTTGCTGATGCAAAAACTAGTGGGAATAGTAGATTGAATAAAATAGTTGGATAACAGTCATTATATGGAGTAAGTCCAATTGCATCAAGTAACAATGTTATTCACGCTAGTTGATAAGTAGCGTTATCTTGCAACATTGTAACTGCAAACCTGCAATTTATGTATCCTTTTCAATATCCACAATAATATGTTAACTGGAATTTGTGTTTGACAGAATGATCTTTAGAAAGTTCTGGATTTGAACCCGTCAGGTGCACAATGGTGAAAAAGGATAATAATACTACTGACCGGCCTCAAGCTCTCAAACGGCTGCTGGTGTACAACATAGCTTTCTATCCAGCTGTATAATGAGAATAATGGCCGGAGAGAAGCACGGCCTCTGTGTCTCGCGGTGGTGAGGTATCGGGTGGTATGGCTCTCCTTCCGGCTGGACAGTAATAATAGCATGCTGGTAACCAAGGCCAGAGGTGAGCAGGAAGGTGTAGGTGGATAAGTAAGCGCGGCTGCGGCTTTCCAAGTCCTCTGCACCAAACACTTGTTATGTCTCCCCACACCGAAATAGGACTGCAAGCACTGGTAAACTTTGCAGGAGCTCGTTACAGGCAAGATGTATTCAATCAATACGGGCAGCTACGCGTTTCATCCCGGCTTGGCACTTTTTCAAGCTCAGCTTGAGCCGGGATGAAACAAGCTGAGCTTGAAAAAGTCCCGAGCCGGGATGAAACGCGTATATATTTTTTGCCAGGAGTGGTGGTTAATGATTGGAAATTATTTATTGGTCATGGATAGTGCATTATATTATATAGTTTTGGTAGTTATGAATATTAAAAGCAATAATTTTTTGATGTGATAGGACATACCTAAAGATATATTTGGAATATGAATAATAATGTTGAATAATTTTTTTAACAATATTTGATGTCATGAACGTATTATTATTATAGCACCACTGCACACTAATTATTTTTTTACAAACAATAATGTTGGCACTTATCTGTAGCTTTGTTCCAGAGTTTTACTCAGGTCTTAATGTATTTTTGGTTTTTATCCACAAGATGGCGACATTTACCGTTTTTAAAGCTATTTGCATTTTTTTGTTTTTAGAATAAGTTATTTTATTACATTTGCTTGTGATTAATACAGACACTAGTGGTCTGTTCTCATTAATGTTTTGCACTGTTTCATATATTTATGCACTCTTCTTTTGTGTAGATAGTGTCCCCCAGGCAACCAGCCGGGTGCCGGATGATGTCACTTCCAGGTCTCGGATGCTGCGACCGGAAGTGGTTAGTCAGAGTGCCGGTGGACTGCAGGGGGTGACACCACGATTGGCACTGTATGGTACTTAAAGTCACTGTTTATGCATATTTGTTATTGTGTGTGTTCCTGAGGAAGGGGGTGAACCCCGAAACGTAGATTAAAAGACACCTTTTTCACAGTTATGCAAGTCTCCGGAGTGCCGCTATTGTGCTGCTGTTTACATTAGGGGAGCAATCTCCATGTCTGAGGGCACCCGGAGCAAGATATGGACCCTCATTGTGGTCTGCAGAGTGCTGGGCTTCCCAACATACTATATATATATATATATATATATATATATATATATATATATATATATAAATCCAGAGTATTTCCCATTATAAAAAAAACAGAGGGCACTCACCAAAGTAGTAATGCTTTTTTAATTTAATCATGTAGATATAATCCAAGCAGCATCAACGTTTCCGCGTGTTTTTGGCGGAAACTTTTCGCCAATGACGTCATTTTCGCCTGTTTTGAGTTTCCTCTGTATTCAATTTGGAAGACTTTCGCCTATGAATAGCAGGCGGAAAAAAGTGCAAAATTGCGGTTTTGGGGTACAACATTGCGGGAACCCTCGTGCAGCCTTAAGACAGTCCCCTAAAGGTAAACTGCGTAAAAAAAAAGTTTAAAAATAATCAGGACACCCCAAAAATTATGTTTAATTTTGGGGTAAAAAAAAAAAGGTGGTACAAAATGCCAAACTATCTAAATTAATTCAGGTCGGGTCCCCATGTATGCGGCAGGTGCAAGCGGCAGGTGCAATTTTGCAGATTTTTAAAAATAACTTTAGGGACATAGCCGCAAAATTGCACCTTGCGCGGCTATTACAAACCCCAACTTCCTTCAGCAGGCAAAAATGGGGTACCCATAGTGATCTCCCATGTCTGAACATCTTTAGGGGGGTCCCAGGCATATTTCCCGAAAATTCCCATTTTTTTTCGTAAATGGGGCGAAAGGTCATTTAAAAAAGACAGGGATAATTTTTCAATTACCTATAGCAGGTGAAAAAAAGTGCAGATTTAGAGTTTAGGGGTGCAGGCTTAAAAAAATAGCCTGCACCCTTGGGAATGCCCCCTTAAAACAAAATGTGCCAACAAAAATAAAAAAAATTATTTAAAATTTTGGGGTGAAAAAAAAAAGTGAAAACAAAATGCCAAACTAACAAAATTAATTCTGGTGGGGTCCCCAAGTATGTGGCAGGTGTTTTTTTCATTGCGCAGAAAAGTGGCAGGTGTATTTTTGAAGAATTAAAAAAATTAGCTTTAGGGACTTAAAAATATGATTACCCCCATTTTCATGTACCCCAAATTTGATGGGACCACTTTTAAAAATGAAAAAAAAACCTAAGTGCTATTCTGCACCACTTGGCCAATGTCGGGGAAAAATAACCACCTGCTGCATCTATTTAAAAAGCCGACTTTCTTCTGCAGGCAAAAACGGGGGTACCCATAGTGATCACCGATGTCTGGACATCTTTAGGGGGGTCCTACAATTATTTCCCAAAAATTCTCATACTTTTTCGCCGATCAAAGTTTCGCCTGTCCCTGATTTCGCCTACTTTGGAATTGAACACGGGGAATAGCGGGCATGCGCGCGATACTTTTCCGCCTGGAAAACAGGCGAAGGAGGCGAAAAGTCCAGCAGGCAAAAAAGTCCAGCAGGCGAAAAAAATTGACTTTTCACCTCAAATTGAATATGGGCCCATGTCTTCTGCTCAATTTTACCATATTATATCTAATAGGGGCACATCATCCTCCATGGTCTTTACTGTCACTAGGATTTAATCACCTAGTAACCATATCCTTACATGAGCAGACTTAAGGAAATATTTGACACTTCTCATTATTTAACATGTCCTAATATTGAATACATGTATCATCTACATAATTCTAAAGACAATATTAAGCAGCTGAACCCATGGTGTGTCAGAGGCAGGTGTATCTATGAAGACATTTTTCATAACAAAAAAATAAATAAAACACATCAATATTCAAAAAAACAACAGAACATCAACACAAATACCTTAAATAGATCTATATATTTTTGTTAAATAAAGGAGATATATATGACCAATCCAGTGTCAATGCAGACAGCCCTTATAGATAAATATCATCTCAAAAACATGTTCATCGGATTGGACTCATACAAGCCCCAGGGGGGTCAAAGTCCCCAACTGGTTTATCCAGTAGTTCTCCAATCTTCATAGCTTGAGTACCCTATCGCCACCCCTTATCAGGGGAGGCACTCAATCAATCAGCCTACATTTTAGTGTGGCAACCTGGTGCTTCATCTTCTGGTTTATCTGTAGTTCCCGTATTGTGTGCTTGACGAATAGACAGGCAATGGTTTGCCATCCTTTCATGAAAACATCTTGTCGTCATCCCCAAGTAAACCAAACCACATGGGCAGGTCTGCATATATATTGCGTGATCATAGTGCAAACCAATTTATATTTAATTTGCACTTTGTAGCCTGACAATGGATGTGGGAAAAATGAGCCCGGTTGCATCGCCGCACAAGTCGCAAATCCGGTACACTTGAAACAGCCTGGTTTTTGGCTATGCAGCCAAGTCGGTGTCCTATCAGGGGCAGGTTTCATCATTGGCCTCATCAACATCTCCTTCAGATTTGGGCCCCTCCTGTATGCTATCAAAGGTGGAATATTACCCACTGTTTTCAGACTACTGTCCGATGACACAATTGGCCAATGTTGTCTCACAGTTCTTTTGACCAGGTTCGATTTTCCATCATACCTGCTAACGTAGACCATCCGGTCCTTGCATAGGCAAACGCAGGGGGGATTTCCATCTGCATGGAAACCCCCATCCCCAGCCCACACAATGACCACAATAGATAAAGTAATATAATAGATTGTTACTAGTGCTGCATGATTTTCTCAGTATCACAAATGAAATTATTAGCACCAGCTGTGGATATTTTAACATATATCAGCCAGTAATAAATAACCTGTGCACCCACTAGGAGATCTGGAAAACATGCACTGTTAGAGATGCACTGCTATAGAGCCCAATATGTACATATATGTCCAGGGCAGTGCTTTGTTCTTCTGCTGCTCCTCCAGGCTCCCAGACTTGATCCAATAGTCTGGAACGGTACCCACATCTAAAATTAATACATTTAGCTCAGGCAGGATGGTACTACAGCCGCATCTAATGGCTAATTACTGTGATCACTGGTCCTGTATATGCTGGAATTAATACACACAATACACTATGTATGACGCTTATTACAGCTGGTTAAGTACTAATTCTGCCCTCTTCATGGACTGGCCACACGCACTCTAAAATTAAGCATTTGGAAACCCCCCTCTGGAAAATACTGCATTTGCCACTGGGTCCTTGGTCTTAGCGTCACTCACTTGTGTGGAACCCTGGTTATAGCGCATTTTAGCTTTGGTGAGGCACCTCTGTATGACTTTCTTTTTATATCCACTATTAGTGAATTTTGTAGTCATCTTGGCAAGTTGCAGCTCCGTATTAGCCGAGTCGGTATTGTTCCTAAGCACTCGAAGGAATTGTGAAGTGGGTAGGCTGTCCTTAAGGTGAACTGGATGAAAACTAGAGGCATGCATGAATGTATTAAGATTGGTCGACTTTCCATAAAGGGTAGTCCTCAACTTGTCACTATCCTTATAGACTGTTAGGTCCAATAAGTTGATCTTAACCGCATCAATATTTATGTCAACCTAACAGGGCATGTCCAGACAGTTTAGAGAGGTCATCACCTCCAAAAAGCTTCTCCTTGTGTCACTCCAAGAGCTGCTGAAAGATATGGGTCATCTTGTAATACGCCATGTATATATTCACATATACCGGTGCGAGATTCGACCCCATCGCAGTTCCTGAGCATTGTCTGTAATAGTCCGTACCATACATAAAATAATTATTACTCAAGACCAACCTTGTTAGTTCCACCAAGAACTCAATCGGTGGACCTTCATCGCTGCAATAACTACCAGTAAGTATTTTCTTTAAGGCTGTCAAACCCCCCTCATGAAGAATTATAGTGTACAAAGACCATATGTCCATTGTCACGAAGTATACATCAAGAGGGAGGGCCTCAATAGTCTTCAATTGATCCAAGAAATCTCCCGTATCCTTAGTGACAATGGGTTGTAAAACAGAATCAATATAAATAGCCAAAGCCTGTAGCAGTGAATCTCTGGCAGAGATTATAGGTCTCCCTGGAGGATGGACCGGGTCCTTGTGGACTTTTGGTAAAGTATATATAATAGGTGTCACCAGAAAGTCTACCTTCAAAATATCAGCCAGATCCTTCCCCAGCCAATTATTAAATCGTCCCAATTCAACCAGATCATCAATCTTCTTTTTAATTGAATTTGTTGGGTTACAATGGAGTTTCGCATATGTAGTAGTATCAGATAATTGTCGCATTACCTCATTGTTATAATCTGACCAGTCCTGAATTACCACGGCTCCACCTTTATTGGCGGGGCGGAATACTATATTACGGTTTTCTTTAAGGGTACATAGAGCTTCTCTCTCACCCCTTTTTAAATTATAAAAAATATGTGTACCCTCATTACTGGAGATATCATGATCAGTAATTCTGAGGAATGTTTTTAAGCTCACATTACTTGATGGGGGATCAAAAGAAGAAGGTCTTTTAAGTTTGCACCTTTCTTGTTGTGGGCCAGGGGAGCTAGAGAAATACTCTCTCAAACGGACCTTACGTCCAAATTTGTAATGATCTATACCCCACTTATAGGTATTATACCTATAAGTGGGTACAAAGGATAGACCTCTTGCAAGCACACCCATTTCTATTCTCGACAAAGGGCAGTTAGATTGAAAACCAGATCTTTGTTCTCCTGCCCCTCCCCCTTCTTCTTGTAGCCTCCTCGCCTCGTGTGCGTTATATGCCTCTTGGGCCTCCTGCAGTGTTTGGGACCCCTAAAAAAAACACTTGGTGGTCTACTATCAGGATTGTCTGTATCTGAAGTTGACAATGAGGATGCAGTATCCACAACAGATAAACCAGTCTGATGCACTCCAATTAGAATAATAGCAAAATTCCCCATTGCCCTCCGTAAGGACTACCAGTTGGAAGTCCAAATATATCTATGTCACGGCGGCACTCGGATATAAAAAGGTCAGCATACTAGCAGGTTAAACACCAACATTTTGGAGTCTTTATTTACTCCATTATCAAGGTCAATCACATAGAAAATGACATTAACACTGCTTTATACACATACCCCACCACGTGTAGTCCAATCCACCCGGCATCCGGAGACACACATCAATGACGACATCACCACCCGCCACCGCCATGACAATGCAGGCAAAGGAGGGAGGGGACAAGCACCCAGCACGCCTCCACCCCCGGAGTCATGGTAACAGTATACAAACATAAAACTACACATACAAACTGGAAGTAGTAACCCATGGCTGTAAGCAAATCTACTAAACGATACATCAAATTATTATTACATACATCTAAATACTACATTATATCTCATACATAGTTCATCTGAGCGCATAGTATCAGCAAAAAACAGGCTCAATCAAGATCAATTTTTACACACTTCAAAACTCTATTAAGCGCTGCGAAACATAATGAACAAACGCAGTAGGAGAATCATGTAACATGAAACGTTGAATGTCCTCATACCAGGATATTCAACTAATATATTCCACTGTACCTACTACACTGTAACCTGGTGCAAAAGCCAAAAATTGTACCTCAATGGTTATACTATCTACCATACATATTCTAAAGGCAAATGACATTGCTCCAAGCAGCATCAAACCAAACAAAAACAATATTACTAATATTATTAATATAATTATTCAGAGAAAGCAGTGGAGACTCAAGTATTCGTTCAATCCTCTCAGCGCTAATGAATTCAATTTATAATATATCCATCTTGCCTCACATCTCAAGAGATGGAGGGATATTTTGCCACGTCTGGATTTTGCCACATGATCTATGATCATATAATGCAAGGTAGACGGATTATGTCCACTCTGTAAAAAGTGGCGTGCCACCGGCTGATCACTTACTCCAGAGCTGATGGCCACCCGGATGGCCGATCGGTGTAATGCCATTCGCTCTCTCAGGATTCTATCCATCTTTCCCACATATACTAACCCACATGGGCAGGATATCATGTAAACAATACATTTTGTCGTACATGTTACACGGTGTCGTATATAATATTTCTTCCCACTATTGGGATGACAGAAACTGTTCCCAGTAGTAAGGTAATGACACGTCAGGCAGTTGATACATTTAAAACAACCCAATTTGGGTCACAAAAAATGCTCACTAGAATTACGACTCAAATCAGTGATATGGGTTTTCATCACCCAATCACGTATATTTTGGCCTCTCGTACAGCAGGGCATCAATCTGGTGTTGGCTAAATTCAGGCTTAGGGTCAGAACTCACAATGGGAAAATGCTGATTTACAATATTCTTGACACCATGGCTACAGGTATTATAAAGATTAAACCTTGTCATCTTCTGTTTACCATCAAGCTCCCTAACTTTTACCTTTAAGAATTCTTCCTTCGGAATAGAAAGTGCTCTCTCTCTGGCTTGATCCAAAACATCTCATTGATAGCCCCTCTCCATAAGCTTCATATTAATTTTATTAATCTCTGTATGTGCTATATCATCATAATTGCAAATTCTTTTTGCTTGTACAAATTGAGAGAATGGCAAGCCATATTTCAATGGCTTAGGGTGGAAACTCTGACAGTGCAGTATAGTATTGAGATCTGTTGGTTTACCATACACACTCGTATAAATTTTCCATTCTTTAATTCAAGTTGTACATCAAGAAAATTAACCCTGTTTTCATCAATGCAATAAGTAAACTTGATTGGACTAACTGACTCATTATGTTGCCCCATAAAGGCGATATTTTCATCCTTCATCCCCCCCATCCATATCATAAAAAGTTAATCTATGTATCGGACGTAGAAAAAAATCTTGCCAGACACACAGACATCCTCAAAGAAAATGTCCTGTTCAGCACAAATCCCCTCTGAATTCAGTATAATAGTGTAGAGACTTCTTATATCAATACTACATAATAAGTTGCCTGGAGGTACTAGTGGTAGATTACAAATCTTATTCAAGAATGACGTAGTGTCAAGTAGATACCTTGAATTATCCTTAATACAAGGCTGTAACAATATATTCAGATACACAGAAGTCGCCTGGAACAACGACCGCCAGGCCGAAATAATCGGTCTGAGGGGTTGTCCAGGCACTTGTGTACCTTCAGCAGTGTATATATAATGGGTGTAATAGGAAAATCAGGGATCAATGCATTGCATAATTCAGCTGTAATAACACCACCCTTTACTGCAATGGATAACCTTCTGTGTAAATCCTTAGAGAAGACTTCAGTTGGATCTTTATCCAACAACCAGTAAACTGATGTATCAGACAGTTGCATTTCTATTTCAGACTTATAAGATACAAGGTTCTGGACCACAATTGCCCCGCCCTTATCCGCAGGGCGAATCACAATGTCCAAGTATTTGGAAAGATCTCGTAGTGCCCTCCACTTTTTAGCTGACAAATTACTCGAGTGATTGTTGTACTGTGTAGTATAGTTCCGAACATCCTGGTCCAACATTCGCACAAATGTCTTAATAGCAGGATTGTTAGAATTGGGCTCGAAATGGGACCTGGCTTGTAGTTTCTTCACCTGTACAGGAATCTCTTAAGTTGTACTCACAAGTAATCTTGGTTGAGTTTTGGTACCTCTAAAATACTCATGCAACTTAAGTTGCCTGGTTAATCGATATTTCTCCACTTCCCACTGCATCCCGCCAAATTTAGACATGGGCACAAACGAAAGGCCACAGCTCAATACTCTCATTTCCTGGTCTGTCAATTCATGGGAACATAAATGAAACACTATCTTTTGCGAAGAATCGGTGGTCTCCCCACTCTTTGTCGACCACGTCCACTGTTTGCCCCTCCTGGTGAACCTGCACCTCCTCAGCGGGCATTGATTGGGCCATGTGGGCCTGTGCCCATAGGGGTCATGATTAGTAGATCTTTTGTTGCTGTAAGAGGCATTATCAGAATCACTAGTTGTGAAATTCTGTTGTGACGAGTCAGACTCTCCATAAATTTTGCAGGGGTCACGTCTCTCAGGGCGGCGTTGATCATTCCGACCACTGTTAATCCAATTATAAACTTTACTTTTTACATAGTCTGCTGTTACTTTGACTTTTTTCAACTTTTTGAATTGGATTAAATCATGTTTATATGTGGCTATTTGGTTGCTCAATTTTTCCAACCACGATGTGCTCACAACAGCCTTAAATGCAGGTTACTGCACTGCTTTCTCTGAATTATATTAATAATACTAGTTATATTGTTATTTTTTTTTGTTTGATGCTGCTTTTTCTTGGAGCAATGTCATTTGCCTTTAGAATATGTATGGTAGATAGTATAACCATTGAGGTACAATTTTTGGCTTATGTACCAGGTTACAGTGTAGTAGGTATAGTGGAATATATTAGTTGAATACGCTAATACTTAGAGTATAAGATCATGCTCTTTGGATGGACATGCAATGTTTGATGTTACATGATTCTCCTACTGCGTTTGTTCATTATGTTTCGCAGCGCTTAATAGAGTTTGAAGTGTGTAAAAATTGATCTCGATTGAGCCTATTTTTTGCTCATACTATGCGCTCAGATGAGCTATGTATGAGATATAATGTAGTATTTAGATGTATGTAATAATTTGATGCAAAATTTAGTAGATTTGTATACAGCCATGGGTTACTACTTCCGGTGTGTGTAGTTTTATGTTTGTATACTGTTACCATAACTCCAGGGGTGGAGGCATGCTGGGTGCTTGTCCCCTCCCTCCGTTGCCTGCGTTGTCATGGTGGCGGCGGGGTGGTGATGACGTCATCGGTGTGCATCTCCGGATGCCGGGTGGATTGGACTACACATGGTGGGGTATGTGTATAAACAATGTTATTGTCATTTTCTATGTGATTGACCTTGATAATCAAGTAAATAATGACTCTGAATTGTTGGTGTTTAACCTGCTAGTCTGCTGACCTTTTTATACCCAAGTGCCGCTGTGACAGATATATTTGGACTTCCAACTGGTAGTCCTTACGGAGGGCAATGGGGAATTTTGCTGTTATTCTAATTGGAGTGCCCCTCTACGGGGAATATATATATATATATATATATATATAATATATATATATATGTGTGTGTGTGTATATATATATATATATATGTGACCCATAGAAGAAATGGAGAAGTGTTTTGGAGGGCACATCAGTAGAAACTAAATGGGAGGGGATCTAGTAACAATGGATTCCTTTGTTTTGAAGAACCACAAGAATTCTGCTCGTCACTCACGAGCAAGCGCAGTTGTTATTTTTTTTTTTGTTTTCCCATTAGTTAATTCGAAAACCAAAATGCGAAAATTATCACAATTCAGGGGGTTTATCATATTGCCATTTTTGGTGAAAATACATGATACATTTGATGATAAAAAAAGTGAAAAGATGGCGATTAATACACAATACATAGGGGGGGGGCCCTAGATTGCACACCCAAAGCACAATGTGTGGTGCTACTTGCTGAGACTTGTAGTGCTGCAAGCAAAAAAAAAGGACAGATGCAGGTGCACACTCTAACTATGCTGAACCTAATAATAATATTGCTAAATTGCATCCAAGAGGTTCTTAGCATAATAATGGCCATAATTATGGGCCTGCCCACCGCGTCCAGGTGACCTCTATCAGGCAGGTCCCTAACACTCCTACGGAACAAATACAGGGCACGGGACCCCCCAGGCCAACCCAGCAGAAACGCCCCATGGCATCACACTAGTGTGAGACTAAAAGTGAAGGTTAAAGAATAAGAAAGAAGAAAGCCTGTGTGTTAAGTCCTACATAAGCAGGAGGTTATAATGAAAAGTGTATAAAGTGCTACATATACAAAAAACAAACTAAAGAAGTGAAAAAGTGTACATTATGATGCCATGAAGCAGTCCAGCCACACCAGCCCAGAGAGCCCCGCGCCCCAATACCAGTCCCAAAACTGACACACAGCATATGTATAATAGGTCTTACCCACAGTGTGCCTCATAAGATGTGCAGTCTTGGAGTGCAATTAATACACAATGTCTGGCGGAAAGAAATGGGATCTTTTCACATTTTTTGATACATCAGCCCCTATATCATATATCCTGAATTGTGCACACAATGGGTTTCTACTGAATATACTCTACACCCATTTGTGAAAGTGTACACAATATACACTTGAGTTAATAAATAACAGACTAAGGATGATTTATAATTATATATTTTATTGAGAGACAATCAAAAGACACTCGGCTTTCTTAAAGAATTTAAATTCTTTTATTTTAATGACTTTTCCATACTTTATACACAAAACTTACCTGATTTTGAATGTAGATATTTCGGTATGCTTTCTGTATCAATTTTAAAAATGTAAATATTAATAATAAGGTTACATTTTATTTTTAGTGCACCATCTACAGATTCCTTTCCCTCTTCTTTAAACTACTGTAATTGTCTGGAGTAGTATTAGCAAGGCAAAAATACAAACAAATAGGTCATGGATGCTGAATGCACCCACAGAATAACCACAGAGCATTGCTGGTAAAAAATATATGTATATATATATATATATATATATATATACATATACATATATATATATATACACACTGTATGTGTGTGTGTATATATATATATATATATAATATATATTAGGGGTGGGTGTGCACCGGCCACTTTTCGTGTTTTGTGTGTTGGTTTTGGATCTGGATCTTTCTTCGTGTTTTGGATCTGGATTGGTTTTGCCAAAACCACCCTTCCGTGTTTTGGGTTCTGGGTTTTGGATCTGTATTTTTTTTTAAAAAAGCATAAAAACAGCTAAAATCACAGAATTTGTGGGTTTTTCTGCTCCTATGCTATTATTATTAACCTCAATAACCTTAATTTCCACTCATTTCCAGTCTATTCTGAACACCTCACAATAGTGTTTTTATGTCCAAAAGGTTGCACCGAGGTAGCTGGATGACTATGCTAAGCGACATGAGTGGGCGGCACAAACACATGGTCCATCTAGGAGTGACACTGCAGTGGCAGACAGGATGGCAGTTTGAAAAACTAGGCCCCAAACAGTACATAATTCAAAGAAAAAAAAGAGGTGTAAGATGGAATTGTCCTTGGGAATGTTGTATAAACAGGACATGCACACTTTAACAAATCAAACATTTCAGCGCCAGGGTCTGCCACACGACTGTGGCTGATATGATTGGTTCGTTTGGGCCCCCACAAAACAAGCTGGCAATTAATCTGTCCCTGCACAAACTGGCTCTATGGAGGCAAGATGTCGTCCTCATCCTCCTCATCCACCAATTCCTCACTCTCTTCAGTGTTGTGTACATCCTCATCCTCACAGAGTATTAATTCATCCCCGCTGGAATCCACAACCACAGGTCCCTCTGTACGTTCTGGAGGCTGGTCTCCCTGGAAGAGTTGATAATTCATTTTATGAACATCATCTTCTCCACATTTTGTGGAAGCAACCTCCTACACCTTTTGCTGACAAGGTTCCCGGCTGCACTAAACACTCTTTCGGAGTACACACTGGAGGGGGGGGCAACTCAGGTAAAATAGAGCCAGTTTGTACAGGGACCTCCAAATTGCCTCTTTTTCCTGCCAGTACAGGTACGGACTGTCTGACATGCCTACTTGGATGCTGTCACCGATGTAATCCTTTAACAGACAGACGCATGCTTGTCGCTGCTGCTTTGAGGATGCAGGTGCGGCTACAGCCCACACAATTCACAAAGACAGAAAAAAAAAAGAATTTTTTATTTTTTGTGGAGCGCACTTTGAGGGTTATACCACCCTTTAACAGACAGACGCACGCTTGTCGCTGCTGCTTTGAGGATGCAAGTGCGGATACTGTACATACATTTCACACACAAACACAGAAAAAAAGATTATTTTATTTTGTTGGAGCGCACTTTGGGGGTTACACCACCCTTTAACAGACAGTAGACAGTAGACTTGTCAGAAATTGTTACCATGTCCTTCAGTCCGGACTAGATGTCCAAACCGGCCCTTGACTTATGACACAGGCGCACGCTTGGCGCTGCTACAGTGTTGATGCACGTGCGGCTACATCGCACACAAGTCACAAACACAGAAAAAAAAATGTTTTTAATTTTTTGGAGCACCTTGGGGGTTACACCACCCTTTAACAGACTTATGGGACACAGGCGCATGCTTGGCGCTGCTCCTTTGTTGATGCACGTGCAGCTACAGCCCACACAATTCACAAAGACAGAAAAAAAAGAATTTTTTTATTGTTTGTGGAGCGTACTTTGAGGGCTACACCACCCTTTAACAGACAGACGCACGCTTGTCGCTGCTGCTTTGAGGATGCAGGTGGAATCTAGACGGGATTTGGAACCGGGGACACACTACCTCCATCAATTGTCTAAATCCCACTGCACTAATGGCGGATACCGGACGCACATCTAACACCAACATAGCAGCCAAGGCCTCAGTCATACGTTTTGCTTCAGGATGACTGCTGTCGTACTTCATCCTCCTCGCTAAGGACTGTTGGAGGGTCAATTGTTTAGTAAAAGTAGTGGTGTTCCTACTTCCTCTCTGGGATGATGAACAACACCCAGCAGCAGCCACAGCACTAGGAGGAAGTGGTTCTTGATCTTTCCCTATTTTATTTTTATCGGTGAAAGTTTGGTCCTCCATTTATGTTATATTGATATATACGTGCGGCTAAGGCGCACACAAACCCAGAAATTTTTTTTTTATTTTTGTTGGACACTAGTGCACTTTGTGGGTTACACCACCCTTTAAGAAATGAGCCAGCCGGCCCTTTACTTATGGGACACAGGCGCACACTTGGCACTGCTCCTTTGTTGATGCACGTGCAACCACAGTGCACACAATTCACAAACACAGAAAAAAAATTTTTATTTTGTTTGGAGTGCCCTTTGGGGGTTACAGCACCCTTTAACGGTCAAGCCAGCCAGCCCTTTACTTATGACACAGGCGCACGCTTGGCACTACTTTGTTGATGCACGTGCGGCTACTGCGCACACAATTCACAAACACAGAAAATATTTTTTATTTTGTTTGGAGTGTACTTTGGGGGTTACAGCACCCTTTAACGGTCAAGCCAGCCGGCCCTTTACTTATGACACAGGCGCGCGCTTGACACTACTTTGTTGATGCACGTGCGGCTACTGCGCACACAATTCGCTTAATTATGCATGCCTCTGTGAAGGCGTTCAAATGCACAGGCATGCCTGCATTCCTTTGACCACCCCCCTGCACCCCCAAACAGCACTTCCTGTCAATCACTTCCCAGTGGCTCTGCATATCCACTGCATTAGCATTCGCGATAGCAGTGGCTGATTCATGCATGCGCAGAATGCAAACATTGACCAGGTGCATGCGAACGCCAACTTGCGAACCAAGCTGAATAATGCCCTTAATTTCTACTTTTGTAGAAATTAAGTGATGATGAGTAGACCGCTAATTCTGAAGATCAGAGGCTGAATGCAGCTCTCTAGATCTCTCTCTCTTTGGGGCCTATACATCATACCTAAAAAAATCGATGGAGGTAATTAGGTTTACAAGTTGCATAGTGTTCTACTTAATTGCTGGAGGAATTCATCATTCCTCCTCCCCATAACTGTCTATTTCGAAAAGCTGTCATTTTTTAAATGACAGCTTTTCGGGAAATAGATAGTTTTCCCTCTCCACTCTACCTTACCGCAACTGAAATCAGTGCTGCGCATGCACTGTTACATCTGTAAAACTAGCGCATGCACAGCACTTCCTACAGCTGCGGTAATTTTGTGTACCCCAACCCCCTCTCGCCCCTCCGCATACCTCCTCCCTGTCCCGCACTTACCTGCCCGCTGCAGCGCCTCCGGCTTCGGTGTCTGCTCTGACACGTGTTCTCCCAGCAGACCCAAGTACAGTTTAGAAAAAAAAACTTTTTTTTCCCTAAACTTTATTGTGTTCTGCTGGGAGAACACGTGTCAGAGCAGCCACCAGAGCAAGAGTACGGACCAGAGTGCCGGAGGGAGATGCCGGGGGACCTGCCCACACTGACACAGGTAAGTTTTACCTGCTATTTGCCACCTCACAGTGGCGGATAGTAACTCCATCAAATTTTTAAAATACATAGGGCCTGATTCAGAGCCGGACGCTATTTGCGCTCGCTCGTTCAGAAAATAGGGGTGGCTATTCAAATGAACCGTTCGCTCTTTGCGGTCTGTTCACGCCTCTAGGTCTGAGCGAGCGAACAAAACTTGCGGTCATTTTTTGGAAAAATACGCCCCCTGGCCGCACGCATCCTACGTCATGTCCGCTATTTATTAGATTAATCGAGTACATCGACCAGCGTATGAACTGCTCGCTATTCTTGTGGTTGGTTTTTGCTACCACAATTTTGCGAGCAGTTCTGGCTATAAAATAACCCAGTGACGTGGTCAATGACGCTGCTGTTTTAATTATGCACACCCATAAAACGCCCGTTTTGACCTTTAAGCACGCCTGCGTTCGGATCTCCACTCCCCGTTTTCAAGCACCTTCCCCTGTTACCACCCACATACGCCTCCTCCTGTCACTCAAAAAAGCAGGCATTCGCTATTTAGCGAACAAACGATTTTCGGCCACACTGACTGGTTCGCGCATGCGTATTACGATCCGTACGCATACGCAGTTGGGCAAACATCGCTCGGAACGAACGAGCGGCCGAGTCTGGAAATTAACGCAGGGGGACTTAACAGGAGATATCAGTGATATTTCCTGTGTTAAGTCTCTTCTTGAATACTAAAATAATGTTAATTAAGGAAAATGCCCTTAAAAACATTATTTTAGTGTTGATGAATAGGCCCCTTTCTCTCTCTAAAATGTAGCAAGCAAACAATGTCTCTGGATAACTTCCTCTTAAGTTTAATGTAATGAACACCTGAACTGTTGTGGCAGAATCGGTATGAAATACCACCGGCGGTTCGATTCCCGGCAGCGCCTGGTCGACCAAAGCAGAGTTCCCGGCAGCGGAAGCCCGACAGCGCTGGAAATCCCAATCGTATTTGACTAACCTAACCCTCCTTAGGGGTGCCTATCCCTAACCTCCCCCCCATGTGCCTAACCCTAATCCCCCCTCTAAGTGCCTAACCCTCCCCTTCCCCGCTGCCTAAACCTGGGGGGGAAGCCGTCGTTATGGGTCTCGCACCAAAGGGGGCGATGCTGTCGATGGTGCTGTCGATGGTGAGTGACAGCACACCCCCTGTGGTGGGTGTGCCGGGGGCGTGGCTGCCCAGACGGAGACGTTCCCATGGGAACGCCTACCGTCTGGGGCCGGCCCCACTGATGTCAGTGGGAGTGCTTTTGGCTCTGATAGAGCCAAAATCACTCCAGGGCTTGCGGCAACGAGACCTTACCACAAGGGTCTCGTCGCAAGCCCGAGGCCGCTCTTAAATTCAGAAGGCCGGCCCTGATTCAGAGCGAGCGCTCTGTCAGAGCGTCCGGCTCTGAATCAGGGCCTGTATTCAATTGCCGGCGAAAAGTCCCGGACTTTTTGCATGGTGCACTTTCCGCCGTCATCGCTAGTGTTACGTACGGAAAAGTGTTGCAATCCTCACAGCTTTTTGCCCTATTCAATTGCAAAGGATGCGAAAATGCATCCTGGCTAAACTCAGATAGGCGAAAAGTGCTGTCAGATTTGGGGCAATCAGCCTCCCAAAAGATGTACTGACATGGGGGATCGCTATGGATACCCCCGAATATCCCTGATAAAGGTTTTTGGGGCTTAAATGCTCTCTATTGGTGCAGAATAGCAATTAGCAGTTATGTAAGCTAAAAATAAGTGGTCCCAGCAAATTTGGGGTACATGAAAATGGGTGCAAACATGGTTAAAAGTTGCTAAAATTATGTATTAAAAAATGCACCTTCAGCAAACACTTGCAATCAAAAAAACATCTGGGGCATACTTGGGGACCTCCCTGGAGTCTATTTCACTAGCTTTTAACGTTGTCCCCCAACTTTGGTTGTTTTTCGCCCCCAAACGATGGTACTTTTTTGGGGTAATCTAAAGTATTATTTTTATTTTTTTTGATGCAGTAAACCTTTGGGTGACTGTCCCAAGGCTGCAGGGAAGTTCCCGCAACTTTGCACTGCAAACCCCCAATTCTGCACTTTTTCCGCCTCCATTCAGAGGCAAACCTTTTCTGCCGGTTACAAGGCGCAGACTTTTCGCACCGATGAAAAGTCTTTGCAATTGAATATGGGATAAGTTCTCACCTGGTGAAATGACGTCACCGGCAATAACTTTTTGCTGAAAATGGCATTACGCTGGCAATTGAATACGGCCCTAAATGTTTCTTACATTCCGATTCAGGGCGGTATCCAATTAGTTTTGCGTCCGCGATAAAGTTTCGCCTGCCTAACTTTCCGCCTGCATCGCATGTTTTGTTTATATTCTTAAGTTTTTTCCCGGGATTTTTTGACATAGTTGACCTTTGTGGGGCTCCCAAGGGTTCTGCGTGGTTTCCTCACCTTTGCACCCAAAAATAAAAATGCACTTCTTTTCTCCTGCTATTCAGAGGCAAATCTTTTTTGCCCATTATACTGCATTGACTTTCTGCGTACTTGGCTGGAATTGAATACGGAGATAAGTTTCTGCCTCGTGATAAGCCCCGTTCCACGATACTTTTCCACAGATCTCGGCTTTTTGCTTCTAATTGAATATGGACCTCAGGTCCCTTAGTGTTTCTCTGCTTTTAACACAGCTCTGTCACCACAGCTTCTGTTTAGCAGTTTCCTGCTGCTCTCACAAATTTTCTCACTGTCCTTTGTAAACCGCTTCCTCCTCAATAACTAAGGAAGGTTCCTTTTCCCAACTCAGAGGCATCTATCAGAAGGTTAGCTCTATAGTGCTGCTTCTGATAACATACAATACAGCAGCTTGCTCTGCCCACCACTAACTGGTACTGCGACTCTCTCTCTTCAACTCCATCTCCTCGCATTCATTGGCTTTTTCAGCATCCCTTATTCTTCTTTGCACAGGCACCACACTGGGTGCCCCTATGAATTATGGTGATTGTAGTCTTTTAAAGCTGTAGCTCCTCCATTCCAGTGGTATTAAGCTTACAGTGACACCTTGCAGTGGTGTACAATGAAGAGTATCACATATACTTCATGTTTTCAGTTAAACTGGTTTTATGTGGAGATAAAGGGCCTGATTCTAAGTTGGTTGCAAGTGCAGACGGCCATAGTAGACAGATTTACTACCTTAAGCTAATGTGAGTATCTGTGGATTCCAGTCAATAGATCTACATTAAAAAGGTTGACAATGTCTATATAGACACCACTTGGTAGACAGTCAATAGGTAGACAGGGACAGGTCAACAGGGACAAAAGGTCAAAAGACAAAATGTTGACATGGATGAAGATAGACATGTACAAAAGGTTGACAGGGTCAAAATTTCAACACAAAAATGGTCACCACATGTTTTTTTTTGTTTGTTAGGGTGAAGGACTTACTGGAAGGTTAGGGATAGGCTCTATGTGGGACGGTTAGGGTTAGGCACTTATGCCGACGGCTAGGGTTATTCAATAGGAGAAATGGTTAGGGTTAGGCACTTTCCAGAAAGGGTAAGGATTAGGCACTAGGAGGGATGGATAGGGTTAGACACTTACAGTATCCCAACAGTTAAGGTTAGGCACCAAGGGAAGGGTTAGGGAGAAGATTAGGGTTAGAAAACAAACAATGTGTTGACCATTTTTGCAAGGACCATTTCTGTGTTGACCATTTGACCCTGTCAACCTGTTGTACCTGTTTATCTTCATACATGTCGATCCTTTTCTGTGTCAACCTTTTGTCCCTATCAACTTATTGACTGTCTACCATGTAGGGGTCTATCTAGACTTCTATCTTTTTCATGTAAATCTTTTATACCAAACCCATATCTTTAAAGCTTCATGCGTATGGTTGAACTGAGCACTGTATTTCTGTCCACAGTTACAATGGTCGTCATTAGTAAAGGCACTTACACCTACACCATACTGGATACAAAGGACTCATCAGAAACAGGTGTTCCTTCTCTATCCACTTGCCTAAATTAGCACTGAAATTTTGGGTCAAAGTACACTGCACATCGGGAGGCAGATGTTTGTGCGGGGTGTGCTGCTGGATCAAAAAGGGTGCCACTCCTTAAATTGATATAGACAAAAGATATAGATAGAGAGATCTTGCGCTTGAACCCCTTTGTGCATGTACTGTATATATACACCACTCAAATAATACTGAATTAATGTATTAAAGTTTTACTTGCTTCATATGCAGTGCAACAATCAATAAAATGGTATATTACATGCAGTATGTTGTAAAACAAATCATCAAGTGGTACTGAAAATGATAATGCAATACTGTAGTATAACCAAAAGTGTATTAGTGATCACCTCTATGGTGTAGCACACTCTGGTATAGGTACAGTATACTAAATCTAAATAGCTTATTGAAACTTGTTTAAACACTGGGCCTGATTCAGACCCGTTCACACGGAGGCAATCACTCGCACCACGGATGTACCAAACTAATTAAATAAATGCAATCGCACGTATGGCTGTGAGCCTCAAGCAGATGCCCAACAACACAACAAGTACCTCCTCCTTTACCTACCAATTGCGCTTACTGGGACCGTCATTTGTTTTTCAACGAGACAATGACCCCAAACACACCTCTAGGCTATGTAAGGGCTACTTGACCAAGAAGGAAAGTGATGGAGTGCTGCATCAGATGACCTGGCCTCCACAATCACCTGACCTAAACCCAATTGAGCTGGTTTGGGATGAGTTGGACCGCAGAGTAAAGGAAAAGCAGCCAACAAGTGCTCAGCATCTCTGGGAACTCCTTCAAGACTGTTGGAAAACCATTCCAGGAGACTACCTCATGAAGCTGATTGAGAGAATGCCAAGAGTGTGCAAGAGTGTGCAAAGCTGTCATCAAAGCAAAAAGGGGCTACTTTGAGGAATCTAAAATATAAAACATATTTTGATTTGTTTACCACTTTTTTGTTTACAACATGATTCCATATGTGTTCTTTCATAGTTTTGATGTCTTCAGTATTAATCTACTATGTAGAAAATAATTGAAATAAACAAAAACCATTGAATGAGAAGGTGTGTCCAAACTTTTGACTGGTACTGTATATAGGTACACTAGACATGTGTTTGGAATTTACAAAATTGTTTTAATTTTTTTATTTTTAAACTTGAATTTTTTTAACGCAGGGCCTGCTGAATGCGGGCCAATGGCTCCATCGCCATCTCCAAATGGTGGTGCATAATTGGAATCTCCGGACGCATCACCGCCATAAATATTTGGATATCTGCATGATGAAAAATCCCCCCCCAAAAAAGTATTGTCATTACAGTTTGGCCTACATTTACTAATATTGAAGTTCTATTTAGAAGTAATGTTAGCCATTACAACTAATCTGATTACAGGTATTATAATTTTTTTAAACAAAATTTATAATTTTACAATCTGATAGGTTGATATGGCTGGAGATAAACTGAACGGAGATAAAGTACCAGGCAATCAGCTCCTAACTGCCATGTCACAGGCTGTGTTAGAAAATTGACAGTTAGCAGCTGGTTCACTTGTACTTTATCTCCGTTCACTTCATCTCCATCCAATTTCCTTAACTAAGCAATACTGAAAACAAAAAAGTACAAAAAAACCCAAAATGTATTTTAATTCACTAAAGGACAGACCTTCTAAAACTATAATGAGCAACTAATAAAAAGTCAAAAACTCTACAGTTGAAATAAAAAAATATCTGTTTTATTCCTTCGCCATACATCTACTCTTTGAAATTAACATAAATTATGATATATAATCTTTAAGGTGTAATTTGCTATAATCACAGATCAAGTATACATATTTATGTTAAATTTAGTTGTATAGGACATACATTAATCCCGTACAATAAATTATTACTTATACCTAAACCTTTACTAGAAAAGTGCTGCCTAAACCACCAGTGCATGTTTGTGTATGTTATATAATGTGTATTGGCTCCTGTACCTTGTGGTGTGGTCTCCCCTTCCTCTTCCACCTGGGTAGGACCGGGGTGGGATGGGAAATAAGGAGGGGAAGGCCAATACGTAAGTGGAGGGATTTGGTTGGGGGGAGGATGAAATTTCTAGGTGGGATGGGAAATGAGGAGGGGGAAGGCCATATGGAAGTGGAGAGACTGTTTGGGGGGAGGGACTTGGTTGGGGACAGAAACTTTGTGGGTGGGAGGGTGAATATTCAGGGGAGGGGGAGATGGGGTATGGCCGTCTCCTTTGTCGGTGTCCTGGCATGCGATGTTCTCCTATGATATAAATGATATAACAAACAATTGTATTTATTTTTATTTTTTTTACTACATTACAAATATGTTTAAGCAGAAGTTAGCCATGTCAAAAAATCATCTTCAATTATTAATTATTTTATAGAATGTACTTCATGAATGCAACATCAAAGGTGATTGTTTGCCATGGTCAACTTCTCCACTGACACACTTAGCCTCTCTTATCACTGCTTCATACATCTCACACAGAAATGTACCTATAAACATTAAATGTGCAGGTAAAAATTTTATATACTTGTTGTATTAAATGTGTGCATTTAACCAAGCACAGGCCTACTCATAAAATCATTGCACTATGCAAAGGCAACACATGCATACACATGTAAACATGTCCGCCTACGAGATACATCAGTAATGATGTTGACAAAATGCATACAGATATGCAAAAATACTTACGGCGGCTGTTGATGGCCCACAAGCAGGCCAACAGAAGAGGTGACCGGTGCCTCAGGTCCGACCACCGGCGTTGCAACTGCACGATGGTACACCGAAACCGGAGGCACCGGAGGCATCTCCACACCTCCCCGTAGGCTGCAACTTTCCTCCTATTTGGAATGCTGCTGCCACCCCCAACCAGCGATCCATAACCTCTGTGAGAAGCAAAGCTCTCGCCGGCTGAAGGCAGCAGCTCTCATGTTAGCAATGCCCAAGTATACATTATGCATACTTTATATAACTTCTGCTGGTATCTGATTGGCTGACCACATAAAAATGGCTGCTTGTTTCAAGACTGTACTTGTTTAATTTCGGTGATCAAAATGTCCATTATTTAATACAAAAAAAACCCACACAGCAGGTGTCTTACCTATTGCCTGAACAATCATACGCATATTACATGCATCTGCACCATTTTGCATATCCCAAAGAAAGTGGGCCTAACTTGGAAGGATGGTTATTTATGCGTTTCTTGATTGAGTGATTGTTTAAAGATGTGTATGTATATGCCTATAAATAGACTCACCTTGAAGTTGTAATTTTGCAGTCATGGAGGAAGACAGTTGCTCTCTTGAGGACTGCTATGCAGAGATACTCAAATTTCTGGAAGACTGGGGAAGCAATGTTCTACAGGAATATATGCCTATAAACACACTTGCAGATGTAGGTGTTGATACTGTTGCTGAAACTTCACCAGATGCTTCTTCTCACCTCCAAATCTGTCTGTCAAAACCACAGACGATGAGTCTGATTTATCTGATGGTAGGATACAAGATCAAGGTTTTAGTAGGATGATAACTGATGTACTTATAGAAGGGCACTCACCAGATTTGATTGTTCAAATTCCGGTCCAAGCTTGTGGAAAGATCTGTTATGAAATTTGTGACAAAATCAATTTGGAGAACTATGGGTCATATACTACAACTTTCCTTTGTAATAAGTAAGTTTTGTTATTTTGGAATAATGTTAAAAAAAATATTTAAAGTAATGCTAAATTTAATTGTAACGTAATTTTCTAATGTGTTTATAAAAATGTTGAAAAAAATTAATTACTACATTTGATCTGTATAATAAATTTATATTCAAAGGAGTGACCTTCGTAGCCGACTCCAGAGAAAAATTAATTCCTGGATCAGGCACAAACATGGGCCATGGGGTAATTTCCCTGAGGTCTTGCATTTAACCCCACATGAGAGGAAGATCTTGGGGTGCTTGGAACAGAGTATTTTGGCAGATGGGGACTTATTCCATCTAGTGTTGCCTGCCAAAGATGCCCCCCATGATGTGTCTGGTAAGTGTTTGAATAGACCTGTCTCTGTATCTGTTTATGTCATTTCCAAAAAAAAAATAAAAAAAAATAAAAAAAAAAATATATATATATATATATATATATATATATATATATATTTTTTTTTTTAGGAGATGTAGTAGCTGAATGGCTGCAGTCGGATGGGGGGATTGCACAACCTTCTTCATCTGTCTCACCCCCATCCACCACTGCCACCCTTACCAAAGTCATCGATGGCCTTAGGGTGGCAGTGGTTCAACAGCCTGCAGCCATTGAAGCCATGCATCGTACCATCCAGACAAGCATGGGGGAGCAATCAGAGAGACCAAACATGAACTACTTCGCCCAAATGAGTGCTTGAATTAGGTGGACCAATGCCCTGCTGTGGCAAGAACCAGCTATGAGCAGGGTATACAACGGTCTATCCGGATACGGGAATGTTCTTCTCCAGAGTCGGATGCAAAACGCCCGTGCCGAAATTGATCTATGTCGCAAATTTTATACCAGATCCTTCCATGAACTTTGGAAAGTAATGCCTACTATGAAATCTGGTGATTGCCTTTGTAATGCATAACAAAAACTGTGACCTTGTACAGTATCTTGGCATCAGATGTTGTTTTTTTATGGTTGTGGCAGACAGATTTGGAGGTGTTTTTTGTTTGAGAGGAGGTGAAGTTTAGACATTTGGTGATGCCACAAATATAACATCCCACATTTGCAAGTGTGTTCCCCTTCCACTTTCTACCTGAAATTGAGTATCTCTGCATTTTTTTGATTATTATTATTTGTTATTTTTTTTTTAAATCATAACCTCAAAAAATTAATACATTTTTTAATTATTATGATTGATTAAAAACTTTTGAAATTCAAAGAAGGTTGGTCAGTTTTCTTTTGCTAAACCTACTACTAAAATAAAAACAACACATACAGTATGCATTACAAACTATTGGCCAACATGTAAACCTATTTATAAAAAATTACATTTTCATTTATTACCTTGATTTTGTTACAGCATGTCATTACAGTGGAATGGAATGCTGGGATAAGACCAACTGGAGTAAAGCACAATTACACAAACACATATGTTGGAAACAACTATTCCAGTTTTTCACATACACTACTGTATTGCCAAATTTACAATGTCATTATAATCTAGGAACATGCTGATAACTGTTAAGGCAGGGCCATATTTATAATGGGTGCAGGGTGTCCAATTCAAAATAGCATTGAATGTAAACACTAGGGGTGTGCACCGGCCACTTATCGTGTTTTGTGTTTTGGTTTTGGATCTGGATCTTTCTTCGTGTTTTGGATCTGGATTGATTTTGCCAAAACCACCCTTCCGTGTTTTGGGTTCTGGGTTTTGTGTTTTGGATCTGTATTTTTTTGAAAAAAAGCATAAAAACAGCTAAAATCACAGAATTTGTAGGTTTTTCTGCTCCTATGCTATTATTAACCTCAATAACCTTAATTTCCACTCATTTCCAGTCTATTCTGAACACCTCACACCTCACAATAGTGTTTTTATGTCCAAAAGGTTGCAAAGAGGTAGCTGGATGACTATGCTAAGAGATACGAGTGGGCGGCACAAACACGTGGTCCATCTAGGAGTGACACTGCAGTGGCAGACAGGATGGCAGTTTGAAAAACTAGGCCCCAAACTGTACATAATGCAAAGAAAAAAAAGAGGTGCAAGATGGAATTGTCCTTGGGCCCTCCCACCCACCCTTATGTTGTATAATCAGGACATGCACACTTTAACAAACCAATCATTTCAGCGCCAGGGTCTGCCACACGACTGTGGCTGAAATGATTGGTTCGTTTGGGCCCCCACAAAACAAGCTGGCAATTAATCTGTCCCTGCACAAACTGGCTCTACGGAGGCAAGATGTCGTCCTCATCCTCCTCATGCACCGATTCCTCACCCTCTTCAGTGTTGTGTACACCCTCATCCTCACAGAGTATTAATTCGTCCCCGCTGGAATCCACAACCACAGGTCCCTCTGTACGTTCTGGAGGCTGGTCTCCCTGGAAGAGTTGATAATTCATTTTATGAACATCATCTTCTCCACATTTTGTGGAAGCAACCTCCTACGCCTTTCGCTGACAAGGTTCCCGGCTGCACTAAACACTCTTTCGGAGTACACACTGGAGGGGGGCCAACTCAGGTAAAATAGAGCCAGTTTGTACAGGGACCTCCAAATTGCTTCTTTTTCCTCCCAGTACAGGTACGGACTGTCTGACATACCTACTTGGATGCTGTCACCGATGTAATCCTTTAACAGACAGACGCACGCTTGTCGCTGCTGCTTTGAGGATGCAAGTGCGGCTACAGCCCACACAATTCACAAAGACAGAAAAAAGAAGAATATTTTTATTGTTTGTGTAGCACACTTTGAGGGTGTCACCACCCTTTAACAGACAGACGCACGATTGTCGCTGCTGCTTTGAGGATGCAAGTGCGGCTACAGCCCACACAATTCACAAAGACAGAAAAAAGAAGAATATTTTATTGTCACCACCCTTTAACAGACAGACGCACGCTTGTCGCTGCTGCTTTGAGGACAGTATCATATGCAGTGACAGTAGACTTGTCAGAAATTGTTGGCACGTCCTTCAGTCCGGACCAGATGTCCAAACCAGCCCTTGACTTATGACACAGGCGCACGCTTGGTGCTGCTACTATGTTGATGCACGTGCGGCTACACAAGTCACAAACACATTAAAAAAATAGTTTTTTATTTTTTGGAGCACTTTGAGGGTTACACCACCCTTTAACAGACAGACGCACGCTTGTCGCTGCTGCTTTGAGGATGCAAGTGCGGCTACAGCCCACACAATTCACAAAGACAGAAAAAAGAAGAAGAATATTTTTATTGTTTGTGGAGCGCACTTTGAGGGTTACACCATCCTTTAACAGACAGATGCACGCTTGTCGCTGCTGCTTTGAGGATGCAGGTGGAATCTAGACGGGATTTGGAACCGGGGACACACTACCTCCATCAATTGTCTAAATCCCACTGCACTAATGGCGGATACCGGACGCACGTCTAACACCAACATAGCAGTCAAGGCCTCAGTTATACGTTTTGCTTCAGGATGACTGCTGTCGTACTTCATCCTCATCGCTAGGGACTGTTGGAGGGTCAATTGTTTAGTAAAAGTAGTGATGTTCCTACTTCCTCTCTGGGATGATGAACAACTCCCAGCAGCAGCAACAGCACTAGGAGGAAGTGGTTCTTGATCTTTCCCTATTTTATTTTTATCGGAGAAAGTTTGGTCCTCCATTTATGTTATATTGATATATACGTGCGGCTAAGGCGCACACAAACAGAAAATATTTTTTTATTTTTGCTGGAGAGTAGTGCACTTTGTGGGTTACACCACCCTTTAAGAAATGAGCCAGCCGGCTCTTTACTTATGGGACACAGGCGCACGCTTGGCGCTGCTCCTTTGTTGATGCACGTGCGGCTACTGCGCACACAATTCACAAACACAGAAAATATTTTTTTTTTTGGTTTGGACTGGAGTGTACTTTGGGGGTTACAGCACCCTATAACGGTCAAGCCAGCCGGCCCTTTACTTATGACACAGGCGCACGCTTGGCACTACTTTGTTGATGCACGTGCGGCTACTGCGCACACAATTCACAAACACAGAAAATATATATTTTTTTGGTTTGGACTGGAGTGTACTTTGGGGGTTACAGCACCCTATAACGGTCAAGCCAGCCGGCTCTTTACTTATGACACAGGCGCACGCTTGGCACTACTTTGTTGATGCACGTTCGGCTACTGCGCATGCAATTCACAAACACAGAAAATATATATTTTTTTGGTTTGGACTGGAGTGTACTTTGGGGGTTACAGCACCCTTTAAAGGTCAAACCAGCCGGCCCTATACTTATGACACAGGCGCACGCTTGGCACTACTTTGTTGATGCACGTGCGGCTACTGCGCACACAATTCACAAACACAGAAAATATTTTTTTTCTTGGTTTGGACTGGAGTGTACTTTGGGGGTTACAGCACCCTTTAACGGTCAAGCCAGCCGGCCCTTTACTTATGACACAGGCGCACGCTTGGCACTACTTTGTTGATGCACGTGCGGCTACTGCGCACACAATTCACAAACACAGAAAAAATATTATTTTTTTAGCACTTGGGGGGAGCACCCCTGATGGACAGAGCACCCCCTGGACAACACTACAGCACACCTTTAGGACTGGGACACTGCACAGGACTTTGGAGTGGACACAGCCCCTATGGAGAACTGACTGCACAACACAGTCCAGCCAGCCCCTATGGACTTTGAAGTAGTGGACACAGCCCCTATGGACAACAGCAGCACAGCACAACACTACTCTGCACTACACTACACTACACTACACAGCCCAGCCAGCCCTAACTCCCACCCTCCCTCTTCACTGTCCACAGCCGAGTGAGAAAATGGCGCCGACGCGGGTACCTTATATAGGATCCAAAACCCGCGAGACCCGGAAGGCGGGATGATGACGTTTTGCCTCGATTTCAGATCTGAGTCAGGCGGGAAAAGTCGAGCCTGACTCGGATCTGCCTCGGATCGGGGGGGCTCGGGGGGGTTCGGATTTCAGAAATCCGAACCCGCTCACCCCTAGTAAACACCCATATCATTTTGTATTATTATGAAAGTAAAACATGAGTTTATAACAATACTTGATATCAGAATCCATTTTTTGCATAGGTTAATCACATCAAAACTTTGCACACACAGGGCCTGATTCAGAGCCGCTCGCTAGATGCGGTTGCTCGCTCCCAGTGTATGCAAATTCAGCGCACGCCCAGCAAGGCAGGCGATCACATGGCAAGGCCGTGTCTATGTCTTGGCGAGCGATCACTTTGTGTATGCAAACTCCCACCAGCCATTCATAAGACACCCACTTGTGCACGTCATCTCCTGGAACAGCATGAAAACATTGGTACATCGAGCACCATCGGATGTGCTCACAGCGCTTGAGGTTGACTATACCTGGCCGCAAGCACTGCGATCACTTCAGTGTGAAATACAACCAGGTGACGTGTACAATGATGCTGCCTGTTAATTATGGATGCCTATGAAATGGTGTTGAAACACACAGGCACGCCTGTGTTCGTACCTCCACTCCCCCGTTTCTAGTGGCCTGCCCGTTACCACCCACAGACGGCCTCTTCTGTCACTCATTCAACTGGGTTGTCTCTGTTGGGGGGGCGAGCGAGCACTTCCCGATCTGTCGCAGTTGTTCACGTAAGCGCATTGTGATGCATACGCATGCGCAGAATGCAAATGCCGGCCAGCTATGAGCGATTGCATCCTAGCGAGCAGGTCTAAATCAGGTCCACAGACTTAAAAAAAAAAAAGGTTTAGAAAAAATAATGAAATCTATAAACTTGGCATGCAAAAAGTAAATCTGTATACCTGGCAGGCAAAAACATTTTTGCTTGGTGTGCAAGACACCTACACACTGACTTACCTGCCTAGGAAAAAATATTTTGAAGACATAACTTTCTACTCAATATTATTTAATTTTTTTTATAATATTTAAAAATTATGTATAGCAACCCATAAATGCAGTCAAACATAGCCATGATAAAGTCTATAAATAAGGTCTGGGTCTCATACATACTGTACATACATATCACATACATACGTGTTTAGAAAAAGACTTTATATCATTAGACATTTTCAACATTTTCAACAGTAGTGTATAACATAATTTTTTTTAAAAAAAGATGTGTTACAAATGTAGAACATTGACATACACAATTACACATGTAAAAGTAATAAGTTTATCAGTTTAAAAAAAAAAACATACCGAAAGACAGACAGCAAGCCAGGATTTCATATATCATTGAGGAAGAAAGGAGGTGCATTAGTTCTTTCAGTAAAACGATTAAATCAAGTGAATGCAGCATTACTAGTATGCAGACAATTATCACTGATTGCATTCTCACCTCCGGGGAAACATCGGTAACATGCAGAGGTGCGGATGCCCAGACCCTACCACAAGCGCTGCTCACCTTCCGCTCGCTGTGTGCATCGGTCACTACTGATGCAGTCGCATGACGTAATTTATGCACACCCATGAAACGGCTTTGGAATGCACAGACTCGCCTACGTTCACCTGACCACCCTCACATCCAACACCCAAAAACACCCAAGAACGGTGACTTCTGTCACTCAGGCTTCAGGATGGTGTCAGTTCTCTGAGTGATCGTTTCTCGATCGTTATGGCTGGTTCGCGCATGCGCTTTGCGATGCATACGCATGCGTGGCACGCAAACATCGCCCGCTAGCAGGCAATCGCCTCTGTGCTCACGAGTCTGAATCGGGCCCACTGTTCAAAAAATGTCCATTGAGTGCTAATGATTAGCATCCAGTCATAGTCCAAACCTTCACCTGCAGTGCACAAACTGCAGTGTGCCTTATGTGCTGAAATAAAGTCAGTGTAATGTATGTCAGGGTTAATGTTCTGAGTGTAGCGCAGCATCCCACTGTACACTCACAAAACTGTTTTATATGCAGTATGTTGATTGAGGAATCGTTGCCCGTGATGTCTCCTGGGCAGGATGAAGGGAGGGCCACTAAGGTGGGAAACAGGGACTCAGGACCGGGATTAACAACTCCTGACATTTCCTGATTCATATTGCTTATCATTCGCAAGGTACAGTAGCTGCTCAGAAATGCCCGTGTCATGGAAGAGGAAATATGGCTACACAGGGAGCAAATGGCTGATCTAGTATACACTGTCAAAGTATGTATCTATTGCAGTCTCCATCGCTTTTTGCAAAGCATGTGTAGTCATAGAATTTGTAGTTCATTTTGATGTTCATCAGTTTTTACATATTTTTTAGAAGTATCCTCCTATGCCAATCGCTCACAAGGTTCCTGGCTGTGCTAAACACTCTTTCCAAGTACACACTGGAGGGTGGGCAACTGAAGTACACCATAGCTAGTTTGTACAAGAGGGTCCAAATTGCAATTTTTTTTCCTCCCAGTATTCAAAGGGATTGAGTGACATGCTAAATTGTACAATATCTCTAAAGTAATCTTCCACCATTCTAGTGATGATTACTGATTGAGAAATGATAGAGGTGTCAATATATGTGGGCATTTATTTTAAGTCAGATCAGATGTCATAATGTTATGCTCTGGTGCATCCTAATCAACAGTGGAACTTTTGGAAAATGTCAGTTTTTTCCTGGCAGCAGCATTTGCAGGAGAAACTGGATCAGGAGACATTATTGTGTTATTTGCCACTAGAGCTGACAACTTGTCCATAAGAAGCTCTTGCATCTCTTAAGATTTGTGTCAGCTGAAAAAACCCCCATCACATTGGACTTAAACCTAGGATCAAGCATGGTTGCCTTATTGTAGTGATTCAATTGCAAGATATTGTAAACTCTTGGGTCCTGGTGAAGCAAATAAAGAACCACGGGCCTGATTCACTACCAATTGCGATTGCAATAGCGATTACGCATGCAGTCTCACTGTGATAGTACAGATGTGTCCACATACATCTCTCCTCCATGTGATACAAGTCGCGCCACACATAACACGGGAGCTCTGTGTGCCTCGGTAGTGCTGAGCATATTTCTTGTGACCTTTTACCTTCAAGTGCAGCTTATTCACACAGTGATGTGAATGGCTAGCACAAATAGCTTCTGCAGATTAAAATGATATGCAGCATGCCTGTGGTCTCTATGCATCTGCAAGTGTATCTGCATGTGAAATGCTACGTTACAGTGTCAGCGGGTGTAACACAGTAACATAGCATTTTGCATGCAGATACACACGCAGATGCACAGAGTACATAGCCATGCTGCCTATCATTTTAATCAGCAGAAGCTGTTTGTGCTAGCCATTCACATCATTGTGTGAATAAGACGCATTTAAAGGTAAAAAGTCGCACACCAAGTCACGCCACGGCATGGTGCGATTAGAAGGGCTATTTAACACGCAAGGAGGCTTGATGTATGAGTACACATCTGTATGTTTATCAATTGCGATCGTTATGTAATCGCAGCACTATATAAGGATGCCCACTTTACCTTACACACATCCGTAATCTTTAGCAAGACTGCAAAACCATCGGTAACATTGACTACAATTGGTCTCACGCACACTTGCACAAACTCTGGCCCTGATTCAGAACTGGACGCTCTGACAGAGCGCTCGCTCTGAATCAGGGCCGTCCCTCCTAATTTTTAGAGCGGCCTCCTGGCCGCTCGCATAGCTGTGGGTGACCACCCACAGCTATAGCGAGCAGCCAAAATGATGGTCGCGATGATCAAAACCATCGCGACCATCGGGCTTGCGACGAGACCCTTGCGGTAGGGTCTCGCTGCCGCAAGCCCTGGAGTGCTTTTGGCTCTATCAGAAGCACTCCCACTGACATCACTAGTGATGTCAGTGGGGCCGGCCCCAGACGATAGGCGTTCCCAAGGGAACGTCTCCGTCTGGGCAGCCACGCCCCCGGCACGCCCACCAAAGGGGGCGTGCTGTCACTCACCATCGACAGCACGCCCCCTTTGGTGAGAGACCCATAACGACGGCTTCCCCCCCAGGTTTAGGCAGCGGGGAAGGGGAGGGTTAGGGTTAGGCACTTAGAGGGGGGATTAGGGTTAGGCACTTGGTGGGAGGTTAGGGTTAGGCACCCCTAAGGAGGGTTAGGGGGTTATGTTAGGTTAGTCAATATGATCGGGATTTCCAGCGCTGTCGGCCTTCCGCTGCCGGGAACTCTGCTTTGGTCGGCCAGGTGCTGTCAAACACCATCGACAGCACGCCCCCTTTGGTACTAGACCCATAACGACAGCTTGGCCGTCGTTATTCAGGTCACGCGCATGCGCACGATGGAGCCACCTTGTCGTGCGCATTCGCACTTGGGCAACATCGACCCGCTTGCGAGCGCTCAGTGCTCGAGAGCGGGTCTGAATCAGGCCCTCTGACCTTACTCGGTTATTGCTAACTTCATTGCACACTATGAGTAAGCAAGCTGCGTATGGCATCCCAGTGGATCATTTATGCATGGCCCTGCAACAGCATTCAAACGCACTGGCATGCCTGCATTTCGCCGACCACCCTCCCCGTCACCACTCCCAAATGGTGCTTTCTGTCAATCACTCTGTGATGGGTCTGCATAGTCACTGTGATCGTCATCCCAATCGCAGTGGCTGGTTCATGAATGCGCATATTGCAACAGTTGGCCGATTGCATGTGTAATTGCAGTTGCAATGGATAGTGAATCAGGCCTTTGATCCGCAACCCCAACATACTTAGGAGAATTACTTTGTTTAATCTTCTACTTCAGCTTCTTTAACTGCTTTTGCAGTAATTTAAGTAATAAGTCACCCATTATTTTAGCCTGCTAGGAAAACTGACTAACATAAATAAAGAGGGCAGATCCCCGCCCTAGCGTAAACTGGCCTGAAATGGTACCACTTCCCTCTAATTGGCACAGCCTTGACCCCTCCTTAAGATGATGGCCTCCCTTTAGGAGAATGACTAACTTGTCGCTATCAAGAGGAAAATGCCATTCAGGCACTCTTAACGCCATAATAAGCTGCCCAGGAGCACTGCTTACCGCCAGACTGTACCTCCACCTGCTGGAAGGAAAAATTTACAGGGAAATCACACAATCCTACCAACAAAACATTATACAAATCAAGCTGCCAAGAGGAAAATGGCTGCTCAAACTTGGCTTTTTATATGAAATGGGGGAGGCCTTGCTCACTGCTGTGCTATCATAGGTCTATATTTCTAACTGACAGATCCTAGCTACGCCCTCTAAACCCTTAACCCCCTAACTACAGAATCCAGCAAAATCCATAACAAAACGGGGATGCTTATATTTCCTCAAACTTAATTTAAGTATTCGGAATCTTTGGTATAACCTGGCAGTGTCTGAACTCAGGGCCTGATCCAAAGCCGCTCGTAAGCGGCCGCTCGTTCACTCCGAGCGATGTTTGCCCAACTGCGCATGCGCACGGATCGTTATACGCATGCGCGAACCAGTCAGTGCGGTCGAAATTCATGTGCTCGCAAAATAGCGAATGCATGATAATTTGAGTGACAGAAAGAGGCGTATGTGGGTGGTAACAGGGGAAGGTGCTTGAAAACGGGGAGTGGAGATCCGATCGCAGGCGTGCTTAAAGGTCAAAACGGGCGTTTTATGGGTGTGCATAATTAAAACAGCAGCGCCATTGAGCACGTCACTGGGTTATTTTATAGCCAGAACTGCTCGCAAAATTGTGGTAGCAAAAACCAACCACAAGAATAGCGAGCAGCTCATACCCTGGTCGATGTACTCGATTAATCTAATAAATAGCGGACATGACGTAGGATGCGAGCGGCCAGGGGGCGTAGTTTCCCAAAAAACGACCGCAAGTTTTGTTCGCTCGTTCAGACCTAGAGGCGTGAACAGACCGCAAAGAGCGAACGGTTCATTTGAATAGCCACCCCTTTTTTTTGAACGAACGACCGCAAATAGCGACCGGCTCTGAATCAGGCCCACACTTCATTGGTTTCAATTTCAAAAGTTTTCAGTAGCTTGCATAAAATCGAGAGTATTCTGTTTTCTGCAGTAAGGTAACTTGACCCTTCTCCTTACAGTATGTCAAGTCTTAATGTGTTCTACAGTCACTGAAACATATAAAGGGGCAGGGGCTGGCTAGCAACTTGCAGCCTGAGGGGCCATGTCACACTGTAGGGCCCCTGGTCACATCATATTACACTTTAGTGCCCCTGGTCACATCATGATACACTGTAGTGTCCCTTGTCATGCACTTTGGACACATTATGCTACACTGTAGTGCCCTCTAGTCACATCAAGTCACACTGTTATGCACCTTGTCTCATCATGCCACACTGTAGTGCCCTCCAGTCACATCATGCCACACTGTCATGCCCTCCAGTCGCATAACGTCACACTGTAGTGCAATCAAGTCACTTCATGTCACACTGTAGTGCCCCATGTCACATCATAGCAGACTGTAGTGCCCCACAGTCACATTGTGTCACACTGTAGTGCCCCTTGTTACAGCATGCCACACTGTAGTTCCCCTAATCACATCATGCCACACAATTGTGCCCCTTCTCACATCATGCCACAAAGTGCTGCCACTCAGACCTCCCCTACTTTTACTTACCTCAGGGCTCTCTGGTCTTCATTAGCAGTCCACTCTCAGGGGCAAACGCAGGATTTTCAAGGGGGGGTTTCCATACTATATATATAGTGGAATAAGCCTGGCACTCAGGACAATAAACATGAGAAAGCGGGTGCCATCCTAAGAAAATGTATACATGTAATCCTTCTGGCTAGGGTATGCTCCCAGCACAATGACAAAGGAAGGCGGCACTCCAATTGGTGAATCAAGTCAATATATATTATTAATGCGTCAACATAATTACACACATGGATATAATTATGTTGACGCATTAATAATATATATTGACTTGATTCACCAAATGGAGTGCCGCCTTCCTTTGTCATTGTGCTGGGAGCATACCCTAGCCAGAAGGATTATAATATATATATATATATATATATATATACATACACATACACATACACACAGATCGCATATACACACAAGCATTTAATCATGTAACACATATATATATATATATATATATATATATACATACACATACACATACACACAGATCGCATATACACACAAGCATTTAATCATGTAACACATAAGTAAGTATACTTCTACACAGCATACATACATGCATACATACACATAAGCATACTGACTCACAGCATACACATACATGCGCACACACACACGTAAGTATACTTACACACAGCATACATAATTACACACAACCACAAGCCCCCTTGCCCCCTCCCCGCACCGCCAGCACCACCGCACATAAGCCACGCATTCACAGTGCACACATACTTGCTGCTAGATACAAGGTACAGCAGGAGACAGCTGAAGCCGCTTGCGTGAGTCACTCGGCCAGCAACCCACGGGAACTGCTGCAATGCCTGGGAGGAGCTAGCTGCATTCCCCCTAGATTCCTCCAGCCTCTCTCAGTGACAGTGTGGCTATGAGGTCGGAGCCCGCTGCCGCGTTACTGCGCTACTCTGACAGTCAAAAAAGACTGTCAGCTGTGATGAGTAATCGGCGGGCAGGGGGGGTTTCTAGGTACTCAGAAACCCCCCCTGCGTGCGCTAGTGACTCTCCTGTTCCTGTGGCTCTTCAATCACCTGGTCTTGGTGAGTTCCTCTACACCAATCCCTGGCAGCTCAGCTTTCTTCTTTCCATTACACCTCTCACTCTTCTGTTCTTCATTGCCTCCAGCATCTTGACATTAGCTGCTGCCAGGAGATGCAGCTTTCTGCATTCTGATTGGTGGATGACTAGAGCTATCCAACAATCAGTGAGATGAGACCTTGCACCACTATAATTGGTGAAAGGCCAGCACCATCCATTAATCAGCTTTCCAGCAGCTACTGTACTTCAGACACAGACTTCTCATACATACAGTAACCTGCTGAAATAGTGGGGCTGCACAGTATACTCTGCTGCTGCATGGATCTGTCTGGCAGCTGGGAGGAGCATAGCATGACTGCCTCACAGACACCAGGCAACTACTAGTCTTCTTCTTGGTCCCCTTATGTGATGAAGATTCACCTCAAGCAAAAGCTCTAGTGCACAAAGGTTATTCTTGGGAATCCTAGATAGGGAGTAGACAATTTGCCTTTGCAAATTGAAAGCAGGATTACCCCTGATCATTAATGAGGAGCTTGATGTTGAAGGTAGTTGCCATAGAGATTGAATGTGCTGAGGTCTATCCATGCTGCTGGTTGCTCTTGCTGAACTGCTTGTTATTATTTTACATGATTTTCCAGATTTTGATAAAAAATGTCCTTGAGCTTGATGATGTAACAGGAAGAAGGTGTCTAAATGGTTAACATCCCTACATATGCCTACTTACTGTGGCACTACAAATGGAGCAGAGAAATGTCAGGATTTTCCTTGACAAATGTCAGGATTTGTGTAAACATGTATTCCACATGGATGATTTGGCTTTTTTAGTCTTATGCCCAGGTATGACACTGTCCTCCTTGCAAGAACTGCTGCCACCGGTGACTGACTTACTTTGATACAAAAAACATCATACTCCAGAATTTTATCAACGTGTCACATTCATCATCAACAGCTTCATTAGTGTCCGATACACAATTATTCCCCTCATCCTGTTGCACTTCCACCATAGCATCCTCAACTTCTATGTCTAAACCATCATCAGTACTTTTACTAATACTCATCCACACATTTGCAGGGGGTTAAGAAATGGTAGAAGGTGGCTTCTCTAGGATTATCATATGAGACATGTTAGACTCACACATAGCACTTGTGGACACACTTAGATTCTCCTCAGGAATCAGTTTGTGAATACACAGTTTGTTCTTCAGCCTTAGTGTTCTTTGTTGCACTGATTTGCCTGTTTTAGAGGTGACACATCTAGACTCAGGGCCTAATTTAGAGACGTACATAAATTCAGTATTTATGAAGTTTGCAGATCTGTGCATGCACAGGAGCTGCACTGTGCATGTGCAGATCTGTTTCTACAATGTTGCTGGCAGTGCCCCAAAATCTGCAACATGATTGACATGCTGTTGGCATTTGGGAGGCAGCGACAGACAGTGTTCCAGAAAATGGGGACATGTAGGACCACAACTTGCAAAGCAAGGCTATGGTCTGATCCTTTCCTTGCCACTACATGTGTGTATGGCATGTTAGCAATTTTAGTTTTTTTCACAGTAACTTCTCCCTTCATAGTTAGAGACTATGGGGAGTATTCAATTAGGCTGTGAAAAGTCGGAATTGGCGATAATTTATCGCCGATGACATCATTTTTGCCTATTTAAATTATCCCCGTATTCAATTTCAAAGACTTTTCAAAGGTTCAAAAAGTCTTTGAAAAAAAACAGGGATAACTTTTCACCATGTATTAGGGTTTAGGGGTGCAGGCTTAAAAAAAAAATAGCCTGCACCCCTGGGAATGTCATTTAAAAATAAACTGTGTAAAAAAAAAAAAAAGTAAAAAAAAAAAAAAAATAGGGATACCCCCAAAAAATGAATAAAAAATTTGGGGTGAAAAAAAAGGGGAAACAGTGTTTAAAAATAGGGAAATAGATTCAGGGGTATTCTGTAAGTATGCGGCAGGTGTTTTCTAGAATAGGATATTAGCGGCAAGTGTATTATTGCAGAATTTGTAAAAATTACTTTAGGGACTTAAAAATATGCTAGTACCCATTTTCATGTATCCCAAATTTGATGGGACTACTTAAAAAAATGAAAAAGAAAACCTAAGTGCTCTTCTGCATCACTTCTTCAATGTCGGGAAAAAAATACCTGCCGCAGCTATTTAAAAACCCGACTTTCTTCTGCAGGCAAAAAAGGGGGTACCCATAGTGATCCCCTATGTCTGGACATCTTTAGGGAGGTCCTACAATTATTTCCCGAAAATTCAAATTTTTTTCGTAGATCCCAATTCGCAGGGTCCCGTTTTCGCTGATTTTAAATTGAATACGGGGATAAAGTGGGCACGCGCCAGATACTTTATCCCATGAAAAGCTCCGATGACTGCCAGCACAAGTACTGGGTTGCTCCTGTTCTTCTATCAACAGATCCATGATTGATTTTTACACTAGGACAGGAGTAAAGATACTGTAGTTGAACTTAACTGCAACCACAAAGGACTTGAGATTTTTTTAGACACCAGAGAAAAAGGCGTTTTTGCAGTTATATGGAGTGCAGTTGACAGGGACACCACACCCAGTAAGTACAGTGATATATACACTGCCTCTCAAAAACACACTATTCCTGTGATGTGTGATTTCAATTGTATTATAAAAGACTTAAGATTTCATTTAAAAAAGTAAAAGATTTCATCTTTGGGATGCAGCTTAATCAGACACAGCACAGTTAAGTTAGTGTAGATAGAAAGACTTGTGAAAAACGATTTTAAGTAAATGCAGCTCACTTCTGGTTCACTTCTAGCAAAAATACACAAGAACCTGTTTTCATTGGATTGCAGGTGCTAATGGTGTCTGACCAACACAATGCTATAATAAGGATACATTTGTATCAGTAATTGGTTTAACCCTGGCTTGGCTTACTTAAATCAGACAACTGCATTTCTGATTTATTTACACCGTATGTACGGTAAATATTAATGATAAATAAACATAAATATAGATATGAGAGAGTTTGTTTCTAGGGGAGAAATACAGGCCTGTAATACCTCTGAATAACGAGCACACAGCCCCCTATTAGTAACACATTTAATGTATATATGGGAATTAGATACACCATAACCAGGGCCGGATTTACCATTGGGCAACCTAGGTGCCCATCGGGTCCTAAGGGGACCGTGGCTGGGCCCCCTGCCCCACACGGCCCCCTTGTATCCCAGCCAGGAGATAACCTGCTGCTCTGTGCACTGGCCGAGGAGAGATCACATCACAAACAGTAAGGCAGCAGCAGCATGGTCAGAGGCGGAGTTACAGTCCTTCAGCTGGGAGCCCGGCAAACCAGAATCAACACTTCAGCGCGGCACCGCCGATCAACACTGTGATGTGCAGTGTGAGGCTGTTGCTGTCACAGTAAGTTCTCCTCTTCTCCCCTCCCCCTGCAGCATGCACTGAAGTCAGCCCACACTCCAAACTCCCTCCCCGCAGCCTGAATTGCTCCCTCCCTCCCCCGCAGAGTAGCTAGCTCCCCCTCCACAGCATGAGCTGATCTAGTCAGCCTATTCTATTCAACCCCTCCTAGCCCAGTCCCCACAGTCACAGTGAGTGCTGCGAATCCACTCCATTGCAGCGCCTCTCACCTCCCCCCTGCAGTGTAGTCAGTCTCCTCTGACCCCCCCTCCCACAGTGTGCGTTGCACTTCCACTCCTCCGACTCATTATATACATAAAGTGTGTTACTAATAGGAGGCAATGCTGTGTGCTCATTATTCAGAGGTAATACAGGCCTGTATTTCTCACCTAGAAACAAACACTCTCATATCTATATTTATGTTTATTTATCATTAATATTTACCCTACATACGGTGTAAATAAACCTACTGAGTCACCATCATGTTTCATGTCTTCAGAAACACAATTGTCTGATTTAATTAAACCAAGCCAGGGTTAAACCAATTACTGATACAAATGTATCCTCATTCCACAACTCCGGGTGAGGTCAATGGGTTGGACTGGACTTCTGCTGAGAATGAAATGAGATGGCAGTCTGAGTAAGTTAAACTGAAAAAAGAAAATGATCTTACTTTTAAATAATGCTCTCTCTACATGTATGTATGTATGTATGTATACATATACACAATCCTCACAGGCAAGACTGTGTCTCAATAATTTCAACACAGGAGTTGTGAAAAATCTCAGACGTTTTGGAGATATTTATTGCCCCTTCATTAAGGTAAGAAGGGACAATAAATAGCTCTGAAATGTCGGTGATTTTTCACAACTCCTGTGTTGAAAGTATTGAGACAGAGTGTCGCCTGTGAGGATTGTATACTTTTGGGCCAATTTTGGTTGGTCCTTTTTTTTTTGAGGGCACCTGCATCTCTACATATATCTATAGGAGTGCCACCCCAGAGCGAGTATCTATGCTTATAATGTGGAGTGCTGGCTGAAATTGACATATATATATATATATATATATATATATATATATATATATATAGTGTACCAATGGGAGATGGCACTCCACGGCCGATAAAAAATGCAGACAAAACAGTGTCTATGTAGTCAACGTTTCAGAGCTCGGCAGCTCTTTTATCAAGACAATATCAAACAGAATACAAAAAACACACATATATATATACAAACCTGAAACTATTCACCACAGTGCACATCCCACGCTGACCCTCCGGAGTCCCGATGATGTCATAGGCGTGTCGCATGCTGGCGCTCGGTGACTCACTAGGGGGCGTGTACCTGACATGAGCCATCACCATAGAATCCAAATAACAAATAAATCTACAGCACGGCAATAACCTGTGAACAAATGGAAGATTGTATCGCAATGAATGACTGTACTGCAGATTAGGAGAATAGACACCGTATAGTACACAGAAGAAAACTGTACAATTTCAACAAGTGCACTCACAAACTGTCATGCTCAGGGACAGAACAGCTGACAAGAAATACAGCATAAAGCACATAGAACTGACAGAATAATAAATCTTATAATATCATATTCAAACTGAAAAGTATAGTAGAAAATAAAGTGCCAAGGGCCAACTAGACGATCATAAAAAACAATTGAGAGACAGCATTTCATTTAAACCTCCCGGATACACAGTTTGTAAAGTGTAGATGCAGAACGATTCCTTCTGTAATAAGGCTCTGTCCCTATCACCACGTTGGTGGTGTGGTGGGACCCAATCAATCATTTTAAACTTCATGGAAGACAAACTATGGTGATGATCCCTAAAATGTTTCGCTACCGACTGGTCTGCACCCTTGCCTTCAAGTGCAGCCCTGATGTGGAGCGATGGAGGGCCATGCGCTCTTTAATTTGTCTTGAAGTCTTTCCGACATAAAACATGCCACATCACAAACTTTTTACCTGATCTAGGATGAAAAAAAGTATCACCTATGTCTAGAGAGCTACATTTGTAATTGCCAGCAGAACGAGCTAAAAAATGTGTCATTTTAGGTTGAGCAAATTGGCTAATGTCATTATGTACAACTGTATCCTTAATGTTACAACCTCTCTTGAATGAAGGTAAGATGGTAAAACCTTGTAGAGCTGGTAATTTGGGGTCTTTAGACACTACAGGCCAAATCTCTCTTGCTGCTTTCATCAACTTGGTGCTTGCTGAGGTATACTGTTGAGTCTATACCACCCTGTAGGATTTTTGTTTAGGTCCCGATGCAAGTAGGGCCTGTGTCCTGGACATAGCTAGCACACGATCTTTCGCATGCTTCAAAGTACTATAATGATAGCCTTGTTGCAGGAATTTGTGAGACATACTGTCTATCTGCCTTATAGCATCATTGGGGTCAGTACATATTCTCAAGATTCTCAAAAATTGTGAGTACGGCAGTCCACTCTTGAGGGACGGAGGGTGGTGGCTACACGCTTGCAGAATAGTGTTACGGTCCGTCGGTTTAGCATACAAGGAGGTCAATAGTTCATAGTGATCATTCTGGCTGATTGAGACATCTAAGAAATGGACAGATTGAAAACTGCAATCATATGTAAATTTAATGGGATGTTCTTTTTTATTCAAATCTTTCATTAGTTGTTGAAATCCCTCCAATGAACCCGACCATAGCAAAAATATATCATCTATATATCTTGAATACCCCACAATCTGTTGTGAGATATTGGGATCACCAAAGAAGAACTCTTCCTCCACGTTAAACATATATATGTTAGTGTAGCTCGGTGCCACACAAGAGCCCATGGCACATCCTGAGCGCTGGATGTAGAAACCTTTATCGAATAAGAAATAATTTCTTGTTAAAGTGCGCTCTAATAGAGATATAAAAAAAATCGATGTTGGGACCTGTGTAATTATCATGATTAGAGATAAACGAACGGGTAGCCTGTATCCCATCCTCATGCGGGATACTAGTGTACAGTCTACAGACGTCAATAGTACACAACAAATACTGGTTAGGCAGCGGTGATAAATCCTGAAGTCTCAGGATAAAAGACGTGGTATCCTTAAGAAATGTGCTTTTGGTAGGTAACAGCGGCTGTAAATAGTAGTCCAAATATTGTGAGATTCCGTAGTATAGGGAATCTCTGGCAGCAATAATAGGTCTACCAGGTGGACATATTGCATCTTTATGCAATTTAGGGATGGTATAGAGCACTGGCATTTTAGGTGTAAGTTGTTTTAGGGCATCACCAGTATTTTTAGTAATCACATTATTTTCTACTGCTAGTGCTAATAAATCAAAAAGTTCAGATTTGAAGTCATTAGTAGGGTCCGCTTCCATCCGTTCATAAATGGAAGTATCAGAAAGTTGTCTATATATTTCAATTTTATATGTGGATAAATCTTGAATCACAATACCACCGCCTTTATCGGCTGGCTGAATTGTAATATCTTGATATCCACTAAGTTGTTTCAGAGCTACTTTTTCATTATGTGATAGATTTTTCTTGATATACTCTGATGTAGAAGAAAAGTGAGTGATAGCATTATCCATATAATTAGTAAAATTTGTAATACTCACATTGGTGGATTGAGGCGTAAAGGTAGATTTTTTACAGACTGGTGAAGTGGGAACTGGCATATTATAAATCAATTTTATTCTGAAATGCATTAGGGGAACACGTAGGTACAAAGGACAAACCTTTGTTGAGAACTTTAATTTCATCTGTAGATAGATAGAGTATATATATATATATATATATATATATTTTATGACGCCTCTATAAAATATGATTTGTGCATCTTGATCCAGCGACACCAACTGCACAGGATTGTTTGAGGGAGGGGGGCCCCAAACCAGTATTTTGCCTAGGGCCCCATTAGATCTAAATCCGGCTCTGACCATAACCATTATATTGTAGTATCTCCACCCCATAATTGCAGTGATAACAGCTGCCTAAGGCAATCGTTGTGGTATATGTATTGCATCTGAGATTTAATACCATCTAGTGGAACATATTTTGTTTATTTTCTTGTTAAGAATTTTGGGATTTCTAACTAATAAATATTAGGGGTGAGCGGGTTCGGATTTCTGAAATCCGAGCCTCCCCGATCCGAGTCAGGCTCGACTTTTTCCGCCTGACTCGGATCTGAAATCGAGGCAAAACGTCATCATCCCGCCTTCCGGGTCTCGAGGGTTTTGGACTCTATATAAGGTACCCGTGTCGGCGCCATTTTCTCACTCGGCTGTGGACAGTGAAGAGGGAGGGTGGGAGTTAGGGCTGGCTGGGCTGTGTAGTGTAGTGTTGTGCTGCTGTTGTCCATAGGGGCTGTGTCCACTCCTCCAAAGTCCATAGGGGCTGGCTGTGTTGTGCTGCTGTTGTCCATAGGGGCTGTGTTCACTACTCCAAAGTCCATAGGGGCTGGCTGTGTTGTGCTGTGCTGCTGTTGTCCATAGGGGCTGTGGGCCTGATTCAGAGCCGGACGCTCTGACCAGAGCGCTCGCTCTGAATCAGTGCCCTCCTACCTGAAAATGGAGCGGCCTCCTGGCCACCCACAGCATATGCGAGCGGCCAAAAAGATGGTCGCAATGGTCAAGACCATCGCGACCATCGGGCTTGCAACGAGACCCTGCGGTAGGGTCTCGGTGACCGCAAGCCCTGGAGTGATTTTGGCTCTATCAGAGCCAAAATCACTCCCACTGACATCAATAGTGATGTCAGTGGGGCCGGACCCAGACGGTAGGCGTTCCCATGGGAACGCCTCCGTCTGGCAGCCACGCCCCTGGCACACCCTCCAAAGGGGGCATGCTGTCAGTCACCATCGACAGCATGCCCCCTTTGGTGCGAGACAGCTGTCGCTGTCCGGGTCTCGCGCATGCGCACGATGGAGCTCCCTCCATCGTGCGCATGTGCATTGGGGTAACATCGACCCGCTTGCGAGCGTCCTGCGCTCACGAGCGGGTCTGAATGACCCCCTGTGTCCACTCCTCCAAAGTCCATAGGGGCTGGCTGTGTTGTGCTGTGCTGCTGTTGTCCATAGGGGCTGTGTCCACTCCTCCAAAGTCCATAGGGGCTGGATGTGTTGTGCTGTGCTGCTGTTGTCCATTTGTCCATAGGGGCTGTGTCCACTCCTCCAAAGTCCATTGTGGCTTGCTGGGCTGTGTTGTGCAGTCAGTTGTCCATAGGGGCTGTGTCCACTCCAAAGTCCTGTGCAGTGTCCCAGTCCTAAAGGGGTGCTGTAGCATTGTCCAGGGGGTGCTCTGTCTATCAGGGGTGCTCCCCCCAAGTGCAAAAAAAAAACATTTTTTTTCTGTGTTGCATCAACAAAGTAGCGCCAAGCGTACGCCTGTGTCATAAGTAAAGGGTTGGCTGGCTCGTCCGTTAAAGGGTGCTGTAACACCCAAAGTGCACTCCAAATAATATATTTTTTTTTTCTGTGTTTGTGAATTGTGTGCGCAGTAGCCGCACGTGCATCAACAAAGTAGCGCCAAGCGTGCACCTGTGTCATAAGTAAAGGGCCAGCTGGCTCGTCCATTAAGGGTGCTGTAACCCCCAAAGTGAACTCCAAATAATATATATTTTTTTCTGTTTGTGAATTGTGTGCGCAGTAGCTGCACGTACATCAACAAAGAAGCGCCAAGCGTGCGCCTGCGTCATAAGTAAAGGGCCGGCTGGCTTGACCGTTAAAGGGTGCTGTAACCCCCAAAGTGCACTCCAAATAATATATTTTTCTTTTCTGTGTTTGTGAATTGTGTGCACTGTGGCCGCACGTTATCAACAAAGTAGCACCAAGCGTGCGCCTGTGTCATAAGTCAAGGGCCGGTTTGGACATCTGGTCCGGACTGAAGGATGTGCCAACAATTTCTGACATGTCTACTGTCACTGCATATGATACTGTCACCACTGACAGAATGGTGGAGGAATTATTTTCTGTGTTTGTGAATTGTGTGCACTGTGGCTGCACGTGCATCAACAAAGGAGCAGCGCCAAGCATGCGCATGTGTCATAAGTAAAGGGCCGGCTGGCTTGTCCGTTAAAGGGTGCTGTAGCCCCCAAAGTGCACTCCAAAAAAATAAAAAATTCTTTTTTTTTCTGTCTTTGTGAATTGTGTGGGCTGTAGCCGCACCTGCATCCTCAAAGCAGCAGCGACAAGCGTGCGTCTGTCTGTTAAAGGGTGGTGTAACCCCCAAAATGCGCTCCAACCAAAATAAAATAATCTTCTTTTTTTCTGTGTTTGTGTGTGAAATGTATGCGCAGTAGCCGCACCTGCATCCTCAAAGCTGCAGCGACAAGCGTGCGTCTGTCTGTTAAAGGGTGGTGTAACCCTCAAAGTGCGCTCCACAAAAAATTAAAAATTATTTTTTTTCTGTCTTTGTGAATTGTGTGGGCTGTAGCCGCACCTGCATCCTCAAAGCAGCAGCGACAAGCGCGTCTGTCTGTTAAAGGATTACATCGGTGACAGCATCCAAGTAGGCATGTCAGACAGTCCGTACCTGTACTGGCAGGAAAAAGAGGCAATTTGGAGGCCCCTGTACAAACTGGCTCT